>JAULAV010007855.1:0-680784 GCA_030789695.1 Scilla litardierei
CGTTCATTCTTAATTAGTGGCGGAGCCAAAACTTTTTTATATGAGGGTCAAAAATGTTGTTGGATAAAACTATTTAGAGAAAGATTTAGAGAATGGTAATATCACCAATAAAATAGAAGATTGACATGCCATTTATTGCATACATTCTCACATAAATTAAGCTTATTATACCAAAACGTGCTTTTAATAGTTAAGTAATAGAATTACAACCATCTGATGGAATTGATGAAGGAAAATAGTAATCAAAATTGTTAGAATATTATTATGTAAGGTGTTTTGTGCAAAAAATGTGTTCTATAACGAAGGATCCAGCCAGTTTGGATTCGAGATTGAATCATTTTTAGATTTTATTTGAAATAAAGTTTGAGTCCTTGAGTCTTTTAGAGATTTTGAGTCCTAGTCTTTTTTCCTATCCTATGAGAGTTGAGTTCTTTTGAGTCTTTTAGTTCGAGTCTTTTAGGTTTTTTATTCTATGAGTTTATGTCCGTTTGAGTCTTTTAGTCCTTTTGAGTTTAGTAGTTATTTTGAATTTTTTTATTTTTTAGTATTTTAGTCACATAATAGATGTAATCTTTAAAAGATGTTGTAAGCCTATATAAATGCTATAAACTTATTTTACTTTCAAAAGAGTTGAATATACTTTGAGAAATTTGGTGTAAACTTTGCGTTTCTTAAAAA
The DNA here is from genome assembly GCA_030789695.1 of Scilla litardierei. Lineage (NCBI taxonomy): Eukaryota > Viridiplantae > Streptophyta > Magnoliopsida > Asparagales > Asparagaceae > Scilla > Scilla litardierei. The sequence goes on from JAULAV010007855.1 coordinate 679, forward strand.
TTAAATCTTTTACAATGGGGTGAGACAGTGGGCTCAGTTGGCTGGGCGTGAGATTCGAAAATTCTCCACGTGTGAGGCGTGTGAGTATGTGATTATTAGATCTTTAGGATGCTAGACCCAAAAATTTATCAAATCTCTTAACTTTTTCCTTCCTTAAATTCCCACCATAATTTTCCTCTTCCGTCATGTATCATATGCGGTGTAAGAGCTTAAATCTAGCTTTTTTCTATGTTTTCTTTCGCATCATCAGCCGTTTTTTTTCTCTAGCATAGGTTAGGTTTTTAAAAATACAGGAACAAATAAAAAAAGAGATAAAAAATTAAAAAAATCAAATAAAAAGGAGGAAAGAAGATAACAAAATAAAAAAGAGATGTTTAACTGTTCATCTTCGTCCCGTCCACTATCAAATCCTAACTTGTATCTTAGTCTGTCACCGTCCTAGCCACTGTTGCCTTTCTGCCTCATCGTTGTTACCTTCTCAGACCATCACCGTCATTATCAACATATCCAGCGTTAGAGACCGTCGTCACCTCCAGTCAATGCCACCAACGATAAAATGAGATGTCGTCATCGATCCCAATATCAGCATGCCACACTGCACCTTCCATCAACTCCATCATCATTTGTTGCATCCAATGCAACTAGATTCGACAAGAAACGTCGGTGAAATTGACCAATTTCGTCACTATCATTACCTATTATATTAATGTCTCCGGCAAGCTGTTTATGTCATCAAACTGAGTTGATGAATTGAGCTGATTTCTAATCATTGTTATAGTTTGTTGGCTTATTCGAGTCCACACTGTTCATTGGCTTAGCCGAGCCAACTGTTGGATCTCTTGGCACACCAAATACACTAGAGGAGGAGGGGAATAGTGTATATCAAGACGAAATTGCAAAATTAAAAGTAAATAAAAAATTGCAATAAGAGTGCGGAAATAAATGAACACAATCCAGAGAATAACAAAAGCAAACACAGAGATTTATTCTGGTTCGGATCCTTGTGGTCATACGTCCAGTCCTTTACCCGTAGAGATTTCAATCCACTAAAACACTTGCTCCCCGCAAGTAATCAACATACAAAGATGCCAACACTCCCCGTGTTGCAAACTTGTACAATCTCTTTATCAAGAGATTCACTAAATAAAGTAAAAGAAAGAGTGAAACAATATCACTTATAGCCTTGATAATGCCGGAATTATAGCGGAAGGTTGGTGATTGAATCTCCAAGGTTCAAGATATGAATTGTGGTAGAACACGCTTGAAAATTGGACTTCCTAAAGGGGCAAAATTTCTGCAAAGGTTTCCCTATGGAAATCTGAAAATCACACACTTTCTAGAGATGAAAGAAAACTTAAGAAAAGAGAGAGAATGAATTTTCGTGATTTTTATGCCGGGCTCTGGAGGTCTATTTATAGCCCAAAAAGTTAGTTTTTGAAGGTTGGACAACTGCCTAAATTTTCAAAAAATTCTGAGCCGTTTTTCCAAAAATTAGTCGACTAGGTAAATTGTTAGTCGACTAACAGTGCTGCCAGACCAGAAAATGACTAGTGACGTGTCCTTTGATAGAAGATAGTTAATAAATGGTTAAAAACTATCATAAACGGCTAGAAACTGTCCAAATCTATCCGTTGATAGGTAGTTATAACGTCCATTAATTAATTAAAAATTAATTAATAGAAATTAGTTAAAATAACTACTGATATAACTATTTGAAAAAGTGTCTCGTAGACCCGACAAACCTATTAGTCGACTATGAACAAACATTTGAGAAATTTTCAAAAACTGATACTTATGATTGGAAAATATAATTTGACCAAAAATTATTTTATTTTTCTTAATAAAATAAGAAAAACTTTATTAGTCGACTAGAGGAAAGTGCTAGTCTGCTAATTTTCTGAGACTTGGATTTTGAGGTTGAATCCTACAGAACTAAGATAGAGTATTATCAAGGATTTGATATTCTAAAGATATGCAAGAATAAAAAGAAAAATTAATCATCTTTCTCAAGATATAAGAATTCATCGTTTGAGCTTCGTCTTGTGTTTTGATGCTTTATCTTACAAAGTAACTTGACGATTGTCATATGTAAAGAAGTTGAGTTTGATAATCTGCATCCAAAGAGTTAGTATACACATACATATATAAAATGATTGTATCATTGAAAACTTTATGGGAAGAAAACTTTATGTTTCCAACATTCTCCCCCTTTTGATGATTACAATATATCTAAAGATAATATGAAATATATGCGATTGTAAAGAAATATTTTTAATTGTAAAGTAAGCTCCTCCTACTTATGTGCTTCATAAGATATTGTGAAATAATGAATGAGCAACATATAATGAATGTGATGAACATGTATATCGGAGCAACTTACATATAATGCATATAATATAACATACATGCATATTATTATTAATTTTTATATAAGTAGTTTGATATGAGACTTGAGAATCATTAATAGTGATTTCCCTATTAAAATGTTGATACACACATATGTAATACACATGTAATATTTATGTCATATTTTCTACCACTTTGAAATTATCAAAAAATGGGGTGAAATTCGCCTAATGAGCAAATTAGTCTACTAAAAAGTTGTCCTGGTCGACTAAATTGTGCAGAGTTCGAAAAACAGTATAGAATAAGAACCAAACAAACAGAACGTCATTAAAATCGCATAAGTGATACAAAGAAAAGGGCATACATAGGAGACCGAGTACTTGCAAGTCATCATACAACTAAAAATCTAACAAACAACAACCTAAAGCAATATAACAAACATATGAAAACAACTAAACAAACAGCCCAACACATCACAGACTTGGTCGACCAACTGATTTCTTGGTCGACCAGAAACCGAACAACTGCAGTTCTAATATGATGGAGGAGGGTGCTGCGAAGTGGATGGGGAATATGGGGACCGGCGTTCAAGGAGAATAGAGATCTGGGCCTGACTGCCTTGCGAAGTCTCGAAGCCCTTGTTCATGGTGGAGGTGATGTTCTCTAGACACGTTTCGAAACCACTCAAATGTTCCTGCACTCCCGCAAATCCCTTGTTAACATCTTCGCGCAAGTTATCAATCTGCGTTTGTAGAGAGGCGCGATGAGGAGGATTAAGATTATTGTGATTAACACCAAAGCGGCGGCGACGTAGAGGAGGTTCAACGGGGCGGTCTTCTTCGTCATTTCTGGGAGGAGATGACGATGAATTATAGCCTTGATAATGTCGGAATTATCGTGCAAGGTTGGTTATGGAATCTCCAAGGTTGAAGATATGAATTGTGGTAGAACACTCTTGGAAATTGGATTTTCTTAAGGCGCAAAATTTCTGCAGAGGTTCCCCTATGGAAATCTGAAAATCACACACTTTCTAGAGAGAAAACTTAAGAAAAGAGAGAGTGAATGAATTTTCGTGATTTTTAGGTAGGGGTCTGGGGGTCTATTTATAGACCAAAAAGTTAGTTTTTGAACGTTGGACAACTACCTAAAGTTTCAAAAAATTCAGAGCCATTTTTTCAAAAATTAGTCAACTAGGTAAAAAATGTTAGTCGACTAACAGTGCTGCCAGACAAGAAAATGATTGTTGAAGTGTCCTTTGACAGAAGATAGTCAATAAACGGCTAAAAACTGTCATAAACGGCTAGAAACTGTTCAAATCTATCCGTTGACAGGTAGTTATAACGTCCATTAATGAATTAAAAATTAATTCATAGAAATCAGTTAAAATAACTGCTGATATAACTATTTGAAAAACTTTCTGGTAGACCAGGAAAACCTATTAGTCGACTAGGAACAAAATTTTGAGAAATTTTCAGAAACTGATCCTTATGATTGGAAACTATATTGACCAAAAATTATTTTATTTTACTTAATAAAATAAGAAAAACTTTATTAGTCGACTAGAGGAAAGTGCCGGTCTGCTAATTTTCTGAGACTTGGATTTTGAGGTTGAATCCTAAAGAACTAAGATAGAGTATTATCAGGCCAATGTTCTAAATATCGGATATCGGTCGCATATCGGCCTAAGAAATTTGATATCAGATTGTGGATATCAGGGATATATCAGTGATATTGACTAAATATCGGCGTGTCATATCGGAGGTTTAAAACATATGCAAGCATAGATGTATCTAAGAAGATTTAAACTATACTAACTCAAATAAAAATATGTTTGGTTATACTTTTCTCGTTAAACATGAATATCAGGGATATTGACTAAATATCGGAGTGTCATATCAGAGGCTAAAAATGATGTCAGATAAAAGTATAGATGTGTAATGTATGTATAAAAAAGAGGCGTTGATTGTTGATGATGTATGGGTGGTGTTTAAATAGGTATACCAGCTTCTATGTGTTGATTGTTGATGTAGGGGTCTGTTTAAAGTACCCAAAATTGAAAAAAAGCAAAAAACTATTCCCCTCAAGTCTGAAACATGTAAAAAACTGCAAGTTGGAAATTTACACTAGGCTGATACTGAAATCATTTTAAAGAACTAAAAAATATCATTCATGCGGATCAATATTATTCAAATGGATACATTGTGATAGCTCAAATAAGCAACTTCCCATATTATTCATGTGGATCAATATTAACAATGTTACGATGAAAATAAAAAAATGTAAAAATGTAAAAATGTAAACTGGTACAAAATATTCCACTTGATTGGAAAACCCTCTCTTGAGAAGAACGTTGGACTGAAAAAATCGAAAACAGAAAAATTTCCGAAAAATGAAAAAGATGAAAAAGGTAAAGAATACTAAGTAATAAGTACTAAACTTGATCGTAAAATTCCTTGCGAAGATCGAACGCTTGATGTCAAAGTTTGATTGACGGGAAAAACCCAAAACTGGAAGGAAAAAAAATCAAAAACTGAAAAAAGGGTTCGACTACTCATCTTGGTCGGAAAACACTCTCTTGCAAAGATTGAATGTCGGACGTTGAAGCTCAATAGATTGTCGCCAAAAATTGTCGCCGGACAGAGCTGAGTGGAGCGACATAAGGAGAGGAGCGTCGAGAGGGGTGGAGCGCCGTGATTAAAATTAGAGCAAACCAGTGATTATCTCTAAAAAAGCATGATGCCTCGTTATTTTAAGTAAATAATTAGGTCATGTGACTCGGGTCGGATCCGCTTTTAAGTGAACCGACCCGCTAACTTTATTTTTTAAAACTGGCCGATATTTCAAAAGGATATATCGGCCGCAATATCGGCCGCAAATATTTCCACAAATATCGAAAACCGCAATATATAAGCCTATATTGTATCGGCCAAGTGATAAATCCGATAGTGCAGCCGATATATCAGATATCAGACCGATATTTAGAACATGATCAAGGCTTTGACAATCTAAAGATATGCAAGAATAAAAAGAAAAATTACATCATCTTTCTAGAGATATAAGAATTCATCGTTTGAGCTTCGTCTTGTGTTTTGATGCTTTATCTTGCAAAGTAACTTGACGATTGTCATATGAAAGAAGTTAAGCTTGATAATATGCATCCAAAGAGTTAGTATACACATACATATATAAAATGATTGTATCATCAAAAACTTTTGTTGAGTATTGGTGTTTCATACCAATCTTATTTTGATGATGATCACAACATTATGTTGTTGCTAATGAATCTCATGTTTTAGTCTCTCAGTTTATTTCAAGAATATCTTTCCTGGAGACTAATCACTTGGTGTAAGGATGGACATCATGTGAAGAAGGGCCAATGTTTGGACTCAAGGAGTGCCAAAGCTTGGAGATGATGGAGAGAAATCAAGGCATCAAGATTGAAGACTTAGACTCTTTTGAAAGCATTGTAATTCATGTAATTTACTTTATTGCTTTCTCTCTCTTTTGAGTCTAGGGTTGATGTAATGCCTTGCTAGATGGTTTACTCATTCATGCACATGCATTTAACCATCTTAGTGAACCTTAGGATTATCATAGAATCCAACCCAATTGGTTCACTCTTTCTGTCAGTCGCCTGTTGAGGGAAACACTGTCGACTGGGTGATTTCCAGTCGCCTGTAGATCCTTCTACAGTCGCCTGATATGCACTGCTCAAGTCATCATTTCTATTGACTCAAACTTGAGCTTTACGCACAGTCGTCTGTCGATCGGTTTCCAGTCGCCTGTATATTTACAGTCACCTGGATATTGGCCATCAGTCGCCTGTATAGCGTAAGTGCAATCTCTGCATCTCTCTGTCTTCTCTCCATACTTTACAGTAGTCGACTGATGAAGAATATACAGTCGCCTGACTATTCGACAGTCGACTGTAGTATTAACACCAGTCGCCTGTGCGAAGAATTGGAGAAAGAGTGCAGCTCTCTTTTTCGATCCATCCCCTGCAGCAGTCGTCTGCTGAAGGATTAACAGGCGCCTGTCATGTTTGTCAGTCGACTGTATTGACTTCGTCAGTTGACTGTCCTGGCTCAGATTATAGCCGTTGGATATTTTCTAGCCGTTGATCAGTCGACTGTCTTATGATCAACAGTCGACTGTTCCTGTCGTTTTCACCCAGTTTCTAGCCGTTGCAGATTTGATTATTTGGCTGTTTCTTTGGGTTTTTGGGCTTGATATAGGATTCCTATATATATGAGTGTGTTGCCTTTCTTGAGAACACTTGACAACATTTGATAAACTCTTGACTCTATAGAAAATCTCAAGAGATCAATAAGCTACTCTCAAGCTCCCTCATTTCCCTCTATTGAGCATTCATCTTTCTTCATGCATTGAAGTCCAGCTCAAGGGAAATCATCCAAGTGCTCTCAAGCATATTCCAACACTTGGAGATCCTCTTCCATGCCTTGCATTCATTCATGAGTAAGCATCTCAAGGCATAGGTAAGAGTATTTACTTTACAGGGTGTAAACTGTTTTCCTATTTCTCTTTGTGGGATTAGGACTTTCTCTCTTTGTGGGAGTTTCTCTCTTTGTGGGAGGTTGTCTCTTTGTGGGACTTAGGATTCTCTCTTTGTGGGAGTAACTCTCTTTGTGGGAGTTTAGTGTCCTAGTGTAGGGCTAACCCTAATTCTCTGAGTGGGAGTTAGTGATTCTCTTGGTGGGAGTCTTGACCCTTGTGTAGGGTTGGTTGGGTCCTTGTGTAGGGCAAAATCCTCTTGGTGAGGTCTCTCTCTTTGTGGGAGTGTATCCCTTTGTGGGATTTGTATCACTTCTCTTTGTGGGATTATAGTGAATATTGGTGTGGCTGGATGTACCCAAGTTTGGGGAACCAGTGTAAAACTTTGTGTTTGCGTTTGGATTGATTGTGCCATTTAATTCATCTTGCATTTATAATTCCGCATTTGCAAGTTAAATTTTATTTGGACAATTTTATTGCCATTACACTATTCACCCCCCCTCTAGTGTGTGTTGTTAGTATTGCAAGGATTAGACGATCCCTACAATTTTGTGGGAAGAAAACTTTATGTTTCCAACACCAACTAGCTTAAGCGAAGCCTACTCCAGCCAACTGAGCCATTGATCAGGCAACCGCTTAAACCAGCCTTTGACCATGCCAAGCTGCCTATGCTACAGTTCACTTCTCTGGAGTTTTTGGGGTTTTGTAGTATTTAGCATATTGTGACGATTTTTCTGTGGGGTTTCAAGCATTTCGTTTGAAATTTTCGACCATGATCAACTAGATTAAATCTTTATAAATTCCAAAGACTTTAAATGGTGCTTCAAAATTGATCTTCACTCTAAGTAACCATTAATTTGATCAAATCTTTAGTTATATTACAAAAATTTTCTATTTAATTTTGTTCAAATTAGTTGTTTATATCACTCATAATTGTATCATTTAATGGTGCTTCAAAATTGATCTTCACTCTAAGTAACCATTAATTTGATCAAATCTTTAGTTAGATTACAAAAATTTTCTATTTAATTTTGTTCAAATTAGTTGTTTATATCACTCATAATTGTATCATTTAATAGTCTTAATTTGTATGTTGCATTAACATATTTAGGGCTGCATTTTCAATATGTAAATTTAGACCTTAAGATTTTATTTTATTTATTCGCATAGTTTGTATTTAGGATCTTGCATCTTCATTCGCATTATTGTTTGACATTGCTTGCTATTACATAGTGATAAAATCCTAGCATCAGATAAGTAGGCAATTCAATTCAGAGGTTAGAAATTAATTTCAAAAGATATGCCTAGACCTTAAAGGTGACATAAATTGAACATGAGATCGTGTAGAAGTTCTGAAAAATAAGTTGATAAAAGAATAAACTTTTGAGAATGATGCACAAAGCACATTTGATGATGAATCTGATAATAGAATGATTAGAAATAGGAACAATAGAAATCAAAATAATAGGAGACAAGATGATAATTTTGAGTATACTTCGGGCGAGAGCATCACATGATGGATAAGGATAGATGATCTCAATTTTTATGGAACATATAATCTTCAGATCTTAGATTGTTTAACAGAGATGAAATATTTGTTTGAATGAAACCGGTTATCAAACAAGCAAAAACTTCAATTTGTTAAGATAAAATTGATCGGTTTACTGAAATTTTCTGAGCATCAATAGAGAGACAACTAGAGATATAATATCTAAGACCAATACATATATGGAATGAAACGACATGAAAATCGAAAGAAAAATATCGCCCACTTACATATAGAGATCACATTCTTAGAACAACTGAATGACCTACATCAAGGAACATCAATAGAGAGACAACTAGAGATATAATATCTAAGACCAATATAGATATGGAATGAAATGAAAATCAAATCGAACGAAAAATATCGCCCCCTTACCTATAAAGATCACATTCTAGAACAACTGAATGACCTACATCAAGGAAGCATATATGTCAAAAAGTACATATGATTAAGTTGTTATGAATGAACTACAAGAAAATCTTTTGTATACCATTGCTAAATTTTGTTATGGATTGAGAGTTGACATTAGGCATGTGATGCTTCTCCACACGATAGATATTATAATAAGCATTCAATCTACCTTATATTTGGAATCCATTGGAGCCTATATAGATATGAATTCTACTTTTAAAATTGAAGAGCAACCAAGCGACCTAATGATAGCATGACTAAATCTAAAACTATTGCCGCTAAGGAGACAAATAGAAAGGTTAAGTTTGTAAAACTATTACAATACAAACTTAGATGGGTGTAATGTTTAAAATATCACGGCTTTGACTATTTTGTAAGTTAGTGCCTTAATATAGCTTACTTATGGGAGATGTTAGTAATGAGGATCTATTAATCGAGGATGAATATATTTCATCTATGAATGTTGGTGAGGAAGATGATGAGCTAGCGGAATCTAGTATCTGCTTACATGTCATTAGTGTCTAGCTACCATAATTAAAAGTGAGGAAGATTGGTAATAAATAAATATTTTTTACATACATCAAAATTAGATATATATCTTTTAAAGTGATGATTGATAAAGGTAGTTGTAGAAATTTAATCGCTAAATTAGCTATGAAAAAGATGAGGTAAACGTTGAACTTATACAAACTAACCTTATAGCGTTATGTGGGTTGATGATAACTTATGTTCTGTTACATAATGTTATTTAATACATATCTAGTTTTTGAGCTATCAATATAGCATCTGGTGTGATGTCGTATCTATGGATGCTATATATATTCTGCTAAGTAGGCTTTGGCTGAATGACTAAAAGGTTGTGTGTTTTTAGAGAGCCAACACTTACATATTTATATTTATACAAAAATTATGTTCATTGTAGACTCAAGAGCATGGTTAAAAATCAAAAGAATGAGTTGATTCATAATAAGCCACTGACTCAAATACCTCATCATGTGAATCTGAATTCATTAGAGTTAGTTTTTGATCTTATCCTTAGTGTATTCCCTGAGTAGTTTTTATATGATTTGAGTGCTTTGCTTTTCGAGACTTATAGAATTCTTACAAATAACAATGTAAATCTGTTTTATAATCAAATAGGAAATTTGTAGAAATTTACTGGATGATATGATTACAGTTTACCTAGAAAAATTTGTCCTAAAACCAATAAGGAGGCTCTGCATGCATCATGTATTTTCTTAACGAGTTTTACCGAAGGATGATTCTGATATAACTAAGATGAATATTTCATAGGAGCTTGATGGCAGACATTCATTAGCAAATTCATTATTCACCCTTTACCTATGTCATCATGGAGATGACCATGTTCTATCCGGTTTTACTATTCTTGTCGTTATTCATCGATGAAGTTCTCAAGCTAAGGAGAATGATGAGGATCCATCCAGTTTGGATTCGAGATTAAGTCTTGTTTAAATTTTATTTGAAATAGAGTTAGAGTCCATTTGATTTTTTAGTTATTTTGCTATTCTATGATACTTTGAGTTTTTTTGAGTCTTGTAGTTATTTAGGTATTTTTGTCCTATATTAGATGTAATTTTTGAGAGTAAAGTTGTAAGCCTATATAAATGCAATACACTTATTTTATTTTTCAAAAAGTTGAATATAATTTGAGAAAATTGGTGAAAACTTTGTTTTCTAAAAATTAAATCTTTTGCATTATAACATTCTGGCAATCAGAAGCAAATAATAACTTTACACTATTTATAAATTCAGCATTACCAAATGATAATAACATTAGAGTATTTATAAATTGTTTTTCAAACTTTATATTGCATTTTTCAACCTTCATTTACTCAATATTTTTTATTTTCAGTTAATAAAACAGAATTTTAGTAACAATTCAATCAATGATGTTACATTTTCAGCAAATTTCAGCAATAATTTAAAATTTCAGCAGAAAATTTTTGCAATCATTTCCTCAGTAAAAATAATTTTCAACAATGCTTATACATTCATTAAATTCCAATAATGCTGACCAATTACTTCAAATTTACAAAAAACGTTAAACACATTCCAGCCATATTTTGCTGGCGGAGTACCAAATTCACACAATATTCTGTGAAAATTACAAGAACAGCCGAAATTCCATCAAATTTCAACATTAGTTCAAGTTAAAGCATTATTTACACATTTCAAGATACTAAATGTAAAAATTTCAAACTGATTTCATTTTCATTCTATTGAAAATCTAACAAAAATACAATCTTACGAAAAAATGTTCAGTTCTAAAATTTTTAGTATTAAAACGTTGCAAATTTATGAGAAAAAAAATAAAAAACAATAAATTAAACAAAAACTCGTACATCAGTCCTTATTGCTTGAAATTGCCGCCAACCTCCATAATTGATACAATCAAGATTGGATGAGAATTAAAAGAGAACGTGAAAGAGAAAGACGTTAAATGGAGAGATTTGAAGATGAGGTTAAAAACTAAAAGGTTAAAAATGTAAAAAAATGCAACCTTGGTGTGATGTTGCATCTGCATGGTCTACGAGATAGAGAGAGTAGTTAAGAGAGGCGAATGAGATCGCCTACACGATGAGAGCGAGACTGAGGAGGAGCAAGAGTGAGACCATAGGAGAGGGAAGAGTTTGGGGCTGAATTAGGGTGGAATCAGTTCAACCTTAAGTTCTCTATACCTTTTGAAGTATAATGGGATTGAGCGCAGGTTGGGTATCATTTGTACATGCACCCAATTACCCTTAAGTTAAAAACAACATCAAAAAGATAAAATTTCGCCGTCACGAAGCCCAAAACATCATCCACCTTCCAATTTTGTATCACATGGCAACTTAAAAAATTTGAAATTTCAACCAACATTTTTGATATTGTATCATCTACAACACTGAACATGTAAAGAAAAAAACTTGTAGGTATATACTAAATATATAAAGACTCATTCTCCCGTGTCAATTTCTGCTATCGCGCTAACTCTTGCATCATATATTTATACATCTTCATCCCTGAGTGCTTTATATATCCAACTAAATCTTGATGTTTTCATTGCTATCTACAAAGGTACTTATTGTTGCATTGTTCATCCATTATATATATCTATATTCTTTACATTGTTCATCCATAGTTAGGGCTGTTGACGAACGAGCTTGAACGAGCTTAAACGTGGAGCTTGGTTTTGTTCAGGAACAAAATCCATGTTCAAGCTCTGTTCATTTACTAACCGAGCTCTAAAAACCTGTTCAAGCTTGTTCATTAAGCTTCCCGAACGAACGCAAACGAACGTAAACAAACAGTTACCGAGCTTGTTCATGAGTGGTTAGTCGAACTATCGAGCTTGTTCGTGAACATGTTCAGGAACATATTCGTGAGCACACAATCAATATTGTTCATGAACAGATTTTCAACCAAACAAATGAACGTCAATTTTTAAATCAGGAATAATATTATTTAAACATAATTGCCAATGACTAAATCATTTAAATAAAAGGATTAAATATTTGCATGACAAAAACAAATAAATCCAGCATAATAGCTCCATAAATCCCATTACACGAATCCATTTCAAGTATAGTAAAAAATATAGTATTTGTCTAAATTTACTATTTTCGGTATATGTTTGTTCATGAACACTTAACGAGCCTGTTCATGAACATCACTTAACGAGCTTGTTCACGAACACTTAACGAGCTTGTTCATGAACATAAATGAACGAACACAGTTATGTTCAAGCTCTGTTCGTTTACTAACCGAGCTCTAAAAATCTATTCAAGCTTGTTCATTAAGCTTCCTGAACGAACGTAAACGAACATGTACCGAGCTTGTTCACGAGTAGTTCGTCGAGCGTTCTGTTCGTCAACAGCCCTATCCATAGTGAGTTATATACTTTCCTCTCTTTCATTGTTACTTTGTTCCAAAAAATTTATTTGAAACTTTTGCATACCGAGGTTTGCAAATGGTAATGAAAGATGAAATGCTACCATGATAGGAAAACTGTACTTAGGATCTAGTTCACTTCCTTCCTGGTAAGATTGTGGTATGTAAATATATCTTTACTCTAAATTTCAATTCTGGTAGCATATTGACCAGGTTGAAAATTAGACTGGTGGTCAATAGTTACACTCATAGTGTTTTAAATATCAAAATTAAGATCATATTGGATGGCTTTTTTTCATATCAGATAACAGATAACGCCAAATATAATAGAGATACTCGTCAATATTAGATTGCTCAAATCAAATATTATAAGTATACAAATCTTAATAACTAAATAGTATGTATATCATCTTAAATATCAATATATGATTATCTCACCGAAATATCATCAATAGTATGAAATAATATTAACATGTTATCTACTTCCCCATTGCTTATAGCATTTGCCTAAAAGAAGAGTGAGCTACCATAAAAAAATGGTGATCCGGTCGGTCTTGAAAAATATATTGAGGAGCCATTCACATGCATCTTCTTTTTCTTTCTTATTGCAATGTTCATTAAGAGTGGTTTGCACACACTTTCCTTTATTCTTACTCCATTGTTCTAATTTTCTAATCTCCTATATATGTGCACGCTTGTCCAAAGGCCCTTTGATCTTTTGACATCTATAGCAAGTATTTCTTATAGAATTCATATCAACTTCCTCGTCTCCAATAACCACTTCATCTTTAAGAGCATGAATCTTTGCTTTTTGGTCCCCTTTGATCCTTATAGTATTTAACGACAAAATTACATTCAACCTAATATCTGTGGGAACTTCGTGTAAGGAGCATAATTTCTTCTGTTTATTGCAAGATGTATTTTGAAGAGGCTAATACCGTCACTCGTGACATGATCATAAAACTTGCACTTCACTTGTATTTGATCTGAAATTTTCCCCATGATCCTAGAAGTGTAATTCTGTGATGGCAGATGAAATATTGTTAAACAAGAATTTATTTGATTTCTATCATTGATTTAAACGTTAAGAAATTATTAAATAAAGATATAAAAACAATAAAAATCTAATTCAATTCAATATAAATTCCTTAGAGGCAAATAAGATTACATTATTTAATAAATTAATATTTTCATGAAACATACAAAAATTTCACCACCAATGCTTATTATTTAAAAGTTAAGAACAAATCATACTTAACTAACCAAACACAACTCGTCAACTCATGTTTATGTACCATGTCAATTCGGTATGTACCATGTCAATTCGGTAATTCCATAGAGACAATTTGTGTTTATATATATATATACTAGTCATAACACGTGCCCGCGGGCACGGTTCATTTAAGATTCCCCCGCGAAATCTTTGTTCCCCGAAAATTATTTCCACAGTCAAAATTTAACAGAACAATAAATTAGCGTAAAAATATTTAACGGCACGGGCACCTTCGGCGCGGGCGTTTTCGGCGCGGAACAACAAATTCGGCGCGGAATAACAAATTAGCGTAAAAAAATTTAGCATAAAAAAATTTAGCATCCGGCGCGCCATCCGGCGCGGGCGCAGAACCACAAACCTCAGGGTATTTTTACTGTTCCGCTAAATTTTTTATTTTGTTTAATTTAATGGATCATGCTTCTCCACAATCTTTCCCAAGTCACTTTTAATTTCAAAGTTTAGGTTTCAATGCACTTTCCCCCCCAAATTTAATCTCCATAATCTTTCCCAATGCACTTCTAATTTCAAAGTTTAGGTTCCCATGGTACTTCCACCTCAAATTTAATCTCCACAATCTTTTCCAAGACAATTCTAATTTCAAAATTTTGGTTCCCAAGACACTTTTCTCACCAAAATTTATTTTTTCCCACTAAAATTTTCACAAAATCCAATCTCAACCATTGATTTACCAAGATCAAATCTCAGCCACTCTTTATCTTGTCCTAGTCAGCCCTAGAATTCAAAAAACATTGTCAAATGTATAATATATATATATATATAGTTTAACAAATCATGTATTTCAAGAATATGTTGTTTATTTTTTTAAAAAAATCATGTTTATTTTTGTGTCTTTGGCTACATCAATTGAAGAATAAGTTGCATAAGTAGAATCAGAAGCAAAAGTGAAGAAACATTAGAAGCATCACATAAGCAATGGTAGTAGAAGCAATGATAGTAGAAGTAGAAGAAGAATTAATGGTGCCAGAAGCATCGACATCAGTAGAAGTAGAAAAAGCTATAGAAGTGGCAATAACATAGTAGAATATGAAACATCAACGGTAGGAAAAGAAGAAGAGGGATCAACGGGAAGAAGAAGCCGTTACGATAACAGTATAATGAGGAGGAGAAAAAGAAAAAGAAGCCATGGCATCAGTAGCAGGCAGTAGAAGTATCAGAAGCAGAAGCAGAAGCAGAAGCAGAAGCATCAGCAGCAAGAGGTGACATCATGAAGAAGACGTAGGAGCAATAGTAGTCGTTGCTACAACCAGGGTTTGAGGTATCGTCCGATACCATTAGGTATCGGCCGTATCGTATCGGTATCGGCAGTTGACGATACCGAAACCAAGGGTTAGTTTCAGTATCGGCCGATACTGAATGGTATCGGTCAGTTTCGACCGATACCTGCCGAAACTGACCGATACCGGCCGAAACTGACCGATATCATTCAGTACAGGTCTTCGACGGAGGAAGAAAAATGTGTAATTAAATAAAAATTCTCTAAAAAACCCAAAATTTTCGGGAATCAATTGGTTGCATAGAAAGCTCGGTTAAAAGAGATGAGAAAACCCTAGGATTTCGGCTTGAAAATGATGAATTAGACGAAGAAGAGGCATAACCAAGAAAAATTGCTGAAAAAAAGACAAGGAAGATGATGCAAAAATTGAACTCACCTCATCGCGTCGCCGCCTCGCCGAACCTGCCTCCTGCCTCGCCGAACCCGTCTCGACCATCTAGCGTGAGAGAGAGAGAGAGCAAAGAGAGAGAGAAAGAGGTCCGAGTCGCCTGTCAGGAGATGATGTGTTCTTTAAAAAGACAAACTTGTAAATAAGTGGTATGCGCGTAAAGTAAAACAGTCGGTGCATATATCAAGCGGATATTTGGTGGCAACCCTGTAAATAAGTGGTATGTGTGTAAAGCGAAATGATGGGTGCGCAAAGCAACGCCCATGGATTTTTTTGGCAAACTTGTAAATACGTGGTATGTGCGCAAGGTAAAACGATGGATGCACAAGGCAAGCTTTAGGATCTATTCATTTATCTAATATTTAGTATTTAAGTACCAAACTTTAGGTATTTAGTATTTGATATGATTACGAACTCAAATTTAGTTTATCAATTTAGTATTTAGTATTTGATAGTATATGATTAATATTTTAGTTTGTTAAGTAGTTAATAGTATTTGATAGGTTTAGATTTAAGAACCTCTGAAACCATCACTGTGTGTATATAGTATATACATATTTAAAGCATTTTCGAAACCGAAACCGAGACCGAGACCCGAAACGAAACTGCCGAAACTAGCGATACGGACGAATCCGAAACTTGCTTCCGAAACCGCCGAAACGGGCGATACCGAAACCGAAACCTAAATGTTGAAAAGAACGATACCCAGACCGAAACTGAGACCTAAAACCTTGGCTACAACATCATAAGGAGTAGGCGAATGGGGAGAAGAAGCAGAAGCAGAAACCACGACAACAGTAGAAGATTAAGAAGATCATTTATGTGGGTGTGCAAAATATTCATGCAAAAATGTAAAATTAATACATGTAAATAGAAATTCTTGATTCTTGCACATGGGATGATTTTTGTTGTGATATAGCTTCAAAATCCTTCAAAATTTCAAACCCTAATTATTTGCTTTGCTTTCTCGTTCTTTTTCCTTTCCCCAACGGCGGTAATGATTCGGGCAATTTTGAAGTTGATTTGTTGTAAAATTGATGGGACCTGATGTTATATAATTATCAGGTGATTAGCGATCCAAACCCAATTAGAAAAATTATGCCATATTGGCTAATATCACCCCGATGTATATTAGGTCATATTTCAGTAATTTCATCCAATATCGTGCTATATCAGGTACCTTTTAAAACCCACTACAAATGGTCGTATCGTATCGTTTTCTACCTGATATTGATATATTGGCCTATAAATTGGCCGAATCGTCCGATATTTAAATCACTAACTCTCATATTTACGGTTTAATTATTTGAATACCTTCTCTCCAATGATTTAAAGGACTTTAATACGTCTCTTTACCTTGCTTGCTGCCACATATTATTAGCTGTTACATCAGCTACATATCAAGGATATCTTTCTTAATGGCATTCTTTATGAGGAGGTTTATATTGTTGCTCAGTGAGAGTCTGGAAAAGTCTACCAATCGAAGCGATTTTTATGTGGTCTAAAGGAATTTCCGTGAGCGTGGTATGAGAGATTTGATATTGTTCTTCAAGATTTTGGAATGCAACAAGCAAAAAAGGATTAGCTCGTATTCTTTCTAATATATCAAGGGAGACGTATCTTGGTACCGATTTATATTGATGACATTGTGATCACTGAAGATGATGTCAAGGGAATTAGAGTTCTGAATGTATAGCTGAAGCGGCATTTTAAGACTAAGAATTTTGTGCACTTACATTACTTCTTAGCATAGCAATATCTAGATTTTGTGAAAGAAATTATGTTATCAAAAGGAAATATGTATTGAATATTCTTGCAAAGACTGAGCTATCTAGGTGTAGACCATTCAGCTCGCCTATGGATTTAAATTCAAAATTGCTATCAAATCATAAGAGTCAGTTGATAATCCAAGGCGATACAGGAGACTTAAATGGAAACTCAACTACTTCATTAGGATTTGATCTAACATCATGTATGAGTACATGTAGTCAACCAGTTTATGTCTACATGTGCAGACCATTAAAAGGTTTAACTTCATATAATACGCTATTTAAAGGTGCACCATGCAGATGACTCATATATTGAAATTATGTCTATTAGAGAGCGGATGCCTTCTCTGATGCTAACTTGGTAGAATCACCTATTGGTATGAGGTCAATTACAGTATATATTGCAGAAAATCTCATGGAATAGAAAAGTAAGAAATAAAAGGTGGTTTCATGGTCCAGTACAGAATCCGAATTCCGAGCCATGATAAATGTTACATGCAAGTTGGTAAGGATTAAGGATATCATGATAGATGTTTAGTTCATAATTCCTTTATTTATGCAGTTATATTGAGATAATATATTGTGATAATAAGACGTCCATAAACATTATGAAGAACCTTATCTTTGATGAGTGCACTAAGCATGTTGAGGTTGATTCATTATTACTTGATTTGGAAAAATGTTACAAATGAAAGTATTTTGCTGACTTATCATGTAACCTCTGTGAATTTATCAGCAACCTTGTTCGCCAACCTGTATGGAGGTGCTCGTATTCCGTTTATTTGTAGCAAGTTGAGTATGCATGACATACATGCACCGTTTTGAAGGGGAGTGCTAAAATATAATTATATAAGGTGTTTTATGTAAACTATGTTATAAGACCTCTATATATAATAAAGTATCTGGATTGATTGAGATTGACAAACCATGTCTAACACTTCAACCAAAATACCTATATATGATATGTACTTGAACAGGTTGATGCTATATTGATTAAACATATAGAACTTATTATCATTTCTTAATAATTAAAATATTAGGGGACAAACATCTAACTAACAACCTTGGAGAAGGGATTGGAGGAAAGCATGCTATAACCGATGGTTGGGAGCTTTTATTTCTTTATGTTCCCCAAATTCAATATGGCATCTCAGTCCTGATATATCACATCAGTATGTAGTCCTTTAGTGGTTCACACTCTTTGGTGTTGTCACTAATCTGCTCTGTATTGGAGTAATTGGACGACTCCATTTATGTGTCTAATGACTACATACTGCTGTTTTATCTATATTGTATGGGAAGTTGAAATTGTATCCTTTTTTGTCAGTTATTCCAATGAAATTAGCATTTAGATAGCACCTATACTTCTTCCAATATCATGTTATGCTTTATAGTTGGGAATCTTGGGATGCAACACCTACAGCAACATAAATGAAGAGAATGCATAATTTGTCTTTCTGCCAAAAGTGGGAAATCCATATTAAATGTCAATAAAATTCTATTACAAGGAGTTAAGGGCATTACTTCAAAAGTAATTTGCATCATTTGCTTTGTCTTGAATTCCCAGTGTGCTTGATAGCTGAATTCATTGAGTTCATCTGTCTGCCATAATTTCGCAATCCATATTCCAAAAAATCATCCATTATAAAACTACAATGAAATTTTACTAAAAGAACATTACCTAAAGGTTGCATTTGTTTCTCTTCATCCATCTCAAATTACTTGTGTACTAGATAAATGTGAATCATGGGTATACTTCTGATCAAACATATTGTATTAGAGTACCATGTTATAACATTGATTGGTGGTCCAAGTCTGGTGATGAATTGACGATCTTTTCTGCTTTCACTATTATATTGCAGCTTTGACTTTTTTTAATTTTATTATAGAAGAAGGCTTTATATTTTATATTAGTTTCGCAATCTGTCTTGTATTTAATATTACTGAGATCTGAAGAGACTCAAATTCCAGTGAATGGAATTAGTCACGAATAGTAACACTTAAGGATTGTATGCGGTGGGAACTATAAATCTAATGGTTGGATTTTGATGCGGAGGAAAAAGGAGCCAGAAACTAAGGTATTTGGATCCCAAGAGACTTTCTACTTGGAGACAAAGGAGATTGAAACGTGAGAAACCTATATAAAGAAGGAAGAAAGAACTCTGGAAAGAAACATTCTTACTTAGTAAGCATTTTTCATTGAAGCTTGTGTTGAATGTCAGAGATATGAAGTATCATCAGAAGTATCATCACGGGAGAAGATTTCAGGCACTATCAATTTTCCAAACTGCTAAACTAGCTTAAGTTGACGCACATTCCTATAGCATTACCAAGCTTATTAATAGACAAGAAGAAGAGATCTGATTGAGGTTTACTGGCGACATTTGTTGTTTCTGTAACCCTTGAGAATGCTTCTAGGCTTCATAATACTTCAATAGGTGTGATATATAGAGAACTCACTAATCCCTTGTTTCTATAACCTAGTTTGCAATGGTTTCAACATCAAAAGTCCTTAAGGTGATTGGAGAAATTCTTACTTGGAACCTTGGCAATCTGGAACTCAGTTACCGAAAAGCCGAGAAAAACGATATGATATGGTGTGAACGTGTACTGTAATTTTTGTGGGCGTCAGCCTACTTTGCAATGCGCAGGATCGAAAGCTAATTTATTCTCGATCCTCAAGAACTAGCTGCATTTCCAATGTCATTCTTACCTGAAGTAGAAGAATGATGCAACATCACCTATTATAGACTCTACCACCATCGACATATCATATATTTTTGCAATAATGCTAATTTTTTAAAAATATTAATAAAATCGACCAACTTAAAAACTTATTACGAAAACCGACCAAGTCTTGGCCAGCTCAGCGCACGCGCGTGTGGGGACGGCCTTTCAGATTGGACGCGGTTTCAAACCGCGGCCAAGCCAAATTGCAATTTGGCCGCGGTTTGAAACCGCGTCCAATTTATAACTAAGGCGCGGCCGCCAGCTGCTGCCTCTTCTTTCTTACCTTTCTTTCATTCTTCCTCGCACAACAGCGTTTTTTCCTCCTTTAGCAAAGTCTTCATCTCTCAAGTAAAATTCTCACCATCTTAGGAGGTTTTGGCGATTTGGTGCTTCTCTTAGGTGATTTTGAGGTGAAAAATATACTTCATAAAAAGATATATGTTCTTGAAATGGTTTGAATTTTGATGGTTTTAAAACAACCACTGAATGTCAATTTTGTGTAGGGTTAAAATAATGGCAAGTGATAGGATGTTTGTTACATGCTATTTTGATGGAGATTTAATGATTGATGAAAATCACGAACCGAAGTATGTCAGGGGTGCTGTGAGACCAATTACTGTGAGAAGACCGTCAACAAATTCTGAGCTCGTAGATCGGATATACACAGGCACACGGATAAACCGACAGGAGTTTGCATTGAATCTGGTGTGCAAATGGCCAATAACGGATCAAAAGTTTACATCGGTGAAGATATCAGATGACGGTGACATGGAGTTTCTATTTAGGTTGGGTGAAGTTCAACGATTAGTTGAAATATTTGGAAAAAGAAGCTATAATCAATACCAGAGTGAGTGAACCACATGTCACATTTACTCGTTTGCTGGATATTGGTAATGATTTGGCTGACTTTATGTCATATTCTCCAAATCAAATGTACCAGCCTTTAGAGAATATGGCGGGAGAAGGGTGTTCGTATAACCAACAAGAGGATACATAAGTATAGAAATTTTTGAAGTGATAAATATGTTTATGTTATATTTGTATGAAGTAAATTCGATATGCTAAACACATGTCACATTTACTCGTTTGCTGGATATTGGTAATGATTTGGCTGACTTTATGTCATATTCTCCAAATCAAATGTACCAGCCTTTAGAGAATATGGCGGGAGAAGGGTGTTCGTATAACCAACAAGAGGATACATAAGTATAGAAATTTTTGAAGTGATAAATATGTTTATGTTATATTTGTATGAAGTAAATTCGATATGCTAAACATTTCAATTATTCATATGACATTTGCAGTTGGAATGTTGCGGGACAAGGAGGTCATGCGAATGCAATTTACTCCACTTATATGCAAGGTCCATCTGTACCAGAGACGATGCCCACGCAAGCAAATGTGCTTCCTGAAGATATTGACAGACCCACATATATTGGAGCATCGACGTCTATAGCGAGATAGGTGGATGACGAAAGTGATGGCACAGATAATGATGAACATCCTAATGTGAGGGAGGATAGCATGCATGTTGCTACCGATCTAAATGCAGATGATACAGACTGGATACATCAATCTGTTGCAGACAATACAAATGTGCAGTTTGAAGAGCCGTTGCCAAATGGAGAGGATGAGGAACAATGGGTAAACACTAAAATTATGAGGAATACCCAAGAAAGGCATATGCTAGAGCCAAGGCTTCCCAGCAGTGCCGTAGTTTTCAACGTCGGTGATATGTATGATACAAAGACCGACTTGATAAACGCAATAACGGAATGGAGGATCGAGCACAATGTCTCATTTAGACCAATCATGACAAACAAAACTTGCTATTCCGTGATATGTGGCTTGAATCATAAAGTGAATCCGCATACTCAAGATGAGGGGAGAAGGAATTGTCCTTGGAGGATTTATGCAGCGGTGGGAAAAAGAACAACTGGGAGGTTCAAGATAACGAAAGTAGGTGATGAACACACTTGCAACAATCCCACTCTAAATACTGATCATAGTCAAGCCACATCATCTTTCATAAGTTACAAAATTATGGCCCAGGTTAAGACAAAGCTTGATATGACACCTGTAGAAATACAAGATGCCATTCATGCCATGTTACACATCAGAATATCATATTACACAGCATGGATGGCTAGATCGAAAGCTTTAGCGAGGATATTTGAGGATTGGGAGGAGTCATACAAGAGGCTCCCACAGTACTTAGAAGCCATCAAGGAAAGCAATCTTGGAACAGTGTATACGATTACATATGAAACTATCGGGCCAAGAGTGGCACAGTTTACATGAGTATTTTGGTCTTTTGGTCCATCAATTGAAGGGTTCAAACACTGCAGGCCGGTCCTAAGTATTGATGGCACACATTTGTATGGGAAATATGCAGGGTGCTTACTGGTGGCTACAGGCGTGGATGCAAATGGTGGCCTATTTCCGTTAGCATTTGCAGTAGTATCAGCTGAAAATGTAGAAAATTGGAAGTGGTTTTTCTGCTGCACCTATGAGTTGATACCGAGTGCCCGTATAACCGAACGATTACCTTCATTTCCGATAGAATGAAAGGTATTCCGAGAGCACTACGAGAGGGATGGCCATGTTCTAGACACCATATGTATTGTCTGCGACATATTATTGCAAATTGCACGGCAAAAGGATACCGACCAGCTACATTAGAAAATCACTTATGGGAAGCTGGTAATGCATCAGACTTGATGACATATAATTTTTTTCGTGCAAAGATTAGAAAAGAGTCTATTGCAGCTGATGATTTGATTACTGCAAACTTGGGGACAGACACAAAGAGGTGGGCGAAACACGAAGATGGCGGTAGACGTTATTGTATAATGACAACCAATTGTTCGGAGAGCTTCAATGTGGTTCTTAAAGGAGCTAGAGTGCTTTCGATACAATCGTTGATTGTAAGAACCTTTTATAGGTTAAACAAGTATTTCTATCATCCGCGTCTTGATGGACTCCGTTGGACGACCACTTTCATCCCAACAACTGAGAACATTATTGGTGCACGTGTGCACGCAGCCCGGTGTTGCTACATCACAAGATTTGGTGTCTTTGAGTGGCAGGTGATGGATACAGATGCACAAGCATATACCGTGATGATAGAACACGACCGTTGCACATGTACGTGCAATATTCCTATGCTTCAACATATGCCATGTGTCCATGTGATCGCCGCAACGTCAAGATAGCAATATGATGCCAACATATCATATTGGCCATTTTGTTCACCATGGTATAGTGTGAGTAAATATCAACTGTCATATATCCCAGAATTTCACCCCATACCTGATGAAAGGTACTGAAAGGAGTGGGATGGTCCCAGTTTAATTCCTACAGAAAAAAGAAGACAACCCGGTCGGCCAAGATCGACACGGATTCGGGGAGAAATGGATCGTCCACGTGAGGGAAGCAGGCAGAATAGATGCACCAACTGTCATCAGCTCGGTCATAAGAAATCACGTTGTCAAAATCCTCTACGCACAGCATCGTATGTTCTTTTTCACATTTTATGTTTAGTATTTGTGAAAATACTTGTGTACTAACTTCAGCCAATGTTGTAGGGCTCCATCGCATGGCGGTTCATGTGACTGAAGCAATATAATGCATCCGACTGAAGAAATTCACCGACGCATATTATTTGAAATCTATGTATCTTATATTTGATTTTTATGGGAATGTATAAGATATATGTAATGGATCCGACGTGATATATATGATGGATATGCGATAATGTAAAATCTTATATACTTTTGGAATGAAATCGGATATATGTGATATATGTATCTTATTTACTTTTCGAATGAAATGCAACTTTCTTGATATGTGTGTGATATATGCGATAATGTGATGGATATATGATATGTGATAGATATGTGTGAATGGGATGCGATGTGATAATGGGAAAAGATCGGAAAGAGCAGTTTGGGGGTGGCAGCAGCTGATTGCACAATATCAGTGCAATCAGCAAGCTGCAGAATTGCAGACTTGGTCCCAGGCTAAGTGCATTTTGGCCGCGGTTTCAAACCGCGGCCAAAAATGCACTTTGCATTTTTGCCGCGGTTTCAAACCACGGCATACCAGTTGACGTGCATTTTGGCCGTGGTTTGAAACCGCGGCCAAAATGCACTTAATATGGGACACCACGGTTTCAAACCGCGGCCATAATCCAAAGGGCTGGGACTAATTCTGCAGCTTGATGATTGCACTGATATTGTGCAATCAGCTGATGCCACCCCCAAACTGCTCTTCCCGATCTTTTCTCATTACCACATCTCATCCCATTCACACATATCCATCACATATTGCATATCCATTATATTATCGCATATATATCACATATATGACATATGACACATATATCACACACCTATCGCATATACCACATTTATCCAACTCATATCTCATTCCACGCATATTAAACATATAAAACCCACATAAATGACATATTTCAACACATTGAAGATAAAATTTCAGATTTCATTCCAAAAGTAAATGACATTTCGACAAAATTTAAACACAATGCAAATAGTTTTAATACATTCATTGCTGCCTATGTAAAATCCTGCTTATAAGAGACCGATGACGCCTGTATGTGAGAAACTGAGCTTGCTGAGTTGATGTGTCACCTTCCATTTCTGGTTGGATGTGTTGTGTCAGCGAAGGGTCAGCTTCATGCACGTGAGTCTGATGTAGATCGTCTGTCAAAGTCTGATGTGGCTCGTCTGCCATAGTCTGCAGTGGCTCATCTGCCAGATACTGATGACATGGGTCATCTTCAGGGACTATGGTATATGGCTGAATAGGCTGAGACGTGCTGGCTTCATACCCTGTATGTGACTGATAATGATGAGATGAGTCGCCATCATACCCGGTATTTGCCTGATACTGCTGATACATACCTGCATCATAACCGGTATATGGATGCAGCTGCTGAGAAGTGCCGGCCTCATCACCGGTAAATGGCTGATACTGCTGAGAGGTGCCTGCTTCATCCACGGCTGGCTGATACTGTTGAAATGTGCCTGCTTCATCCCCGTCAGGCTCTTGCCGTCCTGCATGACTCGTCTCCGCACCCTCACTTCTATGTCATGTACCGCGGAGCACCTGTTCGATCTTATCCCTAATTTGAAGGATCTGCTTTGGGTCCCGTGCTTCGTAAGCACGTGTACACATATCCTCTAACATTCTGAGTGCGTTGGTCTGCAAAACCAATGGATAAAATATATATTAGAAACCTATGTATAAAATAGACAAACATTTTAAGGCTACACTACTATTTACCATTTCCCGCTCGATAGGACCACGAGGCATGCAACCATATGGGGGTTCTTGCCTACTATATATCCACCTCCGTGTGATCCTCCAATACCACTCCATATACACGTCTAAACTGACAGCACCCCCCTGCTCAACAATATGTGCAGCCCTGTCGTGCCACTTCATGTGAGGCTCCACAGTGGCTTCATTCCAGGCTCTAGGGGTTATGTCGGTCTTCACTGACATGATTGGAACCGCTTCTGGAATATGCTGCGGTATACCAAATTGGCGCATAACACGATCTGGGACATGCATCACTAATACATCAAAGTAAACTAGCAGTACATGCGAAAGCCAGCTCTGATTTTCTAAAACACATAAATCAGGAAGATTCTGATATCTCTGAAGATACGACTCCCAGATCACCTAAAGGAAATGAAAATTATGAATACCTCATCAGAATTCGTAATATTAATCCATCGTTCATCACATCAATGTATAAAATTTATAACTTCTTACCTGCGTAGGCTCTAACATGTCAAGCTCGTTTCTATAAAAATCCAGTTGCCGCTGAGGGTTTTCTCTGAATGATAATGGCACATTTCGCCTGCACCCTAAAAGGAGGGTGCCATCCAATGTCTTGGGAGCAAGTCGGCCTGCGTATATGCAATCTCTCCCATGACCATACCTATGAATATGAATTTGTCAGTGACTGGTACTAAATAAAAAAATATTACAATGAACTTAAATTTCAAATTGTATACCTGTAACAAGGTGGAGCATGCGTATAACCCAGTTGTTTCTCTTCTTGCCACCTTACTTAGCTCTGAGTACAGGCGAGCAAGCACAGCACTATCCTATGAATAATCTCCAATGGTCTCTATATGCTCCATCTTTGTCAACCATCTGAGATGCACATAGCCTTTACTTGGATCTGGCACCAATAATGTGCCTATCATGTGCAAAATAATGCCCGAGTATATTGCCGAATCTCCTCGGGGGTGGCTTCTTCGGGCAAGTATATTGCCGAATCTCCTCAGGGGTGGCTTCTTCAAGCAACTCCATAAACGTCTCTCGCAACCAGCTCTGTTTTACATTATCTCCTTGGTTTTCTGTGGATGCCTGGCCTAGGAGCCGCTCCATCAAATCTGCCCAATTGGGACGGCTTGACATTCTCCATATGGGAATGCCCTCAACAGGAAGACCCGTAATGACTGCCATGTCCTGCAATGTGATCGTCATCTCACCTTGGCGGAGATGGAAGGTATTGGTTTCGGGCCTCTATCTATCCACCAATGCAGAAAGCAACGCCCAATCCAATCGTATCCACTTCAACCTCGCACATACGTCAAGCTTGGCAATTTCCATGTAGTGTGCTGCACGCTCATCTAAAACCCATGCAGTATGTTTCCTCGTGTGGTCCACTACTAATATAATATCCTCCTGCAACCAATAATTACAAAATGTTAATAACTTCATGAAAGATTACGGAGACAGATACCTTACGTAAAATATTAATTCACTAGTTTTGTTCATACCTGCCCATGCTGTATATGTGCTGAACGATGTCGTGCCTGGTCATACAAGACCGAATCTGAAACGGGTCCCGGGTCCATATCTGCTAGAAAAAAATATATAAGATGAAGAACATGACTCATTGAAATATGATATTATATATGTTTGGTAGTATAGTTGAGGTTATGACATGCCTTTTAGATTTAAAAAATGTTGCATCTGAATGTTAAAATATTATGACTGCCATTTTAAATTCTTATACAAAATTCTTGCCATACATTGAAAAATGAAGCCATATGTCACACAATTGCCCCTACATTGGCTATGGAGGAATCCTACAAGTTAATCCTGTATATTAAATTCAACAAGTTATGATCATTTACCTACTGCACATGAATTTGATCTCTACAACGAAGAACAATCATTTCACCTCATTATTTTCAACCCAATATCAAATTTGGCTAAAAATATGTATTTCCTAAAGCATAAACAACACCAAAATCTACTTGAGAGTGTGAGATGTTTACTTGAGAGAGTTGGAGCCTTCAACGAACGAAAGGATGCTGAAAATCGCCGGTAGCCGCTATCTTCTAACCGAAAAAATGAATGAAAGAAAGCTTAGAAAGGGCAGCCGTGCGGCTGCCCTTAGTTTCAGATTTGGACGCGGTTTGAAACCGCGTCCAAATTGCAATTTGGCCGCGGTTTGAAACCACGTCCAAATCTGAAAATTCGTCCCCACACGCGCGCGCGCTGAGCTGGCCAAAAGTTGGTCAGTTTTCGTAATAAGTTTTTAAGTTGGTCGCTTTTATTAATATTTTTAAAAAATAAGCCTTATTGCAAAAACCGTCCATTATTCAATAATTCATGTTGCAAGAAATGACAAAAGAGCTGTTTGTGTATTTCTGGCTCGGTCAAACAAAATAATTCGTTTATATACTTGCCTGCTTTATATAGAAAAGAAATATGGAAAATAATGGGTATCGGCTCTTAGAAGTTGGATCTCTATGCTTACGGATGAAGAAATTTGTCGAAACATATGGGTGTCTTCCTTTACTAAATAGTATTTGAAGATTGCATTTTGGACCTCTCCTTGATATAGTTAAGATTTTTACAATTTTCCTTATTTGAATGATTGTATGATATGAAATATGAATACATGCATTTCCTTGCAGATATTTCTATTATGACTAAAGGATCATATATCTGTACATATATACCTAATACAGCGCATACTGAAGATTTATCTGGCTATTGTCGTCTTTATCCCCCCCCCCAAAAAAAAAAAAACATTATTGTGATGCCTAGCTATTATATGTTATCCAGGCAAATATAGTACAGTATAATGAAGAGACTCTGCGAAGGATGCAAGGTTCAACATATAATCATCAAGAATCATCAAAATCTTTTCTATCTGACTTCCATTTGAAAGAACATGAAGAAACTAGCACAGAGAATTTAGATTCTTGGCTTCCGCTAGGTTCTGAAAGAAAGGATATCGAGATGCCTATGCCACCACTTCTACTTGCACCTTTTCAGAATCACAATATCAGGTAATCATTTGCATGATATGATCTTTTTGGTAGGTTCTGTTTGGAAAGATTACGCTTTTAACATTTTGATTTATCTTTTGATGTGAAATTGACACCTAATTCGGAAGCAAATAATACTGTTGACAAAATCTCTATACCAATATCTTGAAAAGACTTCATTTGGGATTCACCATATTTTTGGAGGAAACAGATATATATCGCTATCAGCAAATTACTGTTAATTCTTATATATCACTAAGAATTAACATCACTGCAAAGAAAATGCTTGAAGTAATGATTAGAAAATGTGGATAGACGTATGCTTGGAGATGCAGATGGTCCTTCAAATGACTTGAAACAATGGTTCAAGGTTACGGCCGTTTTGGATCGGTCCCGAAGGGGACTGATCCGAAACCACACCATCGGAACCGGTATTGGCCCAAACCAGGCTGCCTTCCTTTTTCGGAGAAAAGCACATTAAAAAAAGTAAACAAGAAGAAGAAAAGAAGAAGGCGATCCCTAGTTACTACCCAAAAAAAAGAAAAGAAGAAGAAGAAATCTGATGCGGATTTGACCACATCCGGCGGCTCATACGCGGGGGCGGGCCCCACGACTCCTTTGGTGACTTACGTGCGGCGTAGGAGGCGCGGTTCCACGTAGTGGGTTAGTCGAGGGGTATTCTAGTCTTTTCCGACTAGATTAGTAAATCCCCTCTTTTCTATTTATTAGGGCTAGCCGTCGTTTTTATTTTCTTATACATATTTTGTGAAGAACAATTGTAGGCATCTTGTGAGGGATCTTTAGGCTTTTTATCCGTTCAAATAAAAGCTAGGAGATCGAGTTCGTCTCGAAGGAACTCAATTTATCGTTGTTCTTCATAGAAATTCCAAATAAAATTCCACTTTTTTAATTTTTTCCTCTTTAAAAATCTGAACTTTATTGATTCGATCCACCGGATCGTATCAAATTGGTATCAGAGCGTGAGATCCGATGGCGACAAGCACGAGGTCAAAGGCGGATGGCGTGGATGAGAAGGTGCAAGGGCTTCAAGAAGAGTTCAACCGAGAGATCGAGGGGTTGAAGAAAACCCTAGGGGAGTCCATCAAGGATCACGTCCATTCGCAGGAGGACATCCAAATCGAGCTTCGGGCTATGAGAAGGGACGCCGCGCAATCGGGACGTGATATCCAAGGGCTAAAGGAGGCGACTTCAGATCTGAAAGAGGCAACTTCAGATCTGAAATTTTTGAGGGAAGCCACGTCTTTGATTCCGGAGATAAAAGCGATGCTTCAAGCCCTAACGATGGAGAGAGGAGATCGGGGCAAGAAGATTCAAGGGGAAGAAAACCAAGGAGAATCGACGCTTGAATCGGTAAATCAGGAGCAACCGGAGAGGGCGACGGCTACGGCGACAATTCTGGAGCAAGCCGCAGCCGCCGCGAACCCTAACAGGGCCGGCCTGACGCAGGGAGGGGCCGGGGGCCCTCGGAAAAGGGCGACAGGCCCCTCTGGGCCTGCAGCAAGCTCGGCAGGCCCTACAGGGCCTGCGGCACACTTGGCAGGCCCCGCCGGGCCTGCGGGACCTGCGACAGGCCCGACTGGGCCTGTCGCAGCTGCGGCAGGGCCCAGCGGGCCTGCCGCAGCAGCCGCAGGCCCCGCCGGGCCTGCTGTGACTTCGGCAGGCCTGTTCGGGCCTGCCGCTGTCCCAGCAGGCCCAAACAGGCCTGCAGACATTCAATGGGGGCCTGTCGCAGTGCAGGCAGCCCCCTGGGGGCCGCGACGACGCAAACAGCCCCTTGGGGGCCCACAGCAGCGCAGACAACCCCCTGGGGGCAAGACGGAGGCGGATGGGCCCGAGACACGACGACTGGGGCTCCAGTAGCCAATTTTGGAGACCAGAGGCTCATCCACATGTACCGAGGCTGCAGGTTGATCCCAGACAGGCTTTTGATGGTTTTCCGGGGCGGGGACAAGGCCCGAGAGGCTATTTTGGGGGCCGGACAGCACCAGTACAGCCACACAGAGGGGCAGGAGGGCCCGTGTTGGCACGACAGCAGGAGTTCCCGGGGTAACATTACCAGCCTGAGGCGTGGGAGAGACCCGTTTGGCCCGAGGAGTTGTACGGGGTTGACGGGGGAGGACCAGTTGAGGCAGTCGGCGGAGGATTCGGCCGTGGGGGTGACCGCGGTAGAGATGGGGGACCACAGGGGGACATCAATGCAGATCGCCGCCTTATGAAGCTGAAGATGCCGATTTTTGACGGCATGGATCCGGATGGGTGGATCTATCGGGCGGAACGTTACTTCCAGGTGATGAGGTTGACGGAGGAGGAGGTTCTGAGGGCCATCGGAATCTATTTCGAGGGCAAGGCGTTGGCCTGGTACAGATGTGAGGTGGCACAGACCCCCTTTCGCACTTGGGAGGAGCTGTCCGCACTGATACTAGACCGGTTCCAGGAGACCCCAGGGGGAGATTTCTATGAGCAGTTATCTGCTTTGAGGCAGGAGGGGACGATTAGGGATTATGTGGAGAGGTTCGAGATGCTGAATAGTAGGGTGAAGGGGGTGACCGACGAGGTGATGATTGGGAATTTCATGAGGGGGCTGAAGCCCTCTATACGCGCGGAGCTGAGGATGCAGAGTCCGGGGACACTGGAGGATGTCCTTCGCCTGGCCCACAAGGCGGAGGAGAAGCATGCGGAGGAGAGGAGGATACGTGGAGCTTGGGGGACCCAGGGATCCCGCCCCACCCCCGCAGCGACAGCACCGAGAGCACCCACAGCTGCACCTGAGGCTAGAGGAGAGAGCCGCCCTGCGACTCTGGGGCGACGGATGACAAAGGCGGAGGTGAGGGAGAAGCGTGCCAAGGGGTTGTGCTTTCGTTGCGACTAGAAGTTCACCCCTGGACACCGGTGTGCTAGTCGCCTACTACAGATCACTATGGTACCAGACGAGGAGGGGTACGTGGGTGATGAGGAGGAGTTCGAGGTGGAGC
Organism: Scilla litardierei; assembly: GCA_030789695.1. Classification (NCBI taxonomy): domain Eukaryota; kingdom Viridiplantae; phylum Streptophyta; class Magnoliopsida; order Asparagales; family Asparagaceae; genus Scilla; species Scilla litardierei. The sequence goes on from JAULAV010007855.1 coordinate 32,159, forward strand.
AGGAGGCGCCAGTGGAGGAGGAGAAGTCTCACCTAGACTTCACAGAGGTGTCCCTAAACTCTGTGGTGGGGTTCACTCCGAACCACACCATGAAGTTGTCGGGGCAGTTAGGAGACGCGGCGGTGACAGTGCTGATCGACAGTGGGGCCACCCACAACTTCATTTCCAGCCGGATAGTGGAGAGACATGGGCTGCAGTTGAGCATCATTAGAAGTTCAACGTGTTGTTGGGGACATGGAAGATGGAGGAGAGCAAGGGGCTCTGCAAGGGTCTGTGCCTGACCTTGCAGGGAGTGCAGATCATAGAGGATTTCCTGCCCCTGGAGTTGGGCAATGTTGACATCATCCTGGGCGTACAGTGGTTGAAGAAGCTGGGGGACATACGGGTGAACTGGAAGCGCCTCAGGATGGAGTTTGAGGAGGGGGACCGGACGATGGTGCTCACAGGGGACCCGACCCTATGTTTATCGCTGGTGGCCTTCAAGGCCATCACTCGGGCCTTACGGAGAGAGGGGGAGGGGTACTTGGTGGAGTGCCGTGTAGCGGGGACAGAGCAGGAGCCGCAGGCAGGGGTTCCCGAGGAGGTGGAGCAGGTGTTGGGACAGTACCAGGAGGTCTTTCAGGACCCACAGGGGCTACCACCAGTGAGAGGACACGAGCATGCGATAGTCTTGCGGGATGGCGCAGCACCGGTGAGTGTGCGTCCTTAACGCTACCACCATGTACAGAAGGATGAGATAGAGCGGATGGTCGGTGAGATGTTGCAGGCTGGGTTGATCCAGCCCAGCGTTAGCCCGCTCTCGAGCCCGGTACTTTTGGTGAAGAAGGACGGGAGTTGGCGCTTTTGCGTAGATTACCGGGCGCTGAACAAGGAGACAGTGGCTGACAAGTTCCATATCCCTGTTATAGACGAGCTACTAGATGAGTTGCACGGAGCAGTGGTGTTCTCTAAGATCGACCTAAAGGCGGGGTATTACCAGATCATGATGAGGCCAGAGGACGTGCCGAAGATAGCATTTCGCACCCACGAGGGTCACTATGAGTTTCTCGGCATGCCGTTTGGCTTGACGAATGCTCCTTCTACATTGTAGGTATTGATGAACGATGTCTTTCGGCCGTTCCTGAGGAGGTTCATACTCGTCTTCTTTGACGACATTTTGGTCTACAGCAGGACCATGGGGGAGCACGTGGGCCATCTGGAGGTAGTGTTTCGGGAGTTATTGAGGCACCAGCTATATGCAAACCGAAAGAAGTGCAGTTTTGGCCAGAGACAAATAGAGTATCTGGGGCATGTGGTGTCGGTCGCAGGGGTAGCAGCAGACAGGACGAAAATAGAGGCGATGTTGGACTGACCGGTACCCACCTCTCTGAGGGCACTGCGGGGATTTGTCGGACTGACAGGTTACTACCGGAAATTCGTGAGGGGGTACAGCACCATTGCCCGGCCACTGACTGATCAGTTGAAGGAGGATGGGTTCCAGTGGGGAGAGGAAGTGACCAAGGCTTTTGAGGCCTTGAAGGTGGCGATGACGACAGCCCCAGTCTTGGCGTTGCCCGACTTCAGCGTCACTTTTGTTGTGGAGACTGATGCGTCAGGCATTGGTTTGGGGGAGGTTCTGATGCTGTTGGGGCGGCCGATAGCATACTTCAGCCATGTGCTTTCAGCTAGAGCACGGCTGAAGTCTGTGTATGAGAGGGAGTTGATGGCAATTGTGCTGGCAGTTCAAAAGTGGCGGCCCTATCTGATGGGAAGGGAGTTTGTGGTCAGGACAGATCAGCGCAGTCTGAAGTATTTGCTGGAGCAGAGGCTAGTGACGGAGGAACACCAGCGCTGGCTATCCAAGCTGGTAGGGTACCGGTTCGCCATTGAGTACAAGCCAGGGCTGGAGAATAAGGCAGCTGACGCCTTATCGCGCAGAGAGGAGGGGGTGCACTTGAGGGCACTCTCGTTGCCCGTGTGGTTAGATGGGGAGCCCATGTTGCAGGAGGCAGAGGCCGATCCGGAGTTGAGACAGATCCGCGAGCAGCTGCAGGTAGGGGGAAGCCCCGAGAGGGTACTCCCTAGAGGGACGGAGACTGTTATACCAGGGGCGGCTAGTGTTACCGCGGACATCAGCGTTCATACCGACATTATTTCAGGAGTTCCACAGTTCGGTGGTTGGGGGACATTCTGGGGTGCAGCAGACATATATGAGGATGTCCCGAGAGGTTTATTGGCCGGGTATGAGGAGAGCGATAGCACACTTGGTTGCCTCTTGTGACGTCTGCCAGCGTCACAAGTACATGGCCATGGCGCCAGCCGGGCTACTGCAGCCTTTAGCCCTGTCGGAGCGGGTCTGGGAGGAGGTGACGATGGACTTCATCGATGGGCTACCTCGATCAGAGGGATACTCAGTGATCTTCGTGGTGGTGGACCGATTGAGTAAGTACGCCCACTTCATACCACTGAAACATCCATACACGGCGGTTTCAGTGGCTGCCGCTTTTACTCGAGAGGTGATACGGTTACACGGGATCCCAGCATCCATAGTGACAGACAGAGACCAGGTGTTCCTGAGTGGGTTCTGGCGGGAGATATTTCGTGTCCAGGGGACGGTGTTGAAGAGGAGTACCGCCTATCACCCTCAGACTGACGGGCAGACAGAGGTAGTGAACCGCAACATTGAGACATATCTGCGGTGCTTTGCGTCAGAGACACCGCGACAGTGGTATCGGTGGTTGGCATGGGCGAAGTATTGGTACAATACTTCGTATCACTCAGCAGCAGGGACAACACCCTTTTGGGTGTTGTATGGGAGGGACCCACCAGAGCTACTGCGGTTCGGGGAGAGGCAGACCCCAGTGTCGCAGGTGGAGGATTATATGGGGGGAGAGGGAGAGTATACTGGAGGAGCTGAAGAAGCACTTGTTACGAGCTCAGCAGGTGATGAAGGCAAGGGCAGATGGGCATCGACGCGACGTGCACTTCCAGGAGGGCGAAATGGTATATCTGAAGCTGAGGCCCTACCGACAGAGATCGCTAGCGAGGAGGCAGAACGAGAAGCTGTCAGCTAGATAATATGGACCCTTTGATATTTCGGCCAAGATTGGCCAGGTGGCTTATAGGCTGAGACTTCCCCCGACAGCCACGATACATCCAGTCTTTCATGTGTCGCAGCTTCGTCGAGCTATTGGAGAGCAGACAGTGTCCTCTACCCTATCGCCCACCCTTACGGAGGAGATGGAGGTTTTGCTGGAGCCATTGGAGGTGCGGGCCGTTCGTCAGGGGCCAGGCGGACGCAGAGAGGTGCTGATACACTGGGCAGGGTTGCCCGATTGCGATGCGACGTGGGAGGCCTATAGCGTGATCCAGGAGTAGTTCCCCGACTTCCACCTTGAGTACAAGGTGGCTCTTTTAGGGGCGGGTATTGATGCGGATTTGACCACATCCGGCGGCTCATACGCGGCGGCGGGCCCCACGACTCCTTTGGTGACTTACGTGCGGCGTAGGAGGCGCGGTTCCACGTAGTGGGTTAGTCGAGGGGTATTCTAATCTTTTCCGACTAGATTAGTAAATCCCCTCTTTTCTATTTATTAGGGCTAGCCGTCGTTTTTATTTTCTTATGCTTATTTTGTGAAGAACAATTGTAGGCATCTTGTGAGGGATCTTTAGGCTTTTTATCCGTTCAAATAAAAGTTAGGAGATCGAGTTCGTCTCGAAGGAACTCAATTTATCGTTGTTCTTCATAGAAATTCCAAATAAAATTCCCCTTTTTTTAATTTTTTCCTCTTTAAAAATCTGAACTTTATTGATTCGATCCATCGGATCGTATCGAAATCACAACAATAAACATAAAAAACATTAGTAGTAGTAGAAGAAAACGAAGAGGAAGAGGAAGGGGACTTACCTGCTCTCCGCCCGCACGCCGCCTCCGCTCCAATTTTTTCCGCATGCCGCCTCCGCCCCAATTTTTTCTACCCGCCGCCTCCCACCCAAATTTTTTCTGCCCGCCGCCTACCGCCCCAATTTTCCCCCTATCTGAGAGAGAGAGTGTGTGTGGCGTTGTTAACGTGGGAAGTACTGAGTTGGTGGAGCTGCTACTCACATTACACATTTTTTGCTAAACATAGTTCATTTATTTACTAGTTTGTCATTCTATTTGTAACTTTAATGGCAAACTTGTAAATAAATGCAATATGTATTGCAAAATGTGTAATGTGAGTAGCAACTAGTTCAAAAAATTATTTTGCAATGTCAAATTTGTAAGTAAATGCAATATATTTAGCAAAATGTGTGATGCGAGTAGCAATCAGTGCATAATTATTTATTCTTATAGATAAATGTGAGTACACAAGTATTTGAAACTGCCGATACGACGAACCGAAACATACTTTCGAAATCACCGAAACAGACAATACCAATACCGAAATCTAAATTTTCGAAATCCCAAAACCGAGACTGAAACTGCGACCTAAAACCTTTCTTGAAATCTTGATATTTTCCTTTAAACCTTAAGCAAAACCCCGTCCACAGAACCTAAAAGTAAATAAAAAATATTAATATAGAATATTAATATAAATATTAAAAATTGTTTGCCACCTTTGTTGTTTGCCCAATTCTTTTGTTTTAATCTTGAGAGACATTGACATGAGTTGACATGAACTTTTTTTAACTTCCAATCTAGAAAGGTCAAATTTTCAAAATAAGACAAAGAAATAATTTTAAAAACCATTCACATTTAAATTTAATTACAAAAATTGATCAATTTTTTGTCTCGTTAGATTTCGCTTGCAACGTCGCATAATTGGGCCGAAAAACGACTGGGGTTGGCAACCCCGATCAATTTATGCACCATAGGAATGACTGGGCTTGACAACACCGGTCATTTCATTGCAGAGAAATGCCCCAAAACGACCGGAGTTGCCAACCCTCGTCATTTTGAAATCTTCTCTTTAGCCAACATGGTGAGAAGTTGATTGGTTTTTGTAATTAAATTTAAATTTTGGTTGATTTTAAAATTATTTTTATTTTTCGGCTTATTTTGAAAATTTATCCTACAAGAAAATATCATCCAAGTACCAAATATGAATTCTGGGGAGCATACTATTGGAATATTCATGTGGGTATAGTCCCATATCGGGAAAAAATGAAAGTAGTGATGGACTTAAATAGAATGTTGGGGGTAAAAAATTGGTGACTTTAAACTTTTCTATTAAATTAGTTTCCATCCTCTATTTAAGACCCAATTCACTTATGAGGCCTGAATAAATCACGAGTGGTGCCAGAGCTTAGGTTATAGCCATGGAGTTTGATATTGATTTCCCAAGGAATCGGTTGGTAAATATGGTCTGATATCCTGAAAGGATTGTTAGCCCACAGATGATGATGATCATGTGTAGAAAGATTTGCTTATGGACGGCTGACTCACATATGGTCATGATCATGCGGAGATTGATTTGCTCATGGATGGCTCTAATCATGATGCCTATCGATACCAAGGTCAGACGGATACACACACAGTTTGTATGGTGCCAGGAGATCAGGCCGCCCACAAATAATAGGGAATTATTGGGATGTTCATACATGAATATAGTCCCACACAGAAATAAATTAAAAGAGTGATGGATTTAAATAGAAAGTTACGGTCATAACCTGACAATTTATATCCAAATTGTTCCCTAGCTTCTATTTAAGGTCAGGTTTACTTCATGTGGGGCGCACATAAATCCCAACAAGCAGAGTCAAAATTAAATTGTGATGAGCACCATGCCCATAGAGTTAGTATACAATGTGAGGGATGTTGAGATGGATGAGCAGAATGGGATTGCAGGTAATTGTGCTCATGAACAGTTGGAGTTAGCTTGATCTTAGTAAAAGAAAGGAAACTTATTCGGAATGGCATGAACATTTTCCAGTACATCAATAAAATGATTGTTTGAAATTAAACGGTCCACTAGCAAGAAATATTTATTCAATTTTCACCCATGCTCCATTCCTTGAAAAGGATTAGTCCAATAGAATTCCATAATGATTAATCATTTTTAGATAAACTCAGAAATTGCTCGTAAAAATTTCTTATAAAGGACAACCATTTCTTCTGGGTCTTTGATAGAACCGACACAGAGATCCAAACTTTATAGAGAAAAGTAGCACAAATCTAGATAAATGAATACAAGAGAGGCATATTCTCATTCCAAGACGCCAATGAGAGGACGTCCACACTCGTCTAATCTATGGAATCACTCAAATATCAATAATAGCATAAAAACTAATTGCGATGGCTAACCCTCGCTTAAGAATAAACCCCTCATAACCCAAATACCCAAAATACCCTCTCCAATACTAAATCGGACCAAAGTGGGAGGGGGGCACGCGTGTGGCTATGCGGCTGGGTTGCGGGTTCGGGCACGCCTGCAGGCATAGACACGAATCACATCAATATTCCCCCCAAAGAGCCACCTTGTCCTCAAGATGAAAGTCTGAAAACTGCTGTGCTATCACATCCATAGCCTCCCGCGTGCTCTCGTGCTCAGGCAACCCCTTCCATTGCAGCAAGACCTCGCGCTCTCCCGTGCGCCCTCTACGTACCCCCTTCAGTGCCTCTGGCTCCAGCCTCACCTCCATATCTGATGTCAATGTCTCCGGAAGGGTGGGAGAAGGGGTGTGATCTCCGATCGCCTGTCGAAGCTGTGAAACGTGGAACATCGGGTGGATAACCGATCCAGGAGGTAATCTCAACCTATACGCAACCGGCCCCACTCTCGCCTCAACCTAGAACGGACCAAAATAACGCAGTGTTAGCTTCTCATTCCGCCTGTGAGCCAAGGATTGCTGCCTGTAGGGCCTCAGCTTCAAGTACACCGTAGAGCCTCAGCTTCAAGTACACCATGTCTTCCACTGCGAACTGCACATCTCTGCGGTGTAAATTTGCTCTCGCCTTCATCACCTGCTGAGCTCTAGCCAGATGAAGCTTCAGCTCCTTCAAAATCTGATCCCTGTCCGCCAAGTATTGCTCCACATCTGAAACGGGTGTCGAGTCCTGCCTATAGTGTAGTAAGTGGGGTGTCCATGTCATAAAGAATCCTGAACGGTGTCATCTGAGCTGCAGTGTGATAGAATGTGTTGTACCAGTACTCCGTCCATGCTAGCCAATGTGCTCACTCCTTGGGATTGTCTGAAATAAAACATCGTAGGTAAGTCTCGACACTCCTGTTGACCACCTCCGTCTGTCTATCGGTCTGAGAGTGGTAGGTCGTGCTCCGTCTCAATACCGTCTCCTGTAGCCTGAAAAGCTACTGCCAGAATCTACTCTAGAATACCTTGTCTCGGTCCGAGACAATGGGCTTTGGAGGTCCATGCAAACGAATGACCTCCCTCAAAAATACCTCTGCCACTGATACTGCGCTGTAAGGATGCCGAAGCGGAACAAAGTGCGCATACTTACTGAGGCGATCAACCACAACGAATATGACCGAATAGCCACCCGATTTTGGCAACCCCTCTATGAAGTTCATGGATAAGTCTTCCCATACTCAATCAGGCAAAGACAACGGCTGTAGTAATTCTCCCGGGGACATCGCGAGATACTTGTGACGCTGGCACACGTCACACTCCGCAACCCTCTTCACCACCTTCTTCTTCATTCCCTTCCAATAGACTTCCCTCACCAGTCTCTGATAGGTCTTTAAGACCCCCCAATGACCTCCTATGGCGCTGCTGTGAAACTCCTGGAAGATAGCCAGTATAGACGTCGACGTCCTCGGTAGAACTAGTCTCCCCCAATATAATAGCCACCCATCCTGAAGAGAGTACCCCGCATACTCAGTCGAACCCCGTAGAACGGCCTCTCGAATGCATGCCAACTCCTGATCCAGCTCAACCTCCTGCTGTAGTGGCCCCCAGTCCTGTGGCATTGAAACTGCTAGTGTGGCCAACTCTACCTCCTCCTCTCGTCGTGAAAGTGCATCTGCCGCCTTGTTTTCCAGCCCCGGCCGATACTCTATCTCAAACCTGTATCCATCAGCTTCCGCAGCCACTTTTGATGCTCCTCTGCGACCATCCACTGCTCCAATAGGTACTTTAGGCTCCGCTGATCTGTGCGTACTAGAAAACTCCGCTCCAACAAGTATGGCCTCCACTTCTGAATTGTCAAGACTATAGCCATCAGCTCTCTCTCGTATACCGACCGCATTCGGGCTCTAGCGGTCAACACCTGGCTGAAGTACGCAATGAGCCGCTGCTCCTGCATCAACACCTTTCCTAGCCCATGTCCTGACGTGTTTGTCTCAACCGTAAAGGGTCTGGAAAAGTCTGGTAGCGCTAAGACCGGCACAGTAGTCATGGCCTTCTTTAGTGCCTCAAATGCTGCCGTCGCTTCCTCCCCCATGGGAACTGATCCTTCTTAAGTAGCTCGGTCAATGGCCAGTCGATCATTCCATATCCCTCCATAAACCGGCGGTAGTAACCTGTCAGGCCCAGAAACCCCCACAACCCCCTGAGAGTGGCGGGGCGCGGCCAGTCCAGCATCGCTGCAATCTTTTTCCTGTCTGCTGCCACCCCATCAGCTGACACCACATGTCCTAGGTACTCCACCGGTGGCTGTCCAAATAAGCACTTTTTCCGGTTCGCCACCAGCTGATGGTACTGTAACTCCATAAACACGACCTGCAGATGGTCCAATTGCTTCTCCAAGGTGCGACTGTACACTAGTATGTCATCAAAGAAAATAAGTACAAATCGCCTCAGGTACAGACGGAATACCTTGTTCATAAGTGCCTGAAATGTCGTTGGTGCGTTCGTCAAGCCAAACGGCATGACGAGGAACTCGTAGTGGCCCTCATGCGTTCTAAACGCCGTCTTGGGCACATCCTCCCGTCGCATCCTGATCTGGTGATAGCCTGACTTGAGATCTATCTTGCTGAACACGGTTGCCCCATGTAATTCATCCAGAAGCTCATCTATCACCGGGATCGAAAACTTGTCTGGCACCGTCTCCTTGTTTAATGCCCGGTAGTCTACACAAAAATGCCAGCTCATATCCTTCTTCTTCACTAATAGCACCGGACTGGAGAAAGGGCTCATACTAGGCTGAATCACTCCCGCCTGTATCATCTCTGCAATCATCCTTTCTATTTCATCCTTCTTGTGCTACCGGTAAGGTCTAACACTGATGGGTGAAGCACCCTCGTGCAGTACTATAGCGTGCTCGTGGTCCCTCGGCAGTGGCAGACCTCGATGCTCCTGAAAAATCTCCTCAAACTGCGCCAACGCTGCTGCACCTCTCCTGATACGGTCTGCTCCTCACTGGCCTCTGCGCCTGCCTCCTCTGTCAAAGTGTACAGCTCCACCAAGTATCCTCCCCCCTCGGTCTGTAAGGTCCTCAGCATGGTCTTTAGTGATACTACCACTCTGCATAGGCTGGGATCTCCCTGTAGTGTAACTGCTCTCCCCTCATCATGGAACTCCATCCACAGAAGTTTCCAATTCACTGTCATCTCCCCTAGTGTCTACAACCATGTCATGCCCAGGATGACATCTGTGCTTCCCATGTCCAAAGGCAGGAAGTCCGCGATCACCTGTATCTCCTGTAGGGTCAGTACCACCCCCAGCAGACTTCTCGACTGATATCCTTCTTTCCCGTCCCTATTATCACACTGAAACTACCGCAGTCGGTCAGCTGAAGCCCCTGCTGGTCCACCACTCTCGTGTAGATGAAATTGTGGGTCGTCCCGCTGTCACCTCCTGCTCGCTGATCTCCCCCCTCAGCTTCATGGTGCGGTTCGGTGTGAACCCTACCACAGAGTTAAGGGACACCTCTGCCACGTCTAGCTGATGGCCCTTGGGCTCCTCCTCTAGCTCAATACTCGTCCTCGACGCCATCATCACCGTCATCATCCTCCAGCAGTAGCATCTGTAACTTACGCTCTGTGCACCTGTGGCCTGGAGTGAACCTCTCATCACACCTAAAGCCTATGCCCTTCTAACGCTTCTCCCTCATTTCTGCATCAGTCATCCTCCTGAACTGTCCTCCTACCGGGGAAACACTACTCCTCTCCCCCGCCTTCTCCTTGCTAGCTTGTCCTGCCCCAGTGGTGACCCCTGCTCCTCCTGCTCCAGACGAGATGCCCCGCTGTATTTGGCCACTATACCCGCTCCCGACTCTCCTCTCCTCGGTCTGGGCATCCTCTACCATCTGTGCCATCTCTATCACCTCGGACAGCCCCCCGGGCTTATATGGTCGTACTGCGGATCGAAGACTGGGCTTCAGGCCCTTCATAAAGGTGCCCTCTAGTGACTCATCTGTGAGCCGTGTACTCTCCCCGACAAGGTCTCAAACCTCTCAATGTATTTTCGTACCGGTCCGTCCTGCCTGAGGGCATAAAGCTGCTCGTGTAGGTTTCCTAGGTGGGGATCCCTGAACTTCTCCAGAATGAGGTCCTTCAACTCCTCCCAGCATCGAATCTGTTGTCTACTCTCCTTTCACTGGTACCACCCTAGAGCTCTCCCCTCCATACAGATGACCGCTGCATCCAGCTTCTGAGCATCTGTCATGTGATGTGCTACAAAGTATCTCTCCGACGTGAACAGTCAGGCGTGCGGATCCTCCCCTCTGAACAGTGGCATCTCCAGCTTCTGTACCCTGCAGTCCCCTACAAAGTGTCCCTGATCGGGCCTCCCCTCGGTACGGCGAGGCTGACGATAGTGTTGTCATCTCTCGTCCTGGGTCTCGTACTGTCTAGGTGGCACTCCTCTGCGGCCACCGTAGTCCCCTCGGGGCCTCCCTGCCTGCCTTCGAAATCATCGCATCCCGCATCATTGCCAAACTCAGCCTCATAACCTCCTCCATCATCGTAATAGGTAACCCCTTCCTGCAGAGGTCCCACGAACTCGGATCTGTCCTGGAAATGCTCCTTGGGGCGTCGCTGTCCGAAAGACCCGAATGGCTCAGATCTGCCCTGAAACTGCCCTTCGAACCCTTGTTGCTGCTACCGAAACCCCCGAAAAGCCCCCGTGGGGCCTGTTGCGCTCGTTGCCCCCTGGCGGCTGCTAGGGGGCCGCCTGGGCCTACCGGTCCTCCGACGGGCCTCGTCGAGGCTACTGGAGGCCCGACAGGTCCTCCTGCTGCTCCGGCGGGGCCGGCGGGCCCTGCCGGGGGCCGGCGGGCCCGCTGACCCTGTCGGAAGTCGTCGAGGGCAGGGGAGGGTCACCCGCCTTGTTCTGACGGCGGCCGAGCCCCCCCGCTGATTTTGGGGGTTCGGCCGCCCCTCCTCTCCTTGCCGCGCCGCCTGAAAGGGGCGGCTAGGGCCGCCGTCCCACCCTTGGGCATCCGCCGCCTTTCGCCGTACCTCCTCGCGATAATCAATCCCCTTCGGCTCCTCGTCTTCATCCTCGTAAAATTCTTCCTCCTCGTAAGGCCGATCTGGGTTAAAAACATCTTCTTTCTCCTTCCCCTTCTTCAAAGGTGTCGCCTTTGATGTCGATTTAGGGTTTCCTTCGCCTTGGGTGCTCGCCGACCATTGGAAGATGAACTTCGCTAATTGTTCTTCGTGACTTGATTAATTCGCCACCAATTGTTTGATGGAATCCACTTGATTTGTCGCCAATTGTTTGATGGAATCCGCCAACGACTTTATCGCATCCTCGTTTCCCATCAACGACCTTTTCACCCCTTCAATTTCCCCATTGAATTTCTCCTCCAAGGTGTCAAACTTGTCCTTCGATCTCGTCGGCGGCGCCGCTATGGATCGTCATGTGCTTTGATACCAAATTGATAGAACCGAAACAAAGATCCAAACTTTATAGAAAAAAGTAGCACAAATCTAGATAAATGAATACAAGAGAGGTGTATTCTCCTTCCAAGACGCCAATGAGAGGACGTCCGCACGCGTCTAATCTTATGGAATCACTCAAATATCAATAATAGCATAAAAACTAATTGCGACGGCTAACCCTCGCTTAAGAATAAACCCCTCATAACCCAAATACCCAAAATACTCTCTCCAATACTAAACCGGACCAAAGTGGGGGGGTGCGCGCGCGGCTATGCGGCTGGGCTGCGGGGCACGCCTGCGGGCACGGGCACGCCTGCGGGCATAGACCCGAACCCCATCAGTCTTCTATCCCTTTTTTCAAGTTCTGTTGTGCGGCAATGACAAAAAGGCTGCTTTTTATGCATGCACACATTACAGGAAAGTTGATCTTGATATTTTAACCAATTAAGTTATGTACAATCTGTTGTGATCTAATTCTTATTTATAATGATGATCTTTTAGTCTTTATTGTTTTTGTATTAGATGATATGAATTCATGGTATTCAAGAGAAAATTGAGGTTTTGCTACATATCCGACCCACCACCGAGCCATGATATTTCACAACACCATATTTTGTGAGACATCAAGTAAAAGAAATTTTTATAGTAATTGTAATCACCAAGTTACCGTCTTGTATATTTATATGAGAATTGTTTGAGTACTTCCATTTTTTATTTCAATGTCATATATACATTGACCACAAATTTTTTGTTTATTTTTTGAACAAAAAAACTTAACATGACAAATAAAAAGATTGTGAACCCAAATCACAATCCATTCCGTTGGATGTGATCATTTAAAGTATTTACAAACAAAAATGCAAATAATTTTGCTATGTTATACTTTTGCATGAATTAATCACTTCTAATAAAATTCTAGAATGTTGATTTGGTCATCGTTTGATGCATTGTCATGCTGGAATTGTTTGATTCTTTGTAGATGGTTTAGATGGGTTAGATCACATACTAATGTGATTGATTTGTGATTTGAATTTGTTAATTTTTTATTTGGAGCGTTTTGTTTTTTGTTGAAAAAATAAATGGAACTTTTGTATTCCAACTCATACACACACACACACACATTTTTCTTGATGTTGTATGCATGGATGCATGGATGCATGTATGCATCTGATAATGATCCTCTTTGGTTTTCTTTCATGATCTAGCTATGTGTGCATGTATGCGTGTCCGCTTGTGTGTAGAACTATATAAAACCAGGTGCTAGCCTGATTGCGACTTGTTGTTTGATGTTTTGCCCATATCATGTTCCTTCTGTGAGACCTAGAACCATTGTTCATGCTAACCTTAAGCTATACAGGCTCCTTCTCTGAGACCGAGAAGAACCATTGCAGGAAGGAAATCATAGTTTTCAGGACATTGAGAAGGATACATGCCTTGCAGTTAGTAATTGTTGTTGTTCGCATTGCGGCTGCTATTTACTAATCTCATCCTATCATCTGAAGTCTTTTTGTCAATCAAAATGTGATCGGTTATGGGGGAAACTGTTAGGATCCCAAAAATAGTCCCACATCGGAAGTGCAAAACAAAAGAAATAGTTTAAGTATTAGAGGGCTTCTCCACCTAATACCAATTGGCTTTGGGTTGGTTACTCAATAATACTTAACAAATGGGGTTTGAGCACAGCGTTATGGGCCCAGTATGGGATGTGCCCTTAGCAAGGTTATTGTTAGAAACCTAGTATGTGATGTGTTTCTAACAAATGGGCTAGTGTTGGAGGCCTAGTATGGGATGCGTATCTAACAAATGGTATCAGAGCTAGCCCCATGTTACGACCCACGTTGCGGAAGGGACGATCTGGGGAAGGAGCGACCTAAGAGGGCTGACCTGGGTGAGGCCAGAGTGGGCCACTTAGAGTGGGCAACCCAGAGTGCGTCGTGACGGTGGTTGTCGAAAGCAAAAGGGGCGTCCTGGGGAAGGAGCGATCTAAGAGGGGCGACCTGGGTGAGGCTAGAGTGGGCTACTTAGAGTGGACACCACAGAGTGAGCTACCGTGGACGGCGTTGTCGGAAGCGTGGTGGTATGTTAGGATCCCAAAAATAGTCCCACATCGAAAGTGTAAAAGAAAAGAAATAGTTTAAGTATTAGAGGGCCTCTCCACCTAATACCAATTGGTTTTGGGTTGGATGCTCAATAATACTTAACAAATAGGGTGTGAGCCCAGTGTTATGGGCATATTATGTGATGTGCCCTTAGCAAGGCTATTGTTAGAAGCCTAGTATGGGATGTGCTTCTAACAAATAGGCTAGTGTTGGAGACCTAGTATGTGATGTGTCTCTAACAGAAACACTCAAACGTTCAGGTCCATACATTAATCGACTGGTCGATACAGTATCGACCGTAGAAAAGTTTGAAAGATCAGTTATGGAGCTCATTTGTCTATCCTTATTGTCACTCCATACTTATCTAATATGTTTTTAATTAGGTTTAGTTGCTATCGATATGTTTGAACTAACTTCTAGATCGAACATCCGTAACTGATCTACATCAATACTCCAACAAGAATTTTGCCGGGTTCTTGGCTAATTCCCATTCCAAGAGAACAACTTCAATTAGCAAGATAAATTATTGATAAAGACTATTATTAAATATTAATTCATTTGTTTTTGACATGTAGAAATGAGAGAAGAATTATCTGAGAGGAAGGAGCTCAAATTCTCTTCACATGTATTATTTCTATATGTAGAGAAAAAACAGGATTGGGCTTAAGGTCTAATAAAAACCCCATCCAACAGAGAACAATGATAAATATTTAATTCTAGGACAATTTTTGCATTAAGGCCAATTTTTAAAACATATTAATAAAATCGACCAACTTGTAAACTTATTACAAAAACCGACCAACTCTTGGCCAGATCAGCGCGGGGGACGTATTTGAGAATTTGCCGCGGTTTGAAACCACGGCCAAAATGAAATTTGGCCGCGGTTTCAAACCACGGCCAATTCTCAAAGTAAGGGTGCCGAATGTTTCAAGGAAAACTGATGGGCGATTTGGAGAGGAGATTTGGCCGCGGTTCCAAACCGCGGCCAAATTTCAATTTGGCCGCGGTTTGAAACCGCGGCCAAACGGAAAAGCAGCGCGCGCGGTGAGCTGGCCAAAAGTTGGTCGGTTTTCGTAATAAGTTTTTAAGTTGGTCGATTTTATTAATATGTTTTAAAATTTCGCCTTAATGCAAAAATTGTCCTTAATTCTAACAAGCTGGTGTATAGATATCTGTTATGCCCAGCTTATTAAAAGAAAGTCAAAAATCTTTAGAAAAACAACTTTAGTAAACACATCAGCTAATTGGTCAGATGATCCAGTAAAGAAAGTACAACTATAATTAGCTAACACTGCATCTCACATAAAATGATAATTCACCCCAATGTATGTGGCATGCTCATGAAAGATTGGATGGTTTGCAATGTAGATTGCTGACTAATTGCCATAATACATTAGCATTGTTTCAAAACTCTGGAACTAAGTTCGCACATTAATATCTTCAACCACATCAACTCACATACTGTGTGAGTCATAACTCGATATTCTGTTTCAGAACTCGATCGAGATATCATATTCCACTTCTTGCTCTGCCAATCACCAATTATCTTCTCACATAAGTGGAGTAACAAGAAGTCGACTTTCTGTCTCAACTGTTACCGGTACAATCAGAATTTGAATAAGCATCAATTCTCATGTGATTATGTCTTATATACCAAATTCCTTTCCTAGAGTCTTATTTGTATACTACAGAATGCGAAATATAGATGTTTAATGAACCTCTTCACATTGATGCATAAACTGGTTGACCAAACCAGAGACATATATGATGTTTGAACAAGATGGATCAGCTTGCTAACTAGCCTTCTATAACATGAGGCTAGCAAATAGCAAATATCAGTCTAGTCTCATCTTACATATTAACACTAGCATCCATTAGTCTTGTCTCATCCTACATATTAACACTAGCATCCTTAGATGTACGTATGGATTGACTATCAAGTAAGCTTGTCTCCTGTGATATGTCAAGTGCATACTTTCTTTAAGATAATAGCTCTCCATGTCCGTTGAAAGAAATCTCTATCTTAAGGAAGTATTTTAGTCTTCCTAAATCTATGGTGATAAATAATTTTGTCAAGTATTCTTTAATCTTATTAATATCAAGGTTGTCATTGCATGTAATATATACTGCATTGATCATAGATCCTAAAGAGCAATGCCGAATAAAGACTGAATGATTCGAATAACATCTTTTGAATCCCTTGGTTTAACTGGCACGTTAAACTTCTGGAACCATACTTGGGGACTCTGCTTGAGTTTATAGATCGTCTTTCTAAGCTTCATCAAATACTCTACTTAGCAACATACGCTGGGGGTTGCTTTATGTAAAGTTCTTCTAGATCATTATATAAAAATACATTCTTCATAACTAACTGAAAAATATGGCACTCATATTTAATGACAATAGAGAAGGTAATTCAAATAGAATTCAGGCAGATAACATGTCAGAAAGTCATAAAATAATCCAATCCATAGATCTGAGTAAAGCCTCTGATAACAAGTTGTGCTCTATAGCGATTCATGGTCCCTTCAGATCAATACCTAAAACTGAAAACCTAGCAACAACCGTCTCTAGATCTTGCCGAGTTAGGAATAACTCCCATGCAACTCTTAACAACAACATTTCCTTATCCATAGCATCTTTTCAAGTTAGATGTGTTAGTACTTCTTGATGTGTTTTGGGTATAAATACTGAAGGTAAGGAAAGTGAATTTTTAGAAAGAAACGAAGACAATCATATGGAACAAAAACACGGTACATGCAGTCCTTTTCTCGTCCATGATATTGACCAGTCAGGTGTTCATACAACCAGCTGTAACCAGCCTGCATTCATATTCAGCAGATATAGAATTGGATAGCTTCTCTGTTAGGTGTTTTCTCTTTTTCTGGGACGCCACGCACATTGAGAAAGACCCTGCCCATAACAAATAGTTCGGTCATTGATAGGTTTTAGGGTGAAGAGGCACTGTCTGAGTAGGGCTTTTGGTCTTTATAGAAGATGACATCACGACTCAGAAGACCCATTAGAAATAACTAGACAGATCAGCCTATCACCAATATAAATAGCCAGATAGATTAGCAGACAACAAACAAACTTCCAGATCAGTATATATGCAATATCAGTTTCATTATTCCCATAAATAAAATATTTTTACCAACTAATCAGATCTGATTAGATTTGTAAACAGATGATAGATCTAATCAGACCTACTGAGAGTAAAGGGGTGGAAGAGAGGATGTTGGGAGAAAGATGACATTGGTGACGGCAAAATAACGTCGGTGAGGGAAAACTAACTCAAAAAACATCGGTGATGCTTTGCAGGGAGAAATGGAGGATGCATGGATGAAGACGACATCAACGGAGGAAGACAACAAACAAAGATGATGTCGCCGAGGTCAAAATGATGTCGACAAGAGGAGGTTAAGGTCGAATCGGTCGACAGACGGGCGGTGGTTGGCAGCGTGATACGATTTGCTTCTAAAAAGATAACAAATCTGAATTTAACGAAGAGAAAATAAATTTAAAGTGGAAATCGATATTAAGATAGAATGATCCATTCTGGAGTGGATCTCTCCCTAGCTTGTATTGATGGAACAAGCCTAATCTCCCACGAACCTAACAATAATACTACTCAATTGATCGTTTTTTGAAGAAAACTAGGTCCGGCTCATAGGTTTTTAAACACCCCTCCTAACACAAATAGATAATGAAAGACTTATAAGCCCCTCTAATTACTAAACACACAACTAAAGAAATAAGCCTAAAGAGATAAGTCACCCATCGGTACAAGTAGGGCTCGACTCATGACTCGTGCCGCGCGCCGCCTCCACCTGGTGTAGATCCAGACCGCATCATTACTCCCCCCAAAAACGAACCTTGTCCTCAAGGTTGCAGTCCGATAATTGTGTCAATCTTCTCTAATCTAAGTGTGGGCATGGCTCTGCCTCGTTCACACCTCCATCAAGCATCACCACCACATCGTCCTCTGCTGCAACCTCCAGCTGCATGGCCCTCCCTGCGCAACGGTGCCCTGTTGTGAACCTCTCGTCACACTTAAAGAAAAGACACTTGGACCTTCGCTCCCTCATCTCTGCCTCTGTCATGCGACGAATTTGTCCTCCAGGCCGTGTCTCTGTAGCATCCCCCCTTGCCGTCGCTGGTGCCCCCACATTGGTGGTATGTGCCTCCGTAGGTGCTGGAATGCGGTATGTCGATCCGCCCACAGCCCCTAGACCTCCTCTGTTCAGCCAACATGTCCTCCACTCTCCTGGCCACTCGCATCATGGCAGTCAACCCCTGAGGGTCCTGTACCCTCAGCTCAGCTCTCACGGCCGACTTCAGCCCCTTCAGGAAATTCCCCTCCATCGATTCCGCAGACACACCATCCACTCGGCTCGAGAGTGTCTCGAACTTTGTGATATAGTCCCGAACGGTCCCATCATGCCTCAAGGCATATAACTGCTCAAACAGCCCTCCCCATGAGTCTCCTGAAACCTCTCCATGAGGCACTCTGTCGCTCCCTCCACGTCCGTATTGGCCTCTGCTTCTGTGTCCACCTGTACCACCCAAGAGCCTCACCCTCAAAGCTCAACGCTACTGCCCTCAGTCTCTCCGCCTCAGTGACGCCCGTGACATCAAAAAACTAGGGATGTCAGTAATGACCTGACCTGACCCGTCCGACCCGACCCGCCACATTTTTGACCCGGCCCGCCCCGATAAACTATAGAGGTTCTAAAAAACCTTACTATTTTGATGCGAACCATGCGGTCTGCTCATATCACTAACTCATACTATGTTCCAATGTTCTTCCAATTAGGCCAATTCCCAATTCCAAATTATCAATAAATCACAATTCTCCCAAATCCCAAATAAAACTTTTATTTGGAATTCATATGGATGACAGTAATGACCTGACCCAACCGACCTGACCCGGCCCGACCCGGTTTTGGTAAGAAATTACCCGACCCGGCCCGGCCCGAGACCCGCCCCGGCCCGGCCCGCAGACGGGGTGGGGCAAGCTTGGGTAGTTAAATACCCGTCCCGCCCCGCAATATTGCCATTCCTACAAAAAACCTCTCTATCTGGTAAATTCATCCATCGGGGTCCTTCCCATCGAATAGTGGTGCCTTCAATTTTCTCATCCTCGTCTCTGGGTTGGTGTCACCTCGTGGTTGCCCTTCCCTGTTGGCCGCCTGACACCTCTGGTAAGGATGCTCATCCGCTCTCCACTGCCCTTCATCTCCCCTGGCCCTCTCATTGGCGAGTAAGCCCACATGCTCCCACTCATCAACATACTCCCGCCGAGGTCCCCCATATAGCCACCCTCTTTCGCCGCCCCAAAAGGATGCGGATCTTCCCCTGTGGGCCCCCGATATGGCCTCCACCCCTCGACGCCCCCAAAAGGAGGGGAAAATCTCCCGCGGGCCCCAGGTGGGCCCGCCCGTCATCGCCGCCCCCGTCGAGGCCTGCCCGCCTACTGAGCCAACCTCCGCCGCCCACCGCCAGGAGCGGAATAGCCATCGCACCCCCCGATGGGGGCGCCACCCTCCTCCGCCCCTAGGGGCGGATCTGCCCCAGTGGCCCCGTGAGGGGGTCGCTGGGCTTCGTCGCCCCCAGCTGGGGGTGGTTGCCCTTCGGTGGCCCCAAAAGGGGGCCGCCAGCCTTCGCTGCCCCCTGTTGAGGGGCGACCGACCACCTGCGGCCCCCTGGCGGGGCTACCCGTCGGTTCCCTGCCTTGCGTCGCCCCCCAGGTGGGGGAAGCCCTTCGCCATACCCTAAGGTTTGTCCTCGGTTGTCGCCGTTGCCCGGGGTTGTCTGCGAGATCAGATCTGAAGATCCAGATGTTTTTGGATCCGGATCTCGCTGAAAAATTGCTATTGAATCATCTTTGCTATCTCAGCAAATCCATCTTTCATCTCCCGCGAGTGTTGTTCTGAGATCCGCTCTATGCTCGCTTCTATGGTCGTGTTCATATCCGCCTTCATCTCATCCATCAAATCTGTCATCTCCTTCCTCAACCCCAAAATCTCTGCATCGAGACACTCCTCCAGAGTTTTTGTCGCAGCCGCCCGTGTATTCGTCATGGAATCGTAAGCTCTGATACCAAATTGATAAGATTTGCTTCTAAAAAGATAACAAATCTGAATTTAACGAAGAGAAGACATTTAAAGCGGAAATTGATATTAATATAGAATGATACCTTCTGGAGTGGATCGCTCCCTAGCTTGTATTGATGGAACAAGCCTAACCCCCACGAACCCTAACAAGAATACTACGCAATTAATCATTCTTCGATAAAAAGAAAAATAGTGCCGACTCGTAGGCTTTAAACCCACTCCTAACACAAAAAGATAATGAAAGACTAATAAGCCACTCTAATTACTAAACACACAACTAAAGAAATAAGCCTAAAGAGATAAGTCACACATCGGGTCAAGTAGGGCTCGACCCACGACTCGCGTCGCGCGTCGCCTCTGCCTGGTGTAGATCCGGACCGCATCACAGCGACAAAGCATCAACATTGATTTCATGGCAACAAGGCAGCAACGAGGGCGAACAGAGGATGGAATGACTCAGACTAGTCGGGATCTGCAGTGGGCTGGCGGCGTGTGGGTAAATTGATGATGCTAATATGAAGATGCGACGTTGGTGGTCCGGGGATGAAAAGATGAGGGGGTGACGATGGACTAGGGTTATGAAGAAGGGGCAGCGGTGGATTAGGGTTTTTAATTCCCGCTCTGATACCATGTAGAATCAGAATAGAATTGTCTGAAGAAATTGGTTAAGGAACAAAAATCCTCCTCACATGTATTATTCCTGTATGGAGAAATAAATGGGTCTGGGCCTGAGACCCAATACAAACCCAATACAGCCAAGAACAATATTAAATATTCTAATTCTAACACTACTTTTAACCAATTTAAATGTTATCATCTGCATGCTCAACAAGCTTTAAGGCAATACCTCATTCATATATTATATCCTTGCTGCATTTTGGAATTTTGTCAACCTGCAGCGTTATGGTATTAAAGTAAGCTTACTCTCAAATATGTAACATTTTTATGTTTGACTCATCTTTGATAAATAGAAATAATCTCTCTTTTATTCATATGTCAGGCAGACCATGCAGTGTGTCTGATGTATTAAAGGATTTGGTAGGGGCTGCGGTACCTCTCGCTACCAAGCAACAACGAGTTCTGGAACTGCATGAAGTGACCCACTCGTTGCATGTTGCAGTTGAAGAATCTGCTCTTCGGCAGGCCTTGAGTAATCTGATTGAAGGCGCTCTTCTGCGCACCCAGATTGGCGACAGAGTTGAAGTATGCGCAACTGCAGCACCAGCCGGCGGTGTTCTCATAATCATTGATGATAATGGGCCTGACATGCATTACATGGTAAATTATATTCCTTATGCTTCCTTAATTATAAATATATGCTGTTACAGCATTCTCATTGTGATTTCTGCAACTCTTTTGGGGGGGTCGTAAAGCATGCTGGTTTTGCGCGTTAGTGACCCATTCCTTTGCGCTGCGACAAGCGCTGGCATGTTGTTGGTATATATGGTGTATGACGACTTTGCGTATGTCTCACCATGGGATTACATACCATGGTGCTAGACTGCCTCGTTTATGCACATCTGTCTTCAGCACACAGATGAATTTGAAAACGATTAGTTGTTATCATTCCACATGTTACTGACGCTTATTCACGCTCTTGCGTGCTTTCAGACGCAGATGCACTCTCTGACGCCATTTGGAGTGAATCTGTTCTCGGATGGTCACGTGGAGGACAGCATGACTTGGAATTTCGTCGCAGGACTGGCAGTTGCGCGGGAAATCCTTGAGAGCTATGGGTGCGTGGTCCGTGTCATATCTCCCTATAATCCAGATGCTGTGCTGGGCATGGGGGGAACTCGTGTGGAGCTCTGGTTGCCTCCCATTCAGCCTGATTCGGTGGCACCCAGCGGTGAAGCATAGCGGAGCTTGCCACTTCAATCACATCTTTGAAATTCCCCTTTACTTCCGTTTGGCGGTTGGCTTTGGTGTGCCAGGGTCCCTGAATCTCGGAGCTGTCAACAGTTGGACAGTTGTCTATGTACAACATCGTACACCTTACCGTTATGGTGTAAATACATGGCATGATTTAGAATGCATGGAATCGTTCTTGTTCTTGAGTGAAAGAACCTTGTTAATATGTAAGGCAACACTTCCAACTTGGCCAAAGAAGACTGCATTTCCGTTGAATTAGTGTGTGGCCCAATATCTACACAAGCAAAAGCTTGAACACGCGTCAGAATCGGATGGGGTGGTCTTCAGATTCGGCTCCGGCTCCGATGCTTAAAGTTAGTGTCAATCAGAGGAAGGAAGGAAGGAGGAAGGAGGAAGCATGGCTACGGGTAGCCGACGCTCCGGTGTTCCTGAGAGATGTGGGAACTGGGGGCTTGAGACAGTAATTTTGGGTATCAAATTCTGCGTGCGTACTTGATAGAGAGGGTTTTCCCTCTATTTATAGGGTTCGGATGGTAACTCGTCCATGTCAGTGGGCTCTCGACCGAGGTAGGTCCGTGCCGCCTGACAAAACGGTTGTGTGTCGCTGTGTGATGGGACTGGCTACATGGTTCATGCAATAGAACCAGATGTTACACAAGTGAGGCTGGTCCACCAGTGACGGTTTGGAGGTGGCCCACCCACCCGTCATGATTGCAAGGGCAGATGTTGACAGGCGGGCGCGTGATTTGGTTGTGAAGCTTGATCGGGACGATCTCGGTGGTTGTTTTTTTTTTTTTTTTGGGGGGGGGGGGGGGGGGTCGTCGTCGTCTGCAGGAGGGGATAACCTGGCAGGGGTCTCCCTTACGGGGCCGAGTTGCTGTCTAGGGTAACCTAATGGGGTCCCCTCCGATTGGACCGAACTGTTGGAGAAATGTGTTGATTGTTATTCCGAGCTGGCCAAGCTCGGCTTACGTGGTTTCTGGGGAGAGACACACGGTATCTTTTGGGCTCTGTCTGGCCAACTCATCTGGGGCCTGCTCCTGGCGAGCCCCGGTTAGAGCGTCAGTTACAATGGCCCATCGACTTCTGCCTTGACGAGTTTTGACGAGTTTGACATAGGCTTCTTTTTTGAGTTTGGGATCGGAGAGGCGCAAAGACAAATCTAGAAGGGATTCAGGTAAGACTCAAGGCCTCGGCTAACCTTGTCCCATCAAGCCTTCCATCCTCAGGGATGATATAACCAAGTCGAGGATGATACTCGGGGATGCAACCTAAATCATTTCTTGCTAACGTGTCGCGCCTCCAACAGGGTTCGAATTGGCGGGACTGAAACGACCGTTCCTTCCTCAAGAACCCAAAGGGTAAAGACTACTTCATCGGGGAGGCGCCTTTGTCACGCGTTGAAGCCCAGTTCGTGAGCATTTAGGGTGTCAATGTGTTGTTCCATCATAGGGCGTAAACGGCTGCGATTGGCTCTTGTCAGAAGTGTTGGCCCTGATCGAATCCCGACCTTTCAGTGTATACAACACATGTGAGGAAAAGGGAAAAAGGGGTTCGCCGACCGGGATACTTGCATTCAGGGAAGCCTTTGGCCTTATTTTACTGCAATCTTCTTATTCCATCTTCCACCGGTGGGAAAAAATTCTGTTCTTTTTGTCCTTGTCCCTTTGTGGGAATCATGGCAGGCGTCATCGATCTGACCCAGAGGGACATCGACGCCACCCGAATCCTTGACCTTGAAGATTTGGGAGGGAATGTAACCAATGAGGAGCCGCCACACTTGGGGGGTTCACGCTATGGCTGGGTGCGGTGAATTTACCGCAAATCTAGAAGAAGTACTCAATTCCCTCTTCGGTGGGTTTGAAGCTTCCAATTTGATACGTCTATTTTGCGAAGGCCCAACAACATAGGCCCAAAAGCACAGCCCACCGAACGAAGCCCGAAAGATACGAGCCTGGATGCCCGACCGCCGATCGGAAGCCCATCTGCGCGATCAGGCCCGCCCGGCAAAGCTCCATAGAGGGCCCCCAAATATCGATCCGACCCGGCCCCGATAACGTACGAGTCACTCACCCACTCCAGCGATAAACGTTCCCCCGATCCCGTTACCACTTAATGGCTGTTATGGGGAGGTGCTGGCATGGTGCAGGGAGCGGCGAGGGGGGGGATTGAGGGGGCACGATCGAGGGCGGACGAGCGACGTGGGTCAGGGGCAATCACGGCGGGAGGTCTATAAAAGGTTTAGAAGGACGACTGGACGAGAGACCGCATCTCAGGTATCTAAAAACCGAAGGTACTCCATCAACGACCTAGTTCCCCCATTTCATTTCCTTCCTCCCCCGCTCGCGCCGTGAGACGCCGTTCCGATCTCCTCTCGAGTCGAACCGTCTCTGGCGGGCCTCCTCTTTCAGATCACTGTCTGACTTAGGCATCGGAGGGGATTTGGCCGGAACCAAGGTCCGGCCCCCCTGACGAGCGTTCTCGTTTACGCAGGAGGACATCAGATCCACGGGCCGAGGCTTCCCCTCCGCTCCTCGCCGGCCACATAACCAGTGAGACGATCGAGGCTACCCCTCGTCGTCCGACCGCCGAGGCCGAGCACGTCCGTCCGAGGCCGAGCGTCTCAACTTGGGTCGAGGCTTCCCCTCGCCCTCCTTGCGACCGAGGACCCCGATTCGGCCCAGCCGACGCGCTCCACGTCGTCTGCAACTCCGACTCGCGTCTCGTCTGCACCGACTCGACACACCCGAGGAACCCCCGCGGGCCCCTTGACCACGTTGACCGGGTTATCCACGGTCAACGCTTTTGTAGTGAGAAAACACTCTGAAACATCTGGCGCCGTCTGTGGGAACCGCAAACTGTCCCACGAAGAAGCAAACCGCACCTGCAATGGCACGAGCCAGCAACGGAAAGAGACGCATGCCCCCCATCCCGGAGGAGGGGAATGGCGCATCCAACGGCAACCTTGAAGACACGCCCGTCAACAATCACCCCGCCCCCTCAACCGAAGAGATTGGCAGGTCGGAACTGGCCACACAGGGACAACTCCGTGCCCTGGCCCAGGAGACCAACGCGAACATCCAGACGTTGGTCGCGGCAGTACAGCAGCTCGTCGACACTGCGCCAGCTAACGGAGGCGCGTTGGGCGACGACCATCGTTGGGCGGGGGGTCCCCCGCTCTTACGATCCGTTGTGGTCGATGACCACGGGAACCAAAGACCGAACACGGAGCGTTGGTTCACGTTGTCCGGCTCCCGTCAGGCGAGATCACGCGCCTCCTCCCCTCATCGTGAAAGGAGCCGAAGAGAAACTGAAGGCACGGGGGACGAATCGGTGACCGCGTCGTCTCGTCGACCACGATCACCCCACCGCAGGAGAAGCAATCGACACCACTCGAGAGACCGATCGCGGCGGAGCGGGAGCTCCCGCCGGAGGAGCCGGGAACGCCGGGTCAGCCCGACCCCCAGTGTGGCGAGGGCCGTAGAGCCAGCCCCGCCGGTGCCTGTGCCCCCTCCACCACCGAACGAACCAGAGGCAGGCGGGTGTCGAACCCCCGGGGGCATCCACAGAGACCGGTGCCCCTATCACGGAGAATAACCAACGCGCGGGTCCCCTCTCGATTCAAGATCCCGGCGCTGGGGAAGTATGACGGGATAGGGGACCCGGGAAACCACGTGATGGACTACGAGGGGGACATGTCCTTCCAAGGAGCCGACGATGACCTGCTCTGCCGGGGCTTCTATTCAACTCTCAGGGGAGCGGCGAGGACCTGGTACCGCAGCCTACCCAGCCGCTCCATCGACAGCTTCGAGGAACTCACCCAGCTGTTCTGCAAACAGTTCATGGCTGGGAGACAGGTAAAGCCTGATGTTGAACATCTGTTTAACATAGTGCAGGGCCCAGCCGAGCCGCTCCGACAGTTCATGCGCCGCTTCAACGCGGAAAGGCTGAACGTGAACAGTCCTCCCGACCTTGTTGTCCAAACGGCCCTTAAGAAAGGGCTGCGCCATAGAGGCCTTAAGAAATCTCTGCACAACGATCCCCCGAAGGACCTCCCAGGGATCATGGCGAGGGCCGAGCGTTTCATGTTGACCGAGGAGACCTTGGCCATTGAGGCAGGAAAGGCCACTCGAGGGACCAAGCGCGGCGACAGCGGACGAGGCAGCCCCGAAGGGTACCGGACCGAGAAGAGGCCGAGAAACAGGCAGCGGAGAGAGGGTACGAGGGACGCCACCCCAGACGCCGTCCTCGCTCAAGTACAGAAGGAAGAGCGCGCCGATCGCCCCCCACCGAAGGCAAAAAGAGGTGGGAAGAATGGGGAGAAGTACTGCAAGTACCACAAGGACAATGGCCACGACACTGAAGACTGCTGGCACTTAAAGAAAGACATTGAGAAGCTGATGAGCCGGGGGCACGCCAGGAGTTTAGCCGACGAGCCGGCCCACGGAGAAGGGACCTCCATGCAGCCGGACAAGGGGAAGAGGATCAACACCGTCCAAGGACCCCCTCCGCATCATAGAGTGAGCGGGCGAGGTCCCTCCCCCCAGCCGTAGCCTAGTCCGAGGGGATTATCTAGGTTCACATTCCTCTGTCTAGCTTTATTTCCTTTTCCTTTCCTCCAAATGTACTAGTCCGACAGGACCCTTAAGAGTACAATTGCATTCCCTTTTGTCTTTTCTCAATCTTCGACGGAATCAACATTTCGCTAAGGGTGCAAAAGAATGAAGACCGCCGCCTCACTAGAGGGGGAGGGGGAGCTTCGTCCTCGCCGACCAACTCCTGTGCTCATAAGTCTGGGGGCAATTCCCCCAGCCAGCGCGGACGCCGACCGGTCCTAAGTCGAGGAGCTTCCCCCTTGCCGACCAACTCCTGCGCTCATAAGTCTGGGGGCAATTCAACCAGCCAGCGCGGACGCCGACCGGTCCTAAGCCCAGGAGCTTCGCCCTCGCCGACCAACTCTTGCGCTCGTAAGTCTGGGGGCAATTCCCCCAGCCAGCACGGACGCCGACCGGTCCTAAGCCGAGGAGCTTTACCCTCGCCGACCGACTCCTGCGCTCGTAAGTCTGAGGGCAATTCCCCCCAGCCAGCGCGGACGCCGACCGGTCCTAAGCCGAGGAGCTTTGCCCTCGCTGACCGACTCATGCGCTCATAAGTCTGGGGCAATTCCCCCAGCCAGCGCGGACGCCGACCGGTCCTAAGCCGAGGAGCTTCACCCTCACCGACCGACTCCATCGCTCGTGAATCTGGAGGCAATTCCCCCAGCCAGCTCGGGCGTCAACCAGTCCTAGGCCGAGGACGAGGCAGCAAAACAAAATACGCGAGAAGTCCGAGTAAGTCAATTTCGTTTATAACAGTTAACCAAGGTACAAAAGTGTGTCTTATTTACAGTGAATCGAAGCGAAGAAACCTCTCTACAAATAATCCGCTCTCGACGGACAACAAAGTTCGTCACCTACAGAAACTAGGGCAACACCGGCAGAGCAAAACCTGTCGACCGAGAACCTAAAGTTGCTGGCCTAAGCGAACATCCATGCAACCAGCAATTATTGGCTCTGAAGCAGGGAGCCGGTAGCGAAGCCGAAGGGGACAGCGGGATCAGGGATCCATCTCAAGTAGACTGGCCCAAAGCGAAGCAGATGCTAAAAAATTTGAGGATAAAATAAAGGATGACCAGCCAGGAGGGACGACCTAGGGGGTCCGGGCTCGAGAGGACACATCCTCGGGTGCCTCGCCCCGCTCGGAGCGAGGGGGATCGACGGGCGGGGGAGCTTGCGGACACGCTCCGCGCAATCCCGAAAGGAAGACTGGACGACTTCGACAATCCGAGGGGCGATGAGGTCTTCATACGTAGCGAAGGCCTCCCTGAGAACCTCGAAGATCTTCTCCCCCAGGGTCCCGACGACACCCCTCTCCACCTCCTCCGCAAGCCGCGCCACCTGACGCCGATCCGACAGTTCCCTCTGGAGCTCCTCCCTCTCCAGGCGGAACGACTCTGCCGCTTCCTCAGCCGACTGCCGAGCGTCCTCCAACTTTCCCTGAAGGTCACCCACTCGTCCCTCCAGCTCGGCCACACGGAGCTTAAGATGCCGAGACTCCATTTGGGCCTCCGTCATAGCTACCTCCGCCGCCCCGGCCCGCTCGTGGGCCCTCATGGAGGACTCCTCCAGCTCCCTCAAATGGATGGCTCGGCGCTGCGACTCCACGGCGAGCGTTGAACCCTAGAAGACGAGACATGGGCTAAGAAGAGAATGAAGGGAAGGAAAGGACAGCAGGATAGCCGAACCTGTTGAAGGATCCAGACCAAGGAGTCCGACACCTTGTCGGCGGGAATCTTCTCGAGGAGACTGCGGTCCCGGGGGAGAACGGAGCCCTCGGCCATCCGCTGGGCCAGGGCTCGGTCGACAAACACCGAGTCCCCAGGGGTGACCTCGAGGGAGGCTGAGCTGCCCGCCAACAGGGTTCCGATTCCCGGTAGCGGAGGCGGGGACGTTGCGACGGGGGTGGTTGTCAGGGCCACCGGAAGATCCCCGGTGGTCGTCGCAGGAAGCACGGAACACGCCGGACTGGAGGGATCCACATCCTCCTTCCTCTTCTTCCCTCCGTGAGGCTCCGCAGGCGCCGAAGGGGAGCGCTTCCGCCTCGCACCATCCCCACCCTCGGGAACAAGAGGGGGCACGCCAAGGGCATGAGGGACTACACCGGACCCGTCGTTACCCCCTGCCTCTTGGGCTGGCGGGACAGATCCGGCCCTTGCGACCCCCCTGGAGAGGAGATCGCCAGAAGAAGAGGCGGGAGGCGCGGCCACCACCTTGCCCACAGAAGGCTCGGCTCGGCGCACCTCCTCCTCAATTGTCCGCCGAGGCGCCCTTCCAGAGGTACTACCCCGGCTCCGAGCGGCTCCACGACAGATCAGCTCATTAACATCGTGGGTGAACTCGCGACCAGCCATTCCTGCAAGGGAAACCGAAATCAGGATAAGCTGCGGGGCAACCCGGGACTGAAAAAGCGACCTACCCGGAGACCACAAGACGGCCTTCAAGAGTAGGTCGTCCAACAAAAACCAGATTGATTTCGCCTCCAAGGGGAGGGTCGACATCAGCGCGGCGGCCGCCAGATCCGCCTCAGAGAGGGCTAGCATTGAGTCGGGCCGGACCGACCCGCCCTAGCCTGTCAGAATTTGGTCACCCTCCAGGAAGACCACGAAGACATAATCCAAACTCCAATCCCCCGACCAGCGGGGTAGCCCGACCAGGCATTCCCTCCTCGAGCGGGCTCGGAGTTGCAACCATGACCCGGGGCTGACCGTCTGGATCCGATAAAAGTAAAAGAGAAGGGGGAGAGACGGCTCCAGACCACGGGTACAGCAGAGCATCACGAAGCCCGTCAGTACCGCAATCGAACAGGGGGTGAATTGGCAAAGGGGCACCATGAGATACTCCATGAACTGGATGAGGAAGGGATTGAGCGGGAAACGAAGACCCAGGCGGAACATCTCGACGTAGACGCCGACCTCATTGCTCCTCTGAAGGCAGATCCGCTCGTCGATGAACGAAACTCGAACATCGTACGGGTAGCATAGATACCTCTCCCGGATCTCCGTGACCACTGAAGGAGGAGTCCCCGACGGCGTTCGGAGGATAACCGGGGGTACATTAAGCCGCACGGCAGCCGACGCCACATCATCGCCGACGTAGTCCGGGAAGAGCTTCCCCTTCCCCTTATCTCGAAAGGAACGACTCCCAGGGGAGGAACCTGATCCCACAAGCCGGGGCCCGCCCCGCCTCGACTCAGGAGGGTCCCTCGCCCCTTGGCCGGAACCACCTATCCTAAGAGTAGCCATAATATGAAAATAAGAAAGGAGTTACCTTTTTGTTAATTTGGAGAAGACAAGGAAACGAAGGCGATGGGAGACTCCAAGTTGCGGAAAGCAAGGACAGAGGGAAGAGCAAGGAAGAAGTTGGGATCCACACAGCCGGGGATCTTATATACCAGACTCAGGGGCGAATTCAAAGCGCCTGACAGGAACGCGTGGCAGGCCTCGGAGAACCGGCGGCGTTTCGAAATCGGCGCCAAAGGAAGTCCAATCGATCCGCCTCATCATAACCTTCATTTATAACCACGCCTCGACTGACACGCCACTCGGAACCCCAGGAGTCACATCGGTCGAACCGAACCGGCCAAGGCTGATCGGCCCCACCGATGGGGGCAATTGATACGTCTATTTTGCGAAGGCCCAACAACATAGGCCCAAAAGCACAGCCCACCGAACGAAGCCCGAAAGATACGAGCCTGGATGCCCGACCGCCGATCGGAAGCCCATCTGCGCGATCAGGCCCGCCCGGCAAAGCCCCATAGAGGGCCCCCAAATATCGATCCGACCCGGCCCCGATAACGCACGAGTCACTCACCCACTCCAGCGATAACCGTTCCCCCGATCCCGTTACCACTTAATGGCTGTTATGGGGAGGTGCTGGCATGGCGCAGGGAGCGGCGACGGGGGGGGGGGGGGGGGGATTGAGGGGGCACGATCGAGGGCGGACGAGCGACGTGGGTCGGGGGCAATCACGGCGGAAGGTCTATAAAAGGGTTAGAAGGACGACTGGACGAGAGACTGCATCTCAGGTATCTAAAAACCGAAGGTACTCCATCAACGACCTAGTTCCCCCATTTCATTTCCTTCCTCCCCCGCTCGCGCCGTGAGACGCCGTTCCGATCTCCTCTCGAGTCGAACCGTCTCCGCCGGGCCTCCTCTTTCAGATCACTGTCTGACTTAGGCATCGGAGGGGATTTGGCCGGAACCAAGGTCCGGCCCCCCTGACGAGCGTTCTCGTCTACGCAGGAGGACATCAGATCCACGGGCCGAGGCTTCCCCTCCGTCCCTCGCCGGCCACATAACCATCGAGACGATAGAGGCTACCCCTCGTCGTCCGACCGCCGAGGCCGAGCACGTCCGTCCGAGGCCGAGCGTCTCAACTTGGGTCGAGGCTTCCCCTCGCCCTCCTTGCGACCGAGGACCCCGATTCGGCCCAGCCGACGCGCTCCACGTCGTCTGCAACTCCGACTCACGTCTCGTCTGCACCGACTCGACACACCCGAGGGACCCCCGCGGGCCCCTTGACCACGTTGACCGGGTTATCCACGGTCAACGCTTTTGTAGTGAGAAAACACTCTGAAACAAAATTGAATTGAAAGGGACCCCTGATTGTCCCCGCCTGGGATAATCATGTTGAGCATTGTTCACTTGGAGGCAGGGGTCCATCATCCTCTTAATCGCATGGTGCAAATGTTCTTATATCTTTCCAATCCGGTGCCGTACCAATTGGCACCAAACAACGTCATGGCCCTGATCACATCCGCCGCCATGTTTATCAAGCACAATAAAGTCTGGATGACTATTGAACTCGCGCATTCCATGCCGGTTTAGGTGGTCGTGCATGTTGGAACCTGACATCATTCAGAGGAAAGGCAGGATGCATGAGACAGATTGTTGGTCACGGTTGAATGCACAAATGTCCTTCTCTTAGGACACGTGATGTGTTGATATCTGCAGAGGTGATCTGCAGAGTTGAACCCTTGATAATTTGTAGACACTTGATTCACTTCCGTAGGGTTATGCAACATATCTCGAATGTAGGGCAGGTAGAAGCTTCATGCCCCTTGTGTTCATGCGCAATGTTGCTCCACTTCAACTCCGTGAACTCCCTTCAACTTTAAATCCTAAAGCTTCTTGTTGAAAAATGCCTCCCACTTAGCTTCCATGGCCTCCTCAGGTTAAGCATGTTGGTAAATGTATGTAGGAGTGGCAATTCGGGCCGGACCAGTCTTATCTGGCCGGCCCGGCCCGGCCCGATTTTCTTAAAGGACCAGGCCGGCTCGGCCTAAGAAGAATACGAGCCATTAAGAGACGGCCCGGACACGTCCCGATAATAAACTGGGCCGCCCGGCACGGCCTGATGACCCAAAAATTAGAAAGAAATACCAAGTTGTCAAATCGACAACAAGTGATGATATCATACTTCTATTAGCTTTAATATGCTGCTGAATTAACTGTCAATAAATATCATTGTCAGTTTTGAGATTATTGTAGAGATGAGACGACATAACATATGAA
The DNA here is from genome assembly GCA_030789695.1 of Scilla litardierei. Classification (NCBI taxonomy): domain Eukaryota; kingdom Viridiplantae; phylum Streptophyta; class Magnoliopsida; order Asparagales; family Asparagaceae; genus Scilla; species Scilla litardierei. Next base: position 64,107 of record JAULAV010007855.1, read on the forward strand.
AGATATGAAATTTTTTGCCGATCTTGCCAACATGCCTTCTCTCTGCCACCATAACCCACGACTAAAATCTGACTAGCTTTTAACCTTAAGTTATATTTTCTCAACTTGTCGTGCTTGCGGTCTGACATACATTTTCATTGTTCATATCTGTAAACCCTCTGCATTGCCCATGCATTGGTTTCAACGTGAGAATCCAGTGACCAACATCACAAAAGATAGATTGATGAAGAGATGTTAGTGTGTATTTCCAAATTCGGTTTGAAGATGTTTAGAGCGTATTTTAGTTTGAAATGTAAAAGGATTCTGACGAGGTCACAGGTTGTATCACTGCCAATAGCCATGCATGCTACATGTGTATTCCAATTCTAGGCGATTAGCATGACAAATTCTATTAACTTCAAAACAAATGGGAAAAACTTCTACCAGAGTTAGCCAGATATGAGACAACGAGAGGTATTGAGCTAGAAGAGATTCTGGAACAAACACTCACGCTATTGGTGTGAATTCAGAAAGCAGAGGTTTGGTAGACAATATAACCACAAAAAGGCATGAATATATATTTCTTTCTAATCTTTAGATCAGGCCGGGTTGAGCCGGGCCGTCAAATGGGCCAGATACCTGGCCCGGGCCCGGCACAATAAGGAACCGGGCCGGGCCAACACGGTCCAATAAGGAATTCGGGCCAAAATCGATGGCCCAGGCATGATCTTATCGGGCCGAGCCCGTGTCGGACTATCATGCCGGGCCAAAAATTGCCACTACTAAATGTATGCCCTCAATGCCAATTATTTTGTAATGGGAATATCTTGTTCAAAATAATAATATGTTATTTGGTAAAATTTATCTGGTATATTTATATGTCTTGTCTGCGTTTTATTCTTAGATAAAGTACCGAGACTTAGTGCAAGATCGAACATGTATAGAGATGAGGATCTCAATCATGGAGAAGTAATTAGACCACTAGTAGTATAAGTCTAAAACTGTTCGTAGCGGTAGATACATCGAGAAAGACATCGATGCATCAGATAGACTATTGTGTGTTCTGTCTTCACCAAGTAATTGCGGCGATGATCTCATTATCGTTCGATTTAGCAAAATTAGAGACGAGACACATGTGCTCATTAGAAAATGAGTTCACTAAAAGACCCAACGAGAGCTGCTACATGGATGGAGTGTACTAAACTATCAATGGTAGCTCTCAAGTGATGATAGGCAAGTTGATCTTTGACTTGAGGGCACTGTACGAGCCTGTATATGAACAGTGTCACTTAGATCTCTGACCTATGGTTCGAGGCAGTACCTGCTTAAAGGTCTTAGGTTGGGTAACACTTGAAGCCTACGAGGGGAGTAGTGGCCAAGAGAGGATTCGTCACTCCCATATGTGGGAAGTTAGTATAACGGAATCAGTATGGTACTTAGCGAAATCCTTGGCTGATATGTGTTAGATATGATCCAACAAAGACAAGCTAAGACTGAGCGATGCTAATCAAGCACAAAGCTATTAGGGCTTGATAGTCAACCATACCCTAAACTTCGCCGTGACATAGTGTTAACTAAAGTATTAAAACTGCAGAATTCATCACTGACATAGCCAAGTGTAGTCCCGACAATGTTTATGTCAAGGGCTGAACACGTAATGATGATACTGAACCAGGAACGAGACCTATTGCTTGTGGTCACTATTGTTAGGGGATATGAGTCCCACCTGTAGTATGGTCAGTCTGTAGGATCTCACACAGGCTGAGATTCTCCTCCAAGTAATAAGAGGAAAATGCATATGATGCACATGAATTAATATGGTCGTAAATAGTTGATGAGGATCAGTCACATATGATGTGACATGAATATTGAGCCTTGAAAGCATAGAAAATGCCCAAAACAGGGTTCAGGAATGTCCCGGACCTAATTGCCATAGCCCAAAAGGTAGAACTAGGCCAAAACCCAGTTCTGGACTGCCCAAAGGGGCAGAACTGGGCTTTGGCCCAGTTCTGGGCCCAAATAACACAAAAGGAGGGGCTAGGCTAGCCCGCCCACCCGCTGTGGTCAGGAGCCCGCCCTGCCTCATGGGCGAGTGCGCCCGACCCACGGGCGGGTGGCGCCCACAGGTGGGCCCCATGGACTATGTTGCAGATTTGATTTGCGCATGATTTTTTGGTTAGTTTTGGGCTCGACTTTAAGGTATCGTTTGAGGGGTCAAATGACCTCAGAATTGAGACCGTTTGTTTCTATGCGATCACCGTTTAATGCTATTCAAAATGATATAACATTTTTATTTTGAAGCTTAACAAAGAGGGAGAGTTAATTGGTCAAAGTTTTGTCCTTGAAAGGGGACAAATTTGAATCAATTTGAATTTTGGTTTTTAGTACCACATCGGATGTGATACTTCTTTGAAGGCTCAGCTCCCCTATAAATCTGGAGCCCCTCTTCCTCCTAAATTTACACCAAGCCTAGATCAAGGGAGATCACCCGAAATTAAAGTGAGCAAATCTAGATCTAAAGGCGACTAAATTTTTCCTCCTTTTCCTCTTTACTTCCTTTCAGGTTCTAGCAAGACTTGAAGGAGGTTCAGATCAGATCCGAAGCTTGGGGCGAGAATCAGCTAAGGTGAAACTTTCTGGAGCAAATGGTCGCCTCCTAACAGAGGCAAGGGATCGCTTCGGGGCGTCGTCCTAAGAAAAATTTTTTGCGACGGCAAAAACTAATGTATGTTTTTTATTTTAGCAGAAATTATTTTAGATCTATTTAGGCGAGATCAGTTGGTCCTTCTCCATAGAGAGTAAAAAATCCTGCAAAGGAGCAATTTCAAAAAAATGTTTTATGATTTTGTTTTTCTTCTTTCGCTACTTCCATGTCTGCTAAGCCTCAGGCCAGACGATGGAAAACCCATATGGAAGCTTTCTCAAAACCCAACATTGGTATCAGAGCAAGATTTCACCTAAGATCTGATTTTTTCTGCTATTCATAAATTTGCATTGTGACATGTAAGCTATTTAGATTTTTTTAATTATGTAATTCGTAGTGCATGCGTGCACTAATTTTATGTAATTAATTTTGGACTCTTTTGTATTTATTATTTTTCCATGGGGATGCCCTTGTGTAAATGTATAGTAAATTTAGGAGGCGGAGCTGCCTAAAGATTACTAAGGGCAGGAGATCCATGGAGTTGAGATTGGCCAAAGAGGCCCTTTGCAAGGTGTTGCTAGGTGATTGCCATCCTACTTGGAGAATGGAGTTCCCTTGGTTTGTTAGGGTATACTAGAGAGCTTACATGAATTCTGTGAAGTTTGTAATTTAATTCATGCGATGATTAAATTACTATGGTTTTTTTGGATTTCACGGCATGACATATAATTTGATATCCCAAAGGTCCTACCATCGCTCTGCCATAGTTAGCTAACCTATGGTGATGACGTGGTCCTGTGGCCTTGTGCAATAATTATATTTGCTTTTGGTAATTCGAAAATTGTTTTAAAAAATTAGACTTCCTTTATGTTACATGATAACTACGTGGGATGTCTGTGCTATGATAGATAGTTGATTCTTGAAAATATTGGTTTTTAGGAATCACTTAGAATTAGGGTTAACTAATTGGGAAGAACACATAAACATATCAATGAAGCATATTTTGATAATCGGTGTTGTTAAGGTATCCGCGAGGCGGTGTCTAGAATTGTTTGGTGTCTAGGCTTTGGATCACCCTAGTAGGGCTCGCCCTAGCTAGGGGTAAGTGATCCTACCTGGCCAAATTTGCCTGGCCGTGTTCAGCTAAATCAATCTAGAACTCCAATTACTAATAATGCAGTCATTAATTATATCTAGTCAATAACGTTAATGATCCTTTTCAGAATTAGACGTAGCCCTTCTTGTTTTTGGAATTTGGCAACCAGTGATTCATGTCATATTTGTTGAGCACACTCAAGCTATAACATGGTTAACTTTTGGAAATCAATTCCATTATGCATATGAAGTAGTTCAGCCTAATCCAAACCTTTACGTTATGAATATAACCGAGCGTCGGTGTAAGTTAGGACTGGACAAGAAAACAAGGGTCTGACTAGATTAGTCTGTATGATTTGTTGAGCACACTCAAGTCATAAGTGACTAGGGGTAAAAACTGATACATGTCACATTTGATGTGATTGATGAAGAGTCATCTACCGATCTCAGAGTCAAGCAACTTGTTTAGCACACTTAAGGTTATGAAACTCGAGGTGGTTGTGTCCTTTTTCCACCAAATATCACTATTTGTTCAATCTCTATCGGTTGAGATGATCGCTAAAATAGTAGGAGGATATAATTGGATAAAAACCAATCTAACTGTATTTGAAAATTATGAATGCATGCTAAATTAAGGGGTTCTATTCTTTGTAGCATGTCGACCGAACTTAATTATATCCTAGACAAGAATATGCTAACTAGTAATAATAATGATGACTGGCTAAGGGATATAAAACATGTACGGGGGCAAAAGAAGAAGAAGCATGCTGATGCCTCAACTTATATAATGGTTATACAAAGTGTAGTCCTTTTCGTGACTTCTAATGCATATGTATTAGATACCGGTGTGGGCTCTCACATTTGTAATAAGTTATTTGGAATGAGAATTAATAGAAAGCTGGAAAAGGACGAGGTCGTCCTCCAGAGCGGCAATGCAGCAAGTGTTGTTGTTGTGGCCATAGGAGATGTCCAACACACCTTGGCGAGTGGCACCAACTTTCTTCTGAAGCAATGTTACTATATCCCTAATTTTCTATGCAATGTTATCTTCGTCTAAGCATTGGCTAGATAGGGTTACACTTTTACTATCAACGAAAAAGGTTATGCACATTTTCTTTGATAGTAAATTGCTAGGATTTGGGACCATGAATAATGGTGTGTACACTTTGTGTAATGATTTTGTATTAAATGTTAATACACGAAAACACAAGGATTCGGGTTAAAATGAAACCTAACTTTGGCACTGTAGAGTAGGTGTCACTCCCCGCTTCCCAAAAACGTGGAGGTGAAGTGTGAGAAGGTCCGCTCAGACTTGAAGCTACAAAGCTGCAAGTCCAATAAGCGTCAATCATTTTAAACTGCAGGTCCTTGCAACGCGAAACGAAACAAAGATAATAATAAGGAAATGAGACAAAGAGTAAATCTCAGCATATCCATAATAATAGATTTCAACATCGCAGAAAAGCCACCAGGCTAAAATAAAAGAGTCTAAAAGAGGCCCCAGCATGGCTAACAAAAGTACAAAGTACGAAAACAAGGTAATGGTGCAAGCACCGACAACAAACAGCAACCTAAAGCAAAATCAACTCAACAGTCACTAAGACTGGTCTCCGGTGTCCTCGAACTCCTCGACGAACGTAGGCTCATGCTCAGCGTCAGCAAACACCTCGTCCTCAACAACTGTCTCTGGCTCAGGGTCTAACATGTGACACCCAAAAGAGCAAGGGGCACATGTCAGCAAGTCTACATGAGACTTGTGCAAGGAAACTGAAAGTAGGTACAAGTAAAGCAACCTAGCAGTTCTAGCATGATGCGATGACATGGCAGTTAAAGTATGAGTGCAGCAAGTAAAGTAAAGTACGACCATGGCATGGATGTCAAGTTTTACAAGAAACACTCACTAGTACAAGACAAGTAAAGTAAGCACCTCGTGCATAGAGATTACGCCTTCTGGCTAGAGTGGCTGCGTGGGCCAACTCCTAAGCTCAGGTGATCGCTTATCCCTACCCCTCCACGTGTGTATGGACTGGCGTCCATATTCTGGATCACGAGCCAGGAAGTGTTTTATCACGATGGCATAGGGGTGCACCTAGCCGGACAAGGAAGTACGAGTACAAGTATTGTAGCGTGTGCTACGAATGCGACATTCAATGCATGGATGACATGACATGGCAAGTAGTAAAGCGTACATGTAAGGAAGGTAAACGTGACAGTTTAGTATGCATGATCAACAAGTTAAAGAGTTGGATCTAGCTTCGTTGTCAAGCTAGATCAATTTAGGTGACGGATCTAGTTTCGTTGTCAAACTAGATCAAGTAGGCGTCTAGCTAGCTATCATTTCACTGACTAGTCTCTTTTACGCTAAAAACAAGGAAGTGGCCTAAAAACATGGCCCTACACAAGAGTTGGCAAGTTTCACTTGCCTGCAAGTATCACGTCTGAGCACACCGTCCAACGAGTCCAAAATCACAATTATCCTACGTGCACAAGTCCGCCGGCCTACATCCGTTTTATTAATCTTGATTAGTGAATTCTAAAACATTTAAAATACTTTAAAAATACTGATTTTAGTCTTGATTAGCATGCAATTGGGTTGGGGGTCCTAGGGATGCAAAGCGTTACCTTAACACGACGCGAAAGCTACACTGGCGTCGGGTAGCGACGCCAGGGGTTGGAATAAGAGAACGCGCTCCAAGTCCAGATTCCAATATAGATTCCTCGCTGAAAAGTTCAGAGCATCAACCGGAGCAACGGTTCCAGATTCCAAAGCTAGCACGAGCGACGACGGGCTACGATGTGTCGCAACGTCGTACGCGGCAATTCCTCGAAGAGAAAGCACCTAGGTGGGGCCCACAGTAGTCCTAAGGACCAATGGGGGACCCAAAATACATCTGAAGAACTTGGGAGACCCACGGTGGCAAGTGGTGTGACGAGTGCGGGGTTGCGACGAATGGCTCTCGGTCGTACAGCCTCGGTGCGGGGGATTCTCTCGGTCGGGCACTGGGAACGGGCTTGCACAGCGCAGCGGGTCGGTGCGGGGTCGGGCTCTCGGTCGGTGCGGGACAGGCCGTCGGTCAGGCACTGCGGATGTAGGGGTTGCAACGTTACGGCTTCGGTCAGTGCGGGCGATCTGCTCGGTCAGACACGGGCGGAGGCGGGGCGACAGAGCGGCTTGGTGCGGGGTCGGTGCGGAGCGGGGATGCGGGCTGTGCTCTCGGTCTGACCGAGAGCTCCTCTCGGTTGGAGCGGGCGACAGCAGCGGGTCGGTGCGAGGCTTGGTGCGGGCGGCTGCAGCGGTCGGTGCGGGGGGTTTTGGCCTTGTTTCTTCGGTCGGTGCGGGGGAAGTTCGTCGCAACGTTGCGACGATTCGTCGCAATGTCAAATTTAGGTTTTGGAAGCGGCTAGGGTTATTTTCTTGTGAAAATAGGTCTTCCTAAAGGTTGTTTATATAGTGTAAAGGGGTTGACTAGGTCTAGGGCTAATCCTAATGGGATTAGGAGTTTAAAAATATTTAAAATTCAAATCTCACCATCTTCAACTCACCCAAGGCTAGGGTGAGGCCCAAATGAGCTGGAATTCGGATCAAAAATTATTTAAAACGTTTAAAACTCAAATAAATTTTTCTTGGCCGAAAATAATTTAAAACTTAATTATTAAAAATATTTTAAACTTTGCTAAAAATATAAAAGTGGTCAAATAAACTCTAAAAATTATAAAATAAATATCGGGGTGATCGTGATGACGAAAGTGAGCTAACTAAGAAGACGGATCTCAATTTTGACGTCGGACGACGAAACTAAAAATAGAAACGTCTCCCGTCAAAAGTGAGAATCGCAACGTCTCATCGAATAAGATTAAATTGTGGGAAAACGACTTGAGAAATGTCGTTCCAAATTAGTGCCACTATTTAATACTCGCCGAGACGTTCACAACGGCATATCACAACAAAGTGTTCACAAACAAATAAGGTCTAAAATAAACACGTGCACGGCCAAAAGCACGTGCACGAACAAAGTACAACGAAAAGTGGTCGTTACATCCTCCCCACCTTAGAAATGATTCCGTCCTCGGAATCAACATCAAGCACTGCTCGGGAAAAGGTGCGGGAAGCGCTCTCTCATCTCATCTTCACGCTCCCAGGTGGACTCACCAGGGGAACCGTGACGCCACTGCACTCGAACCAAGTTGACGGTCTTATTCCTCAGCTGCTTCTGTCGACGGTCCAGAATCTCAATGGGCTGCTGATCATAAGACAGATCCGGACGTACCGTAATCTCCGAGAAATCCACAGCGTGGGATGGATCACTAACGTATCGATGTAACTGAGATACATGAAATACGTCGTGAACTCCCACCAGCGACGGTGGCAACGCCAAGCGATAAGCCACAGCTCCAACTCTCTCCAGGACATCAAACGGCCCAATGTACATCGGACTCAGCTTGCCTCTCTTCCCGAATCGAATAACTCCGCGGTTCGGAGAAATCTTCAGAAAGACATGATCGCCAGGTTGAAACTCCAAAGGCCTCCGTTTGGCATCGGCCCAATGCTTGAAACGGTCCTGCGCAATCCTCAGCTTCTCCCGGATGTTCCTCACAACATCCACGGCCTCCACGATCATCTCCGGTCCTAACAGCTCCCGATCTCCAATGTCATCCCAGCTCAGTGGCGATCGACATTTCTTTCCATATAGCACGGCGAAAGGCGCCATTCCAATACTCGCCTGGTAGCTGTTATTGTAGGCAAACTCAACGTGATGGAGATGATCCTCCCAAGATCCCTTAAAGTCCATCATGCACGCTCTTAACATATCCTCCAAAATCTGAATCGTCCTCTCGGACTGGCCATTCGTCTGCGGGTGGTACGCCGTGCTGAAACTCAGACTCGTACCCAAGCTCTTCTACAGACTCTGCCAAAACTGAGATGTGAATCTCGTGTCTCTGTCCGACACGATACTCACGGGGACTCCGTGAAGTCGTACGATCTCCTGCACGATTCACGTTACATCACTATCTAGACTAGGAAAAGGAAATAAAACGGAGAGTAAAAGAATTTACCTCCATATATCTCCTCGCTAGCGTCTCAGTAGACTGTCCTACTCGGAAGGGAATAAAGTGCGCGGATTTGGTCAATTGGTCTACGATCACCCAAATTGCGTCATTCTGCTTCGGACTCCGAGGTAGTCCAGTCACGAAATCCATAGTGATGTGTTGCCACTTCCACTCCAGAATCAGAAGCGGTTGTAGCAACCCTGCCGTACGCTGATGCTCCGCCTTTACTTGTTGGCAAACCAAACACTTGGCTACACTCCGAGCCACACTCCTCTTCATACCGTGTCACCAAAAGTTCAGACGAAGATCTTTGTACATCTTGATGCCACCAGGATGCACAGAATACAGCGAACTGTGTGCCTCCACCAATAATTCCTCTCTGATGTCTCCAGCTGGCACACACAACCTGGCTCCAAATCTCAACAAACCATCCTCGTGAATCAAAAAGTCAGTCCGCAGACCGGCTTCCACCTGCTCCCGAATCTTCACAAGCTTAGCATCTCCAGCCTGTCCAGCCTTGATCATATCCACGATCGTCGACTGTATCTGCATGCTCATCAACGAAGAAGTCTCTCCAAGAAGAATAATCTCGATACCAGTCTCGCAAAAATCCTGCTGCAATCTCCACTGCGAGGTCAACATCATCACCGCTGAAAGTCTGCTCAGCGCATCCGGAACCACATTCACCTTGCCAGGGTGATACTACAAGTCAATCTCATAGTCTGCCATGAGCTCCAACCATCGACGCTGTCGCATGTTGAGCTCCTTCTACGTAAAGATATACTTCAAGCTTTTGTGATCAGTGAAGATCTTCACTTTCTCACTCAGCAGGAAGTGCCTCCAAATCTTCAGCGCAAACACGACAGCAGCCAACTCCAAATCATGTGTCGGGTAATTCTTCTCATGAGCCTTAAGCTGACGAGAAGCATACGCAACCACATGCCCATGCTGATGCAACACACATCCAAGACCCTTGCCAGAAGCATTGCAAAAGATCTCGAATCCTCCACTCCGATCAGGCACAGCAAGTACAGGGGCGGTCGTCAATCTCTCCTTCAGAATACCAAAAGCCTTCTCGCAATCATCGGACCAAACATATAGTACGTCCTTCCGCGTCAGTCTGGTCATCGGCTCAGCAATCCGGGAAAAGTCCTTAATGAAACGTTGATAATATCCTGCAAGTCCAAGGAAACTCCGGATCTCAGACGCCGACTGCGGAACAGGCCACTCTCTGATAGCCATAATCTTCTCGGGATCCACAGAAATTCCATCACCAGACACCACATGCCCGAGAAAAGCAACTCTATCCAGCCAGAACTCGCATTTGGAATACTTAGTATACAAACGATGCTTCCTCAAGATCTCCAACACTGTCCTCAAGTGCGAGGCATGCTCTTCCTCCGACTTTGAATAGATCAGGATGTCGTCAATAAAGATAACGACAAACTTATCTAGAAAGTCATAGAAGACTAGATTCATCATGTTCATAAAGACTGCGGGCGCATTGGTTACACCAAATGGCATAACCACGAACTCGTAGTGACCATACTTCGTCCTGAACGCTGTCTTCGGGATGTCGTCCTTCTTCACCTTAAGCTGATGGTAGCCACTCCTCAAATCCAATTTAGAGAACACCCTCGATCCTCCAAGTTGATCAAAGATGTCATCTATCCGAGGCAAGGGATATTTATTCTTGATAGTCACAGCATTCAGCTCCTGGTAATCCACACACATGCGACACGAACCATCCTTCTTCTTTACCAGCAACACCGGTGCTCCCCACGGAGACACGCTAGGATTGATGTAACCCTTCGGTAGAAGCTCATCCAACTGCCTACGCAACTTCTCCAACTCTGCTGGAGCCATCTGATACGGCGCCTTCGAAATAGGCTGCGCTCCCGGAATAAGATCGATCGAAAACTCGAGAGCTCGATCGGGCGACAGTCCTGTCATCTCCTCGGGGAAGACGTCATCGAATTCACGTACCACAGCTGGTCTACTCTGCTCCATCTGCATAGCAACAATCTCCACCGGCTTGGCCCGAAACCTGACATGACCAAGCGAACTGCTACCACGACTGAACTCAAACACCGAATGCCCAGGGACCTCGAACACCACCTTCTTCCTCCGACAATCGATCGTAGCATAGAAGCTCGCAAGCCAATCCATTCCAAGCACTGCATCGTAGTTGATGATGTCGTGGACAATAAAATCAGCGTAAAGCTCATGTCCACAGACCACCAAAGGGCAAGAATTGCACCCACGATGCACCGAGATCACGCCATTTCCTGTAACGATGTCCCAACTCTTAGGAAGAGGGGAAGTCTTCAAGGAATGCTTCTCCATGAAGCTCCGAGAAATAATGCACATCGATGCACCAGAGTCAAAGAGGACTCGTGCAGGAAATGTGCAAACCAAAATCACACCTAACAAACAGTCTAGCAATCAAACCCTATTCTAACAAACAATCATATGCGATCAACAACATAAGCTAACAATCAAAACTATCTAAGGAAGGAAACTACTAGTTTGAGAGTTACCTGCGATAACCTCATCCACAGCCTCGCTCTCCACTGCCGTCATCAGATAGGCCTGCTTCCTCGGCTGCATGGCCTGCTAAAAAGCCTGCTTCTGTGGAACGAGGGCTGGTCCACGACCTGCAGGTACAGGTGCTCTCTGCTGCAACAGCTGTGCTACGACAGGTTCCTTCCAAGGCTGCTTAAACTTCGGGCACTCCTTAATAGTATGTGTAGGATCTCCACAAACCAGACACTGTCCCAACATCCTCCTACACTACTCCTTAACATGCCCGGTCTTGCCACAGAAATGGCAAGTCTTCTGAGTAGGCCCACCTGGGCTCTTGAACTGCACCGTCTGATTAGGCCTCGCCACTCCTCTGATCTGCTCCATAGGCCTCTTCCCAGCTCCAGAAATCTATCCTCTCTTCTACCTCGCAATCCTCTCCTATCTCCGAGCAGCTACCAGCAACTTCTGATATGACTCCATATCCGTCGTAGACATCAGGCTCTGCAAGTCTAGGGAAAGACCCTGCAGAAACCTCTGAGCCTTCTCCTCAGCATCCTCTACCATCTTCGGCGCGAAGCGACTCAGCCTAGTAAACTCCTGGTGGTACTGGTCCACCGTCAGATTTCCCTGCTTCAGCTCAATGAAGCGCTACAACATCTCCCTCCTGGCAGCCTTCGAAAAGTACTCCTCATCGAACCTAGACTTGAAAGTAGCCCAAGGTATATGGCTCACCAACAACTCCTCCTCTGCATCCCACCAATTTCGGGCATTATCCTTAAGCTGCTTCTTCACCAGATCAACCCATCCAGCCGGGTTGACCTTCGACATCTTCAGATTATCCTCAGTATTCCTGATCCACTCCTCTGCAGCCAACGGTCCCTCAGATCCATCAAAGTAAGTTGGGCCCAGCTCCCGAAACTGCTTCGCTCCTGGCTCGTGGCGAGGAGCACACTGAGTGTTCTGGAGCATGCCCTGCTGTACCTGCATCATCTGATGCATCATCCTCATGATCTCAGCATTGGTGGGCTCTCTATCCGGTACCTCAGCATGATTGGGCCCACTACCAGATCGGGTCTGTCGTCGTCCAGCCATCTAATGACATAGAAAACGAACAAACAAATTAGACTCAAAGCTTAATGACTTGGATGTTGCAATTTATTTAATGGACATTCCGTTATTGTCGTTGTTCCGTTAGTTCGCAATTGCAAGATGGGACCTGCATGGGCCACCAACAAAACCTGTCACGCCCCGCTTCCCAAAAATGTGGAGGTGAAGCGTGAGAAGGTCCGCTCAGACTTGAAGCTACAAAGCTGCAAGTCCGATAAGCGTCAATCACTTTAAACTGCAGGTCCTTGCTACGCGAAACGAAACAAAGATAATAATAAGGAAATGAGACAAAGAATAAATCTCAGAATATCCATAATAATAAATTTCAACATCGCAGAAAAGCCACCGGCTAAAATAAAAGAGTCTAAAAGAGGCCCCACCATGGCCAACAAAAGTACAAAGTACGAAAACAAGGTAATGGTGCAAGCACCGACAACTAACAGCAACCTAAAGCAAAAGCAACTCAACAGTCACTAAGACTGGTCTCCGGTGTCCTCGAACTCCTCGACGAACGTAGGCTCAGGCTCAGCGTCAGCAAACACCTCGTCCTCAACAACTGTCTCTGGCTTAGGGTCTAACATGTGACACCTAAAAGAGAAAGGGGCACATGTCAGCAAGTCTACAAGAGACTTGTGCAAGGAAACTGAAAGTAGGTACAAGTAAAGCAACCTAGCAGTTCTAGCATGATGCGATGACATGGCAGTTAAAGTATGAGTGCAACAAGTAAAGTAAAGTACGAGCATGGCATGGATGTCAAGTTTTACAAGAAACACTCACTAGTACAAGACAAGTAAAGTAAGCACCTCGTGCACAGAGATTACGCCTTCTGGCTAGAGTGGCTGCGCGGGCCAACTACTAAGCTCAGGTGATCGCTTATCCCTACCCATCCACGTGTGTATGGACTAGCGTCCATCTTCTGGATCACGAGCCAGGAAGTGTTTTATCACGATGGCATAGGGGGGGGTACCTAGCCGGACAAGGAAGTACGAGTACAAGTACTGTAGCGTGTGCTACGAATGCGACATTCAATGCATGGATGACATGACATGGCAAGTAGTAAAGCGTACATGTAAGAAAGGTAAACGTGACAGTTTAGTATGCATGATCAACAAGTTAAAGAGTTGGATCTTACTTCGTTGTCAAGCTAGATCAATTTAGGTGACAGATCTAGTTTCGTTGTCAAACTAGATCAAGTAGGCATCTAGCCAGCTATCATTTCACTGACTAGTCTCTTTTACGCTAAAAACAAGGAAGTGGCCTAAAAACATGGCCCTACACAAGAGTTGGCAAGTTTCACTTGCCTGCAAGTATCACGTCTGAGCACACCGTCTAACGAGTCCAAAATCACAATTATCCTACGTGCACAAGTCCACCGGCCTACATCCGTTTTATTAATCTTGATTAGTGAATTCTAAAACATTTAAAATACTTTAAAAATACTGATTTTAGTCTTGATTAGCATGCAATTGGGTTGGGGGTCCTAGGGATGCAAAGCGTTACCTTAACACGACGCGAAAGCTACACTGGCGTCGGGTAGCGACGCCAGGGGTTGGAATAAGAGAACGCGCTCCAAGTCCAGATTCCAATATAGATTCCTCGCTGAAAATTTCAGAGCATCAACCGGAGCAACGGTTCCAGATTCCAAAGCTAGCACGAGCGACGACGGGCTACGACGTGTTGCAACGTCGTACGCGGCAATTCCTCGAAGAGAAAGCACCTAGGTGGGGCCCACAGTAGTCCTAGGGACCAATGGGGGACTCACAATACCTCTGGAGAACTTGGGGGGCCCACGGTGACAAGTGGTGTGACGGGTGCGGGGTTGCGACGAATGGCTCTCGGTCGTACAGCCTCGGTACGGGGGATTCTCTCGGTCGGGCACTGGGAACGGGCTTGCACAGCGCAGCGGGTCGGTGCGGGGTCGAGCTCTCGGCCGCTGCAGGACAGGCCGTCGGTCGGGCACTGCGAATGCGGGGGTTGCAACGTTGCAATGTTGCGGCTTCGGTCGGTGCTGGCGATCTGCTCGGTCAGACACGGGCGGAGGCGGGGCGACAGAGCGGCTTGGTGCGGGGTCGGTGCGGAGCCGGGATGCGGGCTGTGCTCTCGGTCTGACTGAGAGCTCCTCTCAGTCGGAGCGGGCGAACAGAGCGGGCGACAACAACGGGTCGGTGCGAGGCTTGGTGCGGGCGGCTGCAGCGGTCGGTGCGGGATTTTTGGCCTTGTTTCTTCGGTCGGTGCGGGGGAAGTTCGTCGCAACGTTGCGACGATTCGTCGCAACGTCAAATTTAGGTTTTGGAAGCGGCAGGGTTATTTTCTTGCGAAAATAGGTCTTCCTAAAGGTTGTTTATATAGTGTAGAGGGGTTGACTAGGTCTAGGGCTAATCCTAATGGGATTAGGAGTTTAAAAATATTTAAAATTCAAATCTCACCATCTCCAACTCACCCAAGGCTAGGGTGAGGCCCAAATGAGCTGGAATTCGGCTCAAAAATTATTTAAAACGTTTAAAACTCAAATAAATTTTACTTGGCCGAAAATAATTTAAAAATTAATTATTAAAAATATTTTAAACCTTGCTAAAAATATAAAAGTGGTCAAATAAACTCTAAAAATTATAAAATAAATATCGGGGTGATCGTGATGACGAAAGTGAGCTAACTAAGAAGACGGATCTCAATTTTGACGTCGGACGACGAAACTAAAAATAGAAACGTCTCCCGTCAAAAGTGAGAATCGCAACGTCTCATCGAATAAGATTAAATTGTGGGAAAACGACTCGAGAAATGTCGTTCCAAATTAGTGCCACTATTTAATACTCGCCGAGACGTTCACAACGGCATATCACAACAAAGTGTTCACAAACAAATAAGGTCTAAAGTAAACACGTGCCCGGCCAAAAGCACGTGCACGAACAACGTACAACGAAAAGTGGTCGTTACAGTAGGCCAAATCGGAGAGAAGAGACTTAGCAAGTTACATAAAGATGTGTCTTTGGGAATCTCGGATTATATGTCATATAACACTTGTGAGTGTTGCATCAAAGGTAAAATGGCCAAATATCCTTTAGTAGGACAAGGGAAGAGAGTTATTGAACTCGTGGGTCTCGTACATTCGGATGTATGTGGACCCATTTCTACGTTAGTTAGAGAAGGTTATTCATATTTTGTTATGTTTACAGATGATCACTCTAGGTTTCTTGATGAAACACAAGTCCAAAACTTTTGAGCGATTTAAAGAGTACCGTAACAAAGTTGAAAAACAAACTGGTGAAAGTATTAAAGTACTTCGATTTGATCGAGGAGGAGAATACTTGAGCCATGAGTTTCTTACGTACTTAAAAGAGAATGGAATTCTCTCTCAGGTCACGCCTCCTTATATGCCTCAACATAACAGTGTATCGGAGTCGCACTTTGTTAGACATTGTGTGATTCATGGTAAGTGATGCTGAATTGCCAACCTCCCTCTAGGGTTATGCCCTAGAAACTGCTGCCTATATTCTCAACAAGGTTCCATCAAAATCTGTGCCGACAACTTCATTCAATATGGAGTGGCAAGAAACCCAACCTTAAACATATTTAGGGTATGTGATTGTCCTACATATGTCAAAAGGCATAATCCAGACAAAGTGGAAGATAAATCTGTTTTGTGTAAATTCATTGTGGTACCAGAAAAATTCTTCAGTGTACACCTTCTACCATCCTGAACAACAAAAGGTTGTTGTAAGGATCGCCTTACACTTGCAATACTAACAACAACACACTAGAGGGGGGTGTGAATAGTGTAATGGCACTAATTGCGTATTAAAAAATTAAACTTGCAAATGCGGAATTATAAATGCAAGAGGAATTTAAACACCACAAAAATCCAAACGCAAACACAAGATGTTACAATGGTTCCCCAACATTGGATACGTCTAGCCACACCAATATCCACTATAGTTCTCACACAGAGAAGTGAATACAGTCTCACACAGAGATACCTCACACAGAGGATTTGGATTCTCACACAGAGAAATCCTTGCTTTCACACAAAAAGACTTTTGATCTCACATAGAGAGACTCAAACTCTCACACAGAGAGAACTCAACCAACCCTCACACATAAGGTTATACTCTCACACAGAGAGTAACTAGCTCTTACACAGAAAGCTAGGGTTTGAATGAAATAACAAAGTATAACAAATACTCTTACATATGCCTTGAGATGAACTTACTCATTAATGAATACCCATGGAAGAGGATCTCCAAGTGATGAGATTTGCTAGAAATGCACTTGGATGATTTCCCTTGAGCTTGACTTCAATGCATGAAGAGGAATACTAGCTCTAAGAAGGAAATTAGAGAGTTTGAGAGTGGCTTAATTAAACTCTAAAGATTTTCAATAGCATCAAAAAGTTCTAATGAACTCGGCCCTCTCATATATATAGGAATCCTATAAGAACTCTCAAAAGCCAAGAAAAAAGCTGAAAACAAAAAGCTGCAACGGCTAGATTTTGGGCTGAAACGTCACTAACAGTCGACTGATGAACAAATGACAATCGACTGTCCAACGGCTAAATAAATCATAACGGCTATAATCTGAGCCATGACAGTCAACTGTAAAAGACTACACAGTCAACTGTATATCCTTCATCAGGCGACTACTGCAGGAGATGGAATAAAACAGAGAGTTGCACTCTTACTCCCAGTATGCATACCTGCGACTGATGAACAAATGACAGTCGAATGTAAAATAGACAGGCGACTGTATATCCTTCATTAGTCGACTGTTGCAGGGGATGAAAATAAACAGAGAGTTTCATCGTTCACACTTACGCCTTTCAGACGACTGTTGACCAATTCACAGGCGACTGTAAACACTTCAACAGTCGACTGATGCGAAAAGCTCAAGCAGAGTTAATAAAAGGTTGACTTGAGCAGTGCACCACAGTCGACTGTAGAAGGCTTGATAGGCGTCTGGAATCACCCAGTCGACTGTAAAACCTTCAGCAGGCGACTGTAGGAGAGCTAGAGACTCCAAATGAGTCTTTGGGCAAGATGAGCCTATTGGATTGGATTCTATGATAATCCTAAGGCTCACTAAGATGGTTAAATACATATGCATGAATGAGAATGAGTAGACCATCTATCAAGGCATTTACATTAAACCTATACTCAAAAAGAGAGAAAGCAATAAATGAAATATTACATGGATTACATTGCTTTCCTTAGAGTCTATGGCTTCAGTCTTGATGCCTTGATGCTCCTCATTATCTCCAAGCTTTGGCAGCCCTTGAGTCTAAGCTTTGGCCCTTCTCCACTTGATGTCCATCCTTACACTAAGTGTTTAGTCTCCAAAAATGATATTCTTGAAATGTAACTAAGAGTAGAGTCATTAGCAATAACATAGTGTTGTGATCATCATCAAAATAACATTGGTATGAAACACAAATACTCAACAATCTCCCCCTTTTTGATGATGACACACATCATGTAAAACATAAAAAAATAAATCACAATGCTAATGAGCTCCCTCTACTTATATGCACCAATTGTAAATAAGATACACAATTGTGATACTCATTATACAAAATGAAATAATGAGAAACCATGGTGACATATAATAGGCATGGATTACATAAACCAATTGCAATAGAAAATAATCATGCATGCACACATGAATGGTTTATATAATCCCACATATCTCTCCCCATAGATATATCTCTCTCCCCAAATGCATATGTATATAATATAAGATTTACATAATGCATATATCTCTCCCCCTTGACGTCGTCAAAAAGGTGGACATCAAAAATATCCCCCTTAACATCTTAATCAAAGATGTGACAATATGCAAGAGTAAAGAAATGTATGACACCAAATTGTAAAAATTTGGTGGGTATCAATCACTATCCTATGCTCTCCCTAGAGCATAGAAAAGGTCAAATATTTTACTTCTAGGATCTATACCAATTGTAAAGTAGGAGATAAACAATCTCTAACAATTGAGGTAATACCAATTGTAGAAAAGGAATCTTGAAAGATAATCCTCTTTACCAATTGTTAAACATAAATTGAAGCCATAGGCCTAAAGTGTATCAAATCAAAAGATATGGAAAAATCAAGCTACATTAATACACAATGACATTGCCAAAAGGAAATATAACATGAAACATGTTGGCAATATCCAGGGGGTTGAGTTTGAGACCAAAACTAACCAATTGAAAAACACCAATTGTGAAGCAATGATTCCAAAGATACCCCGAATAAGAGTTAAAATATGTTTTAAAATATTTTAAACATACAGCATATGAACTCCCCCAATGACATACATATGGGTATGCTAAAAATAAAAATTTAAGCACAATACCCATACAATATGCATATGTGTGAAGAACCTAAACATTAGGGATCCAAACCCAAGAGGGTTTGATTTTCTAATGTAATCACATGAGGTGATCACATCCCTAACTAGAGAGTTAAAGTAACTATCCCTCTCTTGCACACTACACCTAATGGAAATCAATAAACTCAAGGATTTCCTAAGCAAGGGTTTTGCCTTTCTAAGAGGGGTGGATGTGGCATGCTTAGGTGTAGAAATAATTTTCTTGGCATGCATAACGTGAGGATTTTGCTTCTTAGCAGAAAATGAAGGATTTTCATTCATCCTCACCACCTTGTGATTTACATGCTTCTTGTTAGTGTTATTGTTATATAAGAAAGCAAGGTGATTCTTCT
This sequence comes from Scilla litardierei, assembly GCA_030789695.1. NCBI lineage: Eukaryota > Viridiplantae > Streptophyta > Magnoliopsida > Asparagales > Asparagaceae > Scilla > Scilla litardierei. Next base: position 83,217 of record JAULAV010007855.1, read on the forward strand.
TAGGTGCTTTTGCAAAATTTCTTGTATTTGCACCATAAGAGGAATTAGAGATGGGTTTGGTAGCCACCTTTGGAGTGTATCCCAAACCTCCTCTATGGTTTGTGTGATGTTGTTTTTCAAGCAAACCGTGGAGTGAATCCCGAGAATAAACAAAACTTTTGAGCTTACGTGATTTCTCTTGGCATTTCAACGTAAGTTGTTGAATGCGAGATTCTAAGCTAAGAGTTTGATCTAATAATTTTTCATTAGAAATGCTCAAATCCTTAACTTGAGAGAGAAGTGTGTCTCTCACTAGTGTCACAAACATGCAAAGCATCATTTTTATTTACACTAGTAGATTCTAAGGCATGCAACATACTCATAGCATTTTTAAACTTTGCTTTCAATTTTTCGTATGAGTCGATGCACTTACTTGCCACGTTGGAGGCCACATTGAAGCGATACTCAAGCTCCTCATATGGTAGCTTTGGCTCCTCCTCTTCGTCGCCATTGCTTTCCTCCTCGCTAGAGCTTGACGAAGACTCTTCCCCATTATCCATGAAGCACATTTCTTCGTTGGAGTTGGGCCACGCCTCTACCTCTTCATCGCTTGATCTTGAGGAGATTGATGAAGAATCATCAAAAGCTACGAAGCACATATGAGCTCGCTCCTTGTCATCATCTTCTTCATCACTTGATGTGTCCTCATCGAAATCATTAAATATGCCGACAAGCCCCTTCTTTTGGTTCTTGAATTTAGACTTGCCTTTCCAATGCTTCTTCCCTTTCCCTTTGTAATTTTCTTTGTCAGGTTTGGAAGGGCATTCGGTAGAAAATGACCTTTTCCTATACAATTGAAACAAATAGAATTGTTAGACTTGGAGACAAACTTTGACAAAGATTTACCTTGCTTGCCCTTGAGGAATGCCTTGAATTGCTTGGCAAGCTCGATGTAATCATCTTCGGTAATATCATCCTTTCCATCATCTTCACTCGGTGCTTCCTGATGGAATTTCTTTCTCCACTCGATTGGCTCCTTCTCGGCATAGAATGCAACCCCCGTTTGGGCTTGGTTGCTTGAATCTATTTCTTATGTTGAAATTTCACTTCATACACCATAAGATTCCTAATGCACTCCTCAACGATGTATTTGGACAAGTCATTTGACTCTAAAATCTCGTTGGCCTTTGACTCCCATTAAGATGTAAGTGAGTCAAGGTTGTTCTCTACACGACCCTCTTAGGAAATCACCTTCCCAAGTCCTTCCAAAGCGTTCACAATTTCAGTGAACCTTGTGAACATATCCGAGATGTTTTCATCTTCCTGCATCTTAAACAACTCATATTTAGATCTAAAGACATATTGTTTAGATTTCTTTACTTTTGAAGTCTCTTCATGCGAAATCTCCAATGTATGCCAAATTTCGTTGGCCGTTTTGCACATGGAGATGCGATTGAACTCATTTGAAGTGAGGGCGCAATGGAATGCATTCATAGCCCTCGCATTGAATTTGATCGAGTCCTTCTCCGCCTTAGTTCTTGAAGCCGCGGGTGAAGTAGGCTCCTCAAATGGCAACTCCGTGATGTCACATAGGTCTTGACCCTTCATGTAGATCATCATCCTGATCTTCCAACTTGGATAGTTGGTTCAGTTGAAGAGCGGAGGTCGAACGGTAGAATGCCCTTCTTCATGAGACGCAGATGTAGCGTTGAATGGCATCGTTGCAGTATGCTATAACTTCGCTCTGATACCAATTGTAAGGATCACCTTACCCTTGCAATACTAACAACAACACACTAGAGGGGGTGAATAGTGTAATGGTACTAATTGAGTATTTAAAAATTAAACTTGCAAATGTAGAATTATAAATGCAAGATGAATTTAAACACCACAAAAATCCCAACGCAAACACAAGATGTTACCATAGTTTCCCAAAATTGGGTACGTCCAGCCACACCAATATCCACTATAATTCTCATACAAAGAATTGAATACAATCTCACACAGAGATATCTCGAGGATTTGGATTCTCACACAGAGAAATCCTTGCTTTCACACAGAAAAACTTTTGCTCTCACATAGAGAGACTCAAACTCTCACACAGAGAGAACTCAACCAACCCTCACACAGAAGGTTATACTCTCACACAGAGAGTAACTAGCTCTCACACAGAAAGCTAGGGTTTGAATGAAATAACAAAGTAAAAACAAATACTCGTACCTATGCCTTAAGATGAACTTACTCATTAATGAATGCAAGGCATTGAAGAGGATCTGCAAGTGATGAGACTTTCTAGAAATGAACTTGGATGATTTCCCTTGAGCTTGACTTTAATGCATGAAGATGAATACTAGCTCGAAGAGGGAAATGAGAGAGTTTGAGAGTGGCTTAATTAAACTCTAAAGATTTTTAATAGCATCAAGAAGTTCTAGTGAACTCAGCCCTCTCGTATATATAGGAACCCTATAGGAACTCTCAAAAGCCAACAAAACAGCCAAAAGCAACGGCTAGATTTTGGGCTGCAACGTCACTGACAGTCGACTGATGAACAAATGATAGTCGAATGTCCAACGGCTAAATAAATCCCAACGGCTATAATCTGAGCCATGACAGTCGACTGATGGACAAATGATAGTCGAATGTCCAACGGCTAAATAAATTCCAACGGCTATAATCTGAGCCATGACAGTCGACTGTAGAAGACTACCGAGTTGACTGTAAAACAGACAGTCGACTGTATATCCTTCATCAGGCGACTGTTGCAGGGGATGTAATAAAACAGAGAGTTGCACTATTACTCCAAGTATGCATACAGGTGACTGCTGAACAAATGACAATCGATTGTAAAATAGACAGGCGACTGTATATCCTTCATCAGTCGATTGCTGCAGGGGAAACACCAATACTCAACATTTGTCGTCTCCAAACTTGCCATCTTTTTAGAAAAGGAGTTTCTTATGAAGGAAGCTGCTGGCAGGGTGGTAGATCTGGACGAATGTTTAGAAGGAGAATTAACACAAGAATATGTGTCGGAACTAGTGTGAGAGGCAGAACTTGATATTCTACAACCATTCGTTAGGAAGTCTAACAGGATTCCTCGAGCACCTAAGAGGTACTACGATTTTCTCGTAGACGGAGGAGTCGAGGATATAATCATAGTTGATGATGACCCTGTTAGCTTTCAGGAAGCCATTCAGAGTAGTGACTCTGAAAAATGGCTGGATGCAATGAAATCCGAAATGGAATCTATGTATGCAAATAAGGTTTGGACCTTAGAAGAAGCACCGAAGGGAATTGTTCTCATTGGCTGTAAATGGATCTTTAACAGAAAGATCGGTGCAGATGGAAAGATAGAAATGTACAAGGCTAGGCTGGTTGCAAAAGGTTATCGTCAGATTCTAGGAATAGATTATGATGTGACTTTCTCACCAGTAGCCATGCATAAGTCTATTCGGGTCATACTTGCTATCACAACCTATTATGACTATGAAATCTGGCAGATGGATGTAAAAAATGCTTTTCTAAATGGTGATTTAGAAGAGCAAATTTACACGACTCAGCCAAAAGGTTTCAAGGTCATTGTGAGTGAAAAGAAAGCATGTAGACTGCATAGGTCCATTTATGGACTTAAACAAGCATCAAGGCACTGGAATAACAGATTTGACAAAATAGACAAAGCATTTGAATTTGTCAAAAATGAAGATGAACTGTACATTCATAAAAAGATCCGTGGAAATTCTTTAGTCATCCTCGTATTGTACGTGGATGACATTCTTTTGTTAAGAACAACATAGAGATGTTGAAATCTATCAAAGAATGGCTGTCAAGCAATTTCTCCATGAAGGACTTGGGAGAAGCATCTTACATACATGGTGTGAAGATATATAGAGATAGATCTAAAAGGATGATAGGACTCTTCCAGTCTAGGTACATTGATACTGTGCTAAAACGGTTTAGTATGGCGAATAGAAATGGCGGTCTCATACCTGTTAATCATTGTATAACTTTATCCAAGAAGATGTCTCCAAAGACTGACTTGGAGATAGATCGCATGAAAATGATCTCATATGCTTTGGTGGTCGGATCCATCATGTATACCATGATTTGTACTAGACCCGATGTCGCTTTTACATTCGATACAGTAAGTCGATACCAGTCTAACCCTGGAGAAGAACTTTGACAGCAGTAAAGACGATTCTAAAGTACTTACGAAGAACCAGAGATTGGTTTTGATCTATGTAGGTGAAGAACTCAAAATTGAGGGCTTCACAATCTCTAGTTTCCAAGGATGACATCAAGTCTATTTCTGGATATGTTTTTACACTCAACGGAGGGGCAGTAAGCTGGAAGAGTTCCAAGCAGTGTTTTTACCCTCAACAGAGGGGCAGTAAGCTGGAAGAGTTCAAAGCAGAGCACTGTAGCGGATTCAACGATGGAAGCCAAATGCATAGCAGCCAATGATGTGGCAAAGGAATCAGTCTGGATGAGAAAGTTCGTGGACCATCTTGGGATGGTGCCTACTATTAAAGATCTAATACCCGTGTCTTCCTGGGTATCACAGGGTTACGACTGTAGGAGAATATGTGCCCATAAGGCAATTTATCCCAGATATACGTCTTGTTCATACTATATATGGTACATATTATTCTAAGTATAATAAAAGCGTTTGTATTAATATACTTAGATAATATCCATAGACTTATAGTTAGATCCTTACGTATCTAGATGAGATCTCGATTATGAGTAAGTAAGCGACCGAATATAAACATAAGTCTTAAACGGTTCGTGGTCATAGATGTGTCGAGAACTGGATATCGACACATCGGATAGACCATTGTGTCTTAGTCTTACCTTAGGGTAATGATGATCTCATAGTCATTCGACTTGGTGAAGTCGGAGATGAGACACAGGTGCTCATTAGAGAATGAGTTCACTGAACGACCACATAAGAGTTATTAAATGGTTGACTTTAACTGAACTGTCTTTAATAAATCTAGGGTGATGATAGGTTAGCTGGTCCTTAAGACCAGAAGTCATTTGTACAAACCTGTGAGTGAACGGTGTAGCTTAGACCTATGATCTAGCTTCGAGGCTAGGCCTGCTGAAATATCTTAGGTTGAGTTGCACCCGAAGCTCACGAGGCAAGTAGATGACTAAGATGGGATTCGTCACTTCCGTTAAAGGGAAGTTAGTGTTACAGGCTCAGTACGGTCTTTATGATAATCCTCGACCGGGGTGCGTTGTAAGAAGTACAACGTGTATACAATAAAGACCGCCGTATACTGACCAATGTTGTCTAATAGGGTTGACAGTAAACCATACCCTAGGCCAACATAAACACAGTCTTGACGAAGGGACTACGGATAACGAAGTTCATCACTGACACAGCCAATACAAACAAAATGATGCTTTTGTCAAAGGATCGATCACGTTATGATGATTCTGAAACAGGGACGACAGCTACTGCTCGTAGTGACCGTCGTCTAGGGGTTCCGAGCCCCAACATGTAGTAAGGTCAGGTTATAGGGTCTCACACCGAGTAGTGTTCGTGTCTTAGTAATAGGAAGATAGAATAGCGAGAGATATCATTTGATGATATTCACAAAGCTTGTTGTGAAAGTTAGTCACAATAGCAATAGGGACAAACGTTGCATTTGATGCAAACTATGATTAAACGTGTCGTAAATTGGTTACAACAAATTTAGTAGGAACAAATATATTATAAAGGGTTACCTGGATGACGGGATCGTCCCGGTCTAAACACAGGTTCAAACCGTGTCCAAATCGGAGCTCAAACGAGCCCGGAAACACGAAAACGGTCCAAGGCGAAGTGTGTTAGACCCACTGGGCTAAAAGGCCCATAGGCAAGGGCAAGCGGGCGCAGCCTGCTGCAGCGGGCCCGGCCCGCTGCGGCAGCGGGCGTGCCGCCGGCCTTAGCCCCCTTGGGCGGGCGCGCCCGCTAAGCTTAGCGGGCGCGCCCGCAACTTAAGTCATTTTAGGGGTTTTTGAAACCCCAAATGACGGCTACGGATTTTGATAATTTGCTCAACTTTAAGCAATTGTTTGAGGGGTCAAACGAAGTCGAAATGCTTCGCCGTCGGTTCCTATGCGTTCACCATTTGAAGCCCTTCGGATTGATAGCTTGTTTGGTGTCTAAAGTTTAATGTGCAAAGAGAATTAATTAGTTAAAGTTTGCTTTTATGAAAAGCTCACTTTAACTTGAAATTAAGCCACATTGGCTTAATTGATTTTTCTCTCTTTTGCGGAATGTCCCACATTGATCGCAACGAGAGAGTGAGTGCCGACTCCCTATATAAATAGGGGTGCACTCTCCTCGTTAAAAAACACACCAAGCCATCGATCGAGTAGCTCCAGACTTTTAGAGCAAGCTCGATCGGCAACTAAATTCTCTCTCTTTCTTCCTGTTCTCCGGAGTAGTCCTAGCAAGACTACGAAGGGGGTTTGGATTTTGATCCGGACGTCTAAGATGCGGGTTCTTCTCAAGTGAAACTTTCTACCGCGTGTGATCGGCTCGGAGGCGAAAGTCGGCTCGGGCGGATCGGTGCGAGGGTGCGAGGCGGCTCAGGCGGATCGAGTCAAAGCGGCTCGGCTACAACGAGCTTCTGAAGACGGTGCGGTACATCTTGCCTGCTCCAGGGCCAAGATTCCGGGTATGTGGTTAAGTAATTTGTAGTGTAGATTTAATTAGTCTCTTTAGAGCAGATCCCTCTTGGGGTGGTCAGATCCACCCCAAGTTGGCATAGATCGGGCTAGGTTCTGGCTCCTTAGAGCCTAGCTAAATAGTTTAGCTAGTGTAGAAATTTTGAATTTCTGTTTTCTGCTGCGCTTTTGTGCCTTTGTGGTCCGTCCGACTTAGGACGGACACAGATCCGAGCTCTGGGGGTCCGCCAAAATCCCAACAGTGGTATCGGAGCCACGGTTTTGCTATCGATCTATTATAGCGACTTTTTAAATCTTTTAAAATTGCTTTTTTAAACATACGGAATATTTTAGCTTTATGCTAAAATTAGTTTTAAAAATGTTGTGTTTTAAAAATCGTTTTTACAACACGGAAATTTTTTGAGACGATTTAATTTTATGCGATAATTTTAAATGAATCTTAAATGCTTTATAAAATTATTTTTATGTGATAAATATTTTTAAGAGCATTTAATTGTTTATGTAGTTTTAAGAAATATTTTATTTTTGAAATTTTATTTTTCTTAAGTTACATAAAGATTAGAAATTTTAAAACCTTTATTTGAAAGCTTTTAAATGTATTTCTAATGATTTTAAAAGTGTTTTAAAAGTGTTTGAGAAAATATGTAAATTATAGAAATATTTTGTTTTCATGAGATGAAAGATAAATTAGTTTCTTTTTACATATAAGTTTCTAAAATTATTTATGCAATATTTCGATTTTAGAAATAATTGATTAAAATTTTTTAAAGCCTAGGTTTTAGAATTATTTGATAGTTTTATACCTAGTTTTATGTGATAAAATGTTTTGGAGCTTTAAAAATTTTATCTTCGAATTTAAATTGTTAAATTCTAGATTTGCGTGTTTTTATTATGTAGATAATTTTAAACTTGCAAATACTCGTTATATGTCACAAATATGAAACTTTCATTTATGCGGATAAATTAGTTGTTTCAAATTTTTAATGGACATATTGAATAATGTATTCATAAACCTTATTAGGTTAGCCAATGTTTAAAATTTTATGAGATGAAATTTTAATTAACTAGTGACATGTTATGTTTGATAAAACAAAACAACATCAAACCTAATACCAGATTAGGGTAGTCCCTTTGATTGTCAATCATTTCATTAAAACGTTTAGTTGATGATTTTCATAAAAGACAAATGTTGAATTGTTTTATAAAATCCTAATTAGATTGGGGTAGCACGTTAAACAAATGACCTTATAGTTGATAAGGACTTAATTGAAATTGTTCAACCAATCCATAAAATTTCGAATTTTAGGATCCACTAGTTGATAAGGATCAACTAGTCTTCTTAATTAAAAGCCATTTAGTTGTTTGGAAAACGTAGAATTGATGAAAAATCCTTCAATGGATCATGATGTTGGTCAATGTGCTTGGCTAAGTTTGCTGGACCAACCTAGCTAGACTGGGTAATAAGTGGTCCTGGCTTAGTCAATTCCCTGGCCGCGTCCGCTGGACCGCAAGGAGTCGATTCATGACTATGTAAGTCCATCGACTATACCTAAGTCAATACGATAATAATCTTGTTCAAGATAAATCGTAGCCCTCCTTGTTTTAGGAGTTGGCAACTGTAAGAAACATGTTACGGTTGTTGAGCTACACTCAAGCCGTGATATGTCAATCTTATAGAAACCGATTTCTTGATTGACATCTTGATCTGACTGAAACCGTTGTCTCATCCTTCGAGCATCGGCATAAGTCTAACCGAGAATGTAGTCTAAGTCCTGACCCAAACCAACATGTCATGCATACACCGAGCGGCGGGGCAAGTCAGGCTAGACACGAAAACAAGGGACCAACTAGGCTAGCCATTGTGATCCGGTTGAGCACACTCATGATCACAAATGACTAGGGGTAAAAATAGATAGGGAATCATAGTTAATATGATTGACGACGAGTTCGTCTACCGACTGCAGAGTCGGACAACTTGTTGAGATACACTCAAGGTTGTCAGACTCGGGGTAGTCGGATCCCTCTCTCACAAATGTTATTTTATAATAAATTGTTTATTATTATGGCTTTAATAAATTTAGTGGGAGAATATAGTTTTATAAAAACCATTAAAACTATACTACGAACATATACTGACTAAAGTATCTATAAAATGCAGAATGGATTCGGGTCTTAGATATATCGTTGAGAAGAACATGCTAGATGGAACGAACTACAAAGACTGGCTTAGGAACATCAAGTTGGTCCTTTCCCTAGCCGGGATAGGATACGTACTGTTCGAGGACGCTCCGGATAAGCCTGATGAAGATTCGACCTTCGAGGAAAAGGAAGCCAACAAATTGTACCAGAGGGATGCAGAGAAGGCCAGGTGCCTTACTCTGGCTTCGATGAGTAACGAGTTGCAGAGGAAGCATGAACATATGGATGTTCAAAGTATGCTTCTCAATGCACAAGAGTTATACGGCAAGCGATCTCGAGCTGCCAAGTTCGAAGCCACCAGCAACCTCTGGGGCACCATGATGGGGGCAGAGCCCGTACATGATCATGTTATCAAGATGATTGGATACGTAGAGGATGCCGGCTAGTTAGGATTTGTCTTGGACAATGATATGTCCACAGACATTATCCTAAAGTCTTTGACTCCTGAGTTTAAGCCTTTCATCATTGGTTTTATAATGAACAGTCTTGAAACGGATCTTCCTGGTCTCCTCAATATGCTTAGGCAGTTTGAGGAGATTGAGAAGAAGTCGACTGCATTGGTTGTTGGCTCTGCTTCTTCCGACCAACCGAAAGGCAAGGGTAAGAAGAGGCAGGTCCTGCAACATGCGAAGGCAAAGAAAGGGAAGAAAAAGACTAAAGGGGCCCCGTCGAAATCTGAGTGCTTCCATTGCCACAAGATTGGCAACTGGAAGAGGAACTGTAAGATCTATCTTGCAGAGAAGAAGAAGGGACATACGGATGCCTCTGCCTCAGGTACAAATTCAATTCAATAAAACGTAATTATTTCTAATCATATAGTATGAGATACTAAAACACATCTGTGTAATGTATACAGGTGGCTGATATGAAACGGAGATTGGGAGAAGTGCGGAGAACGGTCGGCAATCTGAGCAATCGTTGCTGCTAGGGCCGTTCAACGACTTCAAGAGACAAGATCAAGAAGAAGATGATACTATTTTTAGCTAAATAAAATGTATCATTTCTTTTAAGTTGAAAACAATGATTGAGTGTTCTACACTCAAAGTTTATTTGGATAAACAAATTACGGTTCATCTTAATGAATCCGTTGTTTTATGAATGTCTCAGAAATTACGTTTGATGTTGAGTTGAAATTTGATTGGCTTGAATTTTCTGTGATTGTGGCTTTCTGAGATGGTTGCGATATTCTCGAATGATGTTGCGAAGCTTCGGAAAATGTTGATTTTTGAGCTGACTTGATGTTATAGTCTATTGGTAGTTAAGTATAGGTTCCAGGGCCGTATTAATTGTGTGCGATCACAATTATACGCATATTAAGATTAATTCTTAATAAACCACATTTACTTATTAAAAGAGTTAATATTACAATGTGGTTAAGGGAAAAACTACAGTGTAGGACGTTTTGATTGAGCGAGTCAATATCAAGATTCCTTAAACCGATTTTGACTTGACTCATTCGTCAAACCGAACCTGACACTAGTACATTCCATCAAAAGCACTTATAAAATGGTTATAACTTCGTATATAAAATCTAAATATGATTTAGATATAATATTGAAGTATTTAACCAGGTAATTCTCAAAGTCAGTGGGAGCAAGCTCGTATACTTAGTTCCGGTCTTTCGGACTAAGTAAAAAAGATTTCCACCTTAAATAAATCATATATATAGAACATTGAATCAAATTTGTTTTGATTTAATCGAATATATAGAGACTCAGGGTGTCACATATGTACTTGACATATTGACACAAGAAAAGTGGAATGAGCTGAGACTGACTCATAGATTATAATGTTAGACCCTACATCTAGATTCTATATGCTAATTGTTAGCTATACAAAGATAGGAAAAATTGATCCAGATCATTTTTCCGAAGGATCAACCCTGTGTGATCAAGAGATGTATTATTTAATCCATTAAAATTAGTTGTAGATACTCGTTAGTAAAACCACTCTTAGGTTTGCCATATAAATGTCAATGTGACTGATATGCTATAACGGTATGAGATACCGAGATAAATAGCCTAAGTGCAAGTGGGAGATGTAGGAGAATATGTGCCCATAAGGCAATTTATCCCAGATATACGTCTTGTTCATACTGTATATGGTACGTATTATTCTAAGTATAATAAAATCGTTCGTATTAATATACTTAGATAATATCCATAGACTTATAGTTAGGTCCTTACGTATCTAGATGAGATCTCGATTATGAGTAAGTAAGCGACCGAATATAAACATAAGTCTTAATCGGTTCGTGGTCATAGATGTGTCGAGAACTGGATATCGACACATCGGATAGACCATTGTGTCTTAGTCTTACCTTAGGGTAATGATGATCTCATAGTCATTCGACTTGGTGAAGTCGGAGACGAGACACAGGTGCTCATTAGAGAATGAGTTCACTGAACGACCACATAAGAGTTATTAAATGGTTGACTTTAACTGAACTGTCTTTAATAACTCTAGGGTGATGATAGGTTAGCTGGTCCTTAAGACCTGAAGTCGTTTGTACAAACCTGTGAGTGAACGGTGTATCTTAGACCTATGATCTAGCTTCGAGGCTAGGCCTGCGAAATATCTTAGGTTGAGTTGCACCCGAAGCTCACGAGACAAGTAGATCACTAAGATGAGATTCGTCACTTCCGTTAAAGGGAAGTTAGTGTTACAGGCTCAGTACGGTCTTTATGATAATCCTCGGCCGGGGTGCGTTGTAAGAAGTACAACGTGTATACAATAAAGACCGTCGTATACTGACCAATGTTGTCTAATAGGGTTGATAGTAAACCATACCCTAGGCCAACATAAACACATTCTTGACGAAGGGACTACGGCTAACGAAGTTCATCACTGACACAGCCAATAAAAATCCAATGATGCTTTTGTCAAAGGGTCGATCACGTTATGATGATTCTGAAACAGGGACGACAGCTACTGCTCGTAGTGACCGTCGTCTAGGGGTTTCGAGCCCCAACCTGTAGTAAGGTCAGGCTGTAGGGTCTCACACCGAGTAGTGTTCGTGTCTTAGTAATAGGAAGATAGAATAGTGAGAGATATCATTTGATGATATTCAAAAAACTTGTTGTGAAAGTTAGTCACAATAGCAATAGGGACAAACGTTGCATTTGATGCAAACTATGATTAAACGTGTCGTAAATTGGTTACGACAAATTTAGTAGGAACAAATATTTTGGAAAGGGTTACTTGGATGACGGGATCGTCCTGGTCTAAACACAGGTTCAAACCGTGTCCAAATCGGATCTCAAACGAGCCCGGAAACGCGAAAACGGTCCAAGGCGAAGTGGGTTAGACCCACTGGGCTAAAAGGCCCATAGGCAAGGGCAAACGGGCGTAGCCCGCTGACTGCAGTGGGCATAACCCGATGGCTACAGCGGGCGGGTGCCCGCTGCAGCAGCGGGCCTGCGCCCGCTGTTGCAGTGGGCGCACGCCCGCTGCCCAGCCGGTGTGCCGCCCACCTTAGCCCCCTTGGGCGAGCACGCCCGCTAAGCTTAGCAGGCGCGCCCGCAACTTAAGTCATTTTAGGGTTTTTTGAAACCCCAAATGACGGCTACAGATTTTGATAATTTGCTCAACTTTGAGCAATTGTTTGAGGGGTCAAATGAATTCGAAATTCGTCGCCGTCGGTTCCTACGCGTTCACCATTCGAAGCCCTTCGGATTGATAGCATGTTTGGTGTCTAAAGTTTAATGTGCAAAGAGAATTAATTAGTTAAAGTTTGCTTTTATGAAAAGCTCACTTTAACTTGAAATTAAGCCAAATTGGCTTAATTGATTTTTCTCTCTTTTGCGGAATGTCCCACATTGCTCGCAACGAGAGAGTGAGTGCCGACTCCCTATATAAATAGGTGTGCACTCTCCTCGTTGAAAAACACACCAAGCCATCGATCGAGTAGCTCCAGACTTTTAGAGCAAGCTCGATCGACGACTAAATTCTCTCTCTCTCTCTTCCTGTTCTCCGGAGTAGTCCTAGCAAGACTACGAAGGGGGTTTGGATTTTGATCCGGACGTCTAAGACACGGGTTCTTCTCAAGTGAAACTTTCTATCGCGTGTGATCGGATCGGAGGCGAAAGTCGGCTCGGGCAGATCGGTGCGAGGGTGCGAGGCGGCTCAGGCGGATCGAGTCAAAGCGGCTCGGCTACAAGGAGCTTCTGAAGACGGTGCGGTACATCTTGCCTGCTCCAGGGCCAAGATTCCGGGTATGTGGTTAAGTAATTTGTAGTGTAGATTTAATTAGTCGCTTTAGAGTAGATCCCTCTTGGGGTGGTCAGATCCACCCCAAGTTGGCATTGATCGGGCTAGGTTCTGGCTCCCTAGATCCTAGCTAAATAGTTTAGCTAGTGTAGAAATTTTGAATTTCTATTTTCCGCTGCGCTTTTGTGCCTTTGTGGTCTGTCCGACTTAGGACGGACACGGATCCGAGCTCTGGGGGTCCGCCAAAACCCCAACAACAACCCCATCCCTGAGATACCCAGAAAGACAAGGTACATGATGAGAACTAAAATGTATCTGCAGGTCCACTACGCGCTGCTGGGAATAGTACTGGTAGCGTTCAACAAACGACCAACCAATGAACACAGAACGACACAAAGCCATAGAGAAATATTAAAATAAAACAAACATTGTACAATTTCATATACATCTCAGAGTATCATTGTGCATCAATTCATATAGTATAAGCATCTCTCACCCCAAAAGAAAACCCAAAGTACACATAGCTGTTTCCTCACCCCTCACCACCCACCCTAAGCTCTAACTGCCAACAAGAGAACTCTAACCCAATCTCCAGCTCCATCTACCACCTCCAAGAACCACACCTGAAAAAGTCAACGGGGGCACATCAACGCGTGACCAAGTAGGAATTCCATACCCCCAACCTAAACATAACGCACATTAATGCCACAACAGGGTACACAGTGCTACAAGATGATGTGCTACAAATAAACATGGCATGCATGACAAATAAAGCAACAATAGTACCACACATAGGAAAAAGTGAACAGAACCATAGCAGAGGGTATAAGGGGAGGTGTGATGTTGGTACAACAATAACAACAAGTACGGCTAAAGCGCGAAAGAGAGTCAGTCAATTAGTTTCATGCAATGTTATCTTTTGGAACCCTAATATCGAATACGACGTATGGGACTGGACCTCTCCTAACTGTGTGAGAGAGCAAAGAGGACTCCCTGCCGCGCTATCCCGTCAGGAGCCTCGGGTACCACTCTACACTCCCCGTCGCACTAGCCCGTCAGTTGTGCAAGTGTACCCACCACACAAAACCACAAAGACACCACAACTAGTCCATCCCGTAGGCCTACCCGATACTTCGGAATTTCTCCAACCCGTGTCACCCTCCTTTAGGAGGACTAAAACATTCATCACTTTCGCCTTTCATGAAACATAACACTTCCATCTCCACATATAAACCCAACCATTCAATTTTCATCTAAACACCTTTTCATTATCACATCATAAGAATCCCATAACTACATGTAAATGGAGCAATTAATACATCCTTTACAACATCACCCATCCTTTCATTACCTCAATAACCATATGAAACCAACCAATGCAACACAATTAATACATCATCTGCAACATCACCACATTATGCTTGGAACATTCATGTCATGAAATAAGGTTTTTAAATGAAGCATATGGAGGCAATAACATAAGGAATTTTCACTCATATTACAATGAGATTTTTGTAACAACAAGGATGAATAACAACAACAACATGGCCACGTAGCCACTTAGCAATTCCAAGAACAAACCATATCAATGAGTCTCCTTCCATATAGCACCAATAATAATTAACAATGAAAGTAAATTTAACATTAACATTTAGTTCAAACATCTCTTTATAATTCAGCTTGCAAGGGAAAGTGTAGAAAGTTCTGAACAATGGCAGTGTTCATCCATTTCTAATTAGAATTTGGTAAAAATTGCTAAATGAAAGTTGTAGATAATGAAGTCTTGATCTCAGATATCAAATATCAGAAATTTAGGGCAACTGAGCTATTTTTATGGACTGAACCCCATAATGTACAGGTTCTGTTTTTTTGGACAGAATTACTGAGCTCTATAGATTCATCATTTACTATAACTTACAGTCATAATATCAGTAAAGGAAAAACACTACGCCGAGTTCCATGTGATACCCAGAAAGACAAGGTACACGACGAAAACTGCCATATCTACAACTTTGCAGTTGGGAATTTTCTCATATGACAACTAGAACATTCTAATTTTAGTGAAGTCCATTGTAGCTTCATGAAAGGAGAAAGCTTCATGCAACATTTAGCAATTTTTCATTAGTTAGCATCTTTTTAATGCTAAAGGGGATGTCTTTCTTGGCTTGCCAACTAAAGTTAGTGTCTTTGAGATTGTCTTGATATGTCTCCATGTATTGGTCAAGTTAGTTGTTGGAAGTTTCATGTGATAAATATTAATTTGGGGTTGCCATAATATTTGGAGGACCAATTAGTTCATGATAGCATGCTAAGTTGTAATTTTAGTTAGAAGCCAACTTAAAGCTAGCATTTTTCTTAAGTAACATGCTAAGTTTGTGTCCAAGAATGAAACTTTCATGGCTTTCTTTACTAGAGCTAGCATGTTTAATACACCATGGAAATGGCAATAACTTTTCTCACTAATTAGGATTTTATTAAAACTAATGCTCTTGAGTGGTTAGCATGTTATTTTTGCATTTGGGTGGGAATGCCTAATTAGGATTGTTAAGCAAGTTGCTCTACATGACCTTGCTTGATGAAGTTGTTCTCTTCAATCATGGGATTTTCATTATGTTGGCTTTTAATTTAAATGCTTGCATTTTAGTTACTAAGTTGCCAACATCTTCATGTTAGACATTAAGGTTGCCACAATTTGCTAACGCATTCATCTTCACTAAAGTTTGCTTTCAATTAAGTTCTTTAAGTGGTTCCTTAAGTAGTTCACTTGAGCTTGCATTTTCATATATATGTTTACGGCTTGACATAACTAAAGTTGCGTCCCTCGATGAAGTTAGTGAGTGGCCATGCCAAAGTTGTCTCTTTCTCAAATGTGAGCACATGATTAAGAAAAGGTAGTGACAATTATTGAATTTCACATTGAATATGCTAAAGTTAGTAGCACTTATGAAACCTTGCATGTGGTTAACTCAAAGTTAGTAACCCTCATGAGTTTTGCTTATGGCTAAGTTGACGTTAGGAGCTTGTGGTTATTGGAAATGGATATGGCAACGTTTTGTGATCAACTCGTTTTTTTTCATGTGCTACGGTTGTGTTTCACATGCTGTTAAGAAATAACGATACGCCTTTCTTTTATGATTAAGTTTCATATGCTATGATGTGGGAAATGTAATATCTTGGATGGTTTGGTTATGGTTGCATGGAAGGTATGAACTTTTGATTTGTTACGTGGGAATGGGAATGCACATGGAGATGCAGGTCCCAATTGGAGTGTGAAAAGGGAAAGTGTTATGTTTCATGAAAAGTGAAAGTGAGGAATGTTTCAGTCCTCCTAAAGGAGAGTGACATGGGTTGGGGGAATTTCAAAGTATCTGGTAGGCCTATGGGATGGACTGGTTGTGGTGTCTTGTGGTTTTGTGTGGTGTGTACACTTGCACTCCTGACGGGCTAGCGCGGCGGGGAGTCCTCTTGCTCTCCTACACAGTTGGGAGAGGTCTAGTCCCATACGTCGTATTCGATATTAAGGTTCCAAAATCTAACATTGTCTGCAATTGTTTGACTGACTCTCTTTTGCGCTTTAGGCGTGCTTGTTATTATTTGCTGTACTATTGTCACCCCTCCCCCTTATACCCTCTGCTATGGTTCTGTTCTATTTCTCCTACATGTGGTACTATTGTTGCTCTCTTTTGTCATGCATGCCATGTTTATTTGTAACACTTTCACTTGTAGCACTGTGCACCCACTAGTGGCATTAGTCTGTGTTGTGTTTAGGTTGGAGTATGGAATTTCTACTGGGTCACGCGTTGAGTGCCCCGTTGACTTTTTAGGTGTGGTTCTTGGAGATGGCAGATGGATCTAGGGATTGAGTTTGGAGTTCTATTGTTGGGAATTGGAGCTTAGGTTGGGTGATGAAGGGTGAGGTGAGAGCTTGTACTTTTGGGTTTCTTTTGTTTGGGATAGACCCTGGTACTTAGGGTTGTGTGGGTGATGATATTGATGTATAAGCTGAATATTGGACTCTTGGTGTTGTATAAATTGATCAGATGGTTCAGTTTGGCTTTCTAGGTGGTTTTAGTCCCATGTTGAGTTGACTGAGTTGTTTCTTTTGCTGCGTTGTATTGGCCTTCACGTGTCTGTGATTCTTTTGTATCGGTGTTTGGTGTTTGTTGAGGAGCATTACAGGTACTTTTCCCGTGGACCTGCATATACGTTCTTGGTTCTCGTCGTGCACCTTGTCTTCCTGGGTATCACAGGGAGCTGGGTGTTACATTCTGATAACAACGCAACCATTAGTCTGGTCAAGGAAACGAGGCTGCACAAGCTAAGCATATTCTTCGTGGATATCACCTCATACATGAAATAAAAATGAGGAAGGACATAGAACTCTTGAGGGTCCCAACAGAGGAAAAATTAGCAGATCCATTCACCAAGGCTCTATCACATGAACGTCTAGAGAGACTCATGTGTAAAAGTGGTATACGATACCACAACAATTGGGCCTGAGTACAAGTAAGAGATGTTGGTAAATGATTGTCCTCGTGGCCAATTATTTTGTAATTGTAACATCTTGTTCAAAATAATAATATGTTATTTGGTAAAATTTATCTGAGTATATTTATATGTCTTGTCTGCATTTTATACTTAGATAAAGTCCTGAAACTTAGTGCAAGGTCGAACATGTATAGAGATAAGGATCTCGATCATGGAGAAGTGTTTAGATCGCTAATACCATAAGTCTAAATTTTTTTGTAGTCGTAGATGCATCGAGAAAGGACATCGATGCATCAGATAGACTATTGTGTGCTCTATCTTCACCAAGTATTGGTGGCGATAGAGATGAGACACATGTGCTTATTAAAGAATGAGTTCACTAAATGACCCAACGAGAGTTGTTACATGGATGGTGCGTACTAAATTGTCAATGGTAGCTCTCAAGTGATGATATGCAAGATGGTCGTTTAACTTGAGGGCATTGTACGAGCCTGTGCATAAACGATGTCACTTAGATCTCTAACCTAGCTTCGAGACAGGGCTGTTGAAAGGTTTTAGGTTAGATAACACTTGAAGCGTACGAGTGGAGTAGTGGCCAAGAGAGAATTCGTCACTCCTGTTGTGGGGAGTTAGTGTCACAGAATTAGTAGGTACTTAGAAAAATCCTTGGTCGAGGTGTGTTGGATATGATCCAACAAAGATAAGCTAAGATCGAACAATGCTGATCGGGCACGAAGCTATTAGGGGTTGACAGTCAACCATACCCTAGCTTCGCAACGACATAATGTTGACGAAGGATTAAAACTGCGGAATTCATCACTAACATATTCAAGTGTAGCCCCGACAATGTTTATGTCAAGGGACAAACCATGTAATGATGATACCGAACAAGGAACTGGACTTGCTGTTCGCGGTCACTGTCATTAGGGGCTATGAGTCCCACCTGTAGTGGGGTCAGGCTGTAGGGTCTCACACAGGCTGTGATCCTCCTCCAAGTAATAAGAGGAAAAATGCATATATGCATAGGAATTAATATAGTCGCAAATAGTTGCAAAGAGGATTCAATCAATTATGATGTGACGCAAATATTAAGCCTTGAAAGTATAGAAAATGCCCAAAATGGGGTTTGGGACTGTCCTAAACCCCATTGTCATGGCCCAAAAGGTAAATAGACCAAAACCTAGTTCTGGATTGCCCAAAGGGGCAGAACTGGGCATTGGCCCAGTTCTGGACCCAAAGGACACAAAAGGTGGGGCTGGGCTGGCCTGCCCACCCAAAGCGGACCTGTGCTGGCCCGCCCCACTAGCGGCTGCACCCAACCTGATGGCAGGTGGGGCCCACAGGTGGGGCACAAGGCCAGTTGACTCGGGCACAAAATGTTATGCACTACTTCCAAGTAAAGGAAGTCGCCAAGTAATAAATTCCGGTGAGACCGGGTCGGATCATGGGGACAAGTCGTTTGGCAATTTTGAGCTCAATCGCTAAAGAAAGAGTTATGGTGCGGAGATACTACCAACTAGCTAAGGGTGGAAAGATTGTGAAATTTTGGAGTGAGACCATCTACCAAATCAACATCCTAATGTAGGAGAATCGTGGAAAGAAATAGTTGAGGAGGCTTGTGTGGCTTGTGGGTCAATGTTGTTAAGCATATGTGTTCAATCCGAATATAACTCAATCGTCTACTGGGCTAAGGAATAACCAACCGGTGGATGTGGCATTTAATCGAACACTTGGTGTGCAATGAAAGTAGTGTATGAATTATTGAGATAATGGCATGAATACAATAAAGAGTGGTTCCTCCTAGGCTTGATCCTTCTAGAGATGATCCACTGGGGTCCCTAAGTAATAAGTTCATCACAAAAAAATTATCAACATAAACATTAAATCATGCAAGATTGAAACTCCATAGCCCAAACAACCAAACATCACCACACAACCAAACAAAAGAAAGATTTAGCCACTCATAATAAGAAAAGAGAGATTTTTACTCAAAATCATCGTCCAAAACAATATTACAAAAAACAAAATCAAAATACACAACGAGGGGGAAATGGTATCACCAAGATTTCTCTAAGGATAATACAAACTCTCTCACAAGATGTGCTCCTACAAGCTTTCCTTGTGCTCCCCAATGGTTCTAATCCTAAGTTGAAGATGGAGATAGAATGGAATGAGAGATAGAGAGAGAAGGAAGCCCTAGAAATAAGCTCAGCTCGTGAGGGTCGAAAAATAGCAAACGGGTCATGAAGAAAAAGCACAGACCCGCAATATAAGGAAGAAGAAAATAGGGGCAACATGGCATGTCACAAAGTGAAAATCATGTCACCTCCACTGAGTGGCTCTTATGTTGCTACATCGGCTGACACGGACGTGTCAAAGACAACACGACCGTGTGGTGCCAGGAACCCAAAAACTACCGCCAAAACTGCCCTTTGTAAAGTGTATGACATGACAGTGACACTGGCTGACACGGCCGTGTGGCCATATGATTTCCTAGGGCCAAATGGGTACATGGTCGTGCAAAAAGACCGTGTACAAGCAGCCACTGCTCCTCCTCCAGTCGAATCTCCACATAGTTGTGTGGAGTGTACCACACGACTGTGTAGGCTATTAAATTCACAAACTTGTGTCTTTTTTAGCTTCAGAAAAATCTAGGAAAATTTTCAAAAAATCCTGCAAATAAACCATGACATGATCAAGCCATAAAACATTATTTTGTGCGAAAATAAGTGATTAGCTCCAAAATATGATGATATCAATAAATGCATGTGATGGAGCTAATATATGAATAACATATGCACAAAAACCAACGAAATGAGGGGGATAAATATATAATTTCTACCCTGAATCACACCCCCAACTAGATTTTAACTAGTCCTTAGCAAAACAAGCGATAGATTCAAATTCTTAACAAAGCACATATCAATTTCTAAATTATTCATGGAAAATATAAAATATTTCAACATGATCTCAAATTCAATATACACATCCATGAATAAGAAAAAATCCATGAACAACGCTTTAATTTGATTCAAATAAAGAAGAGCAACCATTGCTTCGCATAAATGAAGGTTAAAACACAACATCAAATCATAGTATCTCAAATATCAAGGTTTTAGCCAAAACATCGCTAAGTTTTCCCAATTTATGGTTGTTAGTTATGTGAAGTTTTATTCTTTCTTTCTTTTTCTCTTTTTCTTCTCTTTTTTATGCACTTTCCTAAATCTTATCTTTCGTTGCAAATCCCCAATGCTTCTTGATGCACGGGGACCCGGCTACTCAACAAAACTAGAAGAACGATGCATTTATTCTTTTTCTTTCTATTTTTGTTTTCTGTTGTTTTTTCTTTCTATTTTTTTTCTTTTTTTCTTTCTTTTTAATGAATCAACACTGCAACCAACCACACCTAGCATAACCAACCATAATCATAACCAAAACTCATCGATCTAAAAACTACTCAACTCAATGGATTTAACCAAGACTCATGCATCACAAGAGTGGCAACAAACTAAATCCAACCCATTTCAAAGGCAAAGTTCATGAAATATGGGTTCATATCGTAAATGGCATATTAAAAAGTGATCTCATGAAGAAAACATACTACAAAGCATGACAATCACAATTGAAAGTTTAAAAATAGAGTTTGAATCTGAAAACATGCATGAACATGAAGCATGCAAGGGACAAAGCAAATAACTAGCAAATGAGCAAGGAGGGTGCATGGTATGCTTGTAAGATATTGGGTGATGGCAAAATGTAGCTCTTCCATATAAAAACTTCTAAGAAAAAATCCTAACAATCCTAAAGATTCTAACACTCTCTCCCAACTTAAAATAAATAGTGTCCTTAATGTTGGAAGAGTATTAGATTTCACCAAAAAAAACTAGAACGAAAGCATAAAAAAGAAAACCATGCTACTAAAGTAAATAAAACTAAACATTTATTTTATTTATCTACACTACTGCATAGAAAGCATCGTGATCGAAAGGCAAATCCTGGATGTCCAATGTTGTAGGAAGCTGCTCTATCAGTTCATTTCACTCCTCTGCCAGATGCTTTGGAGTTAGGCCTCCACCGGCCTCCTTGGATTCCAACAATGCAGCTCCCAACATCACCTACATCACCTTTGAATAATCTATGTCATGTGGGAGATGAGCTACATCAATCCAAGTGGTATCCTCCAAAAGTGTTCCAAAATGGGTAGGCAAAATAAAATGTATCGCTACACATGGTCAGATGTATCGAGTTGAAAATGGAGATTCAGAAATAAAGGGCATGAGATGGTAGGAACTTCCCTGAAATGTATTGTCACGCCCCGCTTCCCAAAAACGTGGAGGCGAAGCGTGAGAAGGTCCGCTCAGACTTGAAGCTACAAAGCCGCAAGTCCGATAAGCGTCAATCACTTGAAACTGCAGGTCCTTGCAACGCGAAACGAAACAAAGATTATAATAACGAAAAGAGACAAAAGAAACATCTCAGAATATCCATAATAATAAATCTCAACATCGCAGAAAAGCCACCAGGCTAAAATAAAAGAGTCTAAAAGAGGCCTAGCATGGCCAACAAAGTACAAAGTACGAAAACAAGGAAATGGTGCAAGCACCGACAACTAACAGCAACCTAAAGCAAAAGCAAGTAAAATCAGTCTCTAAGACTGGTCTCCGGTGTCCTCGAACTCCTCGACGAACGTAGGCTCGGGCTCAGCGTCAGCAAACACCTCGTCCTCAGCAACTGTCTCTGGCTCAGGATCTAACATGTGACACCCAAAAGAGCAAGGGGCACATGTCAGCAAGTCTGGAAGACTTGTGCAAGGAAACTGAAAGTAGGTGAAAGTAAAGCAACCTAGCAGTTCTAGCATGATGCAATGACATGGCAGTTTAAAGTAATGAGTGCAACAGGTAAAGAAAAGTAAAGTAAAGTACGAGCATGGCATGGCATTCACAAGACAAGTTCATGACAAGTAAAGTAAGCACCTCGTGCACAGAGATTCCGCCTTTTGGCTAGAGTGGCTGCGCGGGCCAACTCCTAAGCTCAAGCAACCGTTTATCCCTACCCCTCCACGTGTATCGAGCCAGGGCCTTACCCCCGAACTTGGAATGCTCGCTTCTGGATCACGAGCCAGGAAGTGTTTTTAACAAGTATGGCATAGGGGTGCACCTAGCCGGACAAGGAAGTACAAGTAGTGTAGCGTGTGCTACGAATGCGACATTCAATGCATGGATGACATGACATGACAAAGTAGTAAAGCGTACAGGTAAAGAAAGTAAACGTGACAGTTTAGTATGCATGAACAACAAGTTTAAAGGTTGGATCTAGCTTCGTTGTCAAGCTAGATCAATTAGGTGACGGATCTAGTTTTGTTGTCAAACTAGATCAAGTAGGCGTCTAGTCAGCTATCATTTCACTGACTAGTCTCTTTTACGCTAGAAACAAGTAAGTGGCCTAAAAACATGGCCCTACACAAGAGTTGGCAAGTTTCACTTGCCTGCAACTATCACGTCAAGAAAACACCGTCCAACGAGTCCAAAGTCACGATTCCTACGTGCACAAGTCTACCGGCCTACATCCGTTTTATTAATCTTGATTAGTGATTGCTAAAACATTTAAAATACTTTAAAATACTGATTTTTAGTCTTGGTTAGCATGCAATTGGGTTGGGGATCCTAGGGGTGCAAAACGTTACCTCAACACGACGCGAAAGCTACACCGGCGTCGGGTAGCGACGCCGGGGGTTGGAATAAAAGATCGCGCTCCAATTCCAGATTCCAATTAGATTCCTCGCTAGAAATTTCAGAGCAATCAACCCGGGCGACGATTCCAGATTCCAAAGCTCGCACGTGCGACGACGGGCTACGACGTGCGACGACGTCGTACGCGGCAAGTCGTCAAAGAGAACGCACCTAGGTGGGG
Organism: Scilla litardierei; assembly: GCA_030789695.1. Classification (NCBI taxonomy): domain Eukaryota; kingdom Viridiplantae; phylum Streptophyta; class Magnoliopsida; order Asparagales; family Asparagaceae; genus Scilla; species Scilla litardierei. The sequence continues at coordinate 106,683 of JAULAV010007855.1, forward strand.
CCCACAGTAGTCCTAGGGACCTTTGGGGGACCCACAATACCTCTGGAGAACTTGGGGGGCCCACGGAGGCAAGTGGTGCGACGGATACAGGGTTGCGACGAATGACTCTCGGTCGTACAGCCTCGGTGCGGGGAGATCTCTCGGTCGCTGCGGGGGGAACGGGGCTGTGCAGTGTTTTGGGTCGGTCGCAGCAGCGGGTGCGAGGAGATCCTTTGGTCAGACCGGTAGGGAGGGTCGGTCATGCGCTTGGATGCGGGCGGCTACGACATTGCAACGTTGCAACGTTGCAATCGTCGGTCGCTGCGGGCGGGGCGATCGATCAGGCGCTGTGCGGAGCGGGGCGACAAGGCGGGTCGATGCGGAGCGCTGTGCGGAGCGGGGATGCGAAGCGGATGCGAGCCAAGCGGTCGATCAGACCGAGGGAACAGAGCGGGCGGCTACTGCAGTGTGCGGAGCGGAGCGGATGCGGGGTTGGGCTTCGGTCGGAGCGGGGGAACGGGGGCGATTCCTTCGGTCGTGCGGGGGCTGAACGTCGCAACGTTGCGACGAATCGTCGCAACGTCCAATTTGAGTTTTGGAAGAGGCTAGGGCTAATTTCTTGCAAAAATAGGTCTTCCTAGGGGTTGCTTATATAGTATAGATTGGTTGACTTGGTCTAGGGCTAAATCTAATAGGATTAGAAGTTTAAAATAATTTAAAATTTGAAATTCAACTTCTCCAACTCACCCAAGGATTTGACTTGGTCCAAATGAGCTGGAAATTTGCTCAAAAATTCTTTAAAACGTTTAAAACTCAAATAAATTTTATTTGGCCGAAAATAATTTATAAATTAATTATTAAAAATAATATAAAACTTGTTAAAAATATAAAAGTGGTCAAATAAACTCCAAAAATTATAAAATAAATATCGTGGTTGTCACGCCCTGCTTCCCAAAAATATGGAGGCGAAGCGTGAGAAGGTCCGCTCAGACTTGAAGCTACAAAGCTGCAAGTCCGATAAGCGTCGTACAAATTTAAAACTGAAGGTCCTTGCAACGCGAGCGAAACAAGATAATAATAATGAAATGAGACTAAAGAATAATCTCAGAATATCCATAAATATAAATTCCAACATCGCAGAAAAGCCACCAGCCTAAAAGGAAAAAAACCAAAGGCCCAAACATGGCCAACAAAAGTACAGCGTACAAAACAAAGGTGCTGCGCACCAACAACTAACAAAAGGCCTAAAACAAAATAAAGCTCAACAAAGACTCAAAGAATGGTCACCGGTGTCCACCAAAATCCTCCTGGGCAATCATGGACTCAGACTCAGCGTCAGCAAATCATCACGTACTCAGCAACGGTCTCTGGCTCAGGGTCTAACATGTGACACCCAAAAGAGCAAGGGGCACATGTCAGCAAGTCTACAAGAGACTTGTGCAAGGAAACTGAAACTGAAAGTAAAGCAACCTAGCAGTTCTAGCATGATGCAATGACATGGCAGTTAAAGTTTGAGTGCAGCAGGTAAAGAAAACAACAAGTAAACTAGCATGGCATGGCAAGTGTGGCAAGACTAATAATATTTACAAGGATTTCTCTAGTCATGTTTTCATGTCAAGTGCAGAGTTTACGCCTTACAGCTGAAATGAATTTCTTTCACACTGATTGGTGGCTTAACTCCGCCCCACCCAGAGTTTACGCCTTACAGCTGCAGTTGCTGATCAGGCAGACTCCCAGCTGATTGGCCGCTTAACTCTTACCCCACCCCACGTGTATCGAGCCAGGGCCTTACCCCTGAACGGTAATGCTCGCTTCTGGAACACGACCCAGGAAGTGTTTTTCATGATGGCATAGGGGTGCACCTAGCCAGGACAAGCAAGTACAAGTATGTAGCGTGTGCTACGAATGCAATATTCAACTTGGATGACATGTAGAATGCAATGCATGGCAGTTAAAAGTGCGTACAGATAAGGAAAGTAAACGTGACAGTTTAGTATGCATGAACAACAAGTTTAAAGGGGTGGATCTAGCTTCGTTGTCAAGCTAGATCAATTAGGTGACGGATCTAGTTTCGTTGTCAAACTAGATCAAGTAGGCGTCTAGCCAGCTATCATTTCACTGACTAGTCTCTTTTACGCTGAAAACAAGGAAGTGGCCTAAAAACATGGCCCTACACAAGAGTTGGCAAGTTTCACTTGCCTGCAATTACGACGTCTGAGCACACCGTCCAATGAGTCCAAAAATCACAATTATCCTACGTGCACAAGTCCACCGGCCTAAAGTCCATATTATTAATCTTGATTAGTGAATTTAAAACATTTAAAATACTTTAGAAATACTGATTTTAGTCTTGATTAGCATGCATTGGGTTGGGGGTCCTAGGGGTGCAAAGCGTTACCTCAGCACGACGCGAAAGCTACACCGGCGTCGGGTAGCGACGCCGGGGGTTGGAATAAAAGATCGCGCTCCAAGTCCAGATTCCAATTAGATTCCTCGCTGGAAATTTCAGAGCAATCGACCGGGCGACGATTCCAGATTCCAAAGCTCGCACGTGCGACGACGGGCTACGACGTGCGACGACGTCGTACGCGACGAATCCTCAAAGAGCAAGCACCTAGGTGGGGCCCACAGTAGTCCTAGGGGCCTTTGGGGGACCCACAATAACTCTGGAGAACTTGGGGGGCCCACGGTGGCAAGCGGTGCGACGGATGCGGGGTTGCGACGAGTGGCTCTCGGTCGTACACAGCCAATGCGGGGAGATCCGTCGGTCGTGCGCTCAAAATGCGGGGCTGCGACGTTTGGGCTGTGCAGCGTTTGCGGTGCAGTGCTTGGTGCGGGGTTTCTTCTCGGTCAGATCGATGGGAAGCCTCGGTCAGGCGCTTGGGTACGGGGCGGGGCAGCGTTGTAACGTTGCAGCGCTTGCAACAGCGGTCGGTGCGGAGGAGCGGGTCGGTCGTGCGGGCTGCGGAGCGGGGCGACAAGCGGGCGACGGTGCGAGCGCTGTGCTGCGATGCAGAGCTGCTTGGTGCGGGCCAATCCCTCGGTCAGACCGAGGGAACGGAGCGGCTAGCGGCTGCAGCGATGCGGAGCGGCTTGGTGCGGGGCGGGGCTACGGTCGGAGCGGGGGAACGGGGCCGTTTCCTTCGGTCGCTGCGGTGGCTGAACGTCGCAACGTTGCGACGAATCGTCGCAACGTCCAATTTGAGTTTTGGAAGAGGCTAGGGCTAATTTCTTGCGAAAATAGGACTTCCTAGGGGTTGCTTATATAGTATAGATGGGTTGACTTGGTCTAGGGCTAAATCTAATAGGATTAGAATATTAAAATAATTTAAAATTTGAATTCCAACTACTCCAACTCACCCAAGGATTTGACCTGGTCCAAATGAGCTGGAAATTGGCTCAAAAATTCTTTAAAACGTTTAAAACTTAAATAAATTTTATTTGGCCGAAAATAATTTATAAATTAATTATTAAAAATATTTTAAAGCTTGTTTAAAATATATAAGTAGTCAAATAAACTCCAAAAATTATAAAATAAATATCGTGGTGATCGTGGCGACGAATGTGAGCTAACTAAGAAGACGGAACTCAATTTCGACGTCGGACAACGAAACTAAAAATAGAAACGTCTCCCGTCAAGAGTGAGAATCGTCACGTCTCATCGAGTAAGTTTAAATTGTGGAAAAACGACTCGAGAAACGTCGTTCCAAATTAGTGCCACTATTTAATACTCTCAGAGACGTTCACAACGGCATATCACACAAAAGTGTTCACAAACAACCAAAGTCTAAAACAAACACGTGCACGGACAAAAGCACGTGCACGAACAACGTATCACGAAAAGTGGTCGTTACATCCTCCACACCTTAGAATAAAGTCCGTCCTCGGACTTTCTAATATAGCTAGTCTCTCTAGTAACTACCCCAATCAAGTCATATAATAATTCAACCAGATATAGTCATTACAAGTGCTTATATATGCACTAGGTAGCCAAACATTAATACTACCAACACGCGTATATCTATTTATATATATATTCACGTACGTTATACATTTATACCTATTATAGTCAGTCAAACTCATACACATATTTCAATCATATATATAAGCATGCATCCCTTATATAACTACTACCCACCTAATCACAAAACAATATTTCAGGTACTCATATAGAGATAGTCTCACACTTAGCAAACACAATCATTGCTCTACGTATAGATAGCTACCTATGCACAAACCTCAAGGGTACACTACCCTCTAATATTCATCCAATACCATCATCTCAGCACATATAGTCACACCATACCATTATTAAATCAAATTCACTTTATCTAATATACATTCACCACTACTATAATTTCACGATATATAGCCATTCAATGCATTCAAATATTTCACCATACATTCACCTCACGTACGGTCCTATAACTGCATTTACGACACGCCACATATATCATAGTCATCAATACTTATAACTAAGCACATACTTACCCGTGCATGGTGCACACCCATACACGCTAACATTTCATTTACATACACCAATCATACCATTATGTAACTAGCACACAAACACACCTAGTTTTAGCTAGTACACATACGTTCACACGAGCAAGTCCTGAGTAAATAACTATACCACAAGACCAGCACCTATAACTATATACTGGCGTAGCGACCCACAATCATGTGCGTAGCACAACCAAGCACAAACACTCCTATCTCTATACATACATCAAACATTGCTATATTCGAACTACAAACATACATTCAATATACTTAGAGTATACCCACTCAAGCTTGAGTGAGACTCAATACACATATTAGAATATTCTATATATGTAACACGACATTCATACCTATACCAATACCACTCCCATATATATACATCTACCAATACAACCATATACATTCCATAAATCAGTCACACTTAATGTTTAGTCAGATAACACCCACATAGTTCAATCTAATTATATACCATAATAATAACATTACAGACATCAGCACCCACATATTTATAATACCCTCTCTAGTACAAAAATTCACCGTATAGTCACACATAAATAATGTATATATTCACACCATAGCCTACTACCTATAATTAGTATACTAATACACCTATACATACATAATTAAGATGTGCAATAGTCGTGTATACCTCACGGTATGCACGCATGCAACATCCCGAAAAGCAAACAGTACTAATCAAAATTATAACCTACTACCATATGCATAACACTTATATACTCAGGCAACAAAACATAACTACTTACGTCTAAACACAATACATACCCACATACGTGCACACACTCATACGTGCTAACATATAGATCCCATAATAGGCCTACCCTCTTAACCATGCGTACTCTTATTATTATCACTACTAACATACACATAGCATTACCAATCATTTATTTCAACCATTATAAGTATCTCTTACTACATACACAACTTAGATATTTCAACGCTAACTCTTATATACACAGGCATCCCTAGTATAGTATAGCTATCCACACAAAAATTTATAACTACTAACACACCACAACTTCATACTATTACGAATAACTCCGGGTATATATATATATATCACTCAATAGGAAAACATCAATATACTATGGGGATCCTCATTCAAGCCCACGTACACCACTTAGGTACGTGCACCACGACAACCTCACAAGGGTCCAAGGGTCTACTAACAACTAAGAGTTGACACAGACATGAAGGATCCTAAGGCCTAAGCAATAAAGAGAGATCGGGAGCGTGACGAGGGAAGGATCGATAAGCACGAGTTCAGACATGACGAATACAAGGAGACAGCTTGGTTAGACGAAACATTGACTCAATGGTGATGTTTAGGTTGAAGGAAAAGGAGATGTAGTGATGCTTAAATAGGATACAGAAAAGGAAATAGGGTGAATGGCACAAGCTAAAATACGCGAAATCTGAAAACTGTTGTACTTCAAAAGTTGAAATCCCGGTCTGAAAAGGAATATTTGGAGATCGATAAAACGAGTCGTTCAAAATAAGTTTGAGTCAAATATTCATAATAAGAGAAAGTGTTTTATTGGCTTATCGAAAATCATTAAGAAAGGAAGTAAATCATTTACACGAGTATTAAGGATGTGGTTTAGGAAATTTATACGTCAGTAATTTAATATAATTTTGTCAAAAAGTTTTGGAAAGTCGAAGAATGAAATCAAGTAACGGAAAAATTTAAACTCATGTTAAATGCTTTCAAAACTTTTAGGCTATGGAAAATCAATATTGAAACTTCTTTTAGAGAAATCAGGATTTGCCAAAAATGAGAAACTGATTTACACAAGGTTCTTAATATACGAGCACAACCAGTCTGGTGCGAATATAAAAATAATTGAAAGTATGTATGGTGCACGGAGAAATAATGATAATGACTTAGTAGTAGAATTATCAAGATCGAATAGCAAGTCTTTAAAATCAAATCATGGAGGGTCTAAATCAGGAAGTGGTTATGAAAATAGTAATTTTGCAAAAATCGACGAGCAAAACCAACTTGCTGAAAGCTGAAATTCCATGTGTCTTGAAAGTATATTAAAGTAAACACAACGTATCATTCGAATGGCATAAATAAGAAGGCAAATCATAAATCAAATATGGCAAAATAAAAGTATGGTTCAGAATTAATATATGAAGGGACGACGCATTTACCTAAGTACGAAAAACGTGGGTTGGGAAAATACTATAAACTAGTATTCCAAAAATTCCGACAAGCGTTTTAAAATTTAGACCAATGAAGGAGTATGAAGTATAAGTATATTAAAATTTTGAACAAAATTAAACTTAGTGGACGAGAAGATTGAAAAATACTTTCAGAAGGTTCAAGTTTTGCAATGGCGATGTTTGGAAGTTGACGATGATCGTCACGGGCGATCTCGTGAATCGAGGCAAGGAAATTAGTTGGATGATCAAATCATACCTAGGCCTAGGATATGAATCAGAAGAGTCTACGGGGAAACTCCTACGGTCGACCAACTAAAGATTCGGAACTAGGCGCTAAGACTTCCAAAGGTTAGACGGAAACGAAGTGCGTTCAGCTTGGTCCGAAATCGATGAGCCCAAGCGAACGACTAAAGGAAAATCTAGAAGTCTAATATGGTCAGGGTTAGGCAAGGACCACTAAGGTAACTCCTACGACGATTAAATCAATTGCTAAAAGGGAGTCTAACTACAATCAGGGCCTCTAACTAGCAAGCACAGACGTCTAACTAAGCCTTCTTATCACCTAGTGTCCTAAGAAAACAACTAGACTCAGGGCTTATGACTCGGATGTTGCAATTTATTTAATGGACATTCCGTTATTATCGTTGTTTCGTTAATTCGCAATTGCAAGACTGGACCTGCATGGGCCACCAACAAAACCTGTCACGCCCTGCTTCCCAAAAATATGGAGGCGAAGCGTGAGAAGGTCCGCTCAGACTTGAAGCTACAAAGCTGCAAGTTTGATAAGCGTCGAACAAATTTAAAACTGCAGGTCCTTGCAACGCGAGCGAAACAAGATAATAATAATGAAATGAGACTAAAGAATAATATCAGAATATCCATAAATATAAATTCCAACATCGCAGAAAAGCCACCAGCCTAAAAGGAAAAAAACCAAAGGCCCAAACATGGCCAACAAAAGTACAGCGTACAAAACAACGGTGCTGCGCACCAACAACTAACAAAAGGCCTAAAACAAAATAAAGCTCAACAAAGGCTCAAAGAATGGTCACCGGTGTCCACCAAAATCCTCCTGGGCAATCATGGACTCAGACTCAGCGTCATCAAATCATCACGTACTCAGCAACGGTCTCTGGCTCAGGGTCTAACATGTGACACCCAAAAGAGCAAGGGGCACATGTCAGCAAGTCTACAAGAGACTTGTGCAAGGAAACTGAAACTGAAAGTAAAGCAACCTAGCAGTTCTAGCATGATGCAATGACATGGCAGTTAAAGTTTGAGTGCAGCAGGTAAAGAAAACAACAAGTAAACTAGCATGGCATGGCAAGTGTGGCAAGACTAATAATATTTACAAGGATTTCTCTAGTCATGTTTTCATGTCAAGTGCAGAGTTTACGCCTTACAGCTGAAATGAATTTCTTTCACACTGATTGGTCGCTTAACTCCGCCCCACCCAGAGTTTACGCCTTACAGCTGCAGTTGCTGATCAGGCAGACTCCCAGCTGATTGGCCGCTTAACTCTTACCCCACCACATGTGTATCGAGCCAGGGCCTTACCCCCGAACGGTAATGCTCGCTTCTGGAACACGAGCCAGGAAGTGTTTTTCATGATGGCATAGGGGTGCACCTAGCCAGGACAAGCAAGTACAAGTATGTAGCGTGTGCTACGAATGCAATATTCAACTTGGATGACATGTAGAATGCAATGCATGGCAGTTAAAAGTGCGTACAGATAAGGAAAGTAAACGTGACAGTTTAGTATGCATGAACAACAAGTTTAAAGGGGTGGATCTAGCTTCGTTGTCAAGCTAGATCAATTAGGTGACGGATCTAGTTTCGTTGTCAAACTAGATCAAGTAGGCGTCTAGCCAGCTATCATTTCACTGACTAGTCTCTTTTACGTTGAAAACAAGGAAGTGGCCTAAAAACATGGCCCTACACAAGAGTTGGCAAGTTTCACTTGCCTGCAATTACGACGTCTGAGCACACCGTCCAATGAGTCCAAAAATCACAATTATCCTACGTGCACAAGTCCACCGGCCTAAAGTCCATATTATTAATCTTGATTAGTGAATTTAAAACATTTAAAATACTTTAAAAATACTGATTTTAGTCTTGATTAGCATGCATTGGGTTGGGGGTCCTAGGGGTGCAAAGCGTTACCTCAGCACGACGTGAAAGCTACACCGGCGTCGGGTAGCGACGCCGGGGGTTGGAATAAAAGATCGCGCTCCAAGTCCAGATTCCAATTAGATTCCTCGCTGGAAATTTCAGAGCAATCGACCGGGCGACGATTCCAGATTCCAAAGCTCGCACGTGCGACGACGGGCTACGACGTGCGACGACGTCGTACGCGACGAATCCTCAAAGAGCAAGCACCTAGGTGGGGCCCACAGTAGTCCTAGGGGCCTTTGGGGGACCCACAATAACTCTGGAGAACTTGGGGGGCCCACGGTGGCAAGCGGTGCGACGGATGCGGGGTTGCGACGAGTGGCTCTCGGTCGTACACAGCCAATGCGGGGAGATCCGTCGGTCGTGCGCTCAAAATGCGGGGCTGCGACGTTTGGGCTGTGCAGCGGCTGCGGTGCAGTGCTTGGTGCGGGGTTTCTTCTCGGTCAGATCGATGGGAAGCCTCGGTCAGGCGCTTGGGTACGGGGCGGGGCAGCATTGTAACGTTGCAGCGCTTGCAACAGCGGTCGGTGCGGAGGAGCGGGTCGGTCGTGCGGGCTGCGGAGCGGGGCGACAAGCGGGCGACGGTGCGAGCGCTGTGCTGCGATGCGGAGCTGCTTGGTGCGGGCCAATCCCTCGGTCAGACCGAGAGAACGGAGCGGCTAGCGGCTGCAGCGATGCGGAGCGGCTTGGTGCGGGGCGGGGCTACGGTCGGAGCGGGGGAACGGGGCCGTTTCCTTCGGTCGCTGCGGTGGCTGAACGTCGCAACGTTGCAACGAATCGTCGCAACGTCCAATTTGAGTTTTGGAAGAGGCTAGGGCTAATTTCTTGCGAAAATAGGACTTCCTAGGGGTTGCTTATATAGTATAGATGGGTTGACTTGGTCTAGGGCTAAATCTAATAGGATTAGAATATTATAATAATTTAAAATTTGAATTCCAACTACTCCAACTCACCCAAGGATTTGACCTGGTCCAAATGAGCTGGAAATTGGCTCAAAAATTCTTTAAAACATTTAAAACTTAAATAAATTTTATTTGGCCAAAAATAATTTATAAATTAATTATTAAAAATATTTTAAAGCTTGTTAAAAATATAAAAGTAGTCAAATAAACTCCAAAAATTATAAAATAAATATCGTGGTGATCGTGGCGACGAATGTGAGCTAACTAAGAAGACGGAACTCAATTTCGACGTCGGACAACGAAACTAAAAATAGAAACGTCTCCCGTCAAGAGTGAGAATCGTCACGTCTCATCGAGTAAGTTTAAATTGTGGAAAAACGACTCGAGAAACGTCGTTCCAAATTAGTGCCACTATTTAATACTCTCAGAGACGTTCACAACGGCATATCACACAAAAGTGTTCACAAACAACCAAAGTCTAAAACAAACACGTGCACGGACAAAAGCACGTGCACGAACAACGTACCACGAAAAGTGGTCGTTACAGTGGTGATCGCGATGATGAATGTGAGCTGACTAAGAAGACGGATCTCAAATTCAACGTCGGACGACGGAACTAAAAATAGAAACGTCTCCAGTCAAGAGTGAGAATCGTCACGTCTCATCGAGTAAGTTTAAATTGTGGAAAAACGACTCGAGAAGTGTCGTTCCAAGATAGTGTCACTATTTAATACTCTCAGAGACGTTCACAACGGCATATCACACAAAAGTGTTCTCAATCAAATAAAATCTAAAATAAACACGTGCATGGCCAAAAGCACGTGAACGAACAAAGTACAACGAAAACGTACCGTTACATCCTCCCCACCTTAGAAATGATTCCGCCCTCGGAATCAACATCAAGCACTGCTCGGGAAAAGGTGCGGGAAACACTCTCTCATCTCATCTTCACGCTCCCAGGTAGACTCACCAGGGGAACCGTGACGCCACTGCACTCGAACCAAGTCGACGGTCTTATTCCTCAGCTGCTTCTGTCGACGATCCAGAATCTCAACGGGATGCTGATCATAAGACAGATCCGGACGAACCGTAATCTCTGAGAAATCCACAGCGTGAGAGGGATCACTAACGTATCGACGTAACTGGGATACGTGAAATACGTCGTGAACTCCCACCAGCGACGGTGGCAATGCCAAGCGATAAGCCACAGCTCCAACTCTCTCCAGAACATCGAACGGTCCAATGAACCTCGGACTCAGCTTGCCACTCTTCCCAAATCGAATAACTCCGCGGTTCGGAGAAATCTTCAGGAATACATGATCACCAGGCTGAAACTCCAAAGGCCTCCGTTTAGCATCTGCCCAATGCTTGAAACGGTCTTGTGCAATCCTCAGCTTCTCTCGAATATTCCTCACAACATCGACGGCCTCCACGATCATCTCCGGTCCTAACAGCTCCCGATCTCCAATGTCATCCCAGCTCAGTGGCGATCGACATTTCTTTCCATATAGCGCGGCAAAAGGCGCCATTCCAATACTCGCCTGGTAGCTGTTATTGTAGGCAAACTCAACGTGATGGAGATGATCCTCCCAAGATCCCTTAAAGTCCAACATGCAAGCTCGCAACATATCCTCCAAAATCTGAATCGTCCTCTCGGACTGGCCATCCGTCTGCGGGTGGTACACCGTGCTGAAACTCAGACTCGTACCCAAGCTCTTCTGCAGACTCTGCCAAAACTGAGATGTGAATCTCGTGTCTCTGTCCGACACAATACTCACGGGGACTCCGTGAAGTCGTACGATCTTCTGCATGATTCACGTTACATCACTATCTAAACTAGTAAAAGGAAATAGAAACGGAGAGCAAACGAATTTACCTCCATGTATCTCCCCGCTAGCGTCTCGGTAGACTGTCCTACTCGGAAGGGAATAAAGTGCACAGATTTGGTCAATCGGTACGATCACCCAAATCGCGTCGTTCTGCTTCGGACTCCGAGGTAGTCCAGTCACGAAATCCATAGTGATGTGCTGCCACTTCCACTCCGGAATCGGAAGCGGTTGTAGCAACCCTACCGTACGCTGATGCTCCGCCTTTACTTGTTGGCAAACCAAACACTTGGCTACACTCCGAGCCACACTCCTCTTCATACAATACCACCAAAAGTTCAGACGAAGATCCTTGTACATCTTGGTCCCACCAGGATGCACAGAATACGGCGAACTGTGTGCCTCTACCAATAATTCTTCTCTGATATCTCCAACCGGCACACACAACCTGGCTCCAAATCTCAACGAACCATCCTCGTGGATCAAAAAGTCAGTCCGTAGACCGGCTTCCACTTGCTCCCGAATCTTCACCAGCTTAGCATCTCCAGCTTGTCCAGCCTTGATCCTATCCACGATCGTCGACTGTATCTGCATGCTCATCATCGAAGAAGTCTCTCCTGGAAGAATAATCTCGATACCAGACTCACGAAAGTCCTGCTGCAATCTCCACTGCGAGGTCAACATCATCACCGCTGGAAGCCTACTCAGCGCATCCGGAACTACATTCACCTTGTCGGGGTGATACTGCAAGTCAATCTCATAGTCTGCCATGAGCTCCAACCATCGACGCTGTCGCATGTTGAGCTCCTTCTGAGTAAAGATATACTTCAAGCTTTTGTGATCGGTGAAGATCTTCACCTTCTCACTCAGCAGGAAGTGCCTCCAGATCTTCAGCGCAAACACGACAGCAGCCAACTCCAAATCATGTGTCGGGTAATTCTTCTCATGAGCCTTAAGCTGACGAGAAGCATACACAACCACATGCCCATGCTGATGCAACACACATCCTAAACCTTTGCCAGAAGCATCGCAAAAGATCTCGAATCCTCCACTCCGATCAGGCACAGCAAGTACAGGGGCAGACGTCAACCTCTCTTTCAGAATACCAAAAGCCTTCTCGCAATCATCAGACCAAACATAAGGCACATCCTTTCGCGTCAGTCGGGTCATCGGCTCAGTAATCCGAGAAAAGTCCTTAATGAAACACCGATAATATCCTGCAAGCCCAAGGAAACTCCGAATCTCAGACGCCGACTGCGGAACCGGCCACTCTCTGATAGCCATAATCTTCTCGGGATCCACAGAAATTCCATCACCAGACACCACATGTCCGAGAAAGGCAACTCTATCCAGCCAAACCTCGCACTTGGAATACTTAGCATACAAACGATGCTTCCTCAAGATCTCCAACACTGTCCTCAAGTGCGATGCATGCTCTTCCTCCGACTTTGAATAGATCAGAATATCGTCAATGAAGATGACGACGAACTTGTCTAGAAAATCGTAGAAGACCAGATTCATCAGGTTCATAAAGACTACGGGCGCATTGGTTACACCAAAAGGCATAACCACGAACTCGTAGTGACCATACTTCGTCCTGAAAGCTGTCTTCGGGATGTCGTCCTTCTTCACTTTAAGCTGATGGTAACCACTTCTCAAATCCAACTTAGAGAACACCCTCGATCCTCCGAGCTGATCAAAGATGTCATCTATCTGAGGCAAGGGATATTTATTCTTGATAGTCACAGCATTCAGCTCCCGATAATCCACACACATGCGACGCGAGCCATCCTTCTTCTTTACCAGCAACACCGGTGCTCCCCACGGAGACACACTGAGATTGATGTATCATTTCTGCAAAAGCTCGTCCAGCTGCCTATGCAACTCCTCCAACTCTGCTGGAGCCATCCGATATGGTGCCTTCGAAATAGGCTGTGCTCCCGGCACAAGATCGATCGAAAACTCGAGAGCTCGATCCGGCGGCAGTCCAGACATCTCCTCGGGGAAGACGTCGTCGAATTCACGTACCACAGCTGGTCTATCCTGCTCCATCTGCATAGCAACAAGCTCCACCGGTCTGGCCCGAAACCTGAGAGGGCCAAGCGAACTGCTACCTCGACTGAACTCAAACACCGGATGTCCGGGGATCTCGAACACCACCTTCTTCCTCCGACAATCGATCGTAGCATAGAAGCTCGCAAGCCAATCCATCCCGAGCACGACATCGTAGTTGATGATGTCGTGGACAATAAAGTCAGCGTAAAGCTCATGTCCACAGACCACCAAAGGGAAAGAAGTGCACCCACGATGCACCGAGATCACGCCATTTCCCGTAACGATGTTCCAACTCTTGGGAAGAGAGGAAGTCGTCAAGGAATGCTTCTCCATGAAGCTCCGAGAAATAATGCACATCGATGCACCGGAGTCAAAGAGGACTCGTGCAGGAAACGTGCAAACCAAAATCACACCTAACAAACAATCTAACAATCAAACCCTATTCTAACAATCATACATATGCAAGCAAACAAACATAAGCTAACAATCAAACTATCTAAGGAAGGAAATAACTAGTTTGAGAGTTACCTGTGATAACCTCATCCACAGCCTCGCTCTCCACTGCCGTCATCAGGTAAGCCTGCCTCCTCGGCTGCACGGCCTGCTGAAAGGCCTGCCTCTGAGGAGCGAGAGGTGCTCCACGACCTGCAGGTACATGTGCTCTCTGCTGCAACGGCTGTGCGGCAACGAGATTCTTCCAAGATAGTTTAGAACTCGGGCAATCCTTCATAGCATGAGTAGGATCTCCACAAACCAGGCACTGTCCCAACATCTTCCTACACTGATCCTTGATATACCCGGTCTTGCCACAGAAATGGCAAGTCTTCAGAGTAGGCTCTCCTGGCCTCTTGAACTGCACCGTCTGATTAGGCCTAGGCCCAGGCCTAGCCACTCCTCTGACCTGCTCCATAGGCCTCTTCCCAGCTCCAGAAATCAGTCCTCTCTTCTGCCTCGCAATCCTCTCCTGTCTCCGAGCAACTACCAGCAACTTCTGATATGACTCCATGTCCGTCGTAGACACCAGACTCTGCAAGTCTAGAGAAAGACCCTGCAGAAACCTCTGAGCCTTCTCCTCAGCATCCTCCACCATCTTCGGCGCAAAGCGGCTCAATCTAGTAAACTCCTGGTGGTACTGGTCCACTGACAGACTCCCCTGCTTCAGCTCAATGAAGCACTGCAACATCTCCCTCCTAGCAGCCTTCGGAAAGTACTCCTCATCGAATCTGGACTTGAAAGTAGCCCAGGGTATAGGGCTCACCAACAGCTCCTCCTCTGCATCCCACCAGTTTCAGGCATTATCCTTAAGCTGCTTCTTCGCCAGATCAACCCATCCAGCCGGGTTGACCTTCGACATCTTCAGATTATCCTCGGTGTTTCTGATCCACTCCTCTGCAGCCAACGGTCCTTCAGATCCATCAAAGTAAGTCGGGCCCAGCTCCCGAAACTGCTTCGCTCCTGGCTCGAAGCGAGGAGCACTCTGAGTGTTCTGGAGCATGCCCTGCTGCACCTGCATCATCTGATGCATCATCCTCATGATCTCAGCATTGGTGGACTCTCTATCCGGCTCCTCAGCATGATTGGGCCCACTGCCAGATCGGGTCTGTCGTCGTCCAGCCATCTAAGGACAAGGAAAACGAACAAACAAATTAGACTCCAAGCTTAATGACTTGGATGTTGCAATTTATTTAATGGATATCCGTTTATTATCGTTGTTCCGTTAGTTCGCAATTGCAAGATAGGAAGACCTGCATGGGCCACCAACAAAACCTATCACGCCCCGCTTCTCAAAAATGTGGAGGCGAAGCGTGAGAAGGTCCGCTCAGACTTGAAGCTACAAAGCCGCAAGTCCGATAAGCATCAATCACTTGAAACTGCAGGTCCTTGCAACACGAAACGAAACAAAGATCATAATAACGAAAAGAGACAAAAGAAACATCTCAGAATATCCATAATAATAAATCTCAACATCGCAGAAAAGCCACCATGCTAAAATAAAAGAGTCTAAAAGAGGCCTAGCATGGCCAACAAAGTACAAAGTACGAAAACAAGGAAATGGTGCAAGCACCGACAACTAACAGCAACCTAAAGCAAAAGCAAGTAAAATCAGTCTCTAAGACTGGTCTCCGGTGTCCTCGAACTCCTCGACGAACATAGGCTCGGGCTCAGCCTCAGCAAACACCTCGTCCTCAGCAACTGTCTCTGGCTCAATCTTCATCCAGCATGGAAAAACCATTTGATAAGACAACTTCTTGAAATCGTATATACCATTGCCTCGAGGATTGTTTAAGACCATATATAGATTTACGAAGTTTACAACCCTTATGTTCGTTTCCTTCTTTTACAAACCCTGTTGGTTGTTCCATATAGATCTCCTCGTCCAATTCTCCATTGAGAAAGGCAGTCTTTACATCCATCTGATGTAATTCGAGGTCTAAGCAAGCTACCATTGCCAGAATCAGGCGAATCGAGGTAAAACGGACAACAGGTGAGAAGGTCTCTTCGTAGTCTATCCCTTCATGTTGCGTAAAACCTTTCGCGACAAGGCGAGCTTTATATCTGTCAATAGAGCCATCGGCCTTATGCTTGATCTTGAGAACCCATTTGTTCCCAATAGCTCTACGTCCTCTGGGTAAGTCAACTAAGTCCCAGACTTGGTTAACTTTCATGGATTCCAACTCTTCCTTCATCGCTTCCATCCATTTGTCTTTCGCAGGGCATGATACGGCCTGTTTGAAAGTAGCAGGCTCGTCATCATCTTGTAGTAAAAGTCATAAAGGTTTGCGGAAATTCATCCTCAAATCTTAGAGGAGCCAACCTTGTACGACTACTACGTCGTATTTGAGATTCTTCAAGTCCTTGTTGACTCGAATTCAGATCAATTCTAATATCACTCCCACTTGAAATGTCGTTAGAAATGCTCCCACTTGGATCATTATTCCTGTATGGAATAGGATTAGTGTCATTCGTATCATCCATTGGTGAAGTTTGAAACGTATTTTCTTCTTCACCAAGAATTCTCCCACTCGAATGAGGTAATCCTTCTTGATCATTAATCTCAAATAGAGATAAGTCCTGACTTATCTCGCCCTGTCTTGGAAACTCGTTTTCCAAGAAAGTGACATCCCTCGACTCAAACTCAATTAGACCTCCATTGTCTTCCTAACTAACGAAAACATAACCTTTGGAGTTTTCTGCGTATCGTATAAAGATACATTTCCTTCCACTTGGCCCAAGTTTGCCATACTTATGGGAGGAAATATGTGTGTAGGATGCACATCCCCAAGGTTTTAAAATGTTTAAGTCAGGAGACTTTTGGTTCCACAACTCATAAGGAGTGGAGATAACTGATTTCGAGGGTACGCGGTTCAAAATGAAAGTGGCCGTTAATAATGCATCACCCCAAAAGGTGATTGGCAATTTAGCTTGTGCCATCATTGAACGGACCATTTCCATTAAAGTCCTATTTCTCCTTTCAGCAACACCATTTTGTTGAGGAGTATATGGCATAGTTACCTGATGTACTATGCCCTTTTCATCACAAAGTTCCTTAAAACTTGTTGATTGATATTCACCGCCCCTATCGGTTTGCAAAACCTTAATCTTGCGATCTAATTGATTCTCCACTAAACTCATATAGTTTTAAAGCATGTTAATGCTTCACTTTTATGGGATATCAAATAGATATGTCCGAATCGGGTGAAATCATCAATAAAAGTGATGAAATAGGACTTCCCGCATCTTGTCTTGACATTCATCGGACCACATATGTCCGAATGGATGGGCTGTAATGGAACCTCGGCCCTTGTGCCGGTTCCAAACGGCTTGCGACAGGATTTCCCCACAAGGCAATGTTCGCAGGTCGACATTTCAACCTTTGAAACATTGGATAGAAGGCCACGTTTGGCAAGTCTATCCATTCGTTTTGGTCCAATATGACCAAGCCTTGCGTGCCAACAAATTATATTAGACTCATAAGTCGAAGAATTTGTAACAAGGAAATTTTCATTAGATAATGAAGAGTCATACATTGTATTTAATACAACAAATCCTTTAAATACATACCCAGTACCAATTAAGGAATTATTACAACACAAGTCCACTTTACAATCTTGAAAGAACCAGCTATAACCAAGACCCATTAATACGACCACAGATATTATATTCCTTCGAATATCTGGAGCGAAGAGAACATCATGAAGTAGGAGAGTGAGGCCATTGTCCAAGACTAGCTTGCAAGTCCCAACGCCTTTCACTTCAACACGTGTGTTGTTTCCTACATAGATCCACTTCGTTCCTTGGGGTATCCGGTGATACTCCATGAAGGACCGTCTGTCCCTTTCTATGTGGTCGGTGGCACCTGAATCAATTATCCAAAATGGATTAGATTCCACAAGAAATATTGAACTAGAAACACATATGTAACTAGTATAAGTACAAGTTACCTCGTCGCCTCCACTCGTACACGAACGAGCATAGTGACCGAGCTTGTTGCACTTGAAGCACTTGATCCTCTTCAAGTCTTTCTTCTTGTGTCATTTCTTGTGCCCACCCTTATGTTTGGGTTTCTTGGTAGACTCAAGTTGCTTATTACGTTCATTAGAAGACTTCGAACGATCTTTACGTTTCTTTCCCCCGTGTGAGGAACTAGCAACCATGTGCACTTATGCACTTGGCTTGGCAGCCGCAAGCCGCTCTTCCTCTTATTCGAGGTGCTTGGAAACATCGCTGAAGGTCTTGATGCTCTCATTGTGAGTGAGATGCATCTTCATTTGGTCCCACCCATTTGGTAGGGAACGTATGACTGCTTGGATTTGTTGCTCATCAGTGAGCACATGACCCGCATCCTTTAACTCTGAGATAAGATTTGCCATATGTCACAGATGTTTCCCCATGGAATGATCTGGACGTTTCTTGTATGAATCAAATCTTATAGTTAAGGTGCGAAGTTTGGACACCGATGTACCACCAAACTTCTCCTCTAGCTTGGACCATATGTCCATGGCTAGGTCATGCTCTCGGAAGATGCGCATTATGTCATCGGCCATACTGCTCAATAACGTAATGCGAGCTATCTTATTCTCCCGAGACCAAGCATCAAAAGCTTCCTTGTCTCGTCTGTATTGGGCCATAGTGCCCAACTCGGGTTCAATCATTACGTTCTTTAGAGTTTCAAGCACTTCTTGCTCCTCTAGAACGTATTATATTTTGATGGACCATAGTTTGTAATTATCGCCGTTGAGTTTTTCACCTCTGTTTAACTCAACGACGGTATTCTTTGAAGCGGAAGACATTTTACTTTTAAAATGCTGCAAAAAGACACAAAACCGAAGGTTTGATCAAAAAACATTGCATAAAAAATTCTTAAAATACAATTCCTACTTGAAATGATAATAGAATATCCCATTTGGATAGTTCTAATTTCAACTCCCACTTGGAATGATATTTATAATTTTGTAAGTTACTTTCGAAAAATATTGAAGATGTTGTTATAGAATTGGAAAGGTTTCTACGATTCCAATCACCATCTAGAACAATCCTTCAATATTTCCCCCTCACTTATCAAACGATAGTACTCTTATAGTACTTCGCAGTGGAAAAGCATTTTTGAAAACGTATTTTTCAAAACGTATGAAAACGTATTTTTCAAAAAAAAATATATTTCAATCCAGTACACTTATGATACTAGCGAAATATTCGGCACTTCTTAGCCATTTACCGGGGTTGTTCCGTATCCGTGCCAAGGTCGGATCCCCCTTGAGGGGATTTTTCTGCAAGCCATTGTCGCCGGCTCCCGTATGGATCCAGGCGCTCCCCCCCGTAAAGGAGAATTTTGTCGCAGACGATTGTCGTTGGCCCCGTATGGGCTAGTCGGAATGTTCGTGTTACATCGACCAAGGCCTCTCGCCGAATTGGTCGACCAAAAATCCCGGATTGGTCGACCAATACCGAACAAGGTTCTGGCACCACCCGGCCTCTGCCCTGGCTGAGGCTGGCCAAGGGCCGGCCAGGGCCTCTGCCCTGGCCGGCCAGGGGCCCTGGCCCCTCGGCCAGGGCCTCTGCCCTGGCTGAGGCCGGCCAGGGCCTCTGCCCTGGCTGAGGCCGGCCAGGGCCGGCCAGGGCCGGCCAGGGCCTGGCCCTGGCCTCTGCCAGGGCCGGCCAGGGCACCGGCCCTGGCCTCTGCCAGGGCCGGTGATCACTCCTTATTTTACACCTTTTTCCCGCATGTTTGCATGCCATTTAGATCGTCCAAATCATGTTTTTCACGATATATCGACGATATTGCGATGCTTTTCACGATTTGTTGTTTTTGTCGCATTTCAGGTGATTTGGCGCGATTTGGAGTGATCTCGAGATGCGCTTACTCTAGACGGTCACCAACGACCTCCCCGAGGGGTATTTTGCTGTTGAAGAGGAGCGGAAGAAGAATGGACGTCGCAGGAGTGACGAGGAGGCCAAAATAAGCAGATTGGGCATTTTTTGTGTCCCACTCGGCCGAGTGGAGGAGCCACTCGGCCGACCAGCGAGACACTGCTCGGCCGACCAGAATAGACACGATTTACCTGTGCACTCGGCCGAGCACCGAAGACCACATCGGCCGAGTGACGACATCACGTCCGCCCGAGTGGCGCCCAGACGAAGCCCTTCCAAAACATCCAAGTTACTGTTTTTCGGCTGCCTGAGCTTCAGAAGACCCACTCGGCCGAGTGGTTAATCCCGTCCGCCCGAGTACTATGAAGCCATCGGCCGAGTGACGACAACTCACTCGGCCGAGCCGCCCCCGAAGTGAAGACCCCTGAAGGCCCCGACTTACTGGAAAATTACAGGGTTTTCACTCGGCCGAGCGACTTTTGTCACTCGGCCGAGTGCGATGCGCTGCCTGTAGCGAAAACTGCAGAAAACAGGCTATGCAGGGGTATTTTGGTCACAGTTTTTGGACGATTTTGAGGGCTATTTAAGCCCTGTTTTTACCCTAGTTTAGAGAGCCTCTCTCTTAGATTTTTGCAGCTTTTTAGATCTACTTTTTAGCTTTATTCTTGTGATTGGAGAGGAGACAAAGTTTGGAATTTTGTTGGATCAATTGAAGAACTCCATTGGTTTGCATCTCTTTTCTTTAAAAATTCTATTTTTATTGCTTATCTCAATATTGTGATGAATTCCATTACTTATTTCAACGATTATTTTTGCGATCTTGCTATGATTTGTGAGTAGTCTCCACGTCTTGGGGGCGTGGGGATGAACCCTACGAGCCCATTTTCATATTTGTGATGAATTGGTAGAAATTGTGCTAGAATTGTTATTAGGGATTAGATTGGGATCAATTTACTACGGATGGCTAGGTATTCATATCAATTGGGATTTGCAAGAGATTGGATCCCAATTTGATAGGAAACCCTAGAAATCCGAATTGGGTTGGAATCGGATTTTCGAAGTATCGGTTTGCAAGAGATTGGACCGATACTAGGATTTCCGGTTGCAATTCCATGCCGATACCCGTTTGCAAGAGATTGGTCGGGTAGGAACTATCCCAATCTAGGTCGTGGACCGAGTTTGCAAGAGATTGGGCTCGGTACGCGACTGAACGATGATGTTGATCCTAATGCTAGCTTCCCTAGGCTAGGGTTTGCAAGAGATTGGACCCAAACCTAGGATAGCTATAGACCGGCAACAGCGCGAGAGCGTGAGCTTGGTTCTACATTCAGTTGCAACTAGTTCATCCAAATCCTAATCTAGCAATTTTGATACCGATGAACCACGTGTATGAGATACGGTGAGTAGCGGGGATTCCCCATTCCCTAGACGTTCTTTATTTGATTTGATATTTCCGCATTTTTGTCTGACGATTGTGACAGGATCGCCAAAGGCAAATTTCTCTCTTAAGTAGCCAGGTTGATTTGAACAAGCACGGTCATTCGTCCTCCCTATGTTCGATAACCCGCTTGCCGCTATACCGTGCGCTTGCGGTAAAACTACAACCGTTCTTTGGGTCACATCCCGGAGCGATCAAGTTTTTGGCGCCGTTGCCGGGGAGGCGATTGCGTTTGATCTTACCACCCTAGCTATTTCTTTTTTTTATTTTATTTTTTTATTACTACAATTATTTCCATTTCTTTATTTTTTTACCTAACCCTTCCACGGTACTAATCATCTCTTTGAAACTCTGTTTTCCCTGTGCATGTACACGAGATCTACGGCGGACCCTGAAGCTATATTGTTTGATCCAGAGATCGAACGTACCGCTTGGAGACTTAGAGCGGAAAGGCGACAAAATCCGGAAGGGCGGTTTATGACCAACCCGGAAACTCCTGAACAATTGGCGGCAAGGATGGCGAGGCTAATTTCTATTCGAGATAGGCTTCGGCCTAAGACCTCTTCTACTACCTCATCCATTGCCATGCCGGGGGTGGCGGCTGACAAGAGCTTCGAGCTAAAGACTGGACTAGTGGTTCTAATACAGCAGGATCCATTTCATGGGAATGCCCATGAAAATCCCCACTACCACATCCAATCATTCTTGTCGAAGTGCGCCACATTCCAGATGCCGGAGGTCTCCATCGATGCCATCAGACTGTGTCTCTTCCCTTTCACGCTAAAGGACAAGGCACTATACTGGTTGAGGACGCAAGCTGAGGGTGTCTTCACCACTTGGGACGAGTTGGCGAGTGCATTTATTGACAAGTTCTATCCGCCATCCAAGACGGTGAAGATCCGAAGCGCTCTCATGTCCTTCAAGCAAGGACCACAGGAGACGCTCTATGAAGCTTGGGAGCATTTTAAGGATTTGCAGCATCAATGCCCGCATCATAGCATTGAAGACTGGGAGTTAGTGCATAGCTTCTACAACGGTCTCCAACCGGGGACCAAACAAATCATTGATGCCGCGGCGAATGGTGTCATCTTGTCAAAGACTCCCGAGGAAGCTACGGCCCTAATTGAGGAGATGGCCTCAAATAATCAACAATGGGGCGATGAGCGAGGACACTCCACGTCCTCCTTGAAGCTGACTAGTATCTATGAGGCGAAGGCCGTGGCGGAGCTTACGAGCAAATTTGACTCTCTCCACAAGGTAGTGGAGAGATTGGAGAAGTTTATCACGGAGCCCCAAGGAGCCCCTTCTACCTCCGCTCCAACGAACCAAATGTGTGATTGGCAAGACCAATCTCAAGCCATGTACTCGGGAGGAGAGCAAGGAGAAGGATCCTTGGAGCAAGTACAATATGTTGCGGGGAACCAAGGATATTGGGCCAATCCGGCCGCAAGAAATCATCCCGGATTCTCTTACGCCAACAATGAAGGAGCTTTGAACCCGCCACGACAACCACCTCAACAAGCTCGACCACCACCACCCCAACAACAAAACTATCCACCGAGGGGGCCTACTCAACAAAATTTTCAACCGAAGCAACAAGTTCCACCATATAGGCCGCCCGGATACAATCAAGGGTGGAGGAATCAAAATCAAAACCCTCCACAAGCTCAACAACGATCCGACTTCGAAGCTAGAGTGGAGGCGTTCATGGTCGAGCAAAATAAGGTCAATGCTAGGTTGAAGGCGGGGCAAGACTCTCTTAATACCGTTGTGGCTCAAATATCGGAGCAACTAGCGTTGCTAAATCGGAACACCCAACGATTGCCGGCGCAACCCGAGCAAAACCCACGGAGCAACACCGGCCACATCAATGCCGTAGTTGCCGTTACTACTAGAGGCGGGAAGGACACCACCCCCGCCATGATTCCTACCGAGGAGCCCGTGGAGGAAAGCTTGGAGCCAATTGAGCCGATAGTTGAAGTTGAAAAGGAGAAGGAGCCACAAGACAAGGAGAAATCTAGAGCGGAACAATTGATTGAGGAAAGGCGCTTCATGCCACCGGTCCCATTTCCCCAAAGGCTTGCTAGAGCGAAAATGGAGAAAAGGCTAGCGAAGTTTCTCGATTATCTTAGAGGAGTTAGCCTTAACATTCCCTTCCTCGACGCCATCGTGGAGATCCCCACATATGCTAAATTCTTAAAGGACTTGATCTCGGGGAGAAAGAGGAAGGAGAAGATCATGCTAGCCGAGGAGGGCTCTTGGTTCACCAAGAGAGAGAAGGAGCCGGCAAAATTTAAAGATCCGGGGAGTTTTCGGATTCCTTGCACCTTGGGCGGCGTTCCTCTTCAAAAGGCGTTGGTTGATCTAGGGGCTAGTGTGAGCCTCATGCCTCTCTCCATGTTCTTAAGGCTAAACACCGGGACAAAGTTGAAACCCACCGACATGCGCATTCAATTAGCCGATGGACGGATAACAAGGCCGGTGGGGATCGCCGAAGACATCCCGCTACAAGTCCCAGGTGGAATATGCTTGCCATGTGACTTCGTGATCATGGACGTTAAGGAGGAGGGAGACACTTCATTGATACTTGGACGCCCGTTCCTCGCCACCGTCGGAGTGATTGTCGACGTGCATGAAGGTACCCTAACTTTAAATGTCGGCAACATCGAGGTGGAGCTTCACATTCCTAAGGCTATGAAGCACATGCCTTACCACGAGGAACTTGATTACATGGACCTCCTTGATGAGGTGATAGAGGAGGCGATCCCCCACTCAATTGGCGCTCTTTTTGACGAAGATTTAGAGGAAGGCCCGGATTTAGGCCAAGATGAGAAGATAGATGATTCCCCCGACCTCTCCGCTGAAAATGATGAAGGCGACGCTGATGTCGCAAGGATTCGAGAGCTCTGTAAGCTCTCAAAATTAAAGTCTCCAAAGAAAGCTCCTCCGCCACGGAGATCGGCGTCACCGGTAAAACCGTTGACCGGAGCAAATGCTAGCTTGGGGGAGCCTCCCCCCAACACTATTCGAGATGGGAGACCACCGCGGGAGAACACGACGCCGCAACTTCCCAATCCAAGCGTTCTCCCCAGAAAGTTTGATGGGTGCATCTCATATGCACCAAACATCCCGCATTGATTGAAAATTTTAGAGGGTCGAGCTCACGACCTTAAACGAGCGCTTGTCGGGAGGCAACCCAACGGTTTTTGCTTTATTTTTACTTTTTCTTTATTTTCGTTTTAGAAATTTTTAGTGTTTTGAGTCGTTCGCCCAAAAATTTTGTGATAACGGGTCCTATTTTTCTTGACAGGAGAGGAGATAGGTAGATCCATCATGAGGAGGATGAATGGGACGACGAGGAGCGCCCCAAGAAGGCGCCCAACGCTTAGGAGGAAGATGGAATCGACTGGAGGAAGAAAGACAGAGTTTAGAGCCCAAACGAAGACAAACAGCAGAACACAAGGCTCACTCGGCCGAGCATACTAGTCACTCGGCCGAGTACACAAGTTCGTCCGGCCGAGCCGCTCACGAACGAGGGAAGTCTGCTGTACCCAACTCTCTGTTTATTTTTCTGATTTCAATATAACTGCTACTCGGCCGAGTATATATTCTCACTCGGCCGAGTAAAACGGATACCCTCCTAGGGCGAGTCTTGCCGAGTAGCTTGAGTCACTCGGCCGAATGGACTTACTCCACTCGGCCGAGGCTGGCAAAGCCACTCGGCCGATGCGTAAGCGGGGAGGAATTTTCTTTTGACCATACTCGGCCGAGTGACCTAGTCACTCGGCCAAGTCGTAACTTCTGTTATATAAGGGCCAGGGGGGCGCGATTTTCGAAACACAAAACCCAAATCGCGCCCCGACTCTTCAGCTCCCCTCGCCCGATTCCCCTCACTCGCGCCCCCACTCGCCCGACCACCACTGCCACGCCGCCGCTCGGCCCGCCACCGACGGCCGACCACCTCCGGCGCCTCGCCTGAGTCGCCGCCGGCGGCAGCCGCCCCTACCACCTCCGGTATCGCCTTTATCGCCTTTTTCGCCTCTTTTTGAGTATTTTTTGAGGATCCATGTGTTAAACGACCCCCAAACCCAAATCAATTCCTATATTTATCTATGATACCCCTAATGCTCCATATGTTTTGATTATTACTCACTGATATCACCATTTCATGCGCAGGTTGCTTTTTGGAGCTTAGGGGAGCCCAGGGGAGCTTCTCGGTACTGATTTGAGCTTCGTGGAGGCGCGGACTTCGCACGCTTCCATTACTGAGCACTCGCGGCGTATCTGGGTATACTCCTTCCACTCTTTTATGCACACCGCACTTTTTGCACTTTTCGGTGCGCTCGGGGCCGATATGCCGCCCCGGACACGGCCGCGGTCGAAGAGAGCTTCCGCCAAGCGGAAGCGGTCGGATGATACCGGCCCCTCCCACGAGTTGGAGGACTCTCCTCCACCGTCTCCCACACATGCCGTCCACCCAGCACAGCCTGCAGGCCCCGCACACCCCGCACAGCCTGCAGTGCACCCACAGCCCGCACAGCCTCTCCCTGCCGCTGCACAGCCAACACCTCCGGCTCCACTGGTCGGGCTGCTCGGGATTACGTTCTGAGACGATGCACACCACGCCGTCTTCGACCGTATCTCCCAGCGCTCGATCGTACCCTCCAGGTTTGCACACCTCGCTGACCTAGGACGCCTGGGGGTACTAGAGGGGATGCTCACGTTGTACGACAACGTGGGCTGGCGAGATTTTCTGCAGGTGTCGGCGGATACGTTTACCCGCCCGACACTTGAGGTTTTGAGTTCGATCGCCCGGACCGACGAGGGATGCTTGTTTCGGTTCATGGATCGAGAGTGCCAGGTCACTCTCGATATGATGAGAGCGTTTTTCTCGTGGCCCGCTGTCCCCGGTGCCGATCGCGGTTACGGCCCCACCCATATCCCCCCACCTTCCTTCGACTCCGGTGCCTTCTGGGCCCGGATTACGGGTCTCCACGCTGCCTTTGACCCTAGTAGGGCCAAGGCCTCGGCCATTGTCCATCCCTGCCTTCGCATTGCTCAGCGCCTTATGGCGACGACCTTTTTGGCCAGATATGAGCCGGGCACGATGTCTACGCCAAAGCTCTACATGCTCTACGCGATGACACATCCCAGAGCTCTATCTAGGGATGGCGATGAGCTTGTCCCCTCCGTCGTGATCGATATCGCGGCATGGTTTTTAGACCGCATCATTGTATCGGTGGGCGCTCGCTCACCGATATGCTGCGGCGGCCTGATCACCTTGCTTGCTCTTATGACCAGCGAGGACTTCCCCGACGATTTGCGACGCGTCCCGGGCCCCACTTCTCTTTCGATAGATGTTATGGCCCGGATGAAGATGCTTCATCCGCACGGTGAGCGTCACTGGGTCTGGTTGCACGGCCCTTACGGTGCCGATTACATGATTCTCCCGAGCCCTGCTCGGACTCTGATTGCACCGGCACACGTTGAATGGCTCCCTGCGATGGATGTTCTCATCCCTGCTGCTTACGTGCTCGAGGCCGAGGAGGCCGAGCAGGCCCACGCTGCCCCTGTAGACCCTGTTGCACACCCTGCCGAGCCTGCTACCGAGCCTGTTGACCCAGTGGCCCCTCAGCCCATACCTGACGTTTCCGCTGCTCCTGCCACCTCTGTCAGTGTCGAGAGCACCTCAGCTGAGCCCACTTCCACCACCTCCACCACTTCCGAGGCTGTCACCACCACTCCCACCACCACTGGCCCTCTGTCTGTCGAGCCTCTTTGCTCCGCACTCCCCGAGCGCCCACCGACCTTTGTTGAGAGTGGGGAGCCCTCGTTTGCTGCGGTCGTGGAGACCATGGCTAGCATGATCTCCGCTGGGGTTGCGCCTTTTGGTCCACACACTTCCACCCCAGCGGTAGTCACCTCTGTCTCCACCTCTGCTGTATTTTTTGAGAGCGTCGTGGCGTCTGTCCACACTTCTGTGCCATCGACCTCTCTGGCCGCCTCGCTGCCATTTTTACACTCTTCTTTCGCTGCTGCTGCCTCCACTTCCCACCAGCCGGTGCCCCGGCCTCACACTGAGGCCAGGCCCACATTCGCAGGTGCAGCACCTTTTGTTCCCTTCCCCGCTGAGCCAGTCACCTACGCGACCCGAGTACGCCAGCCACGCCCTGCACAGCCCCGCCCGGCGCGTCCCTCTGCACCACCTCTCCCTGACACTGTACTTCAGAGCATTCGTGCTCTAGAGGGGGTGGTGAGTGGCCTCAGAGGCGACCTTAGGACCCTGTCCGCCACCGTCTCTGCGATGGCTGGCTGCTTCGAGCTACTCCCGCAGATCCATTACTGTCTTACCCAGGTTCTGGAGCGTCTCCCGCGCGTACCCCCACCCACCCAGCAGGTTCCCACACACACTTCCACACACACCCGACCTGCTACCACTTCCACACCCACCCCCGCTCAGTAGCCTGTCCAGCCAGCACCACCCATACGCCCTCCGCCTCAGGACGGAGACGGTGCAGCACCACCTTCCTAGGCACCCTTGATGCCATCGATTCCTTTTGCCGTCGTGCTGCCCGTTTCTGCTGGGTCCTGATGCCTTTTTGTCCACCCCCCCTCCCCTCACTTATTTTGGGATTCTCTTTTTTGATCATATCTTTATATATCTTTTTGGGAGAGCGGGAGAGTTTTTGGTGCCACTTATATATCTGTTTCACTCCTATCTGTGCATGCATCATGTCCGCATCATATTTTTCATTTCTTTATTTTTATCTTTTTATTTTCTCTTTTTTATCATGCATGCATCCTCACTTGCCCCTCCCATTCCTTGTCTCTCGGTGTGCCACACTTTGCACATTGAGGACACTGTGCCATTTAGCTTGGGGGAGTGAGTTCTCACGTTCTTTTTCGATTTGCCACCTTTATTTTTAGTTTTTCACACCGTTTTTCACTTTTGCACTTATTTTCATTATTTTTCTTTTATTTTTACCATGCATCATGTTTTTCTTATTTTTTCTGTGTGCCGCATTGTAAATAGTTCTATTTTCCCTTTATCTTTGTTTCTTCTTTTTCATCTCATGCTAGAGATGACTTTTCTGTGATGATGACTACGTGGAGTTAGCTTATTCTATATGCATGCTATATTTGTCATGTCTTAGATTTTATTCCTGATATCATATGCTATGACTTGCCTTGCATTTAGAGATAGTAACCCACACTTTTTTCCGCATGAAAATGGATGAAATTTTATTATTAGCTGAGTCTGAATATTCATATGTATGCTATCACAGAAAACACACCAAGATTCACGCATTGAATGCTTATATCCGGAGTACTGATTTCTTTTCCTACATCACTTCTATATGCATGAATTGTACACTTCACTTCAGGATGATTGAATGATGTTAGCTATGATAAATCTGGATTAGTTAGCTTTTTTGTGATCGAAACTGAGTAGATTAGATTACCCTGCTGAAGTTGTCGTGCATGTCTTATAGAGTGAACCGAGTGACATATTTATTTCTTTCTCCACAAATCTTGAACATCATTTCTCTACTTTTAAAATCATTGGTGAATCTCCCCTTAGAGATTCTATTATATGGCATTTCCCCCGCTATTAATTCCTAGCTCCAAATTTCTTATTCTATAAAAAAAAGAGAGAAGAGAAAAAGAGAAAATATTCTTGTATATCATTATCTCTCTTTGAGTTGGGATCGTTGTGTATATATGCTATACGAAAAAAAAGAAAAAAAGAAAAAAAAAGAAAAAAAAAGAGGAAAAGTCCTCAATAAAAGATCCCATCTCACTTTCTTCCTTTCTTCTTTCTTCTTACTACATTTGGAGATATATAAAAATGGGGATGTAAATATTTTTTTATGCCTCCACGCTTATAGATAAGCTTGGGGGAGGGGATCCATTGATGTGTGAGAGAGTGACTACTTGACATTGCACGACAACCTAGGCTAAGTAATATTCTATACTCGGTGAGATTATTTTTAGCTTTACGAAATCCAGAAATCTAAGCCTAGCGTTCATTTCATGAAATCCATACTTTTCTATTCCCTCTATTCTATAGTGTGATACTCTTATACTCCTAATAGAAAGCGTTCAATTGAAAAGTGTGTGATCTGTGATTCGTATACCGCTTTAAATGATTCAGACGATGTTAATTTTAGAATTATTCCGTTTTTCATGATTATATCGTTGCTCGTGGGTTTTCTATTTCTATTTGCACTATTATACTATGATATCAAAATAAAATCCTTTGACATGTATTTTTCATTCAGTGCATGCTATACGAGTAAGTGAAACCCACGTCCTGAGAAAATGATCTAGTATCCTACCTCTTCGCTTCTTTCTTTCTTCTTTATTTCCATTTCGTTTTTCATTCTTCTTCGTTTTTCATTTTTCATTTTTTTGCCGTTTTCGTTTTTCGAATCCACCGGGTTCGCCTTTTGCTTATCTTCCTCGAGGACGAGTAAGAGGCAAGCTTGGGGGATTTTGATCACTCCTTATTTTACACCTTTTTCCCGCATGTTTGCATGCCATTTAGATCGCCCAAATCATGTTTTTCACGATATATCGATGATATTGCGATGCTTTTCACGATTTGTTGTTTTTGTCGCATTTCAGGTGATTTGGCGCGATTTGGAGTGATCTCGAGATGCGCTTACTCTAGACGGTCACCAACGACCTCCCCGAGGGGTATTTTGCTGTTGGAGAGGAGCGGAAGAAGAATGGACGTCGCAGGAGCGACGTGGAGGCCAAAATAAGCAGATTGGGCATTTTTTGTGTCCCACTCGGCCGAGTGGAGGAGCCACTCGGCCGACCAGCGAGACACTGCTCGGCCGACCAGAACAGACACGATTTACCTGTGCACTCGGCCGAGCACCGAAGACCACATCGGCCGAGTGACGACATCACGTCCGCCCGAGTGGCTCCCAGACGAAGCCCTTCCAAAACATCCAAGTTACTGTTTTTCGGCTGCCTGAGCTTCAGAAGACCCACTCGGCCGAGTGGTTAATCCCGTCCGCCCGAGTACTATGAAGCCATCGGCCGAGTGACGACAACTCACTCGGCCGAGCCGCCCCCGAAGTGAAGACCCCTGAAGGCCCCGACTTACTGAAAATTACAGGGTTTTCACTCGGCCGAGCGACTTTTGTCACTCGGCCGAGTGCGATGCGCTGCCTGTAGCGAAAACTGCGGAAAACAGGCTGTGCAGGGGTATTTTGGTCACAGTTTTTGGACGATTTTGAGGGCTATTTAAGCCCTGTTTTTACCCTAGTTTAGAGAGCCTCTCTCTTAGATTTTTTGCAGCTTTTTAGATCTACTTTTTAGCTTTATTCTTGTGATTGGAGAGGAGACAAAGTTTGGAATTTTGTTGGATCAATTGAAGAACTCCATTGGTTTGCATCTCTTTTCCTTAAAAATTCTATTTTTATTGCTTATCTCAATATTGTGATGAATTCCATTGCTTATTTCAACGATTATTTTTGCGATCTTGCTATGATTTGTGAGTAGTCTCCACGTCTTGGGGCGTGGGGATGAACCCTACGAGCCCATTTTCATATTTGTGATGAATTGGTAGAAATTGTGCTAGAATTGTTATTAGGGATTAGATTGGGATCAATTTACTACGGATGGCTAGGTATTCATATCAATTGGGATTTGCAAGAGATTGGATCCCAATTTGATAGGAAACCCTAGAAATCCGAATTGGGTTGGAATCGGATTTTCGAAGTATCGGTTTGTAAGAGATTGGACCGATACTAGGATTTCCGGTTGCAATTCCAAGCCGATACCCGTTTGCAAGAGATTGGACGGGTAGGAACTATACCAATCTAGGTCGTGGACCGAGTTTGAAAGAGATTGGGCTCGGTACGTGACTGAACGATGATGTTGATCCTAATGCTAGCTTCCCTAGGCTAGGGTTTGCAAGAGATTGGACCCAAACCTAGGATAGCTATAGACCGGCAACAGCGCGAGAGCGTGAGCTTGGTTGTACATTCAGTTGCAACTAGTTCATCCAAATCCTAATCTAGCAATTTTGATACCGATGAACCACGTGTATGAGATACGGTGAGTAGCGGGGATTCCCCATTCCCTAGACGTTCTTTATTTGATTTGATATTTCCGCATTTTTGTCTGACGATTGTGACAGGATCGCCAAAGGCAAATTTCTCTCTTAAGTAGCCAGGTTGATTTGAACAAGCACGGTCATTCGTCCTCCCTGTGTTCGATAACCCGCTTGCCGCTATACCGTGCGCTTGCGGTAAAACTACAACCGTTCTTTGGGTCACATCCCGGAGCGATCAGCCGGCCAGGCCTCTGGCCTGGCCCTGGCCCCTGGCCAGGGCCGGCCAGGCCTGGCCGAGGCCGGCCATGGGCTCTGGCCTCGGCCAGAGGCCGGCCAGGGCCGGCCTGGCCATGCCAGACCATGGCCTAGCCATGGCCCTTTGGTCATGGCCGGCCATGGCCTAGCCATGGCCCTTTGGCCATGGCCGGCCATGGCCGGCCATGGCCTAGCCATGGCCCTTTGGCCATGGCCGGCCATGGCCCATATGTCCATGGCCCATATGGCCATGGCTGGCCACCCCCTAGTAAGGGGTTGGCCGCACACCCCGTCGGAGGGGTGGCCGTGGTGGTTATTGGCCGTAGCCAACCCCCTCCGCATGGGGAGGGGGGATGCATTGCCTCCATAGCCCATTTGGCCATGGTGATCATGCACCAAAAGTCATCTTCTCCGATGGGAATAACCATTGTCGTCTTCTTCGATGAAGCACCCGTTCGTCGATGAAGCACCCGTTCGTTGAGAAAGTAGTTATTCTCTAATGGCCGTGTGCCAAAATGAAGAAATAACATACTTTAAAGTTCGTAAACTACACACTCCACA
Organism: Scilla litardierei; assembly: GCA_030789695.1. NCBI lineage: Eukaryota > Viridiplantae > Streptophyta > Magnoliopsida > Asparagales > Asparagaceae > Scilla > Scilla litardierei. The sequence continues at coordinate 139,002 of JAULAV010007855.1, forward strand.
TGAAGAGAGTTCACATTCCCTATGAATGGAGACTCAGCATCCATGAAGAGTGCGAGCTTGACGATATGAACGGTCGGTTCTTCCCGTCACGGAGAGTTCCTGCCATATCCGTAATGGTATGAGACCCTAACGTGAAAAGAACAACCGTTGCGTTCTCTCCGTCACGAAGCGTTCCTACCATATCCATAATGGTAGGATACCCATTCGTGAAAAAGAAAACGCCTCGTTCATCGGTTCGACGTGGCGGCGGTTTGACCGGGGCGAACCCGTATGGCTCCGATACCAATGTAGGATCCTGATAAAACAAGGACGTTAGGATCGAATAATAAAGTCAAGACTTACGCTAGCGTACGCGGCACCGTAATCTCGGAACTTCGCCCTTGGATTCGCCACAACGGTCGATACTTCGTCACGGAGGATCGAAGCAGAGTTTCACCGCCTAAATCTCTAACTAGAAGAGGATTTTAATGGAAGGGAGAAGAAGAACATAAGATGCCTTATGCAAACTTATGGCATGGAAAGTGTGGTATGAATGCCTTACCCTTGGGTCCTATTTATAGGCTTTAGGGGTGGTTATTGTAGGAAATAACCAATTATAAGCTTATTAGCCTATATTAGCACATTCATTTATCCTCTTCTTCATTCACTTATCAAGTGCCTTTATGCACTTATAAAGTGACTTTTTCCACTTATCGAGTGGCTTTTTCCACTTATCGAGTGGTCCTTTTCACACGAGAAAAGGTTCCCTTCGTGCATGCTTTCATGCACGCGACATCTATGGTCAGTGTACCCTCATACATCCCCTCATGGGTGTATTCATGTCGTCCATATCCAACACTCCTGGCCCTGGCCGGCCAGTGCCAGCCTTGGCCCATATGGCCATGGCCGGCCACCCCCTTGCACGGGGTTGGTCGCACACCCCCGTCGGAGGGGTGGCCGTGGAAGTTATTGGCCGTATGCATTTCCTTCATGCACCAAAATTCATCTTCTCCGATGAGAATAACCACCATCTTCTTCTCCGATGAAGCACCCGTTCATCGAGAAAGTAGTGATCCTTCAATGGCCATGTGCCAAAATGAAAAAATAACATACTTTAAAGTTCGTAAACTACACTCTCCACATGAAGAGAGCGCACATTCCCTTTTGAATGGAGACTCAGCATCCATGAAGAGTGCGAGTTTGGCGATATGAACGGTCGGTTCTTCCCGTCACGGAGAGTTCCTGCCATATCCGTAATGACAGAAGACCCTAACGTGAAAAGAACAACCGCTGCGTTCTCTTCGTCACGAAGTGTTCCTACCATACCTATAATGGTAGGATACCCATTCGTGAAAAAGAAAACGCCTCGTTCATCGGTTCGACGGGGCGATGGTTTGACCGGGGCGAACCTGTATGGCTCTGATACCAATGTTGGATCCTGTCAAAACAACGACATTAGGATCGAATAATAACATAGACTTACGCTTGCGTATGCGGCACCGTAGTCTCTGAACTTCACCCTCGGATTCACCACAACGGTCGATACTTTGTCACGGAGGATCGAAGCAGAGTTTCACCGCCTAAATCTCTATTTAGAAGAGGATTTTAATGGAAGGGAGAAGAAGAACATAAGATGCCTTATGCAAACTTATGGCATGGAAAGTGTAGTATGAATGCCTTACCCTTGGGTCCTATTTATAGGCTTTAGGGGTAGTTATTGTAGGAAATAACTAAATATAAGCTTATTAGCCTATATTAGCACATTCATTTATCCTCTTCTTCATTCACTTATCAAGTGCCTTTATGCACTTATAAAGTGACTTTTTCCACTTATCGAGTGGTCCTTTTCACACGAGAAAAGGTTTCCTTCGTGCACGCTTTCGTGCACGCGACATCTGAGGTCCGTATACCCTCATACATCCCCTCATGGGTGTATTCATGTCGTCCATATCCAACACGAATAACCCTCAAAAGAGCCTCGGGTGACACTCCGGAGTGGGTGCAAATCCTCTTGATCTCAAAATCACTCTGAATCGCTCCATATCTCCTAAAATACGACAAAAACAAGAAATCATGAAAAGCATCGCAATATTGTCGAATAATTGTGAAAAACGCGATATGAGCGATCAAAGTGGCATGCAAACATGCAGCAAAAGGGTGTAAAATACGGAGCGATCAATCTCTCTCTCCCCCCAATTCTCTCTCTCTCTCTCTCCACCAAGTCTCTCTCTCCCTCTACCGATTCTATATATATCTCTCTCTACCGATTTTCTCTCTATCTCTCTCTACTGATTCTCTCTCCTCTCTCTATAGATTCTCTCTCTCTACACCAAATCTCTCTCTACCGATTCTCTCTCTCCTCTCTCTACAGACTCTCTCTCTCTCTCTCTCTCTCTCTCTCGGGTGGGATGGTGCATGGGGTGGTTGAGTGGGTGAGTGTGCATTCATGCGTAGGGTGGGTGGGTTATGTGTGTGGTGTGTGTGCATTGGGGGGAGAGGGGTGTGCATGGGGTGTGTGCGCGTGGGTGGGTGGGTTGTGTGTGTGGGTGTGTGTGCTTGGGGGTGGGTGTGTGTGCTTGGGTGTGTGTGTGCATGGGTAGGTGGGTGGGTGTGCGTTGGGTGGGTGGGTGGGTGGGTGGGTGGGTGCTTAGGTTGGGAGTGTGTGTGCTTGGGGTGGGTGCATGTGTGTGCTTGGGGTGTGTGTGTGTGCTTGGGGGGGGGGTGTGTGTGTGTGCATGGGTGTGTGGGTGGGTGTCACGCCCCGCTTCCCTAAAATGGAGGCGAGACGTGAGAAGGTCCGCTCAAACGTGGAGCTGTGAAGCTGCACGCCTGATAAGCATCAATTTAGTATAAGCAGGTCCCTGTAAACGTAAAAGGAACAACAACAATAATAATAATAGAATGAGACGGATATGAAATAACCATTCCCAAAGTTTGTCCACAAAACATTCAACATCGCAGAAAAGCCACCAGGCTAACAGGGAAGAGTCTAAGGCCCAGAACAAGGCCAAGCAAAAACAACACAAACATAACAGAGTATCAAACTAGGTGCCACGCACCGACAACTAAGCAGTCTAACAAAAGAAGCTAAACGAAGACACTAAGACTGATCCCCAGTGTCAACGAAGTCCTCGATCAACGCGGGTTCTGACTCAGCATCAGCGAACACCACGTCCTCAGCAAGTAACTCAGGCTCGGGCTCTAACATGTGTCACCCAAAAGAGAAAAGGGGCACATGTCAGCAAGTCGAAAGACTTGTGCAAGGAAACGGAAAGAAAGGTAAACTAGCAACCTAGCAGTTAAAGTATGGTGCATGGCAAGTAAAGTAAGGCGGTAACATGAAAAGTAAAGTACAAGTAGCAAGTGGTTGTTGTGACATGTAATGTCAAGTAACAAGTACAAGTACAAGGGATCACTCAACGAGTGCCCTATTACCCGCAGGCTGTGTTCAAGTATCAAGTACAAGGGATCACTCAACGAGTGCCCTATTGCCCGCAGGCTGTGTTGAGCTCGTCTTCTGGAACACGAGCCAGAAAGTGTATTTGGCATAGGATTGTGCCCACGCAAGGTGGGTGCCTAGCCGGAACAAATAGTACAAGTATGTAGCGAAGCTACGCAATCACGGTGAGTGTTCAAGCATGCAATGACATGAGAAGATATTAGCGTACCGTTAATTGAAATTAAACATGGCAGGCAAAATGCAATGACATGAACATATTCGCGTACCGTTAATTCAAATTAAACATGGCAGTTAAAATGCAATAGCATTTAAGGATGCATGGATGACATGAACAGTTAATACGCGTACCGTTAAGGGAAAGTAAACGTGACATACAAGCATGATGAGAGTGACGGACCAAGCTTCGTTGTCAAGCTAGGTCAAAGGCGTCTAGACGGCTATCCTTTCACCGTCTAGTCTTTTTTACGCTAAAGCAAGGTAATGGCCTAAGACGTGGCCCAAATCAAGAGATGCAAGTTTCACTTGCCTGATACCGGGATTGACGAGCAATGAAGATAGTCACACAAGCTAACTACGGAATGGATCACTGTTATGGCAAAACAATCATTAGCACAATGATTCTAAATTGGTTTCTTATTAGAACCCTAACCATCCAATAATCCATTTTATTAGGGTTTCACAATGTCAATGTGGGTTATGCTAAAACTAAAGGAATCGAGTATTACCGTGAAGAAGAGAAGGAACGATGCCGAGCAACCGCGGCAACGGAAGAACAATCCAGCTCAGATCTGGAAATGAGGGAAAAATATGAAGAAATGGGTTTTGATGTGGATTTTGGGGGTTTGATGAAGGTTTGAGGAAGGTGGAAGGTGGAAAGTGTTAAGTAAGGGTTTGGATGATGAAGGATGTGCTTGGGATGAAGGATTAATGGTTTGAGGAAGATGGGGGCTCAATGGGGGAGAAATTAGGGTTTTAGGTCGTGAGGAAGAAGAAGAAAACATTTGGGAGGGGTTTAAATAGGAAGGGCTGGCGGCTGCCCAGAAATTAGGGTTTCGACACTGATTAGTCGGTCAGAGAACAACCACTGACCGACTAGTTTGGGAACTAGTCGGTCGGTTGACCAACGAAGACCGACTAAGTCCAAACAGTAACTCCTGTGCAAAAATAGGATTTAGATTTAGTCGGTCAAAGAACAACTACTGACCGACTAGTTCGACATCTACTCGGTCGAAAGATGAACTTAGACCGACTAAGAACGAACAGTAACTGGTACGAAAAATAGTTGATGAGTTAGTCGGTTAAAGAAGCATTGCCGACCGACTAGTTTGCAACCTAGTCGGTCAACCAACGTTCTTAGACCGACTAACGACAAACAGTAACTCCTGAGAAATTTAGAAAGCCAACTAGTCGGTTCAAGAAGGTTTTCCGACCGACTGGATCGTCATCTAGTCGGTCGGTGCCCCTTCTTACACCGGTTAATGAGCACCAAAAGTTCCGACATGGAGCGCGAAGCTCCGGGATCGATTCCTAAGACTCCTAGGCTTGATCTAACAATAAGATATGACCGATATGAAGCCCGTCACGAATGACTTGCTCCAAAATCGACGATCAACGGAAGAAGCTATGAAAATACGACGAAACGATCGAAAATGAAAGTTACGGAGACGAAAACCACACATGAGGAGAAAATCCATCAAAACATATAATATAATATAATAAATCCAGATACATGAAAACCAGTCGTTACATCCTCCCCAACTTAAGAAAAATTCCGTCCTCGGAATTTCCCAACACTCACGTGTCCGGGAACAAAAGTGGGAAACGATCTCGCATCTCATCCTCATTCTCCCAAGTAGACTCTCCAGGCGAGCCGTGTCACCACATCACCCTCACAAGATTGACAATATTGTTTCGAAGTGACTTCTGACGCCTGTCCAGAATCTGCACTGGCTGCTGGTCATACGTCACATCAGGGCGAACGGTAATCTCCGAAAAATCCACAGCATGAGATGGATCGCTAATGTATCGACGAAGCTACGACACATGAAAAACATTGTGAACTCCTTCCAAAGATGGCGACAAGGCTAAGCGATAAGCTACCACGCCAACTCTCTCTAGAATGTCAAACGGTCCAATGTATCGCGGGCTCAACTTCCCTCGCTTCCCAAAGCGAATCACACCACGATTCGGGGAAATCTTCAGAAACACATGATCTCCAGGCTGAAACTCCAAAGGACGACGTTTAGCATCAGCCCAATGCTTAAAACGGTCCTGAGCAATCCTCAACCTCTCCCGAATATTCCTGGCAACCTCCACAGCCTCCACAATCATCTCAGGTCCCAACAGCTCCCTATCACCAACGTCATCCCAACTCAATGGCGATCGACATTTCCTCCCATACAAAGCGGCGAAAGGCGCCATGCAAATAGACGCCTGGTAGCTGTTGTTGTAAGAGAACTCCACCAAGTGTAGATGGTCCTCCCACAAACCCTTGAAATCCAACATGCACGCCCTCAGCATGTCTTCCAAAATCTGAATTGTCCTCTCGGACTGGCCATCCGTCTGCGGATAGTACGTCGTGCTGAAACTCAGACGCGTACCCAGACTCTTCTGCAAACTCTGCCAGAACTGAGATGTGAACCTCGTGTCTCTGTCCGACACGATACTCACGGGGACCCCGTGAAGTCGCACGACCTCCAGCACGATTCACGTTACATCACTATCCAAACTAGGAAAAGGGAATAAAACGGAGAGTAAAAGAATTTACCTCCATATATCTCCTTGCTAGCGCCTCAGTGGACTGTCCCACTCGGAATGGAATAAAGTGCGCGAATTTGGTCAGTCGATCTACGATCACTCAAATCGCATCATTCTGCTTCGGACTCCGAGGTAGTCCAGTCACGAAATCCATAGTGATGTGTTGCCACTTCCACTCCGGAATCGGAAGTGGTTGCAGCAACCCTGCCGAACGCTGATGCTCCGCCTTCACTTGCTGGCAAACCAAACACTTGGCTACACTCCGAGCCACACTCCCTTTCATACCATGCCACCAATAGTTCAGACGAAGATCCTTTTACATCTTGGTCCCACCAGGATGCACAGAATACGGCGAGCTATGTGCCTCCACCAACAACTCCTCTCTAATATCTCCAGCTGGCACACACAACCTGGATCTAAACCTCAGCGAGCCATCCTCATGAATCAAAAAGTCAGTCCGCAGACCGGCTTCCACCTGCTCCCGAATCTTCACTAGCTTCGGATCTTCAGCCTAACCGGCCTTGATCCGATCCACGATTGTCGACTGTACATGCATACCCATCAACGAAGAAGCCTCCCCAGGAAGAACAATCTCCACACCAGACTCGCAAAAATCCTGCTGCAATCTCCACTGCGAGGTCAAAATCATCACCGCTGGAAGCCTACTCAGCGCATCAGGAACCACATTCACCTTGCCAGGGTGATACTGCAAATCAATCTCATAATCCGTCATGAGCTCCAACCATCGACGATGTCGCATGTTGAGCTCCTTCTGAGTAAAAATATACTTCAAGCTTTTGTGATCGGTGAAGATTTTCACTTTCTCACTCATCAAGAAGTGCCTCCAAATCTTAAGGGCAAACACAACAGCGGCCAACTCCAAATCATGTGTCGGGTAATTCTTCTCATGAACCTTGAGCTGACGAGAAGCATAAGCCACAACATGCCCGTGCTGATGCAACACACAACCGAGACCCTTGCCAGAAGCATCGTAAAAGATCTCAAATCCATCGCTGCGATCAGGCACAACAAGAATAGTGGCAGTCGTCAACCTCTCCCTCAGAACACCAAAAGCATTCTCACAATCACCCGACCAAACAAAAGCAACATCCTTCCGCGTCAATCTGGTCATCGGCTCAGCAATACGGGAAAAGTCCTTAATGAATCACCGATAGTAACCAGCAAGCCCAAGGAAACTCCGGATCTCAGACGCTGACTGCGGAACAGGCCACTCTCTGATGGCCCTAATCTTCTTGGGATCCACTGAAATACCATCTCCAGTCACCACATGCCCCAGAAAAGCAACTCTATCCAGCCAAAACTCGCACTTCGAAAATTTAGCATACAACCGATGCTTCCTCAAAATCTCCAATACCGTCCTCAAGTGCGAGGCATGCTCTTCCTCCGACTTCGAATAGATCAGAATGTCGTCAATAAATATAACGACAAACTTATCCAAAAAGTCATAGAAAATCATGTTCATCAGATTCATGAAAACTGCGGGTGCGTTAGTTACACCGAAAGGCATAACCACAAACTCATAGTGTCCATACTTCGTCCTGAAAGCTGTCTTCGACACATCATCCTTCTTCACCTTCAACTAATGGTAACCACTCCTCAAATCCAACTTAGAAAACACCCTCGATCCTCCCAGCTGATCAAAGATATCATCGATGTGAGGCAACGGGTATTTATTCTTAATAGTCACCGCATTCAGCTCTCGATAGTCCACGCACATGCGACGCGAACCATCCTTCTTCTTTACCAACAACACAGGTGCTCCCCACGGAGACACACTAGGGTTGATGTAACCCTTCTGCATAAGCTCATTCAACTACCTACGCAATTCCTCCAACTCTGCTGGCGCCATACGATATGGTGCCTTCGAAATGGGCTGCGCACCTGGAATCAGATCAATAGAAAACTCCAAAGCTCGATTAGGCGGCAATCCAGACATTTCCTCGGGGAAGACGTCACCAAAATCTCGCACCACAGCTGGCCACTCCAACTCCATCTGCATAGCCACAACCTCCACCGGTCTGGCCCGAAATCTGACCGGACCCAGCGAACTGCTACCACGACTGAACTCAAATACTGGATGTCCGGGAATCTCAAACACCACCTTCTTCCTCCGACAGTCAATCGTAGCATAGAAGCTCGCAAGCCAATCCATCCCAAGGACCGCATCGTAGTTGATGATGTCGTGGATAATAAAATCAGCACAAAGCTCACGTCTACAAACCACCAACGGACAAGAATTACACCCATGATGCACTGAGACCACACCGTTCCCTGTGACGATATTCCAACTCTTAGGAAGAGAGGACGTCGACAAGGAATGCTTCTCCACGAAGCTCCGGGCCAAAATGCACATCGATGCACCTGAGTCAAAGAGGACTCGTGCAGGAAATGTGCAAACCAAAACCACACCTAACAAACAATCTAACAATCAAATCCTATTCTAGCAACAAACATGAGCAAGCAACCAACATAATCAACAATCAAACTAAGGAAGAAAAATAGCTAGAACGAGTGTTACTTGTAATAACCTCATCCACGGCCATGCTCTCATCCTCAGTCATCAGAAAGGCCTGCCCTCTTGGCGGAACAGCCTGCCGAAAGGCCTGTCTCTGTGGAACAAGAGGCGCTCCACGTCCAACGGGCACAGGAGCTCGCTGCTGCAACTGCTGTGCTGCAATAGGAGCCCGCCAAGGCTGCTTCGACTTGGGACACTCCCTGATGGTGTGGGCAGGATCTCCGTAGACAATGCACTGTCCTAGAAACCTCCTACACTGATCCCTGAGGTGTCCAGTCTTGCCACAGAAATGGCAAGTCTTCAGAATATGCCCTCCTGGCCTCTTGAACTGCACCGGATGATTAGGCTTGAAACCAGGCCTAACCACCGCCCTGGCCTGCTCCATAGGCCTCTTCCCAGCTCCGGAAACATGTCCCTTCCTCTGGTTCAAATTCAACTCTTGCCGCCTCGCAGCAATCAGAACCTTCTGATATGTCTCCAGGTCAGAAGAGGTCACAAAGCTCTGAAGCTCCAAGGCAAGTCCCTGAAGAAATCACTAAGCTTTCTCATCGGCATCTTGCACCATCTTTGGTGCAAACCGACTGAGCCTCGTGAACTCTTGGTGGTACTGATCCACCGACAAGCTCCCATGCTTCAGATCTATGAAGCGCTGCAGTATCACCTGCCTAGCAGCCTTCGGAAAGAATTCTCCATCAAATCTGGCCTTGAAGGTAGCCCAAACTATCGGCTCCACCAGCATCTTTTCTTCAGCATCCCACCAGTTTCGGGCATTATCCTTCAGCTTCCTCTTAGCCAAATCAACCCATCCAGCCGGGTTAATCTTCGCCATCACCAGGTTATCCTCAATGTTCCAAATCCACTCGTCGACAGCCAGAGGACCATCAGACCCATCAAAATATGCGTGACCCAGCTCCCGAAATTGCTTCGCTCCCGGCTCGGAGCGAGGGGCATCCGGAAGTGCCCGGGCAGCTCGAGCAAGTGGAGCATTCTGGACTTGCAGGAGCACGCCCTGCTGCACTTGCATCATCTGGATCATCATCCGCATCATCTCTCCGTTGGTGGGTTCCCGCTCAGGCTCCTCATCATGAGGGGGCGCACCACTACCTCCACCACGGGTGAATCGCCTTCCTGCCATCTAGTGACACAGAAAACGAAGCAGATTAGACTCATAGCTTATGACTCGGATATTGAATTTATTTGTTGGACAATCTTATATTATTATTTTTATCCCTGATAATTGCAGTTACAGAGAGACCTGCATGGGCCACCACTAAAACCTGTCACGCCCCGCTTCCCTAAAATGGAGGCGAGACGTGAGACGGTCCGCTCAAACGTGGAGCTGTGAAGCTGCACGCCTGATAAGCGTCAATTTAGTATAAGCAGGTCCCTGTAAACGCAAAAGGAACAACAACAATAATAATAATAGAATGAGACGGATATGAAATAACCATTCCCAAAGTTTGTCCACAAAACATTCAACATCGCAGAAAAGCCACCAGGCTAACAGGGAAGAGTCTAAGGCCCAGAACAAGGCCAAGAAAAAACAACACAAACATAACAGAGTATCAAACTAGGTGCCACACACCGACAACTAAGCAGTCTAACAAAAGAAGCTAAACGAAGACACTAAGACTGATCCCCAGTGTCAACGAAGTCCTCGATCAACGCGGGTTCTGACTCAGCGTCAGCGAACACCACGTCCTCAGCAAGTAACTCAGGCTCGGGCTCTAACATGTGTCACCCAAAAGAGAAAAGGGGCACATGTCAGCAAGTCGAAAGACTTGTGCAAGGAAACGGAAAGAAAGGTAAACTAGCAACCTAGCAGTTAAAGTATGGTGCATGGCAAGTAAAGTAAGGCGGTAACATGAAAAGTAAAGTACAAGTAGCAAGTGATTGTTGTGACATGTAATGTCAAGTAACAAGTACAAGTACAAGGGATCACTCAACGAGTGCCCTATTACCCGCAGGCTGTGTTCAAGTATCAAGTACAAGGGATCACTCAACGAGTGCCCTATTGCCCGCAGGCTGTGTTGAGCTCGTCTTCTGGAACACGAGCCAGAAAGTGTATTTGGCATAGGATTGTGCCCACGCAAGGTGGGTGCCTAGCCGGAACAAATAGTACAAGTATGTAGCGAAGCTACGCAATCACGGTGAGTGTTCAAGCATGCAATGACATGAGCAGATATTCGCGTACCGTTAATAGAAATTAAACATGGCAGGCAAAATGCAATGACATGAACAAATTCGCGTATCGTTAATTCAAATTAAACATGGCAGTTAAAATGCAATAGCAGTTAAGGATGCATGGATGACATGAACAGTTAATACGTGTACCGTTAAGGGAAAGTAAACGTGACATACAAGCATGATGAGAGTGACGGACCAAGCTTCGTTGTCAAGATAGGTCAAAGGCGTCTAGACGGCTATCCTTTCACCGTCTAGTATCTTTTACGCTAAAGCAAGGTAATGGCCTAAGACGTGGCCCAAATCAAGAGATGCAAGTTTCACTTGCCTGATACCGGGATTGACGAGCAATGAAGATCGTCACACAAGCTAACTACGGAATGGATCACTGTTATGGCAAAACAATCATTAGCACAATGATTCTAAATTGGTTTCTTATTAGAACCCTAACCATCCAATAATCCATTTTATTAGGGTTTCACAATGTCAATGTGGGTTATGCTAAAACTAAAGGAATCGAGTATTACCGTGAAGAAGAGAAGGAATGATGCCGAGCAACCGCGGCAACGGAAGAACGATCCGGCTCAGATCTGGAAATGAGGGAAAAATCTGAAGAAATGGGTTTTGATGTGGATTTTGGGGGTTTGATGAAGGTTTGAGGAAGGTGGAAGGTGGAAAGTGTTAAGTAAGGGTTTGGATGATGAAGGATGAGCTTGAGATGAAGGATTAATGGTTTGAGGAAGATGGGGGCTCAATGGGGGAGAAATTAGGGTTTTAGGTCGTGAGGAAGAAGAAGAAAACGTTTGGGAGGGGTTTAAATAGGAAGGGCTGGCGGTTGCCCAGAAATTAGGGTTTCGACACTGATTAGTAGGTTAGAGAACAACCACTGACCGACTAGTTTGGGAACTAGTCGGTCGGTTGACCAACGAAGACCGACTAAGTCCAAACAGTAACTCCTGTGCAAAATAGGATTTAGATTTAGTCGGTCAAAGAACAACTACTGACCGACTAGTTCGACATCTACTCGGTCGAAAGATGAACTTAGACCGACTAAGAACGAACAGTAACTGGTACCAAAAATAGTTGATGAGTTAGTCGGTTAAAGAAGCATTGCCGACCGACTAGTTTGCAACCTAGTCGATCAACCAAAGTTCTTAGACCGACTAACGACAAACAGTAACTCCTGAGAAATTTAGAAAGCCAACTAGTCGGTTCAAGAAGGTTTTTTGACCGACTGGATCGTCATCTAGTCGGTCGGTGCCCCTTCTTACACCGGTTAATGAGCTCCAAAAGTTCCGACATGGAGCGCGAAGCTCCGGGATCGATTCCTAAGACTCCTAGGCTTGATCTAACAATAAGATATGACCGATATGAAGCCCGTCACGAATGACTTGCTCCAAAATCGACGATCAACGGAAGAAGCTATGAAAATACGACGAAACGATCGAAAATGAAAGTTACGGAGACGAAAACCACACATGAGGAGAAAATCCATCAAAACATATAATATAATATAATAAATCCAGATACATGAAAACCAGTCGTTACAGTGGGTGTGCGTGGGGTGGGTGGGTTGGTGGGTGTGCGTGGACGGTGTGTGTGCTTGGGGTGGGGGTGGGTGTGCGTGGGGTGGGTGCATGTGTGGGGGGGGTGTGTGTGCTTGGGGTGGGGGTGTGTTGATGGGTGTGGGTGGGTGGGTGCACGGGGGGTAGGTGGGTTGTGTGCATGGGGGGGGTGTGTGCATGGGGGGTGTGTGGTTGGGGGTGTGTGCATGGGGTGGGTATGTATGTGTGGGTTAGTGGTTGTGGGCATGGGGTTTCTGCACATATGTGGCTTGTGCTTAGGGTGAGTGTGCGCTGGGTTGGGGTGGGGTTTTGTGGGGTGGGCGTGTCTATGTGGGTGTGTGGGTTGTGTGCATGGGGTGGGTGTGCGTGCATGGGTGGGTTGTGTGCTTGGGGTGGGTGTGCTTGGGATGGGTGGGTGCATGGGCATGTGTGACCTGTTGAAGTATTGGCTCAATCTGGGCACTATAAGGTAGACGATCACACATGCACTAACCCACCCCAATGCTCACACCCACCCAATACCTCCACCCACCCCCATGCACCAACCCACCCCAATGCACACACCCACACACACATGCACCCAATGCACACACCCACCCACCCCATGCACACACACCCATGCCCACATCCCCCTATGCATGCACACACCCACACACAAACCCATGCACCAACCCACCCCGATGCGTGTGCACACACACCCCATGCACATACACACCGAATGCACACACCCACCCCATGCACATACACACATGCCCACACCCACACCCCCATGCACGCACACACCCACACAAACCCATGCACCAACCCACCCCAATGCACACACCCCCCCACATGCACAACCCACCCCATGCCCACACACCCCATGCCCACACCCACCCACCCACCCATGCACACATCCACACATGCACACACTCCCACACCCCATGCACACACTCCCCATGCACACACTCACCCACCCATGCACACGCACCCCCTAATGCACGCACACACACCTACCCACATGCACACCCCCCTAATGTGCGCATACACACCCCCACACCCATGCACCCACCCACCCCAATGAACACACACACCCAATTCAGGGTATTAACTTATAAAAGGCCCAAACGTGAGAGTATTAACTTATAAAAGGCCCATTCAATGGTAAATTTGTCCAAATTTCTGTTTTTTGGACGGAAAATTAAAAAAAAAACTTAAAAGCGTTGGAAAACGTTTGGGTATATATTTTGATGAAAATAAAAGTCAGGATATTTACGTAAAAATGGCCCAAACGTGAAGGTATTTTTCTGCAATTTACCCTATTTACTTTTCAAATTTTTATGGGATTTTTTATGCATATATGAGCATGAAATAGATATGATGCAAGGTAAAGGAGAAACAAAAGAAAAAGAGAATGGAAAAGGAAAAAAATAAAAGCAAGAAAAATATGGACATGTGGATCATCTGGAAGAAATTAAAAGAAAAGTGGGCATGGAAATGCTCCTCCCCCAAGCTAAATCATGCATTGTCCTCAATGCGATAACCCATGAGTGTGTGAGGACGAAAAATCTGAGGGGGAAGAGAGTGGTAATCTCATCAGGCAGAGCCACCGTTAGGTGGTGGTAATATGGGTGATGTGGGTGAAGGGTGTTCGTCAGAAAGTGGTGGGCCTGCAATAGCTGTGTGATGATGAAGTGGGTGGAGCAACAGTAGATGGTGTGGGAATATGAGCTGCAGATGTGGATGGATGTGCAGATGATGATGAATGAGGTAAGGATGGTATGAGGAGGAGAGTGGGTACATGATCACTCCGTGTTTTACACCTTTTTTCCGCATGATTGCATGCCATTTAGATCGCTCAAATCACATTTTTCACGATTTATCGACAACATTGCGATACTTTTCACGATTTGTTGTTTTTGTCGTATTTCGGGAGATTTGGAGCGATTTGGAGTGATTCCAAGATACACCTACTCCAGAGTGTCACCGACGACTTCCCCGAGGGGTATTTAGCTATTGGAGAGGAGCGGAAGAAGAAAGAACGTCGTAGGAGTGACGAGGAGGCAAAAACAATCAGAATGGGCATTTTTGGTGTCTCACTCGGCCGAGCGAAGGAGTCACTCAGCCGACCAGCGAGACCCCGCTCGGCCGACCAGATCGGACACGCTTCATGTGTGCACTCGGTCGAGCATTAGAAGCCACATCGGCCGAGTGACGAAACTCCGTCCGCCCGAGTGGCACTCAGACGACGCCCATCAAAAAGAGCCAACTTACTGTTTTTCGTCTGCCTGAGCATCAGAAGACCCACTCAGCCGAGTGGAAATTGCCGACCGCCCGAGTGAATAGAAGCCATCGGCCGAGTGACGACAACTCACTCGGCCGAGCGACGCCCGAAGTGAAGACCCCCAAGACCCCAGACTTACTGGAAATTCTTAGGGTCTCCCACTTGGCCGAGCGACTTTTGTCACTCGGCTGAGTGAGCCGCGCTGCCTGTAGCGTAAATTGTGATTTTCTGGCTGCGCAGGGGCATTTTGGTCACGGATTTTTGGGCAGTTTTGGGGGGTATTTAACCCCAGTTTTTAACCTAGGTTAGAGAGCTTTTCCCCTGGCTTTTGGCAGCTTTTTAGATTAAACTTTTTAGCTTTTGATTCTTGTGATTGGAGAGGAGAGAAAAGTTTATTTTTGTTGGATTCTTGGAGAACTCTATTGGTTTGTCTCCCTCGTCATTAAAAATCTCATTTTTATTGCTTATTTGAATATTGCCATGAATTCTATTGCTATTTCAATTGATTATTTTTGCAATTGTGAAATGATTTGTGAGTAGTCCTAACGTCTTGGGGCGTGGGGATGAACCCTACGAGCCCAATTTCCGATTTGTGATGATTTGGTAGAACCATCGCTAGAATTGCTATTAGGGTTAGTTTGGGATCGATTTACTACGGATAGCTAGGTGTTCATACCGATTGGGATTTGCAAGAGATTGGATCCCAATTCGATAGGAAACCCTAGAAATCCGAATTGGGTTGAAATTGAGTTTCCGTAGTATCGGTTTGCAAGAGATTGGATCGATACTAGGGTTCTCGGTTGCAATTCCATACCGATACCCGTTTGCAAGAGATTGGACGGGTAGGAACTATCCCAACCTAGGTCGTGGCCCGAGTTTGCACGAGAGTGGGCTCGGGACGCGATTGAACGATGATGTTGATCCTAATGCTAGCTTGCCTAGGCTAGGGTTTGTAAGAGATTGGACCCAAAGCTAGGATAGCTATAGACCAGCAACAGCGTGAGAGCGTGAGCTAGGTTTTACATTCAGTTGCAACTAGTTCATCCGAAATTCTACCCTAGCAATTGTGATACCAATGAATCACATTGACGAGATACGGTGAGTAGCGGGGATTCCCTATTCCCTAGGCGTCTTTATTTGATTCTATATCTCCATACTTTGTCTGACGATTGTGACAGGATCGCCGCAAGGCAAATTCCTTCTTTTCTGTTCCTATAGCCAGGTTGTTCGGAGAAGGCACTGTCATACGTCCTCCCTGTGTTCGATAACCCACTCGCCGTTACACCGTGCGCTTGCGGTAAAACTACACGGTCACCCTTTTGGGTTACATTTTGGAGCGATCAAGTTTTTGGCGCCGTTGCCGGGGAGGCGATTATGTTTGATCCTACCACCCTAGCTATTTCTTTCTTTTTGTTTTATTTCTTTATTTTTATCTAACCCTTCCATAGTGCTAATCACTTCTTTGAAACTTTGTTTTCCCGTGCATGTACACGAGATCCACTGCGGACCCCATTGATATATTGTTTGATCCTGAGATCGAGCGTACATTACGGAGAATCAGAGCGGAGAGGAGACCCGATACGGAAGGGAGGTTTATGAACGTCCGGGAGACGCCTGAAGAGTTAGCGGCAAGAATGGCGAGGATTATTTCCATTCGAGATAGGCTCCGGCCTAAGACTTCCTCCACGACCTCGTCCATAGCCATGCCGGAGTTGGCGGCCGAAAAGAATTTTGAGTTGAAGACTGGGCTTGTGGTTCTGATGCAGCAGGATCCATTTCATGGGAACGCCCATGAAAATCCCCACTACCATATCCAGCTCTTCCTATCAAAGTGCGCCACCTTCCAGATGCCGGGCGTTACCCTGGATGCCATCAGACTGTGCCTCTTCCCCTTCACATTAAAAGATAAAGCTCTTTATTGGTTGAGGACGCAAGCTGAGGGAGTCTTTACCACATGGGATGAGTTGGCAAGCGCGTTCATCGACAAGTTCTATCCGCCTTCCAAGACAGTAAAGATTAGGAGTGCTCTCATGTCCTTCAAGCAAGGACCTCAAGAGACACTCTACAAGGCTTGGGAGCGTTTCAAAGACCTGCAGCATCAGTGCCCCCACCATAGCATTGAAGATTGGGAGCTAGTCCATAGCTTCTACAATGGTCTCCAACCGGGGACCAAGCAGATTATTGATGCCGCGGCAAATGGGGCCATCCTATCGAAGACTCTCGACGAAGCTACGGCCCTAATTGAGGAGATGGCCTCAAACAATCAACAATGGGGCGACGAGCGAGGACACTCTTCGTCCTCCTTGAAGCCATCTAGCATCTATGAGGCAAAGGCCGTAGCGGAGCTGACCAACAAGTTCGATTCTCTTCACAAGGTGGTGGAGAGACTGGAGAAGTATATTACGGAGCCCCAAGGACCCCCGTCCACATCTGCACCAACAAATCAAATGTGTGATTAGCAAGACCAATCCCAAGCTATGTATTTGGGAGGAGAACAAGGAGAGGGATCCTTGGAGCAAGTTCAATACGTCGCGGGGAACCAAGGATATTGGGCCAATCCGGCCACAAGAAACCATCCCGGTTTCTCCTACACAAACAATGATGGAGCATTGAATTCGCCACAACAACTACCTCAACAAGCTCGACCAAAACAACAACAACAACAATAACATTATCCACCTAGGGGGCCTCCGCAACAAAATTTCCCACCCAAGCAACAAGTTGGACCCTATAGGCCGCCCGGATACAATCAAGGGTGGAGAAATCAAAACCCTCCACAAGCTCAACTGTAGGACCCTGCCAAAACAGAGTTAGGATCGATAATTAAAGTTGAGACTTACGCTTGCGTATGCGGCACGGTAGTCTGGAACTTTGCCTTCGGATTCGCCACGACGGATCGAGTCTTCTCACGAACGGAGTAAGGCTACTAAATCCACAATCTAAATCTCTACTTTAGATTAAGAACTTGGATAGAGGGAGAGGAAGTATTTCGGCAGAGCTTCGCTAGGATGAAGATGCATGCATGAATGCCATGCAAAAGTGTAAGAAATGGCTTACCCTTGGGTCTTATTTATAGCCCCCAAGGTAGTTATTTTAGGGTAAATTGTTCCTTTGGAACAATTTAACTAAGGTGTACCATGATACATGGCACAATATAAGCTTAAGTTGTACCATATGCATGGTACAACATAAGCTTAAGATATTCCCCCTTTATTAGCCATATGTCGCATGCACTTATGCATATATAATGCGACTTTCCTACTCATCCAGAGATCCTCTCCGCAAGGGAACAGATTCCCTTCGCACACGACTTCGTGTACGTGACGTTCGAGGTCCGTATTCCCTCGTACATCCCCCACAAGGGTGTACAAACGTCTTCCATATCCAACATCTCCCACTCACACTTGAGGGGATTGTAAGAGAACGTCTTTCTCTTAGTTCTTTCATCTATCATACCGAGAAATAGACCGTGCGACCGTCATGCGCGTAGAGTCTGTTGTTGTGCACTTGTTAGAGATACACAACGACCTCGAAGGTGCAAAGTTGAGTAGTTCAACGCATGCTTTACCCTAGATTATTTCTTCACATTTCTTATACTTTATATTCAACAATTGAATCCCATCTGGATTACAATTGGCTGGCCAGCTTTGAATTATTAAAGTCCAAATGCGAATATGAAATCAATCTTCCTCTTCTTGCGAACCTTCTGATCTTGACTTGATTCGCTTTTCTAACGTGCCCCGCCGAGCCGAATTATCATAGCCCATTAGTAACACGCTAAGATAGCGATCATCTCGTCAAATCTAAAGGAACCAATTGGAGTCCTTGAGGGTAAGAGTTAAGACCCGTATGGCCTTTGAGTCTCACATAATAGCAAACACTATTGCTACTAACTCAGTGGTCGAAATGCATACGTGGTATGAACACGTACTACAACATCACTCCTTTCCCAGGGAGAGTATGTCTTAATGATGTTGTACAGATGAAAAGATTAGACATCACAGTGCCTATCTTTTTGAGTCCCCTTACTACTCGTGAAATATTCACGGACTCTCATCCTGCATAAGACAGATAGGATTTAAAAATCCTATGAGATCTCTTTCAAATATCCTTGTGATACAGATCTCAGATCTTTTGTAAGCATCCATATGATGCAGATCTTTCATTCGACTATCTTGTTTAAGTCACGACTCTAAATCATTTGTCTAATGATTTTGACTTTAAACTAGTCTCATCTCTATCTTATCCATCTGATAAGATAAGGCGGTTGCTCATGTGAGAGAGCCAACCTTAATCTGTCTGACATACACACAATAAAATAGCTGAGACTTAAACACAAATGTATATAAAATCATTTGTAAGAAACTTGTATGCAAATTAAATTTTGATCTTCTATAGACATGGGAAATATTACATGATACAGCTCAGCACCTACGCATTCCCATAGATGATAAGTGTTTGAAAAACACATCTCTGGGGATTGCCTTAGTAAGGGGATCCGCTATCATCTCATGCGTGGATATGTATCCTATGTCTACTTCCTTCCGTTTGTCATAGTCCTTTGCAAACTTGAATCGAATGTCAATGTGTTTGGTCTTACAATGAAATTTAGGATCTTTGACATAGGCAATCGAAGCTTGACTATCACTGTATATAGGAACAGTGCTCGAGTCAGTGGCATTCGTCAGCCTGTCTAAGAATTTCCTAAGCCAAACAGTTTCTTGGACCGCCATGCTGAATGCTACGAATTCGGCTTCCATGGTTGATAGGGCGATGCAGGTTTGCTTCTTGCTACTCCAGGATATTGCACCATTCCCGAGCAAGTAAACAAAGCCTGAGGTAGATCTTCGCTCGTCGAGATCACCCGCCCAATCAGCATCGGTATAGCCTTCGAGTCTCAAGGTATTGCCTTGATAGCATAACGCATAGTCCGCAGTCCCTTTGAGGTATCTTAATATCCTCTTCACCGCTTTCCAGTGTGCCTGTCCTGGGTTGGATTGGTAACGGCTTACCATACCAACAACATAGCAAATGTCCGGTCTGGTACACATCATGGCGTACATCAGACTCCCGACAGCACTGGAGTATGGAACTTTTTCCATAGCTTTCTTTTCTTTTGGATCTTTGGGACACATTTCCAAACATAGACCATCGCCTTTGCTTATTGGAGTATCAATTGGCTTGCAGTCCTGCATATTAAACCGTTCTAAGACTTTCTTTATATATGTCTCTTGAGAGAGAGAAAGAAGTTTCTTGGAACGATTTCTTGAGATCTTAACCCCAAGGATATATGCAGCTTCACCCATGTCTTTCATCTCAAAGACAGATGAAAGCCAAGCTTTGATATCCATGATAAGACGCTTATCATTTCCAGCTATAAGTATGTCATCTACATAAAGAGACATAATTACATACTTGTTTTTAATCCTCTTAATATATACGCAGTTGTCTTCGTCGAGCATGGAGAAACCATACGACAAAACGACTTCTTGAAAGCGCATATACCACTGCCTTGAGGATTGTTTAAGACCATATATGGATTTACGAAGTTTACAAACCTTATGTTTGTTTCCTTCTTGTACAAACCCGTTTGGTTGTTCCATGTAGATCTCCTCATCTAGTTCTCCGTTAAGAAAATCAGTCTTTACATCCATCTGATGTAACTCGAGGTCCAAACAAGCCACCATTGCCAGAATTAAGCGAATGGAGGTAAAACGCACGACAGGAGAGAAAGTCTCTTCGTAGTCTATTCCTTTCTGTTGCGTGAAACCTTTCGCAACAATGCGAGCTTTATATTTCTCGATGGAGCCATCAGCCTTATGCTTGATTTTGAGAACCCACTTGTTCCCAATGGCTCTACGTCCCTTAGGTAAATCAACCAAGTCCCAGACTTGGTTTGTTTTCATGGATTGAAGTTCTTCTTCCATAGCCGCTATCCATTTATCTTTAGCAGGACATGTGACGGCCTGTTTGAAATTTGCAGGTTCGTCATCATCTTGTAGTAATGTCATGAATGTTTGAGGAAATTCATCCTCAAATCTCAGAGGTGTTAGCCTCGTTTGATTACTACGTCTTGTTTGAGTTTGATCACTCCCACTTGGAATAATATCACTCCCACTTGGAATAGGATTGGTATCATTCGTATCATCCATCGGTGAAGTTTGAAACGTATTTTCTTCTTCACCAAGAATTCTCCCACTCGAACGTTCTGATCCTTCTTGATCCCAAGTCTCAAACAAGGATAACTCTTGACTTATCTCACCCTGTCTTGGAAACTCGTTTTCCAAGAAGACAACATCCCTCGATTCGAATTCTATTAGACCCCCATTGTCCTCTTGACCGACGAAAGCATATCCTTTGGAGTTTTCAGCGTATCGGATGAAGATACACTTCCTCCCACGTGGCCCAAGTTTGCCATATTTATGAGAGGATAAATGTGCGTAAGATGCACAACCCCAAGGTTTTAGAATGCTTAAGTCTGGAGTTCTATTGTTCCACAACTCATAAGGAGTAGAACTTACCGACTTCGAGGGTACACGGTTTAAGATGAATGATGCCGTCAATAATGCATCACCCCAAAAGGTGATAGGCAAATTTGCCTGAGACATCATTGAACGGACCATTTCCATCAATGTCCTATTTCTTCTTTCCGCAACACCGTTTTGTTGTGGAGTATAAGGCATAGTTATTTGATGAACTATGCCTTTTTCATCACAGAGTTCCTTAAAACTCGTTGATTGATATTCCCCACCCCGATCGGTTCGCAAGACCTTTATCTTGCGATCTAGTTGATTTTCCACTAAACTCATATAGTTTTTGAAGCAAGTTAAAGCTTCATGTTTGTGGGAAATCAAATAAATATGACCGAAACGGGTGAAGTCATCAATGAAAGTGATGAAATAGGACTTCCCGCGTCTTGTCTTAACATTCATTGGACCGCAAATGTCCGAATGGATAAGCTGTAATGGAACTTCGGCCCTTGTGCCAGTTCCAAACGGCTTGCGACAAGTTTTCCCTACAAGACAATGTTCGCAAGTTGACATTTCAACTTTTGAAACATTAGATAGCAAGCCACTTTTAGCAAGTCTATCCATTCTAGTTGGTCCAATATGACCAAGTCTTGCATGCCAACAAATGATCTCAGATTCAGAGTTAGAAGCATTTGTTAAATGGAAACTTTCATTAATGGAAGAAGAATCATCATACATTGTATTTAAAACAATTAATCCATTACAAACATTACCCGACCCAATTAAAGAACTATTACAAACAAGGTCAACCTTCTGTTTATAGAACCTCCATTCATAATCTAAAGACAATAACATGACCACGGAAACGATATTCCTTCTAATATCTGGAGCAAAGAGGACGTCGTGCAATAATAATGTCCGGCCATTGTCGAGAACTAGCTTACATGTTCCGACGCCTTTGACTTCAACACGAGTGTTGTTGCCGACGTATATCCACTTTGTTCCTTGAGTTATCTTTCGATACTCTACGAAGAACCTTTTGTCCTTCGCTACGTGGTCTGTGGCCCCTGAATCAATCAACCAAAAATAGTTAGATTCAGCAAGAAACATGGAACTAGAAACACATATGTAACTAGCCCTACAAGTTACCTTATCACTTCCATCCGTACATGTACGGGCGAAGTGACCGTACTTGTTGCACTTAAAGCACTTGATCTTCTTCAAGTTTTTCTTCTTTGAGTGCACATTCTTTTGCCACTTTTTGTTCTTAGTCTTATTTGAGGTTTCCGGTTCTTGCTTTCGTTCGTTCACAAACCTTAAGCGTTTATTCTTCCGCTTATTTCCCCCATGTGAGGAACTAGCGGCCACGTGCACTTCTGCACTAGGTTTTGCGGCTTGAATCCGCTCTTCCTCGAGTTCGAGGTGTTTTGAAACATCTCTTAAAGTTTTAATGCACTCATTATGAGTGAGGTGCATTTTCATGTTATCCCAGCTATCTGGGAGTGAACAAATGACTGCTTGGATCTGCTGTTCGTCAGACAGCGTAACACCCGCATCCTTTAATTCAGATATGAGATTCGCCATGTGGCAGAGATGCTTTTTCATAGAATGATCTCGCCGCATCTTGTACGAATCAAATTGAATATTTAAGGAGCGGAGTTTGGTAACCGAAGTTCCACCAAACTTTATCTCTAGCTTAGACCATATGTCTTTGGCTAGGTCGAATTCCCGAAATAGACGCATTATGTCATTGTCCATTGCGGACAGTAACATAATACGTGCTATTTTGTTCTTTCAAGTCCAAGTATCATAAGCTTCCCGGTCCCTCTTGTGTTGGGCTGTATTGCCCAACTCAGGTTCTTCCATTATGTTTTGGAGTGTTTCGAGCACATCTTGCTCCTCCAAAACATATTGGATTTTTATTGACCAAAGTTTATAATTGTCGCCGTTGAGCTTTTCACCTTTGTTAAGCTCTGCGACAATGTTCTTAGAAGCGGTAGACATATTCGATTCAAAAAACTGCAAAGAGAATGAAAAACACGATCAAAATTCTATGCATAAAGTTTCGATTCTTTAAACACTTGATAAGTTCCTTGGATGCGTTGAAATGTTACTCTAGAATCGAGAAGTTCACTACGTTCCCAACTACCATCTAGAAGTAATTTTCAAAGTATCCCTCTTACTTATCTCAAGTAAAAAGAAATCAGAAATAATACCCGTATGGTATTAGCAGCGGAAAAATACTTTGAAAAACATATCTTTCAAAATAGAATAGGTGAGAGTTTGCGCAAAGAATTTTAGCGCAACAATTGCCAAGCCACGAGACCTGTTCTACACACCCATGGGTTAGATAACCATGGCTGGATGGTGGTAGGACTTGGAATTCTAAATTGCGCTATCCCGATTAAGGACGGGTCATAACCTATTTGAAAAACATTTTTTTCAAAAAATTTGAAAATACATTGGCTAATCTCCGTAGAGTAGAGCACAATGTTATGTGTACATTGGCTAATCTCCGTAGATTAGAGCACAATGACATGGCTAATCTCGCATGAAGTAGAGCACTATGGCTAATCTTCAAGGAGTAGAGCCCAATGAAAAACTTCATTAAAACGTTAGTCCCGTATGAACTAGTCGGCACTGTGGTTAGCCCCGTATGGGCTAATCGGCACATTCGAGATTGACCAAGGCCTTTTGTCACCCCGTATGGGTCAGTTGACAAGTTTGCAATCGACCCAGACCTTCTGTCGGATTGGTCGACCAAAAACACCAAATTGGTCGACCAATTTTTGGTCTGCAACATCTTCCCAGCCAGGGCCTCTGCCCTGGCCGGGGCTTGGCCAAGGGCCGGCCAGGGCCTTTGCCCTGGCCGGCCAGG
Source organism: Scilla litardierei (assembly GCA_030789695.1). Taxonomy (NCBI): domain Eukaryota; kingdom Viridiplantae; phylum Streptophyta; class Magnoliopsida; order Asparagales; family Asparagaceae; genus Scilla; species Scilla litardierei. Next base: position 163,094 of record JAULAV010007855.1, read on the forward strand.
GGCCCTGGCCCCTCGGCCAGGGCCTCTGCCCTGGCCGAGGCCGGCCAGGGCCGGCTATGCCCTGGCCGAGGCCAGGGCATTGGCCCTGGCCTCTGCCAGGGCTGGCCAGGCCAGCCCTGGCCTCTGCCAGGGCCGGCCAGGCCCTGGCCGAGGCCAGGGCGTCGGCCCTGGCCTCTGCCAGGGCCGGCCAGGCCGGCTTGGCCTTGGCCGGCCACTGCCGGCCTGGCCATGGCCGGTCATGGCCAAGGCCATTTTGGGCATTGGCCGGCCATGGCCCCATTGGCCATGGCCGGCCATGGCCCCATTGGCCATGGCCGGCCACCCCCTTTGAATGGGGTTGCCGCACACACTCCTCCCCCTTGATGGGGTGGTCGCCGGTGGTTATTGGCCGTAGCCAACCCCCTCCGCTTGGGGAGGGGGGGGGGTGCATGGCCTTCATAGCCCATTTGGCCATGGTGCACATGCACCAAATTTCATCTTCCCCGATGGAAATAACTACCACCTTCTTCGTCGATGAAGCACCCGTTCGTCGATGAAGCACCCATTCGTCGAGAAATTAGTTATTTCCTAATGGCCGTGTGCCAAAAATGAATAACGTACTACGTGAACGGTCGGTTCTTCCCGTCACGGAGAGTTCCTACCATATCCGTAATGATAGGAGACCCTAACGTGAAAAGAACAACCGCTGCGTTCTCTCCGTCACGAAGCGTTCCTACCATATCCGTAATGGTAGGAGACCCATTCGTGAAAAAGACAACGACTCATTCATAGTTTCGACGGGGCGGTGGTTTGACCGGGGCGAACCCATATGGCTCTGATACCAATGTAGGACCCTGCCAAAACAGAGTTAGGATCGATAATTAAAGTTGAGACTTACGCTTGCGTATGCGACACAGTAGTCTCGGAACTTTGCCTTCGGATTCGCCACGACGGATCGAGTCTTCTCACGAACGGAGTAAGGCTACTAAATCCACAATCTAAATCTCTACTTTAGATTAAGAACTTGGATAGAGGGAGAGGAAGTATTTCGCAGAGCTTCGCTAGGATGAAGATGCATGCATGAATGCCATGCAAAAGTGTAAGAAATGGCTTACCCTTGGGTCTTATTTATAGCCCCCAAGGTAGTTATTTTAGGGTAAATTGTTCCTTTGGAATAATTTAACTAAGGTGTACCATGATACATGGCACATTATAAGCTTAAGTTGTACCATATGCATGGTACAACATAAGCTTAAGATATTCCCCCTTTATTAGCCATATGTCGCATGCACTTATGCATATATAATGCGACTTTCCTACTCATCCAGAGATCCTCTCCGCAAGGGAACAGATTCCATTCGCACATGACTTCGTGTACGCGACGTTCGAGGTCCGTATTCCCTCGTACATCCCCACAAGGGTGTACAAACGTCTTCCATATCCAACATCAACAACGATCTGAATTTGAAGCTAAGGTGGAGGAGTTTATGGTCGAGCAGAAGAAGATCAATGCTTCCTTGAAGGCGGGCCAAGACTCTCTTACAACTGTCGTTGGACAAATTGCGGAGCAACTTGTGTTGCTCAATAGAAACAGTCAACAGTTGCCAGCTCAACCCGAGCAAAATCCACGGGGCAACACCGGCCACATCAACGCCGTTGTTGCAGTTACCACGAGAGGTGGGAAGGATACAACTCCCGTCTTGATTCCTACCGAGGAGCCCGTGGTGGAGATTGTAGAGCCAAGCGAGCCGGCCATTGAAGTTGAGAGAGAGAAAGAGCCGCAAAGGGAAGAAAAGTCTAGAGCGGAGCAATTGGTTGAAGAGAGGCGTTTTCTGCCACCGATCCCATTCCCTCAGAGGCTTGCTAGAGCAAAAATGGAGAAACGGCTAGCCAAGTTTCTCGAGTATTTGAGAGTGGTAAGCCTCAACATTCCTTTCCTCGATGCTATCGTAGAAATCCCGACATACGCCAAGTTCCGGAAAGATTTGATTACGGGAAGAAAGAGGAAGGAGAAAATCATGCTCGCCGAGGAGGGCTCTTGGTTCACCAAGAGAGAGAAGGAGCCCGCCAAATTCAAAGACCCGGGGTGTTTTCGAATTCCTTGCACCTTAGGCGACGTCCCTCTACAAAAGGCGCTAGTGGACTTAGGAGCTAGCGTTAGCCTCATGCCTCTCTCTATGTTCCTAAGACTAAACACCGGCACAAAATTGAAGCCTACTGACATGCGGATACAACTAGCCGATGATCGGATCACAAGGCCGGTAGGGATCACAGAGGATATCCCGTTACAAGTCCCGGGGGGCATATGTTTGCCATGTGACTTCATGATCATGGATGTCAAGGAGGAGGGAGATACGTCGCTAATACTTGGACGCCCGTTCCTCGCCACCGCCGGTGTCATTGTCGACGTACGTGAAGGGACTCTAACATTGAATGTCGGCAACATCGAGGTGGAGCTTCATGTTCCCAAGGCAATGAAACATATGCCTTAGCATGAGGAGCTGGACTATATGGACCTCCTTGACGAGGTTATTGAGGAGGCGATCCCCCATTCGATCGCGCTCTATTCAAGGAAGATTTTGAGGAAGGGCCGGATTTGGGCCAAGAAGAAAAGATGGAGCATTCCCCCGACTTCTCCATGGAAATTGATGAAGGCGACGCTGATGTCGCGAGGATACGAGAGCTCTGCAAGCTCTCAAAGATGAAGACTCCAAGAAAATCCACACTGATACGAAAATCGGTGTCACCGGTGAAGCCGAGGCCTGGAGCAAGCACTAGCTTGGGGGAGCCACCCCCCAACACTACCCGAGGCAAAGGAGCACCGAGGAAGAACACCCCACCACAACATCCAAATTTAAGCGTTCTTCTCAATAAATTTGACGGGTGCATCTCATATGCACCCAATATCCCGCATTGAATTGAAAATCAAAGGGGGTCGAGCTCAAGACCTTAAACGAGCGCTTGTCAGGAGGCAACCCGACGGTTATCGCTTTATTTTTACTTTTCCTTTATTTTTGTTTTAGAAATTATTAGTGTTTTGAGTCGTTTACCCAAAAATTTCGTGATAACGGGTCCTATTTTTCTTTGACAGGAGAGGAGAAAGGGATATCTACCATTAGGAGGATGAACAAGGCGACGAGGAGCACTCCAGGAATGCGCTCGATGCTTAGGAGGAAGATGAAATCGACTGGAGGAAGAAAAACAGAGTTTAGAGCCCAAACGAAGCCAAACAGCAGAAAACAGGGTTCACTCGGCCAAGTATACTAGTCACTCGGCCGAGCACATAAGTTCGTCCGCCCGAGCGGCTCACGAACGAGGGAAGTCTGTCGTATCCAACTCTCTGTTTCTTTTCTTGATTTCAGTACAATTGCCACTCGGCCGAGTATATATATTCACTCGACCGAGTAAAACTGATACGCTCCTAGGGCGAGTCTTGCCGAGTAGCTTGAGCCACTCGGCTGAATGGACTTATTCCACTCAGCCGAGGATGGCAAGGACACTCGGTCGAGTCATTAGCGGGGAGGAATTTTCCAAAATATTTCCGTTGCGTTCACTCGGCAGAGCGACTTCGTCACTCGGCCGAGTCGTAACTTTTTCTATAAAAGGGGGAGCGGGACGGCGCGGTTTTCGAAACGAAAAAATTTCCCAAAATCACGTCCGATCGTATTCTCTCGCCCACTGCCCCCCCCTCACTCGCCCGACCACTCACTCCGCCGCCGCGCTCGGCCGACCACCGCCGACCAAAGCCTCCTCCGCCTCGCCCGAGTCGCCGCCGGCGACCACCTCGCCGGCCGAGCTCCGGTACCCTGATTTTTTGCCTATTTCTCCTCTTTTGCATATTTTTCGACGATCCATGTGTTTAACGAGCCCTAAAACCAAATCAACTTCATTATATCTCTATCATACCCCTAACCCCCCATACATTTTGAATATTACTCGCTGATATCTTCGTTTGATGTGCAGGGTATATTGGGGAGCTTAGGGGAGCCCAGGGGAGCTTCCGGGGAGCGATTTTGGCTTCGTGGAGGCGTGGTCTTCACACGCATCCACTTCTTTGCTCTCGCGACGTGTCACGGTATATTCATTCCATTTATTTTTGCACGCCGTGTTTTTGCTATTTTTGGTGAGCACCCGGGGCCCACATGCCGCCCCGGACATGGCCTCGCACCAGGAGAGCTTCCGCCAAGCGGAAGCGGCCAGATGTGCCCGGCCCCTCCCACGAGGTGGAAGACTCTCCTCCGCCTACACCACCACACCCCGTTCACCCCGCACAGCCTGCAGACCCCGCACACCCCGCACAGCCTGCAGAGCCCATTCACCCTGCACAGCCACTCCCTGCCGTCCCACAGCCACCACCACCGGCTCCACTTGTCGGGCCGCTGGGGATTACGTTCCGGGACGACGCACACCGCGTCGTTTTTGAGCGCATTTCCCAGCGCTCGATCGTACCCTCCAGGTTCGCACACCTTGCAGACCTAGGACGCCTGGGGGTACTTGAGGGGATGCTCACGTTGTATGACAACGTGGGTTGGCGAGATTTCTTCCAGGTGTCGGCGGACACGTTAGTCCGTCTGACACTTGAGGTGCTTAGTTCTATCGCCCGGACCGACGAGGGATGCTCGTTTAGGTTCATGGACTGAGAGTGCCAGGTCACTCTCAGTATGATGAGAGCTTTCTTTTCGTGGCCCGATGTCCCCGGGGCCGACCGTGGTTACGCCCCCACTCACATTCCCCCACCTTCCTTCGATTCCGGCGCTTTCTGGGCCCGGATCACAGGTCTACCTGCTGCCTTCAACCCTAGTAGGGCCAAGGCCTCTGTCACGCCCCGCTTCCCAAAAATATGGAGGCGAAGCGTGAGAAGGTCCGCTCAGACTTGAAGCTACAAAGCTGCAAGTCCGATAAGCGTCAATCAGATTTAAAACTGCAGGTCCTTGCAACGCGAGCGAAACAAGATAATAATAATGAAATGAGACAAAAGAATAATCTCAGAATATCCATAAATATAAATTCCAACATCGCAGAAAAACCACTAGGCTAAAAGAAAAAGAAACTAAAGGCCCAAACATGGCCAACAAAGTACAAGTACAAAACAACGGTGCTACGCACCAACAACTAACAAAAGGCCTAAAACAAAATAAGGCTCAACAAGGACTCAAAGAATGGTCACCGGTGTCCACCAAAATCCTCTTGGGCAATCATGGACTCAGGCTCAGCGTCAGCAAAACACCACGTACTCAGCAACGGTCTCTGGCTCAGGTCTAACATGTGACACCCAAAAGAGCAAGGGGCACATGTCAGCAAGTCTACAAGAGACTTGTGCAAGGAAACTGAAAGTACAAGTAAAAGCAACCTAAAAGTTCTAGCATGATGCAATGACATGGCAGTTAAAGTAATGAGTGCAACCGGTAAAGTAAAGCGAAGTAAAGTACGAGCATGGCATGACATTCACAAGACAAGTACAAGACAAGAAAAGTAAGCACCTCGTGCACAGAGATTCCGTCTTTTGGCTAGAGGGCTGATCAGGCCACTCCTAAGCTCAAGCGAACGTTTATCCCTACCCCTCCACGTGTGTCGAGCCAGGGCCTTACCCCCGAACTTGGAATGCTCGCTTCTGGATCACGAGCCAGGAAGTGTTTTTAACAAGTATGGCCTAGGGGTGCACCTAGCCAGGGACACGGAAACACGGATTTGTACAAGTATTTTGTAGCGTGTGCTACGATGCAACAATCAATTTGGATGACATGTAAGATGCAATGCATGGCAGTTAAAAGTACGCACAGTTAAGGAAAGTAAACGTGACAGTTTAGTATTCATGAACAACAAGTTTAAAGGGTTGGATCTAGCTTCGTTGTCAAGCTAGATCAATTAGGTGACGGATCTAGTTTCGTTGTCAAACTAGATCAAGTAGGCGTCTAGCCAGCTATCATTTCACTGACTAGTCTCTTTTACGCTGAAAACAAGGAAGTGGCCTAAAAACATGGCCCTACACAAGAGTTGGCAAGTTTCACTTGCCTGCAAGATCGACGTCTGAGCACACCGTCCAATGAGTCCAAAAATCACAATTATCCTACGTGCACAAGTCCACCGGCCTAAAGTCCATATTATTAATCTTGATTAGTGAATTTAAAACATTTAAAATACTTTGAAAATACTGATTTTAGTCTTGATTAGCATGCATTGGGTTGGGGGTCCTAGGGGTGTAAAGCGTTACCTCTACACGACGCGAAAGCTACACCGGCGTCGGGTAGCGACGCCGGGGGTTGGAATAAGAGAACGCGCTCCAAGTCCTGATTCCAATTAGATTCCTTGCTGGAAATTTCAGAGCAATCAACCCGGGCGACGATTCCAGATTCCAAAGCTAGCACGTGCGACGACAGGCTACGACTTGTCGCAACGTCGTGCACGGCGAATCGTCGGAGAGAAAGCACCTAGGTGGGGCCCACAGTGGCAAGCGGTGCGACGGGTGCGGGGTTGCGATGTATGGCCATCGGTCATACAGCCTCGGTGCGGGGAGCTCCATCGGTCGCTGCGGGGGAACGGGCTTGTGCGACGCTTGGGGGTGTGCAGCAGTGCGGGGGAGCGCTTGGTTCTCTCGGTCGGAGCGGGGGAGGCCATCGGTCGGGCGGGTTGGATGCGGGGAGCGCAGCGCTGCAACGTTGCAACGGTTGCAACGTTGCGGAGATGCAGCGATGCGGGTGAGAGCATCGGTCGGGCATGGAGCGGAGCGGGTGAACGGAAGCGGGCGATGAAGCGGGGCGATGCGAGGCTGCCTCTCGGTCAGACCGAGAGGATCTCTCGGTCAGTGCGGGTCGGTGCGAAGCGGGGGTTGCAGCGGGATGCGGAGCGGCTAGGATGCGGGGGCAGCGGCCGGTCGGAGCGGGGAAAACGGCCTCGTTTCTTCGGTCGCTGTGGGGCTGAACGTCGCAACGTTGCGACGAATCGTCGCAACGTCCAATTTGAGTTTTGGAAGAGGCTAGGGATAATTTCTTGCGAAAATAGGTCTTCCTAGGGGTTGTTTATATAGTGTAGATGGGTTGACTTGGTCTAGGGCTAAATCTAATAGGATTAGAAGTTTAAAAATATTTAAAATTTAAATCTCAACTTCTCCAACTCACCCAAGGATTTGACTTGGTCCAAATGAGCTGGAAATTGGCTCAAAAATTCTTTAAAACGTTTTAAACTCAAATAAATTTTATTTGGCCGAAAATAATTTAAAAATTAATTATTAAAAATAGTATAAAACTTGTTAAAAATATAAAAGTGGTCAAATAAACTCCAAAAATTATAAAATAAATATCGGGGTGATCGTGATGACGAATGTGAGCTAACTAAGAAGACGGATCCCAATTTTGACGTCGGACGATGAAACTAAAAATAGAAACGTCTCCCGTCAAAAGTGAAAATCGTCACGTCTCATCGAATAAGTTTAAATTGTGGAAAAAACGACTCGAGAAACGTCGTTCCAAGATAGTGCCACTATTTAATACTCTCAGAGACGTTCGCAACGGCATATCACACAAAAGTGTTCACGAACAAACAAAGTCTAAAACAAACACGTGCACGGTCAAAAGCATGTGCACGAACAACGCACCACGAAAAGTGGTCGTTACAGCCTCGGCCATCGTCCACCCTTGCCTCCGCATAGCTCAGCGCCTTATGGCGACTACCTTTTTGGTGAGATATGAGCCTGGGACGATGTCCACGCCGGAGCTTTATATGCTCTATGCGATGACGCGCCCCAGAGCTCTATCTAGGGAGGGTGACGCGTTGGTCCCTGCCGTCGTGATTGATATCGTGAGCTGGTTTTTGGATCGCATCATCGTATCGGTTGGCGCTCGCTCACCGATATGTTGCGGCGGTCTGATCACCCTGCTCGCCCTGATGACCGGCAAGGAATTTTCGGATGACCTGCGACGAGCCCCGGGCCCCACTTCACTGTCCATAGACGGCATGGCCCGGATGAAGATGCTTCGTCCGCACGGTCAGTGGCACTGGGTTTGGTTGCACGGCCCCTACGGTGCGGATTACATGATCCTTCCGAGCCCAGCTCGGACACAGATAGCACCAGCACAGGTGGACTGGCTTCCGGCGATGGATCTCCTGATCCCCACTGCCTACGTGCTTGAGGCCGAGGAGGCTGAGCAGGCTGAGCGGGCCCACACTGCACACGCTGCAACCGCTGACCCCGCTGCTCCTGCTGGCCCTGTGGCCCCTCAGCAGCCTGATATTTCTGCTGCTCCTGACACCTCTGTCCACACTTCTGCCGGTGTCGGGAGTACCCTCGCTGAGCCCACCTCCACACCCACACCCACTCCCACTCCCACCACAGCTGGCCCTTTGTCCGTTGAGCCCGTTTCCTCTGCCCCACCCGAGCGCCCACCGACTATAGTTGAGAGCGGAGAGCCCTCTTTTGCTGCCGTCGTGGAGACCGTGGTTGCCACCTCTGTCTCCACCGCAGCCGTTTTTTCTGAGAGTGTCGTGGCGTCTGTCCACACGTCTGTGTCACCGACCTCTCTGGCCGCCTCGTTGCCACTTTTATACTCCACTTCCGTTGCTGCTGCCTCCACCTCATACCAGCCTGCGCCCCGGCCTCGCACTGAGGCCATGCCCACACTTGCGAGCACAACACCTTTCCTCCACATGCCTGCTGAGCCTATCCACTACACCACCCGAGTCCACCAGCCCCGTCCTGCACAGCACAGACAGGTGCGTCCCTCTGCACCACCTCCCCCGACACTGTACTTCAGAGCATTCGTGCTCTCGAGGGGTCGGTGAGTGCCCTCAGAGGCGACCTTAGGACCATGTCTGCCACCGTCACCGCTATGGCCAGCCGCTTCGACCTACTTCCGGGCATTCACTATTGCCTCACTCAGATTCTCGAGCGGCTTCCTCGCGTACCCACACCCACCCAGCAGGTACCCACCCCCACTCCTACACACACCCAGCCTGCTTCCACACCCACACCCACTCAGCAGAATGTTCCCCAACCACCACCACCACCTCCTCCTCCTCAGGACGGAAACGGCGCAGCCCCACCCTCTTAGGCACCCTTGATGCCATTGATTCTTTTTGCAGTCATGCTGCCCGTCTCTGCTGGGTCCTGATGATTTTTGGCCACCCACCCTCCCCTCACTGTTTTTGGGTCCGCATTTTGTTCATATATTTCTATATCATTTTTGGGAGAGAGGGGAGTTTTTGGTGTCACACTTTTATCTCTGATTCACTTCTATATCTGCATGCATCATGTCCGCATCATATTTTTCATTTCGTTATTTTTATTTTCTTTTTCCTCATGCATGCATCCTCACCTACCCCTCACTTTACACGTCTCTCTGTGTGCCACACTTCGCACATTGAGGACACTGTGCACTTTAGCTTGGGGGAGTGAGTTCTCACGTTCTTTTCGATTTACCGCCTTTATTTTTATTTTTTCACGCCATTTTCCGCATTTGCACTCACTTTCATCACTTTTTCCTTTTTTTACCATGCATCACGTTTTTTTCCTTATTTTCTTTGTGTGCTGCATTGTAAATAGTTTTATTTTCCCTCTTTATCTTTATTTCTTTTTCATCTCATGCTAGAGATGACTTTTCTGTGATGATGATGACGTGGAGTTAGCTTTCTCTATATGCATGCTATATTTGTCATGTCTTAGATTTTATTTCTGATATCATATGCTGTGATTTGCCTTGCATTTAGAGATAGTAACCCACACTTTTTCCGCATGAAAATGGATGAAATTTTATTATTAGCCAAGTCTGAATATTCATATGTATGCTATCGCAGAAAACACACCAAGATTCACGCATTGAATGCTTATATCTGGAGTACCGTTTTCTTTTCCTATATCACTTCTATTTGCATGATTTGTACATTTCACTTCAGGATGATTGAATGATGTTAGCTATGATAAATCTGGATTAGTTAGATTTTTTTGTGATTGAAACCGAGTAGATTAGATTACCCTGCTGAAGTTGTCGTGCACGTCTTATAGAGTGAACTAAGAGACATATTCATTTCTTTCTCCACATATCTTGAACATCAATTCTCTATTTTAAAATCATTGGTGAATCTCCCCTTAGCGATTCTAATATATGGCATTTCCCCAGCTATTAATTCCTAGCTCCAAATTTCCCAAAACCAAAGAAAGAAAAAGAAAAATTCTTGTATATCCTTATTTCTCTTTGATTTGGGATCATTGTGTATATATGCTATTGAAAAAAAAAGAAAAAAAAGAGAAAAAAAAAGAAAAAGAAAAGAAACGAGAAAAGAATCTCAATAAACGATCCCATCTCATGTTTCCTCTCTTTCTTCCCTCTTTTTGTTCTTATTTTTATTACTTTTGGAGCTTCATGAAAATGGGGATGTAAATACTGTTTTTTATGCCACCACGCTTATAGATAAGCTTGGGGGAGAGAATCCAATGATGTGTGAGAGAGTGACTACTTGACGGTGCACGACAACCTAGGCTAAGTAATATTCTATACTCGGTAAGATTGTTTTAGCTTCACGAAATCCAGAAATCTATGCCTAGCACTCATTTCATGAAATCCACGCTTTTCTATTCTTTCTATTCTATTGCGTGATATTCTTATACTCCTCATAGAAAGCATTCAATTGAAAAGTGTGTGATCTGCGATATTGTATACCGCTTTAAATGATTCAGACGATGTTAATTCTAAAATTATTCCGTTTTTCATGCTATATCGATATTCTTGGGTTTTCTATTTCTATTTGCACCATTATACTATGATATCGAGATAAAATTCTTTGACATGTGCTTTACATTCGGTGCATGCTATATGAGTGAGCAAAACCCACGTCCTGAGAAAAATGATCTAGCAGCTTCCCTCTTCGCCTTCTTCTTTCTTCTTCGTTTTTCGTTTTTCGTTTTTCGTCGTTTTCGTTTTCTGAATCAACCGGGTTCGCCTTTTACTTATCTTCCTCGAGGATGAGTAAGAGGTAAGCTTGGGGGATTTTGATCACTCCGTGTTTTACACCTTTTTTCCGCATGATTGCATGCCATTTAGATCGCTCAAATCACGTTTTTCACGATTTATCGACAACATTGCGATACTTTTCACGATTTGTTGTTTTTGTCGTATTTCAGGAGATTTGGAGCGATTTGGAGTGATTCCGAGATACACCTACTCCAGAGTGTCACCGACGACTTCCCCGAGGGGTATTTAGCTATTGGAGAGGAGCGGAAGAAGAAAGAATGTCGTAGGAGCGACGAGGAGGTAAAAACAATCAGAATGGGCATTTTTGGTGTCTCACTCGGCCGAGTGAAGGAGTCACTCGGCCGACCAGCGAGACCCCGGTCGGCTGACCAGATCGGACACGCTTCATGTGTGCACTCGACCGAGCATCAGAAGCCACATCAGCCGAGTGACGAAACCCCGTCCGCCCGAGTGGCACTCAGACGACGCCCATCAAAAAGAGCCAACTTACTGTTTTTCGTCTGCCTAAGCATCAGAAGACCCACTCGGCCGAGTGGAAATTGCCGACCGCCTGAGTGAATAGAAGCCATCGGCCGAGTGACGACAACTCACTCGGCCGAGCGACGCCCGAAGTGAAGACCCCCAAGACCCCAGACTTACTGGAAATTCTCAGGGTCTCCCACTCGGCCGAGTGACTTTTGTCACTGGGCCGAGTGAGCCGCGCTGCCTGTAGCGTAAATTGCGATTTTCAGGCTGCGCAGGGGCATTTTGGTCACGGATTTTTGGGCAGTTTTGGGGGGTATTTAACCCCAGTTTTTAACCTAGGTTAGAGAGCTTTTCCCCTGGCTTTTTGCAGCTTTTTAGATTAAACTTTTTAGCTTTTTGATTCTTGTGATTGGAGAGGAGAGAAAAGTTTATTTTTGTTGGATTCTTGGAGAACTCTATTGGTTTGTCTCCCTCTTCATTAAAAATCTCATTTTTATTGCTTATTTGAATATTGTCATGAATTCTATTGCTATTTCAATTGATTATTTTTGCAATTTTGAAATGATTTGTGAGTAGTCCTAACGTCTTGGGGCATGGGGATGAACCCTACGAGCCCAATTTCCGATTTGTGATGATTTGGTAGAACCATAGCTAGAATTGCTATTAGGGTTAGTTTGGGATCGATTTACTATGGATAGCTAGGTGTTCATACCGATTGGGATTTGCAAGAGATTGGATCCCAATTCGATAGGAAACCCTAGAAATCCGAATTGGGTTGAAATTGAGTTTCTGTAGTATCGGTTTGCAAGAGATTGGACCGATACTAGGGTTCTCGGTTGTAATTCCATACCGATACCTGTTTGCAAGAGATTGGACGGGTAGGAACTATCCCAACCTAGGTCGTGGCCCGAGTTTGCACAAGAGTGGGCTCAGGACGCGATTGAACGATGATGTTGATCCTAATGCTAGATTGCCTAGGCTAGGGTTTGTAAGAGATTGGACCCAAACCTAGGATAGCTATAGACCGGCAACAGCGCGAGAGCGTGAGCTAGGTTTTACATTCAGTTGCAACTAGTTCATCCGAAATTCTACCCTAGCAATTGTGATACCAATGAATCACATTGACGAGATACAGTGAGTAGCGGTGATTCCCTATTCCCTAGGCGTCTTTATTTGATTCTATATCTCCATACTTTGTCTGACGATTGTGACAGGATCGCCGCAAGGCAAATTCCCTCTTTTTTGTTCCTATAGCCAGGTTGTTCAGAGAAGGCATTGTCATACGTCCTCCCTGTGTTCGATAACCCGCTCGCCGCTACACCGTGCGCTTGCGGTAAAACTACACGGTCGCCCTTTTGGGTTACATTTTGGAGCGATCAGTACAGCAGCAGGATAATGTCCCTGAGCGTAGTGCCAATGGTAGACATTATCAAACTACGACTGTAAAGTCATGACGATGGATTTGAGGCCATCTATTGAGGACCATATGTCAGTCAGGGAGCCAGTCATGGAGGTTTTGAAATCCTGGAATGCATCCTTCAATCGTGTAAATCTCTCATGAGAGGAGAGCCATGGAGGAGGAGTGCTGCTAGTACCCTCGCGAGGTTGGCAAGATCTCCGTGAAAACTGACGAAGTGATGTGTGGTGTGGTGTGTGTGGTGGTGGCTTGACATGGCCTAACTGTGTGGAAATAGAATGACCAGGGACAGCTGGGATTTGAGTGCGATCAGGATGATGTGGGGCCTATGCAGGCTGGGGCTGGGCAGCAGTAAGAAGATCTGGATCTGGGGGAAATCTCCCCTGCTCAGCTCTAGCTATAGGAGTCCTGAAGCAATCAGGATTAAGGAGAATGCTGTAAGGTAGGCCCATGAAGCCAATTATATCTCTCGTCCCCGATATCTAATCATGTGCATACTCGTGAGGACAGCGAGATCAAGTGATGTGGGGCCAAGGACGGGCATCCAATCATCAAAGATCTGAAATGATACTAGAGGGAGGTTGGCAATGACAGTGATGAGCCCTCCACAGTAAATCGTGGCATGGGGGCTACTGACAATATGGAATAACTTATACCCCAGATAAGAACCGACATGAATGAGGATACGAGGATAAGTGCTGCCATTATCAGAGACATTACGGGGTTGGGTCATCGCCCATAGAAAGAAGAGATCATCTCGGGAGACTTGGACAGTATCTTCCCGACAGAATCTGGTATTTGTGATAATGTGAAGGGCTATGCAAAGGCATGGGTGAATGATAGATGATGCCTTAGCCCTAGTGATGGGAGAATTCTGGCTGGCTAGTGATTCGCTCTCAGAAATCATCCAAATCATAAGCTCGGGACACACCAGACTTACATCTATATGCATCGGGAGTGATGGCCATGGCCACTTTAAGATGGTATTCAATGAGTTATATGACATGCCATAGTTCTTGTTCATCAAGCGAAATGAAATGCATTCTTTTTGGTGATTGAGTGAACTCGAAAACTCAAGGGTGAGTCTCTTGTAGGTGCGTGCCTCACACTCTAGTAAATCACTCCATCATATATTGTGCAATAGGGTCTAGACACCCTCAGTGAAACCTAAGGAATTTAGAGCAGAGATGCTCGAGAATTTGGTGGGAATGATAGTCCGCTGAGAGAGGGATATAAAAGTGTCTTGCTGATGTTCATCAGTGAAGATGATACCCATAACGTCCAATTACAGAGGTGGAATGGCAGGTTGTGTGGAAGGTTCAGTGGATGCAGACGCAATGTCTGTAGACGTGTGTGCTCATGATTTCCTTCCTTATGTGGGTCCTAAGGAGTTGTGCTTACCCTTGCAAGGGGCATCATGAGTGTAAAGAGTGTGTATGCAATGTGGGATGTGTGTGTGAATAAGTGCAAGACACAAACTCTACGCAATACGCAAAATTCAGCGAGCAATATAATGAGCTTGGGAAAAAAATGAAAGTAGAAGTGGGAACGAGTTTATCCAATCGATGAAGTTCTTTGCTGCGGTGTAGACACTCCCAAGCTTCTATTGATCTCCCCTAATCTAGCTAGTGGCTGCCCGTATCATGATAATCTTCAGCAAAACCCCAATTTGGTTGTTTTAGGGTTTCTCCCTTGGCCGGTTCAACAAGGAGGATCGTGATGAGGCAGAGTTGGAGGAGTGGGGATGGTGTATTGGCTTGATTATGGAAAGGGATGAAGTTTTAAAGTGGTTGGGTTGATCGGAGAGGAAGAAGAAGAGCAGGGGAAGTTGAAACGTCTAAGAGAATTCAAGTGAAGATGGTCGCGTGGGGGTATTCGGGTTTATTAGCACAGGCAACGCAGTCGAGTATACAGTCGTGTCTCTTGGGTGAACAACTGTGTCATCCTAATTCTCTTGGACCTAAGGGTTTTTTAGTCGACGCTATTGGTACGACATGGTTGACCGGTGCACCCCGGCTTGCCTTCCGCAAATGGCCAGGGGACCCGCGAGGGGTTTAGAAATTTGTAACCGCAAGCGCATGGTGTTGTAGTGTGGCTTGGGGGTCGAACACAGGGAGGCAAGGTTGTGCTTGAGTCAGGTAGGACCTAAATCACCCCGGGGGGGCGAGCTAGCCCGAATCGGTAAATGGTTGTCACGGAAAGAAATGAAGGGTATGAACAACAAGAAAGTAAACCCGGGACTTTGGTTTCCACTCCAACGAGAGACTCTCACCGATACGGCCTACGGGTATGGATAGCGATCGGAATTAGGGTCTAATGGTGAGACGTTGCCTCTGAAAGTGGTACCGGCATCCCATGGGCCCGATATTCCGGTCGGTGCCCAGGATGATACACCGGACTTCCCGGATTCGGTCAGTGGGCACTCCCGTGTCCATTAACACTGATCGATCCCGGGAGCACTAAGCCCACAACGATAACTCCCAACGTCTCATCCTGCCGCTCCCGCGTGCTAGGATTCGACGTCTACGCTATGGGTGTGAGCTGTGGCTAGGGAGTCAACCGCCAAGTTTATTCCCCCTTGGCCCAAAGGTCAAAGGCGGTCTTTTTCCCGTTGATGACAATGAAACACCCCGCGTAACCGTTAGATTCCTAATCCCTATCGATTTCCTAACCCTATGGACGCATCGGGAAGAGCCCCCGAAGGGGTTTCCACCAAAATCCCAGATTTGGGAACTACTCACAAAAATCCATTAAAAAGCGATCTAAATAAAAATTAACCGTTGGATTCATAATCAGACGATTGTAATGCGGAAGTAATAGAGTAGTTAAGACAATACTAAAATTTGAGAAAGATCTGAAAACTTACAAAAGAACAGAAATTACAGCCGTCACAATGTGAGAAAACAGTAAAGAACTCGCAGCTCCCCGTTTCTGGAACCCTAGGGGTTCTATTTGTAGACTCTCGCATCAACCGATCGGTTAACAAGTCAACCGATCGGTTGATCCGTTACAAAATAATAACAGAAAACGGCGAGCTTTCACCCGATCATATGAACCGGTCGGGTGAGTTCTTGAGTGACCGGTTGGATCTTGACGCCGTCGGGTGAAGCGATCGGTTTGGTGCCCGTGTCTTCAGCTCCTCATCTTCAGCTACAGATGAACCGATCGGGTGAGAGTCACTCGATCGGTTGGCATTTTGCTCGAAAAGACAGAGAACAGGCCCCCGCTAAACCGGTCTGTGAACCGATCAGGTGACCTCCATGTGAGCTCCGGCTGAGACCGGGTGGTGCACGCGTGCATCACCCGATCGGTTGGAGATGACCAACCGACCGGGTGAGGGGCTGAAAGATGAATTCTTCGACGTTTGACCCCCTGGATCACGCGTGACTCCTCCCGTTGCTCCGGGGACTTGAGATATCATCGTTAAACGTCCCCTATGTGGTCAACCTCCTGCAAACATGGATAAACAAAGAAAAGTGAAAGAAAACAAGAAAATACGAGAAAACGAATAAAAGACGGCGAAAAACACGGGGAAACACAAAAGAAAACGTGTGTGAATATATGAAATATAAACGCACGTCAAAATCCCCCAAGCTGAACTCTTCCTCGTCCTCGAGGAAGATGAGTGAGAGTAGGAGCTCGGAGGGAAAAAATAGAGAGGAAGAAAGAAAAAGAAAACTCTATGTCTTAGATCGGCCGTCAGAGCCAACAAAATCAAAAATGACACACCAAGCAAGCAAACGTCAAATCACACCACTAAACCTAGGAAAACGAGTCCAAATAAGTGTCGTGGGCCCACGCGGTGAAGCGCGAGTGAGTGCAGTCGTGTGCTAGCAAATGGTGTCTCTTTCTACAATGTGATATGAGGCTCGATATACACAAACCCAAGATATGACCCAAATATCGATTCAAATTGAATTAAGCAGCGAATATATAGTTCAAGCATGCATGAGAATAGAGAGAATCGAAACATATCATGCGTCAGGGACTCCACAACTAGGGTTAAGGAAATCACGCCACTATAGCCTAGATACTAGCTAAAAAGTTCCTAAGCCAAGTGTTTTCGAAAACGATGGGGGTTGAGATGATGTGGAGTAGGACACTCGGTGTAAATTCTCGCCTTCCCTTTATTCTCGGTAAGTAGGAAAAAATATTCACACGGAATTTTTTTTGGGTTTTGGGTATTTGTATTTTTTTGGCTTTTTGGCTATACAAAATTTTTCTTTCTTTCTTTCCTCATCTTTTTGGGTTTTTCTTTTCTTTTTTTCTTTTTTTTGGATTTTTGGCTTTTTGGCTATACACATGTGTACTCTCCCAAGTGGGAGAACGGTACACGACGAGGGGATTTGCACCAAGTAAAACAAAAAAGAAGTCGAAATCTAAACACTCGGACAAAGGAAACTATTCTCGCTAAATAGAGCATAGGCTAAATGGGTTATCCTAGTCCTTAGTTGTGGAATCCCGACGCATGCGAATTGAAATATACGATATAAATTTAGCATGCATATAATGGAAGCAAGTACCGCATATTCAAATCGAAGCATGATAATCTAGGGGTCATTCCTGGACAGGTATATAAAGTAAAATCACCAAGTAGAAGCACATCAAATAGCTAGGCACGACGCACGACTCACAAAAAAGCTAAGTGGACCCACGATGCGTGAAATGCAAGAGGACTCGAAATCCTAGGGTTAGTGAGTGTGATTATCGATGCTGCTAGGTGTGTGTGACTTTGTGGCGATTCATCATAGGATTCATCTCTAGGAGAAAGAGCTAAAAAGAAGAAAAGGAAAAAAATAAAAACACGATGAAAACGACACAAAAAACGAAAAAGAAGGACTCAAACGACGCACACAGTGCGACTCCCCCAAGCTGAAGTTTGCATTGCCATCAATGCTATATGAGTGAGTACGGGAGGGCAATGAAGATGGGGGGGAATACGCACCGACACAAAAAGAAATGAAAAAGAGGAAAACACAGAGATGAAACTTAAAATAAAGAGAGATCAAAATCGAAAATCAAACGACACGAAAATAAAAATAAAACCACATGACACGACACTCAAAGCGGAAAAACAAGCACACACACAAAAATGAGAAAAACAAACAAAACACGACAGCACACCAAAATAGACGTCCCCCAAGCTAGACCTGACAGTGCTAGCGAAATGATATGATCAGTGAAATGCAGAGATATGCAAGGGGGAGTCAATCGGATTCACTGGTACTGGAATGGTAGGGGGAGGGGGAGGAGGGAGGGGAATAGTGAACGAAAGAATCCTCAGAGGAAGAGGAGGATGTGCCTATGGGTGAAGGAGGGGCGACAGGCTGGAGCACGGGAGGATCGATGTGCATCGGGGGGCTATGGTGGAGAAAGATCGTACCAGGTGGGCCGACAGTTGGGTGCCAATCGGGAGGATCCAATGGTGGTAGATGCACTAATGGAGAATACCAAGGATCGGGGTAAAATTCCCAAGGCAGATGAGATGGGGGGTAGGGTAGCCGCAAAGGGGCCAAAGGTGGCAGGATCGCGAAAGGTTCACAGGCGGGGCTATAGAGGTAGACAGCACGGTCTTCACCGAAGGGAGTGAGCATATTGATATCGATAAGGTAATCGCGATCAATACGGCTACGTCCAGGCAAAACAGGGAGGTCGGGTGGTACTCTCAGAACACAGTTGACAATAAGAGTGATCATCCTACCACAACAGATGGAACCAGAAGTGGCGCGGCTAACGGAAAAAATTTCGTGGACGATCCAATGAGCGGTGTTTATGGGCATATGGATGTGCCCAAGGATCCTGTCATCGGACATGGCATAGAGAAAGAAGAGCTCATCCCTAGATACAGTGGACATATCCACGCGGGCGAAAACAGTGTTGGCGAGGATGCAATGGGCGAGGCGGTAACACGGGTGAATAATATAGGAGGCAGGAGCCTCGGGTGGAAAGGTGGTGTACCGGGTGAATCGTTGCCAAACACCATCAGCCCGAAATTGAGAGTAGATGTCAGTTCAATCGTGGGTGGAATGTTCAGTATTAAGATCGGGGTGACGGAGATTGAGGATATTGTTCAACTCGATGAAACCCATAGAAAAGTCGCAGTTGAAAGCGCGGAAGGAGAAACCCCCATCAAACAACTCGAGGGAACTGAGGAATTCAAGCGTGAGATTTCTGTGTGTGTGAGCATGGATGTGAGAGAGTGTGTGGCACCCGATACAGTTGAAAATTCTGGCGACGCCGTTCGAAAGCCCTAGAGCTTCGAGTGTGGGGCGATCAGCGAAGAGTGTAGGTCTCATCGGGCGATGAAGTAGTGCTCGCAAACGGTCAGACTACTCTTCCGTAGAAGGGTTTATGCCAAGGAAAGAGGGGGAAAAGGGGCCGTAGAGCGGATCACGGCACGAAGATGATGCGATCTCTTTCCCTGTCTTAGACATGGCGACAATGCGGGTGGTGAAAATGAAAGAGGTGGCGTGCCTAAGATGAATATAGAGCAAGTGAAGCAGGTACAACACCAATTTAGGATATTACAAATAAAGTAAAAGATGTGTAGAGTGGAAGAGTGTTACCCATCGATGTAGCAAGATCAAGCGCCCGGGGGTCTCGCGTAGTAGGAGGGAACAATTCGGGAAGCCGCCGCTCGCTGATCTGACAAGAACAGAATTTTGAAAATTTTGGGGCTAGGGTTAGGGTTTGGGGGTTTTGATGATGGGATGTCGACGATGGCGAGGTGGCGGGGGTGGGGAAGTATGGGAGTGAGTGGGGATGGGGGTTTAGGGACAGTATGTAGGGTCGAGGAGGTCGATTCTACAGCTGGAGGGCGTGAAATCGTGTGAAGGGGATTTTCTGGGGTCGGGTGGCGGTGGCCGTGCGGTAGGGGTATTTATAGGGGCGAAACTGAACCGATCGGGTGGGTTCTCACCCGATCGGGTGGGTAAATTTCGAAAGTTCCTGTCGGCCAACAGCTACAGGCGAACCGGTCGGTTGACTTGTCAACCGATCGGTTGGCCGCCTCCCAAATTTTTCCCAAGAATTGAGGGCTGCTCACCCGGTCGCGTCAACCGATCGCGCTAGAACTCAACCGATCGGTTGATATTCCCCAAAAATTTCCCGAGAGTTCTCCCCAGCTCACCCGGTCTGTCACCCGGTCTCTTCATTCTCCAACCGATCGATTCATCTGGGGATAGATCTCGGCTTGTATCTGATACATCCCAACTGATCGGGTGGGAACTCACCCGATCGGTTGGGGTTTTGTTTCCTGCAAAAACCAACAGATTGTCTAAGTCCCTGAATGGATGTTCTCGCGGCTGATTTTATTTATAAAAGTAGATAAAATAAAGTCAAAAATAATGCTAAAATATGGGGAAAAAGTTTAGAACATGGGTTGCCTCCCATGAAGCGCACTTGTTTAACGTCGTTGGCTCGACGCCCGCAGCGGTGGTCAATTAGGATCCGGAGGGTTAGAGGAAGAGTTGTCGCTCGTTGGGGACCCGACCGGAGAGAATTCTGGTTCTCCAACTGCATAGTGTTTCAGATGCTGCCCGTTCACTTTAAACGGCTCATCACTTCCCATTATCTCGATAGCCCCATGCGGAAAAACCTTGGTGACGCGGAACGGTCCCGACCATCTTGACTTGAGTTTCCCAGGAAAGAGCTTCAGCCTTGAGTTGACCAGGAGAACTAAGTCCCCTTCTTTGAATTCCCTCTTTAAGATTCGCTTATCGTGCCACCGCTTCAGCTTCTCCTTGTAGATCTTGGCGTTCTCATAGTCATTGAGCCGGATTTCGTCGAGCTCGTTGAGTTGTAGCTGCCAATGCACTCCTACCTTCTTGGTGTCGAAGTTCAGATTCTTAACTGCCCAATATGCCTTATGTTCCAATTCCACAGGAAGATGGCAAACTTTCCCATAGACAAGCCGGTAGGGAGTTGTGCCGATAGGAGTTTTAAATGCCGTCCTGTAGGCCCAAAACGCGTCAGGAAGCTTCGATGACCAGTCCTTTCTAGAATTGGCCACCGTCTTTTCTAGTATGCTTTTAATCTCCCGGTTAGAGACTTCCACCTGACCGCTGGTCTGCGGGGTTTTAGGCACGCCCCACCCGGTGTTGTACCCCGTATTTTTTCAAGAGGGCCTCGAATTTCTTCTCTATAAATTGGCTCCCTCCGTCACTGATCAGGACACGAGGTACACCGAACCGCGGGAAGATGTTGCTTTTAAAGAACTTGGCCACCACTCTGGAATCGTTGGTTGGACTGGCCACCGCTTCAACCCATTTCGACACGTAGTCTACAGCCACCAAGATATACTGGTTCCCCGAGGAGGAAGGGAACGGTCCCATAAAGTCCACTCCCCATACAGCGAAGATTTCTATCTCCAGGATGTAGTGTTGAGGCATCTCATTCCTTTTGGAGATATTCCCAGCTCTTTGGCATTTATCGCAGGCTTTGACATAAACATGTGTGTCCCTGAAGAGCGTGGGCCAGTAGAATCCGCTTTGGAGAATTATTGCGGTGGTCTTGTATGTGCTCGCGTGCCCCCCACATTGCTGCCCATGGCAGTGGGAAATGATAGAGGTCGCCTCAGTTTCAGGGATGCATCTTCGTATCACCCCATCATTGCAGGTTTTGTATAGGTGGAGGTCATCCCAATAAAATTTGCGGACCTCGCGGAAAAATTTCTTCTTCTGCTGGAAACTCACGTTGTGGGGGACGATGGCACAAGCAGATAATTTGCGATGTCGACGTACCAGGGGGTCCAGGAGGAAGAGATAGAGAAGAGATGCTCGTCGGGGAGTGAATCATCGATCGGTGTAGAATTTAAATCGAGAGTGGGCATCCTGGACAGGTGATCGGCAACAACATTCTCCGCCCCCTTCTTGTCTCTGATTTCCAGGTCGAATTCCTGGAGGAGGAGAATCCATCTAATGAGTCGTGGCTTAGCTTCTTTCTTGTTCAATAGGTATTTAAGAGCCGCGTGATCCGTGTGCACGATCGCCTTGGCGCTAACGAGATATTGTCGGAACTTATCCATGGCGTAGATCACCGCGAGCAATTCTTTTTCCGTGGTAGTATAATTTCTTTGGACGGCATCAAGGGTTTTGCTCGTATAATATATGACATGAAGATTTTTATCCTTCCTCTGCCCCAGAACGGCACCAACCGCATAATCACTAGCGTCACACATCAGCTCAAAGGGCAGTTTCCAGTTTGGTGGCTGTATTATGGGTGCGGAAATCAATGCTTGCTTCAAAGTGCGGAAGGCCTCCATACACTCCTCGCTGAAGACGAAAGGTACGTCCTTCACGAGGAGTTGGGTCAGAGGCCTGGAAATCTTTGAGAAGTCTTTTATGAAGCGGCGATAAAATCCCGCGTGTCCTAAGAAACCACGGACTCCTCGAAGATTGTGCGATGGGGGAAGCTTTTCAATCACTTCAACTTTAGCCTTATCAACCTCGATTCCCCTCGAAGAGATGATGTGTCTCAGCACAACTCCCTCTTGGACCATGAAGTGGCACTTCTCCCAGTTTAGGACTAGTCCCTTTTCCTGACATCTCTCAAGGACCTTAGTGAGATTACTGAGGCACGAGTCAAATTTAGTTCCGTAGACGGAGAAGTCGTCCATGAAAACCTCCATGATGTCTTGGGAGTAGTCGGAGAAGATAGCGGACATGAGTCTTTGGAATGTAGCATGGGCGTTACAAAGTCTGAACGACATTCTTCTATAGGCATACGTCCCAAATGGGCAAGTGAAAGTCGTCTTCTCCTTGTCATTGTTATGAATAGGGATCTGAAGAAATCCTGAATACCCGTCTATGAAACAGAAATAATTATGCTTCGCCAGCCTCTCGAGCATCTGGTCAATAAAGGGGAGGGGTAATGATCCTTCCTTGTAGCTTTGTTCAGCTTTCTATAGTCAATGCACATCCTGTACCCCGTGACGGTCCTCGTTGGTATTAGCTCATTCTTTTCATTGCGAACCACCGTCATTCCTCCTTTCTTGGGTACAACGTGCACCGAGCTAACCCAGCGACTATCGGAGATAGGGTATATAATACCGGTATGTTGAAGCCTAACAATCTCTTTCTTTACAACTTCCATCATTATGGGATTCAACCTCCGATGTGGCTCAATCGAGGAGGCTTGCTCATCTTCAAGCAGAATTCTGTGTGAGCAAATGCCTAAGCTAACCCCTTTTAAATCCTCAATTGCATATCCGAAAACTCCTTTAAACCTTTTTAGAACACCAAGAAGTTTGGTCATTTGGTCTTCGGGCAGTGAAGAGTTGACTATGACCGGAAGGGTCGAGCCAGCTCCCAAATATTCATATTTAAGCCCCGGTGGTAATTCTTTCATCTCAACTTCTTGGGGCCCTGACGCATACTTCTCAAGCTGAGAATCCTCAAGGGAAAGGAGTTCTTCGTGGATTTCTCGGAAGCCAGCATCCGGAATCTCACCCTCGGCCGTGGCTCCGCACGGCGAAATTTCGCAAGGTATAGTGGGAACGACGAGGGAGGCATCGGGTCTCTTCCAAGCTCATCATAATTATCCGGGAAGAAGGCTTGTAGGTGAAAACAGGTTTCAATCATCGATGATTCTCCACAACTGTTTCTAGCTTCCCCATTGTCCAAAGACCGGGGACGCTCAATAGAAGTCTGCAAGGGATAGATTGATTCCTGTCCAGCGTAGCCTACAAACCCGGTCGGGTGGCTCTCCTGACAAAACTCTGCGGATAACCCTTCTTCACTACATTCGAGACCATGGTTGTCGATATACGCCACTTCACCGTGAGGAAAGGGAGTTGCCATGGCAAGGTGCTCCTGCGCATCTCGATATCTCTGGCCTTCCACGGCGGCAGACAGGAGGGATAGTATATTCGAAGTATTCAGTGATTCTGCTAAGCTCTGCGCCAAACAGCGGATATGGTGAGAGTGATCCCAGATGTCTCCTGAAACTGCATGCAACATCCTCGCCGTGGGGCCGGGATCTTATACGAAAGGAGAGAGAGAGAGAACTGCACAAGTGGCAAACACGTCAAAAGCACAGGTTGCATAAACGGGAACCGCAAGTTGCGATGGAAGCACGGCGATTCAGTCAATTAGCACTATACAATTACTATCCACAGTATGTCCAAGTGAAATCTAAAAGTGTAGAGTGTGAAAATTATCGCGAGGTAGGGATAAGAGCTAGACACGAGGGTTCAAGAGATCCTAAAATAACAAGCACGTTGCCTCCCCGGCAACGGCGCCATAAACTTGACTGGTGCACCCCGGCTTGCCTTCCGCAAATGGCCGGGGGACCCGCGAGGGGTTTAGAAATTTGTAACCGCAAGCGCACGGTGTTGTAGTGTGGCTTGGGGGTCGAACACAGGGAGGCGAGGTTGTGCTTGAGTCAGGTAGGACCTAAATCACCCCGGGGGGCGAGCTAGCCCGAATCGGTAAATGGTTGTCACGGAAAGAAATGAAGGGTATGAACAACAAGAAAGTAAACCCGGGACTTTGGTTTCCACTCCAACGAGAGACTCTCACCGATACGGCCTACGGGTATGGATAGCGATCGGAATTAGGGTCTAATGGTGAGACGTTGCCTCTGAAAGTGGTACCGGCATCCCATGGGCCCGATATTCCGGTCGGTGCCCAGGATGATACACCGGACTTCTCGGATTCGATCAGTGGGCACTCCCGTGTCCATTAACACTGATCGATCCCGGGAGCACTAAGCCTGTAACGATAACTCCCAACGTCTCATCCTGCCGCTCCCGCGTGCTAGGATTCGACGTCTACGCTATGGGTGTGAGCTATGGCTAAGGAGTCAACCGCCAAGTTTATTCCCCCTTGGCCCAACGGTCAAAGGCGGTCTTTTTCCCGCTGATGACAATGAAACACCCCGCATAACCGTTAGATTCCTAATCCCTATCGATTTCCTAACCCTATGGACGCATCGGGAAGAGCCCCCGAAGGGGTTTCCACCAAAATCCCAGATTTGGGAACTACTCACAAAAATCCATTAAAAAGCGATCTAAATAAAAATTAACCGTTGGAATCATTATCAGACGATTGTAATGCGGAAGTAATAGAGTAGTTAAGACAATACTAAAATTTGAAAAAAGATCTGAAAACTTACAAAAGAACAGAAATTACAGCCGTCACAATGTGAGAAAACAGTAAAAAACTCGCAGCTCCCCGTTTCTGGAACCCTAGGGGTTCTATTTATAGACTCTCGCATCAACCGATCGGTTGACAAGTCAACCGATCAGTTGATCCGTTACAAAATAATAACAGAAAACGGCGAGCTTTCACCCGATCATATGAACCGGTCGGGTGAGTTCTTGAGTGACCGGTTGGATCTTGACGCCGTCGGGTGAAGCGATCGGTTTGGTGCCCGTGTCTTCAGCTCCTCATCTTCAGCTACAGATGAACCGATCGGGTGAGAGTCACTCGATCGGTTAGCATTTTGCTCGAAAAGACAGAGAACATGCCCCCGCTAAACCGGTCTGTGAACCGGTCGGGTGACCTCCATGTGAGCTCCGGCTGAGACCGGGTGGTGCACGCGTGCATCACCCGATCGGTTGGAGATGACCAACCGACTGGGTGAGGGGTTGAAAGATGAATTCTTCGACGTTTGACCCCCTGGATCACACGTGACTCCTCCCGTTGCTCCGGGGACTTGAGATATCATCGTTAAACGTCCCCTACGTGGTCAACCTCCTGCAAACATGGATAAACAAAGAAAAGTGAAAGAAAACGAGAAAATACGAGAAAACGAATAAAAGACGGCAAAAAACACGGGGAAACACAAAAGAAAACGTGCGTGAATATATGAAATATAAACGCACGTCAATGGTCACGTCGATGGCATGTCTGTCGAGTGAAATGAATGGCCAAAAGTTGGATCCACGTGGTCATGTCAAGGAAATGACACAACTGTTTGGCCAAAAGGCAAATTAAGGGCCAAAAATCCAAAGAATTTGGCTTCTTACACGGTTGCGTCGCTTGGACGAAACGACCGCTTCGTTTGGGTAGGGTTTTTAGCTTTGGATGTGGGTTGACGAAATGGTCGTATCGTTTGGACAAAACGACCGCGTGGAGGGACATTTAATGTGTGAATTTTGGCTTGAAAGGTGGATTAACACGGTTGCGTCACTGGACGATGCGACCGTGTCAGGTAGAGGGAAATTGGCCAAAATTCTGGAGATTTGGCCTTGGGACGTGACTGCTTGGTCGGGTCAAAACGGCCGCATGAAACTCGATCTCCCATCTTCAAAAATTTTCTTAATTGGCCTCTCTTAACTCGGTCACGTGTGATTTGTCACACGACCGCGTCTACCAGGACAAGCTGCTTCAGAATTTGCTTTGGGTTGCCTTCATCCATGCGGTCGCGTTGTTCTCCCTGCATTGAAAATTAACTTGGATTAAATTGGGTTTTTGAGGGTTATTTATTTATTCAAAAATCAAACTATCCTAACTAATAGAAAAGTAAAAAATGAAAACTAGAAAAGCTTAGAGCTTGGGTTGCCTCTCAAGAAGTGCTTGTTTTAAGTCTTTAGCTCGACTCCCCTTAGATTTTCATGGCAGCTTTGGTGTGGAAAGCATAAAGTCCACTCTCACTCCATGTTTTTCCTTGGTGTTGCTTGACATGCAATGCATTTCTCCTTCGACTTCAGCACCCCAGGATCAATTGGACGTGATCTTAGGTCCTCGTCCTTAACCACCTTCTTCGGTGCTCTATCTAGTTTTCTCGCTAAGGCGACCTATTGGATACATCGTATGTTGTATACAACGATCGATAACTTTGTGTTTGATGATAACAAACGTGTGTGAATGTTCTAATGTGTGTGCTAAGTGTTTTCAGGAGTGGCACACTTGTAAATTTTCAAAGTGATTCCTAAGTCAATTGATGGAGAAATTGCTATTCATATAGCAAAGTAGAAGATAGAAAAAGTGCTATTTATATAATAGTTGTGACTTGGTCAAAGCTGGGAGAGAGATGAGGAGAGATCAATTCAAATCTCCTTTGGATTGATTCATATCAATTTGTGATGAAAACAAATCCTATTACAACTCATACTCAAACTTCAAATCAATTTGGAGATTTGAAGAATCCCTAGGAATCAAACCAACTCCTCCCTATCCTACCACATTGTCGCACCCATTGAAACCCCTCTCCTATATAAACACATTTTTAAGAGAAAGAATTGGGCGGCCATAAGAAAATATTTACCAAGGCAAAAACTCCTATCCTCTTTCTTGCGGCTATAATAAAACCTTAAGCATCATTATCTCCAAACAGCCGCAAACATTAACCGCATCCAAAAGCCAATGCCCTAGCCTTGTCGTATAAAATTCATCATCAAAAGGAGAGGGTTCACGTGGGGGAAACAAAATTATATTGCGGTACAAAGAAAAGAAAAACAATGGATCATTGTCATCATCTCCAAAGACCTCCAAGGCCAAAGCTTTAACTTCCCATCTTCATCTCATAGCCAAGCTCTCCAAGTCCACAAGTATCCCTTATCCAAGAAGCCTCTGCCCATCTTCAAAGAAGTCGCCAGCCTCACCAATGCAAGGGCAGCCCTCCTCAACCGCGTTGATCGCTGCATGCCCTAGCCACCGAGACCAAAGCTTGAAGCGATATGATCCAAGGCGCCATTGAGGGGGAGTACATCTCGCTGCCATCTTAATGGAGTAGCTGTCATCCTCCTTGCCATGAGAACAATCCATCGATGTGGAGAACATCAAGCTATCGCCGTTCTTTGCATCATCCGCCAGAGAAGAAGCCAAAGCTGACCCTTGCTGCCGAAGAAGCTCTCCTAGCTTGCCATCATGGAGTGCTCTCGCTGTCGCGATCGTCCCCTTCTTGCCACCGAGAACACTACTTTTGTCGGAGTTGAGTTGCTGCTGCTGAGTTGTCGTACGTGGAGAAGCTTCAAGTTGCCGTGGAGAGCCCATAGTCGTCGACACACACAGATTCCCTGCTGTCGTCGGATTTGAGTCACCGCCTCGAGGTGTTGCTGCTAGAGTTGGGTCACCTCCGGAGTCAGTTGCTGCTGTGAAGTGCCACACGTCGAAGTCGAGTTGTCGGAGAAGTCGCGCCCCATGCAAACTTAAGGGCTGTGGATGAAATTAGCTGACGTGGAGGAGTTAAGTAGTTGTTGGGTGCATATACCTCTTCTTATTTGAACTTGTACTGGAATCTCTATACATACAGTCCAGATTGCTACGTGACTTCCAGGAGCTACAGATCGAGATCTAGAACTAAGATCGAGACACTGTTTGCGTCAGACTAAAGCTGATGACATGCTGATTGATAGAGACGACTACACAAACACGAACTACGCATTTCTGAACTCTTTACTCTTTATATTCGTGTATTAGTGTGTCGATCTCTGTAGGGAAAACTTTACAGTTTACTTGATACTTTGGGATCTAGTCTAGTGGTGGTCTAGACAAGAGGAACTTGACGGGTGTCGTTAATGAGAGCTTATATTAGGATTGATAGTGTTAAACACAGTAAGTGAGATACTGAGCCTGGTGAGTTTAGAAACGTTGGTTCTCTAGCTATTACGGCTGTGCATGTACACTATTAATATAATATTAGCTTTCGAAGACTGGACGTAGGTCGTGATGATCGACTGAACCAGGGTAAATCTGCTGTGCATCTGTGTCTGTATTTTATTTACTCTGAATCTGTTATAACTGCAGGTGATTGCTCGTAGGTTGCATGAGAATTTTTTTATTAGCCTATTCACCCCCCTTAGGCTTAGATCCAGATCCAACACGACCGTCTCATATTCCCCTTCATATGTAGGATATGCAGATAGAAGCTTCTCTATGGGGCTTAGGAGCACGACTTCTAGCTCCGTCTCATCAATCACTTCATCCAATAGGTCGACTTGGTCATAGTCTTCCTCCATAAACTCCTTCATGCTCTTTTGAAGGTCGAATTCAACTTTCTCAATCCCAACATTAAGGGACAATTTCCCTTCCTTCACATCTATCAGCACTCCTGTGGTGGCTAAGAACGGACGGACCAAGATTATGGCAATACGGGCGTCCTCTTGCATATCCATGATCACAAAATTGCATGGGATTATCGTGTCTCCAACCTTTACCGGTAGGTCCTCAAGAATACCCATGATATACTTAAATGATCTGTCGGCAAGCTACATCGTCTTTCTTATGGGGTTTGGCTCTCCCATCCCTAGCCTCTCGCTTATGCCAAATGGCATCAAGCTCACACTTGCACCCAAATCGCATAGTGCTCTTTTGACTGTGACGTCTCCCGTGGCGCAAGGGATGGCAAAGCTTCCCGGATCTTCAAGCTTCTCGATGCTCTTTATTTAGAGGATTGCACTATACTCCATGGACAACACGACCTTTTTCCTTCTCCTGCTAATCGTGATCAGCTCCTTCAAAAACTTTTCGTACGACGTGATTTCAGAGATGGATTCTAAGAACGGCATCATGATGTGAAGTTGTTTCAACATATCAAAGAAATTCCCATATTTCTCCTCCAACTTTGCCTTCGCCAATCTCTAGGGGAATGGAACCTTAGGGACAGACTCTTGTAGGCTTCGTTGGTGTGTCTCCATCAACTTTTTCAGCCTCCTTTTCATTTGGTGGATCCACTATTAGCGTTGCTATCTCATCATTTTCCTCATGCTCTATCTCAATGCGAGGGTCAACTTCCACTATATACTCCATCTCCTCAGTAGCTGGCATCACGGGGTCTTCCGTTTGTTTACCACTCCTCGTGGTAATGGCATTGATGTGCCCTCGTGTATTCTGCTCTGTTTGCCCTGGTAATTGCCCCTGATGCATATTCAGTTGCACCACTTGCTCCACCAGCTGTGCAACCTGAGTCTCCACGGACTTTTGGCCCACGACAAACTGCTGAATACATGTTTTAACGTAGTCATTTTTTGCCCCTGCATCATAATAAAACTTTCCATCAGCTTCTCATGATTAGATTTCATAAGGGGAGGGGTGGTTGTTGATTAGAGGGCCGAAAATTCTGAGGAGGAGGCCCATAGGGCTGCTGCTATTGCTATAGGAATGGAATTTGTGGCTGCAATCCTCCACTCTGATATGAGAAATTTGGGTGGTTCTTCCACCCCTGGTGAAGGTATTTGAGTAAGATTGCCAGGCTGTCGCTGATTGTTCCCGTATAGAGCATTGGCTTGCTCTATAGTCATTCTCGATGGGGTGGCATGGGTAGATGGGCATTCTTCTCCAGGGTGTCCCTGCACACCACACACTTCACAAAATGTAGTCGTAGGCAGATTAGCAATACCAAGCCCTTGCCTAGATAATTGATTCGTCAAAGCATCAAATTTTGCAGATAACATGGAAACCTCATCAAGTTCATACTTACCTCCTTTCTTTAAGGTATCTCTCGCATTTCTCCACAGGGCATTGTTGGCAGCCATGTCCTCCAACAACTTTTTGGCTTCCTCGGGAGTCTTGCTCATAATTGCGCCATTAGCAGCGACATCGATCGACATCTTCACCTCACGGAATAACCCATTGTAGAAAGCATGGAGCAATAGATAGTCGAGCACATCGTGGTGTGGGTAGTTGTGTTGCATATCCTTGAACCTTTCCGAAGCTTCATGCAACGACTCTTGATCAAGCTGAGTGAATGATGTGATCTCATTGCGTATTTTGACAGTTTTCCTTGGAGGAAAGAATTTAGTTAGAAATGTGTGTGTGAGTTTATCACATGAAGTAAAAGTATCGGGATTATGGCTTCTAAGCCAGTCCTTAGCTTTATCCCTAAGAGCGAATGGAACGAGTCTTAGCCTAATGGCGTCAGAGGTGGTGCCATTCATTTTCAGCGTAAATGCTCATTGGGATTCTCCATGGGCTTTCCACCGAATTGGTCCTACTGTATAAAACTTTTTAGCATCGGCTTCAACTCGAAATTAGAGGCCTCCACATCTGGCCTTGCAATGCTCGACGTCGACCCGTTGAGGGGCATAGAAAAGTCCATGAGTGACTTAGCAGGCTATGGATCATGATTGTATATCTCTGCCATGGTCTCTAGTGCTATATTCCTTTTCCTCTTGGCATACCTCCTACATGCAATAGCCTGAATTTTAGGATCTAATGGATGCAAATCTGTTATGCCCTGCGATCTCCTGTGCATACACAAAAGCACTACACCAAAGGGAAACGTCAAAAGCACCAAAATCAATAACGAAGAAAAAGACAAAAGGAAAAACAATAATATGCGAACTATCAACAAAGAATAAAACTAATAACAAGCCATGCCTCCCCGACAATGGCACCAAAAGCTTGTTGTGGTTCATATATCAACTTTAAATTTGTAAGCCGCAAGCGCACGGTGTAGTTGTAGCAATATATAGGTCGTCCTCCGGGAGGCAGCTGTTGTTACTAATTTCTTCCTAAGTCAATAGCTACGTGATCAAGTATGAGGTAAATGATAATAAAAACTAATAGGAAATGTCAATAATAAAAAGCTCTAGGGCTTGGATATGTCACGCCCCGCTTTCCAAAACAACGGAAGCGAGACGTGACTAAGGTCCGCATGGGCCGGAGCTGTGTGGCTCGGCCCCAATAAGCGTCTGTGAGGAACACCAAAGATAGAAACAGGTCCTTGCATATATAAAATTCGGAACAACAGAAAGTACTGTAAGAAAAGACGCATTCATTTTATTCCACAAAGATATCCAGAAGTACAAGAAGTTGGAAAAGTTTGCCAAAAAGCGTCCTCCCATGCAGAGGAGGAAGAAAAGTACTTATACCCTCTCAAAAAATCCCAAAATACCCCTTGACGGTGCCCACTTGGGCCCAAAACTCTCGAAGGACGCGAACGCATCAAGGATGGCGTAGCTGTTTGGCCAAGAATGCATAAGATAATGCCAAAAAACTATAGGCAACACAACCGCATGGTTAGCCCATAGGACCGCATCATCTGGGGCTTTGCTTCTCCAGATCTGATCTAAAATGGACGCGTGGAGTGGTCGTTTGGCTTTAGTTCATATGGGGGATGATATTGGGTTTCTGGTTCCATAGGGCAATAAAATCGAAATCCAGCCTAAGTCGGTCGGACGAAGATATCAAATAAACAGTGGAACAATCAACTTAAAACATTTTTAAGTTCAAGCCCTAAAAGGAAAAAAAACCCTAGCTAAGATCTCTACTATCATGGGGTTGGGTCCGACCAACCCCTAAGGATAGATCTATCTAACATTTACAATTATAAATGCATGTTTAATTTAAACTACATATCTTTCACTTCATTTTCACAGAATACGAAGCGTCATTTTCAGCAACATTACTTTGGCCCCTGCACCGCTTTTCCCAAGCTGAACCGCGTCCCGAGCCGCACCTCATCCCAAGCCAAACCGCTTCCCAAACCGCACCGCTCCCAAGACGAGCAACACCTTTGTCACCGAGCCAACCATGCGCCGGAGAAGATTTCACCTTGAGTGGATTTTTCGTCAAGACTTTGGATCCGATCCGAGCTCCTTCGTAGCTTTGCTAAAGCCTGATCAGGGGCAAGGAAGAATTTAGGGAGAGATGGAATAAGTAATTTAAGCTCAGATTCGGGCTTGTTCACGTTTAATGGAGCTACTAGATCTGGAGCTTGGGACGAGTTTCAAGGAGGGGGTAGACCCCTATTTATATACACGGCTGACCCCTCCCCTTCACTCCATATTCGAGGTTGGACAATAAATTTTGGAGAAAAAATTAATTGAAGTTTGCCTTTCACAAAGGCCAAACTTTAGCGAATTTTTCCTCCCTCACCGTTGAGCTTTGCAAGTGATACAACCTATCAAATCGAAGAGGGTTGAACGGTGAATGCATAGGAAGAACTCTCTATATCAAGATCGAAGATCAACGATCAAAGATCGAATATCGAATATCGACTCCCAGAGCAATCAATCTTGTTATTGTAAGATAGAGATAGTTCTTCTTGTAAGAGTCCTTGAGTGTTGTAAAATTCTCCTCTTGATATAATAAAAATTCCATGTTTGCAAAATTGTCCAACTACTTTCTGTTAGAGATAAAAGCTCTAAATTTCTTAGAAAAGCTTCCTTGAAAGATTTTGGTGTGGTTTTGCTGGTTGAAGTTCGTGCTACTTCTTGGAGCACTGATCAGTACCCAGTGGACGTGGCGTTTGGCGAGGGATATCTATGAAGCCGTTGTAGCCAGGGGAAAAGTAGGTGTTGGAAACGTGCTTGGCCTAGACCAGGTAACCATCAAAGATTGCCCTTGGAGATTGCCACTAAGAAATTTATTGTTTATATCTCTTATCTAAAAGTAGTTTAGCATTAAATTTTGGGAAAAATTTAAGAAATTTTAAGAAATTGAAAAATTGAAGAAAAGATCCTGTTTTGGGAGATATCACCACGCTGAGCTGGCGCAGGTTGATATGTGGATGAAATAGTATAGGCTTGTTTTAACTAGGTGCAAGTATAGGTGTTCCGCAGGGTGTGGTAAAGATAATGTGTTCTGTCAGTTGTGTCATTGGTTGATATGTAAGACAGAAATCATTTCCTAGTGATATATCTGGACCTTGTACATTACTAGCCCATACTCTAGGTATTTTGATTTTAATGTGTCCTATTGTAAAGGGAACATTAATGGCATATTCCTCATATTTTATTTCTTTTCTTGAATGTCTAAGGCTATAATGACTTGGCCATCATTTATCCACCATTTAGATGGTAATAAATATATTTTACATAGACAAATTCCAGAGCCTGTATCTATGTACTGACATGTGTGTATATGTTATATATTCACGCACGTCTTCTTCGTGTTTTTTCGCTATTTTCCGCCGTCCCGTATCCATTTCCTCGTGTTTTCTAGTTTTCTTTCACTTCTCCGTATTTTTGTGTGTTTGCAGGAGATCGCCAGTGTAGGGAACATATAACGAAGATATCATAAGTCTCCAGAGCAACGGGAGGAGTCACGTGCGATCCCGGGGTCAAACGACCAAGATTGCCATCTTTCAGCCCCCACCCGATCAGTTTGACACAGCCAACCGATCAGGTGATGCACGCGTGCATGACCCGGACAGTAGCTGAAGAACAGTGAGGGTCAACCGATCGGGTCGCCGACCGGTTCATCCCAACAGAGTTCTCAGAAAATTGGAGCTGAATTCCAACCGATCGGGTGACCTTCACCCGATCGGTTCATCTGTAGCCGATTCTTCCAACAGACAACCCGGAGAGCAAACCGACGGCCCGCTGACCGTGCCAAACCGACGGGACTTTCTGTCTGTTTTGAGAACAATTCCAACAGATCGGTTGATTTCTCAACAGATCGGTTGATTTCTCAACCGATTGGTTGATTTCTCAACCGATCGGTTGACCTGATGACCGCAAGATCCAAACGACGAGCCGCCTGCACCAACCGATCGGGTCACGTGAGCGGGTGAAGTTTCTGAAGACCGCAGCCGAAGAACGTTGCAGCTCACCCGATCGGTTGATTCGTCAACCGATCGGGTGAAGTCGTTTTCTATAAATAGCTGCCTAGGTTTTCCAGAAACGAGAGCTGTGTATTTTTCTGTCTTTTTTCCCTGTTGTGACGGCTGGAATTTTATTGTTATTTGTAAGCATTCTGATCTTTATGAAACTTTGATATTATCTTAATAGCATTGCTCCTACTTTATTTCAATTGCCTGATTATGATTTTAACGGTCGATTCATTTAGATTGCTTTTTAGCTATAATGTGTGAGTAGTTCCCCAATCTGGGATTTTGGTGGAAACCCCTTTGGGGGTTCTCCCTAATGCGTCCATAAGACTAGGATTCCGATAGGGAGTAGGGATTTATTGGTTACGTGGGGTGTTTCATTGTCATCGACAGGAAAAAGACCGCCTTTGACCGGTGGGCCAAGGGGGAATAAACTTGGCGGTTAACTCCCTAGCCATAGCTCACGCCCTTAGCGTAGACATTGAATCCTAGCATGCGGGAGCGGCAGGATGAGATGTTGGGAGTTATCGGTTCGAGCTTAGTGCTCCCGGAGTCGGTCAGTGTTAATGGACATGGGAATGCCCACTGACCAAACCTGGGTAGTTCGGCGTATCATCCTGGGCACCGACCGGAATATCGGGCCCGTGGGACGCTGGTATCACTCTTAGAGGCAACGTCTCACTACTAAACCCTATTTTCGATCGTGTTCCTATCCGTAGGGCGTAGTAGCGAGAACACATGATAGGGTGGAAACCGAAGTCTCAGGTTACCCTTTATATTGTTTATCCCCCGTATTAACATTCCGTGACAAACCTTCTATCGATTCGGCTAGCTCACCCCTAGGGTGAATTGGTTCCTTTTTGAAACAAACACAACCACGCCTCCCTGTGTTCGACCCACAAGCCACATTACAACACTGTGCGCTTGCGGTACAAATATTTTAAATCTGGTATCCCCCATCATATTTCACACTTACATGATCACAAACCGGGGGGACGTCATGTACGCATGTAAAGTTAATATAAGTAGAATATGGTGAAGTAGTAATTGCTTTTTTAATATTATATTTTTCTAATAATGGGAATTCATATTGGTCAATCTTAATGTACGTTGGTTGTATTGTGATGGTGTATTTGTTTATGAAATTTATACCTAATAAAATTTCATTCTTTGGTATCTTGTCATCTATTAACATTTCTGTTTCTATCTGCAGGAGTTTACCATAATGGTCTGGAAACACCAACCTTACCATTGTACTTTTGTTGAAGATATGTACTTGTCCAAAATAATCTATGTATTTGTAAGTTTGGTTTGTATCTTTCTGCGGATATGTTGTTACAAGTGAAGAGTTAATGTGAGAGTTTGATGCTCCTGTATCAATGAGGACAACAACTTCTTTATTATCCAGAAAGCCTAATAATGATAATTCTTTACTGGATTCTAGTAGGTTTTATTTTCCAATATCTAAATCTTTTCTTGGAGGTGTATTTTTGGAATTACTGCTAGTTCCTTCTTCATATGTTATTCTAAATGACTTTCTACTCTGTGATTGTACAGTGGGCTGTGTAATTAATCTCTTTTTTCTGTTTAAAATTAATTCGTTTGAAATTCAACTTCTTCTGGAGTTAGTTCCTTAGGCGGGATAAGTACACATATTTCATCAAACGGTTTAGGGATGCTAATACTTTTTTCTTTTACTTTTTATTTGTTATGTGATGTCTACTAGAATATGCATATACTAAACATGCTGTAATACTGCAGACCCTACTGCCGGGTGGCATTTCTAGTCTATCAATTTTATGATATAATGTTATTCCTAGATCTATATTTTTATCAGATAATGCTATGGCAAAGTCAGGAAACATTCTTATCTTTATTGTTTGATATGCAAAGTTTTCTCGTATTATGCCTATCAAAGCATCCTTATCATCATGTAAAATTCTATCATCTGATATCCAGAATGTACTTGGAACATTAATTCCTCTTCTGAATGCAGCTTTGAAGATTAACTCTATTCCTCCTAAATGTAGAGTCTATAGGGTGTTCAAGGATTCTAATAATATATTTCTCTTTGTATGTATATTTAATCAAGGGCATTTCATAACATGTTCCTGATGATAATGTGAATTTTGTTTTTTTGTATTTGTTGATACTTTTCTTGATCTAACCGTATTGTTTCTTCATACCCTGATTCGTCATCTCTTATGTCTGTTGTTTCAGAGACTTCTGCTATCTCTGTTTCCATTTTAGGAACTTCTACTGTTTTTTCATTTAGTAGGTTGTTAAATTCATTTTCTAGAGCCTCTGAATTATCTTCAGAGTTTGTATCTGATATATCACTCTCAGAGGACATATCTGAGACTATTTCTTTGGGTTCCCTTTCTTTGACTATTGTAATTTTTCTTAATGCATCCATATATGTTTGTACATTATATTTTTCTCTATCAAATATCTGTATTCTACCATCTTTCTTTTTACTAATCACTACATTTTGCATGTTCTTCATTACTTTATTTTCTTTATGATCAAAGATATATTCACAAGGAATTACCTTTTTATGTTTATGTCTTTTATTATCTGATTTATTTTCTTTAGGATTTTCAAATTTAATTTTATCATATGGTAATGGTGTTTTAATAATCTTTTCAAATTTTTCATTATATGTTTTAGCAAAATTATGTTCTTTTATATTTAACATTTTTACATTTACCGTATTAAGTCTTACGTCAGTTTCTTCCTCATTCTCACTATCTGATTCGTTACTCAGATTCTGATCGTAACTCGTATATTTCTTCTTCAGAAGAAGAATTTTCATATAGATCCACAATACTTATTGGTTCTAATTCTTCAGAGAATAATCTGAATGCTTTTACAGCCAGTTTTGTATATTTTGTCTTTTTTGGACATTCGTTTGCATAGTGGCCTTCTTGGTTGCAGGACCAACATCTGCCAACCTTTTTAACCATATCTTTTTTATTTTTGAAGTTTTTCTTTTTTGAAAAATCTTTTTTTTAAAGTCATAGTTTTTATGTTTTTTAAAATTTCTTTGGCTTAAAATATTTTCTAAACTTTTTATATTTCTTTTTACTAGGATAACATCCCCATTGGGTTGCCATATCTGAGGTACTACATGATAGTCCCATTTGTTTGGTATATTGTCTTGCACTTCCTATTAATGATTGTTGCATACAATTGTATGAAATTTTATCTTTTGTAAATTTCATTTGTAATCCTAAGGATGGGAATTCTTCATGATATTTTTTAAGAATTTTTCATACTCTTCAGCTAAATCTTCTCCCCAAGGAGGTGGTAGTTTTAAGAAGTATAATGCTAGTACATTTTCTAAGGTACCTGCATCAGGTGCTGATGCATAGTAATATTTAGCAAATTCACAGTTGTATTCGTCTAAGTATTTAAGATCACATATTGCTAAATTTGCAAGTTTAATTCTTGCTCTTCTTTTTTCATCTTCGATTATTTTTTCATTTTCAAATGGTATTCCACCGAATTTAGTTTTTAATATCTGTTTATACGATTCTATTGAGTTTAATGGGTCTAAGAGTGTTAAAGTATTAGTTGATCCAGTATTTATTAGCTGTTTCGCTTCTTTTGTAAGATTTGAGAACCAATTTTTAACATTACCTATGAAGGTATTTTCTATTATACATAACATGTCTATAGAATTTTTAATATTTTTAGTTATTCGTAGAGTTTGTAAGTCTCCTGCCCAAGCATTTATTAAATCAATTGTGTTCTTAGCACAATCTAGATTTAATACTAATCGATGTCTTTCTTGTAGGGGCTTTTCTTTTGGTTTATATAGTTCAGTATATGTTTTATAAGGTTTTTCCTTTTTTGGAAATCTGTTTTTCCTTTTTTGGAAATCTATATTCCGACTATTTTGCTTCATTTTCTGTTTATACTGTAGTTTCAACCTTTGGTCTAGTCTGTGATGTCGTTGTCTTAGGTCTAGACTGGGTCGTGACATTACTACTGGAGGTAGTTATTTTCATTTTCATGTTTTCTTTTTTTGTTTTTTGTTGTATATCTTGTAAGACCGACAGCCTGGACATTGCAATAGCTATATCTGTAGAAACTAAAGATCTATATTAATCATTAAGCAAGACCATGCAAATAATAATCTAGATGTATAACATGCGGAATCTTAAATCATTGACCTACTCGGATTTAGCGGAAGCGTACCTGAGTCCATCTCTAATAATCTGAAAGATCCTGACGATAGCGCAACGGTCGATCTTCCAGAATAGCACGAATCAACCGGTTGGAGAATCCCTTTAGCTTTCTCCCGGTTTCTTTCCTAGCGACGGGACGTAGAAAAGACGGCTCAACTTTGTTCGTGTATTCCGGGGACCACGACCGCTAATATTTATAGGCTAGCCTCCATAGCCCTAGGGTTTCCAACTCGGCCCATCAACGAGTTGAAGCCCAATAGTCTCTACACATAAAGGCCCCACAACCTGCTTAACTCATTTAGCCCATTTAATTAATTAAAACCAGATCACTAATATATTGGGCTTAATACGACAGCGTAGCACTTATATAATTATTCACCGCATATTAGCCCAATGTTGGATTAAGATCCAACTTAGTTGGATAAGTTCCAACAATCTCCCACTTGGGCTATATGCTTAAACTTTATAATTATATTTCATAGTGCATACAACCAAATAAGATCTTAATCTGCTGTCATTTCTTTAATGAGTCAAAAACAATCCGGTCCATCAATTATATTAACAAGGTATCAAGGAGATCTTCGCCGCAGCAATTGCAGCTCGACCCATCAGTGGTCACCGTGCTAATACAAAAGAATGACATGGATTATGAAGTGGATGTGTAGTGTGGAAATTACATGTAATGTGATCTAACATGTCTATTTCCAACTGATCCTCCTTAACCTTAGTGAGATCATAAACAAACCAAAATCGGAGTGAAGCCGAACTGAAACCAAAAACTTTATTTCTGATCAGAAAATCACCTCAAGCTTAAGCTGGAGACTTAATTTTGTCTATCATATGAGCACCCAAAAGAACAAACTCCCACAAAACTGAATGTTCTTAATGAAATGACATCCATATGAGTAGCTAGCTCATAAAACCTTTTGGATGACATTTCCTTACTATAACGGATCCGTAATTACGTGGTTTGTTCCGATGTGCTCATTAGACAATTATACACTCCTATTATTAATCAACAATCTAGGAACTTGATCTCTGAATATCTAAACTTTGTCGAGTTCCTGTTGTTGCTGGAATATAAAACTGCAGACTTCATTGTCACTAAATAAACTGTGTGGTGTTTCAAAACCATCCCTAATTTGCAGCATAGTGACAAAATATGCAGATATATATCATGATTTGGATGTCACATAATGTGATATGAAATCTAAAGCCATGTCAGAAGAGACTATATAAAGGGACCATTTAGACCTCTTCTAGTAGATGGCGCCTAACATAGATTTTCATACATTCTTTACATCCAATAAATGATCAGAGTCAGTATACCAAAATGATCTCAAACTCTTTTGACTACTGATCCTTGAACATGTAACCCATTTGTTCTCCATAAATACCGTAAGACACATTTGGCTGCTATCAAATGGTCAACTCCTGAATTTAACAGTCTGTCCAACACGCCTGTAATATATGCAATAACCAAATGCATATAAAACTGAGCATACTTTAGACTCCCTATTGGTGAGATATAGGAAATCTTCTGAAGATTATTCTTAGGGCAATTATTGAGACTAAACTTGTCTCCCACAGAACTTAGCATTCATTACCACATAGATATTATATAAATTACATGCTCCCACAGAACTTAGATAACATCATTAAATATCATCTCAAAACCGAACGAGGTGATCACTTAATGAAATTTAATATATCAGT
Organism: Scilla litardierei; assembly: GCA_030789695.1. Lineage (NCBI taxonomy): Eukaryota > Viridiplantae > Streptophyta > Magnoliopsida > Asparagales > Asparagaceae > Scilla > Scilla litardierei. Next base: position 203,263 of record JAULAV010007855.1, read on the forward strand.
AACGATATTGAAATGCTCTACTAATGCCATTATAAACCTTATAGAGTCTTTCATGAAAACTGAATAAAAGACTCTTTACAATTAATGCATTCTTTTCCGTATAAAGTCTTTGAGTGATACACTTTAAATCTTTTCTTAATGCCCTTTTTCAATTCCTTTTGATCATAAAAAACTATTTACAATCAATAGGTTTCAAACCTTATGGAGATGAGAAAAGATTTTAAGTATCATTCAAGGACTTTCTTAATAAATTCATTAATCTATTTAGAGATGTAAAACCTTTTATGACTTGATGTAAGTCAAACTTCCATCATCCTAATGTCAACGGTAAACTTGTCATCTCTTTAATGGATTTTCCTGAATGGCAATTAGTTACTTGAGGTGCTAGAGTTTGTCCTTATGAACAATTTCCCGAATGGGAGGAATTGCAACATTATCTTGAATTTATTGTGTCTTGAACAATGTCAGGAATACCATCCTGAGCAATGCCAACCACACCTGTAGGGATATAATCCTCTTCAAGAATAATGTTACTAACTAAATTTCCCCCCTCAAACTCAGCATCCTCAAATAGGTGTGCATTTCCTAATTCGTAAACTAACTTAACAGTGGGATTATGTAAAATCTTACAAAATAATATCAACTTTAAATTATTCAACAAAATTAGAAAATCATTAGCATTATATCCTATTACTTTATTAGGCTTATAAAGCCTTACCTTAGTTGGACATCTCCAAACATGCAAGTGATTCATTTGTTGAAACTTTATTAAGGATATAAGCTGCAATCAAAATATAACCGAGTTCTAAACTGTTAATTCTTTCATTACAACACATGTACTTTAATGCAGGAATTCTATAAATGAAGCAACAGTTCCAAATAAATGAAGATTATAATGATCTTTTAAAGAACTAGAATAAACTAATTTTGAATCATGAGACAACTAAATTTTCCATTCTCAATTGAACAATGATAACCGAATTTGTTCAAAATAGAGATAGAAACCCAAATTCCGTAAAAAACGGTACATAATAGTCTCATCAAATTCAAACATTCTAGCCTTTAAAAGAAGTAATCTAAATTTAATTTGCTTCTACTTGAACCATCTTGCCATTGCCCATATCGATGTTTCTTTCACCATCATTTGGCTCTTGGCATCTTAGGCAATCCTGCATAGACACAATGATGTGAATGGTTATACCAAAATCTTTCCATCACGTGTCTATACGTACCGAAGGTTGCATGAAAAGAAATTAACTTAGAATTAAACCAAATTTCGCAGCATACCTTTCTTATATTTTAGTGGTAGAGATCATATGAGCACTTTCTGTCTTCCTTGCTCAAGCCTGTTCTCTTCCTGGACACAGTGCGAGATGAGCTCATCCAGAGACCAAGTCTCATCCTTCAGATTGTAGCTCATCTTAAACTGGTTGAACTGTGATGGAAGAGATATCAAAACAAAATGCACTAGCAGAGCCTCAGAGAGGTCTGGCTGAAGTGCTTTCAACCGTGAAGCAACATTAGACATCTTCAATATGTGCTCCCTAATGTTTCCCTTACCCTAATACCTCATTGAATTTAGAATTATCAAGAGTGTACCAATTTCACCCCTTTCACTCTTGACAAATCTGTTTTCAATGTCAGAAAGGAATCCTTTAGTTGTGGTAATTTTATCTGAAATAGTGCCCCTGAGATATTCTGGAATGGCAGAAGAAATTTTCAGGAATAACAGCCGAACAGAGAACAAGCAAACAATTTATAACATGTTCATATGAGTATTAAATACAACAACAAATTCAAATTAATGCTATTTTCCCATCTCAAGACATCCCCCACTAGTCCAATATTTATCTTTGGATAATCTATTGACTAGTCACTGATATCTTGTTGTAGCAATGAGACAATGACAATAATAACATGCCAAAAATAAAACTTCCTTTGGGCCGAATTAAATTTGCATGCATTGAACTCACTAATCATCACCTTGTCTATTGCCACAGGTGCGCATGAAATGGTATAGAACGGTAATCTTCCTTTGGGCCGATTTAGCATTCTTACGCAAATCACAGGCACACTTGATTCTTTTTATATTCATGAAATGAAATAATGCAAATCAACATAGCCCACTTTGGCGAGGTGATGATTGCACGAAATCATTTCAAAAATATATACCTTTGCAAAATTTGAATCTAAGTCGCAATTTAATACATGAATATACTTTAAGTGGAGATATTCAAGTCCACTTTTCTTCAAAATCAAATTTAAGGCAACCAAAAAATTTTCATACAAAAGTATGTATTCAACTTGTTATATTTCGAGATTAGAACTGATATTCACAAGAAAACCCACTTTGGTGAGTTGATCCAATCAATTCATATTCGAAATATATAATTAATTGTGCCAAAAATTGAAATTGAAACTAAACCGAATTTAACAAAAAATGATTACATTAAGTGGAAATATAAATAAGAACCTTTTATTCCACCCTTCTAATCATTTATATTGAGTTAAATAAAATCCATAACTTCAACACAAATTTTCTTCTTAAAATGGGGTATATAGGTATACTAATGTGTATATGAACATACATATAAAGATATATATGTAAATATACACCCTATCCCATTTTATATAACTTTAAAATGTGTCAAATTTCCTTAAGGCCATTTGCTTGATGGTTAGTGCACAAAAAATTCTTTAAGGCCTTTTAAACTTATTCTTAAGGAGAAATATATGTTAAAACCTTTTATTTGCTCCCGAAGAAAACACTTGAATTTTGTGTTTTAATTTAAATCTAAATTTAGGCAAACTGAATTTTCATACCAAGGTATGAAGTCAACTTGTTATATACCGAAGTATATATATATATATATATATTGTTTTATGCCATAAACTTCGAATTTAAATTTATTTTGCACAATTAACACAAAATTTATCTTTGAGGAGGAATATACATATAAACGTCTTATTTCCTCCTTCAATCCAAATTAAATTCAATATTGGGCAACCAAGCATACAAAAGTATGTATTTAACCGTTTATGTTCCGAAATAATAACAATTTAACTGTAGAGCCCACTTTGATGGGATCCCGAAATAATTAAAATTATTTCGAAACATATATTTTAATGCGCCCTAAAATTGAATTTAAATGAAACTGAACTTAAATGTAAATATACAGGAAAACCTTTTATTTACTCTTTCGATCCGTTTAAAATTCATCCAGGCAACTGATCATACTGAGTATGTATTCTAATCCGTTTACATTCCGAAATAATAACAATTTTAATAGTAGAACCCACTTTGGTGGAATTTTACAAAAATTGGAATTATTTCAAAAAATGTATATATAAGTGAATTTTGCCTAAAGAATTAAAATTGGAATGACCTTAAATTTAACACACAAAATTTGGCCTAAAGGAAATATATAGACAAAACCATTTATTTCCTCATTTCACAAATTTATATTCAAAACTTTAGGCGATAAATTTTCATGCCAAGCTTGTACGTAGCCTTTTATATATATCGAAATAAAATTAATTGCCACGATGGAGCCCACTTTGGTGGGTTGTCCTTCTAAATAAAATTATTTCGAGATATATATATAATTAATTACGCCTAAAATTGAATTAAAATGTGAATTTTTTTTAATGAATTTAAATTCAAGATTTTTTAGGCACCAAATTTACATACAAAGTATGTCCGTAACTTTTTATATATCGAAATAAGAGTAATCGCCACGATAAAGCCCACTTTGGTGGGGATTTGATTTAATTACAATCATTTCGATATATATATGATGAAGCGTGCCAAAAAGTGAATTTAAAATTCAAACTGAATTTTAACAAAAAATTTATACTTTAGGTATATATATATATATATATATATATATATATATATATATGTCCACTTATTTCCCCTTTCATTAGTGTTAAAATAAATCCAAAACAACCCCAAATTTGTGTCCAAATGACCCAAAAATTGGGTCCAAAATTAGCCATGTGCCCTAAAAACTGTTTTGCAATAAGCCCAAAAGTAGGCTAAAAACTGTTTTGCAATAATAGGCCCAAAAAACAACCAAATAACCCAAACATGCCCAAATTAGAAGCACATATACTGAAAGTTAAATTTTTTTTTTGAAAAAATAACTGTTTGGGCCCAATTTGGCCCAAAATCTGCTAGGGTTAGGAAACCCTAGCAGAGTTTTAGGTCCAACAAGGGGGCCGGTCGCCGCCGGCCCCTTTTCTTCAGATCCGGCGTCGGCGGGGGCCGGCGCCGGCCGCAATTGACAGGGGCGACGGGGCCGCCCCGTCGCCCGATCAGGGGCGGCGGTTGCCGCCCCGTCTCCTGCGACGAGCAGGCGCCTCTGGCGCCTACCGTCGCCCGATCAGGGGCGGCGGTTGCCGCCCCGTCTCCGCGACGAGCAGGCGCCAGAGGCGCCTGCCATCGCCTGATCAGGGGCGGCAACCGCCGCCCCTTTTCTGTGAATCCGACAGACCCCCACCGAAGGTGGGGGTCAGATCTGGCCGGCGACGGGGGTAGGGCACCCCCGGTCGCCGGAAACTCGTGTTGGGGGCGGCGCGAGTCCGCCCCCTTTACTGAAACTGAACGGGGGCGGCGCGCTGCGCCCCCTTTGTCACAGATTTAACGGCCTTCAACCTACAGGGGCGGCAAAGCCGCCCCTTTCTGATCTGTGTCGACGCCGGCATCGCCGGCGCCGATCTTCCGACGAGGGCGGCAGGGCCGCCCCTCTTTTGATGTGTCGGGCGGCGGCCAACGGGCCCCCCCGATCTAGGGTTTACAAAAAACCATTTTTTTTGGAAAAATTAATCAAAAAACCAAATTTTTGCACAGATCCGAATATTATATGTGATAAAAAATGAATTTTTAACAGATCCGAAACTTAAAACAGATTAAAAATCTGATTTTTATCAGATCTACTACGAGCAGTCAAAAAATTTAAGATCCAAGCATGGTGGCTCTGATACCACTTGTAGAAACTAAAGATCTAGATTAATCATTAAGCAAGACCATGCAAATAATAATCTAGATGTATAACATGCGGAATCTTAAATCATTGACCTACTCGGATTTAGCGGAAGCGTACCTGAGTCCATCTCTAATAATCTGAAAGATCCTGACGATAGCGCAACGGTCGATCTTCCAGAATAGCACGAATCAACCGGTTGGAGAATCCCTTTAGCTTTCTCCCGGTTTCTTTCCTAGTGACGGGACGTAGAAAAGACGGCTCAACTTTGTTCGTGTATTCCGGGGACCATGACCGCTAATATTTATAGGCTAGCCTCCATAGCCCTAGGGTTTCCAACTCGGCCCATCAACGAGTTGAAGCCCAATAGTCTCTACACATAAAGGCCCCACAACCTGCTTAACTCATTTAGCCCATTTAATTAATTAAAACCAGATCACTAATATATTGGGCTTAATACGACAGCGTATCACTTATATAATTATTCACCGCATATTAGCCCAATGTTGGATTAAGATCCAACTTAGTTGGATAAGTTCCAACAATATCTCCTAATTGTGTACCATCCGCAACATCCCACAAGTTTTCTACTTCTTCCAATGTCATATTGTCATACGGTGTTTTTGTTTCTATAACTTTTATCATTTTATTATTTTCTATAGGAGGTCTATGGCCTATATGGAAGCCACCAGCATGTGTAGGGGGTAACATTTCTTCCGAGATTCCTATTATTTTAGCCATTTTATCTAGTTTATTATTAAGATCTTGAATATTATTATCTTCAGAATAATTCTGAAATATAATTAATCTAAGTTGATTATAGGTTAAGATGTTACCAAACAGAGAGTACTCTGGCTCTCCTGTTTTTATTATTAATAGTTTTTCTTTTATTTCAACTATAGTCTTAGCTAGAATAAACACAGATAATTTCTCTTTTAATTCAAGATAACACAGTTCAATTTCCTTGGCCATGGCTCTGATACCACAAAAGAGGATCATTTCTTCAATTTTTCAATTTCAAAAAATTGACAAATTTCCTCTATTAAAACAAGAACAAACTATTGCCTTTACCCTAGAAGACATTAAAGAAAGATTTAAAGAAACTTATAATGAAGACCCACTAGCCAAATGGGATAAAGAAAAAACCTTAGCTGAAATAAAACTAAAAGATCCTAATAAAATAATTAGGGTTAGACCTATGAAGTATACATTAGAAGATTTAAAAGAATTTGAAATACAAAGAAAAGAACTATTAGATTTAAAAGTCATCAGACCCTCAAATAGTCCGCATAGCTCACCATCTTTCATTGTTAGAAAACATAGTAAAATAGTAAGAGGAAAAGCTAGAATAGTATTTAATTACAAAGCATTAAATGATGCAACCATCTTTGATGGATATTACTTACCAAATGAAGAAGTCTTACTTTACAAAATACAAAATAAAAATTGGTTTACTAAAATAGACTGTAAAAGCGATTTCTGGCAAATTAAATTAAAAAAAGAGTCTATACCCTATACTTCCTTCAGCTACCCACAATGACAATATGAATGGCTAGTAATGCCATTTGGATTAAAATATGCACCTCAAATATTTCAGAGAAGAATGGATGATGTTCTAAAGAAACAAACAGACTATTGTATCGTCTATGTAGATGATATCTTAATATTCTCAGAAACCTGAGAAGATCATATTAAACATTATAATTCTATAATTGATACTTGTATTCCAAGAGGCATAACACTCTCAGCGAAAAAAGCTGTAATTGGAGTTGGAGTACAAAAAATAGACTTCTTAGGAATGATTATTGACAAAGGCAGTGTTAAATTACACCACATATCTTAAAAAAATAATTGAATTCTCAGATATCATAGAAGCTAAAAAATAATTACAAAGATTACTTGGGTGCTTAAATTATGCTGATAATTTTATAAATAAATTAGCACACTTAAGAGCACAATTACAACAAACACTAAAGAAAAATATACCATGAGAATGGACTGAAAAGGACACATTACATCTACAAAAAATCAAACAAATATGTCAGCAAATGCCTACACTCACTTTACTCTTAGAAAATGATAATCTAATTATTTATACGGATGCTTCAGACCTATATTGGGGAGCTGCTCTAGTAGCAGTAAGAAATAATGAAGAAAAATTATGTGAATATAAATAAGGAACTTTTAAACAAACAGAAATAAATTATCATTCAAATGATAAAGAGTTATTAGCAATAAAAACAGTATTAAAAGTTTTTATCTTTATCTTATTAAACCATTTAAAGTTAGAACTGATTCTGTTACTGCTAAGGCTAGAATTAAAAATAAAATCCCAGACATAGGTCCAAATAAAAGATTAATTAGATGGCAAGCTTGTTTTGCTGAATTTACTTTTGATATTGAACATATTACAGGTACTAACAATCCTCTTGCAGATACGTTAACAAGGGAAATCATTACTGCTGATGGAAACCAGTGATATGGATATGATAAAAGAAATATTCCATATAATCAAAGCAGAATCAATAAAAGCAGAAGAAATATTTCAAAGATATCTTGTTTTCGGACAAGACCAAGACAAAACAGCAATAAAAGAATATTTCTCTTATATCATAAGCTTATCCGCAAATATGATCACAGAAGTACAAATAGAAAAACAAGACAAGGAGCTTAAAGAAATGATGTCTCATGAAGGAAGTTCAGCAGCTCCAGTAAAGAATGATAAGATACAAAGTCCAGTGCATCTGGATAAATTTTACCAATGGTTCAGTGAGCAAGTCACTCCCCTTCTAACTGAGCCAAACCCATATCAAGGTATTTACTCAGCATATGGCTATGACATGAATAAGGTATATATTCATCCTGAATCTAGCCCTTATGTAGTTGCTAAAATATATAAGGCGGGACTTATCTATTGCATATATACTGAGAGCAGTCTGAATAATATTCGGACACTACCAAAACTGCAAAAAGTAGTGTATGAATATTCCAAAGCAATAAAGCATAGTAATATCTATATTGTATTAAACCAAGTAGTTCCAGAAAGAGCATGGGATGGCAGCAAGCTTCCTACAATCACTATGGTAGAGTTAAAAATGGGATCAAAAAGATTTGTCCCAAAATTCCAGAAAAATATGTTCCTCTCCAATGATGATATGATGGTCGAAACCAGAGCCCGGCAGCTCAGAGCCCTAGTTCAAAGAACATTGGAAGCAATAAATCTTGTTACATGGGTTTATGAGTCTGATCCATATGAGCTTATTTTAACAATTAGCAAAGTTACAAAGACTGGAGATAAAAGGAAGATTATTAACTTTGTTGAAAGTATTTTAGCATGGCATGTGCATCGTACTGCTTATAAACTATTCCTGAAGAACATGACAGAAGACCTACAAAAGAAATTAATATTGCACGGCATCAGATGGGAAACCTGGAATTTGAAGGAAATTGGAAAAGAAGGCATCGAGACACAGCGAGAAGACTACACCGGAAAAGACAAAGAGAAGCTCCTAGACATCGAATAAAGCAAAGCGCCTTTCTAAAAAGCATCTTTATCAAAAGCAGTGGACGACAAAGCAAAAGACAAAAGCAATATGGACAGCTGTACCCAGCCGCCTCAATCATACAGAAGCAAAGCAACTTTCGAAAAGCAACTTTAAAAAGCAAAAGACAGCTGTAAACTACTTTTGAAAAAGCAAGAGATAGCTTTACGTCTCCACCTCCTGTTTCTACCGCCTTACTTGTAATATAAATAAGTCCCAAGAATGTTGTAAGGGGGCATCGAAGATCGAAGATCGAATATCGAATATCGACTCCCAGAGCAATCAATCTTGTTATTGTAAGATATTGAGAGAGTTCTTCTTGTAATAGTCCTTGAGTGTTGTAAAATTCTCCTCTTGATATAATAAAAATTCCCTATTTGCAAAATTGTCCATCTACTTTCTGTTAGAGATAAAAGCTCTAAATTTCTTAGAAAAGCTTTCTTGAAAGCTTTTGGTGGGATTTTTCTAGTTGAAGTTCGAGCTACTTCCTGGAGCACTTATCAGTACCTAGTGGACGAGGCGTTTGGCGAGGGATAGCCGTGAAGCCGTTGGAGCCAGGAGAAAAGTAGGTGTTGGAAGCGTGTTGGGCCTAGACCAGGTAACTATCAAAGATTGCCCTTGGAGATTACCGCTAAGAACTTTATTGTTTAGATCTCTTATCTAAAAGTAGTTTAGCATGAAATTTTGGGAGAAATTTAAGAAATTTTAAGAAATTGAAAAATGAAGAAAAGATCCTGTTTTGTGGTATCAGAGCCATGGCCAAGGAAATTGAACAGTGTTATCTTGAATTAAAAGAGAAATTATCAGTGGTTCTTCTAGCTAAGACTATAGTTGAAACAAAAGAAAAACTATTCATAATAAAAACAGGAGAGCCAGAGTACTCTCTGTTTGGTAACATCTTAACCTATAATCAACTTAGATTAACTACACTTCAGAATTATTCTGAAGATAATAATATTCAAGATCTTAATAATAAACTAGATAAAATGGCTAAAAGAATAGGAATCTCGGAAGAAATGTTACCCCCCTACACGTGCTGGTGGCTTCCATTTAGGCCATCGACCTCTTATAGAAAATAATAAAATAATAAAAGTTATAGAAACAAAAACACGGTATGACAATATGACAATGGAAGAATTAGAAAACTTGTGGGATGTTGCAGATGGTACACAATTAGGAGATATAGCTATTGCAATGTCCAGGCTGTCGGTCTTACAACGTATACAACAAAAATCAGAAAAAGAAAACATGAAAATGAAAATAACTACCTCCAGTAGTAATGTCACGACCCAGTCTAGACCTAAGACAACGACATCACAGACTAGACCAGAGGTTGAAACTACAATACAAACAGAAAATGAAGCAATATATTCGGAATATAGATTTCCAAAAAAAGGAAAAACCTTATAAAACATATACTGAACTATATAAACCAAAAGATAATCCCCTACAAGAAAGACATCGATCAGTATTAAATCTAGATTGTGCTAAGAACACAATTGATTTAATAGATGCTTGGGCAGGAGACTTACAGACTCTACGAATAACTAAAAAAATTGAAAATTCAATAGACATGTTAGGTATAATAGAAAATACCTTCATAAGTAATGTTAAAAATTGGTTCTCAAATCTTACAAAAGAAGCGCAGCTAATAAATACTGGATCAACTAATACTTTAACACTCTTAGACCCATTAAACTTAATAGAATCGTATAAAAAGATATTAAAAACTAAATTCGGTGGAATATCATTTGAAAATGAAAAAATAATTGAAGATGAAAAAAGAAGAGCAAGAATTAAACTTGCAAATTTAGCAATATGTGATTTTAAATACTTAGACGAATACAACTGTGAATTTTCTAAATATTACTATGCATCAGCACCTGATGCAGGTACCATAGAATATGTACTAGCATTATACTTCTTAAAACTACCGCCTCCTTGGGGAGAAGATTTAGCTGAAGAGTATGAAAAATTCTTTAAAAATAATCCTGAAGAATTCCCATCCTTAGGCCTACAAATGAAATTTACAAAAGATAAAATTGCATCCTATTGTATGCAACAATCATTAATAGGAAGTGCAAGACAATATACCAAACAAATGGGACTATCATGTACTACCTCGGATATGGCAACCCAATGGGGATGTTATCCTAGTAAAAAGAAATATAAAAAGTTTAGAAAATATTTTAAGCCAAAGAAATTTAAAAAACTTAAAAACTATGACTTTAAAAAGAAAAGATTTTTCAAAAAGAAAAACTTCAAAAATAAAAAAGATATGGCTAAAAAGGTTTGCAGATGTTGGTCCTGCAACCAAGAAGGCCACTATGCAAACGAATGTCCAAAAAAGACAAAATATACAAAATTGTCTGTAAAAGCATTCAGATTATTCTCTGAAGAATTAGAAGAAATAAGTATTGAGGATCTATATGAAAATTCTTCTTCTGAAGAAGAAATATACGAGTTACGATTAGAATCTGAGTATGAATCAGATAGTGAGAATGAGGAAGAAACTGACGTAAGACTTAATATGGTAAATGTAAAAATGTTAAATATAAAAGAACATAATTTTACTAAAACATATAATGAAAAATTTGAAAAGATTATTGATCGGCCCCGGATATACACCCGGAGAACGATTGTAGTTTAACCGCAAGCGCACGGTCAAGTGGCGAGTGGGTATCGAACACGAGGAGGTGGTGTTGGCTCCAATCTATCCTAGGTTGGCTCGACTACGAGGGTTTTATTGGTGGAGATGGGTATGGTATGATGTAATGACAATGGTGATGGATGTCGGTGTCGGTGATAAAGATGTTGGGTAAAATATCGATTCAAATATAATATAATAGAAGTTTCTAGAGCTAGGGAATCCCCACTACGGATCGTCATGCATCATTGTGAATAGTGAATCTCAATATTACTAGACTTGCGTTGAGGTGAACTAGTCGTAACTGAATATAGAACCAAGCTCACGCTCTCGCGCTATTACCGGTCTATAGCAGCCCTAGGGTAGGGCCCAATCTCTTGCAAACCCTAGCCTAAGCCACTAGCATTAGGATCAACATCATCGTTCAATCGCCCCTCGAGCCCACTCTCGTGTAAACTCGAGTTACGATCTAGGTTGTGATAGTTCGTATTCGTCCAATCTCTTGCAAACGAATATGGGTATAGATTTATAATAAAAATCCTAGCTTTGGTCCAATCTCTTGCAAACCAATTCTAGAGAATCTCGATTATAAACCTAAATCGAATATCTAGGCCTTCCCATCGATTAGAATCCAATCTTTTGCAAACCCCAATCAATGGAAATCCCTAGATATCCGTAATAAATCGATCACAACCTAACCTCCTAGCAATTCTAGCAATTTAGAAATTCATTCATCACAAATCTGAAATTAAATCCATAGGGTTCATCCCCATGCCCTAGAACAACAAATCTACTCAAGCATCGCAATAACGATATGAGAATCAATAAAAATCATTGCTTGCATACAAAAAGATAGAAAAAACAAAGATTCAAATAATAAGAACAAAATACTTAGCTTTGATGAAGATCTTCAATTCAAATACAAGCTTTTAGATCCAAGAGTGAGCCTAGGGCATGGCCTAACTTCTAAAATAATCCCTAAGAAAACATGTGGGAACCCCCCTCTAATGACGGCTACAACCCTCTTATATATCCCCCCAAAACCCTAGCAAATAAACCTAGAAAACACCTCAAATTCGTGTCCAAAAACAGCCCTAACCGCAACTTAAAATCTGGGCCCGCCGCCGCTCGGGCCGAGTGGGAATCTGACTCGGCCGAGTGGAAATTCTAGCACTGCAGCGTCAACTTACAGAAATTCTCCAGATTTCATCCAACCTCCGATTGGCATGTTCTTAGCGGCGTTGGAACCGTCATAAAGTCTACTATCCATAAAAAATATGAGAAAAATACTTTGATTGCTGGAATGATAGCAGATTTCAAAATAGTGGAAGGCTGTCTGAAAATCTGGGCGTGTGTGTCATCGGCGTCACTCGGCCGAGTGGGATTCTTCACTCGGTCGAGTGGACTTCTCTACTCGGCCGAGTCACAGACCCTGTAGAAAGAAAGTAACTTCGAGGTCCTCAGGGGTCTGTCTCTGGGGGTGGCTCGACCGAGTAGCTTTCATCATTCGGCCGAGTGGTAATGTGTACTCGGCTGAGTAGGCCATCAACGGGTCTCTGGGAATCGCAATAGATTCGGCCTCTTCTCTGGAAAATTTCCTTGACGTACTCGGGCGAGTGAGCTTCCTCACTCGACCGAGTAGGACTTTGTCATTCGGCCGAGTATACGCTGAAAAACATTGTGCACTTATCTGTTCTGGTCGGCCGGGTGGGCTTTCTTGCTCGGCCGAGTGTGTGCTTCACTCGGCCTAGTTGCATGCTGTAAATGCCCAATCTTCTCCGTTTCTCCTCCTCGTCGCTCCAATGAAGTTCCTTCTTCTTCCACTCATCCTCCATCGCCGATAAGTCTGCAAATGATCCATGGGCGGCACTCCAAAGTGGGTGCAAATCCTCTTGATCTCAAAACTACTCCGAATCGCTCCATATCTCCTGAAATACGACAAAAGCAAGAAATCATGAAAAGCATCGCAATATTGTCGAATAATAGTGAAAAACGTGATATGAGCGACCAAAGAGGCATGCAAATATGCAGAAAAAGGGTGTAAAATATGGAGTGATTAAAATCCCCCAAGCTTACCTCTAACTCGTCCTCGAGGAAGATAAGTAGAGAGACGAACTCGAAATATGAAAGCAAATGAAATGAAATGAAAGAAAAAGGAATACGAAGCGGAAGGGGTCGCTAGATTATTCTCTCATATCTCAAGCCATAAACTACACATCACGATAACTTGGAAAATACGAATCACATGCTATAAGGATTTCATATCTTACTTAGACATGATACTTGCAAGCTTTTAAGAATAACAAAAGGGACTCTCTAAATTCATACAATCAATTCATATCCACATCACGCATTTCATAGAATTTAATATACAAATGTTGGCGATGCATTTTTCAATCAAAAGTTATAAATGAAGCATATAAGATACACACCAAGCATGCAATAGAGAATAGAATAAGAGTCAAGGCATTCACATATTTATTTCAAATCATGAAAAATCTCCATATCTAATATATTTTACAAAGTCTAAGCATTATCGAATATTCCCATTCATGCACGTCTCCACTCTAATGTCATACTCACTCATATGGTCAAATGAATTCCCCCCAAGCTTAGCTTGGGGCATCACATCTAAAGGAATATGATAGTGGAAAATGGCATTTTTGCCTTGGTTTTCCCAAGTATTTTTTGGCTCCAATAATGAGATAGAGAAATATCTTTCTTTTTCTTTTTTGAACATTTTGTTTCTCATTATTCTTCTAGTATTTTTGTAAGAGCAATTTGATTTGTATTTTTGATTTTTGGCTCCTTTTTGGAGCAACCTTTTTCTTTTGTATGGATTTTTGGGGAAATAGATGCGATATAAGTAGCTTTAGGAGGTGAACTCAAGTGACATCTAGAGAATAAAAAGATATATGTGGAGAAAGAAATAATGTAGCACTCGGTTCACTTTAAGATGTGCACGAACGGTTCAATAAAATAATACTTCAACTAAAAGTCATATATAAGCTTGGATATTCTCAATCATTTCAATAAATAGTGAAGTCAAGCAGTAAAGTTTACAACCATATCAGGCATGCAACAGAAGGTGAATAAGACAATAAAACTGATGCTTCAGATATACTAATGATGCGTGAATCTTGGTGCATTTCCAACAAAAGCATACTAAACACTAATCAATACATTCAGCTTCAATTAATATCATGCATTCATATAGAGGAATCATCAAAAGAATATATAAGCAAGCACATGGATAGCAAGACTATGGAATACTCAAAGTAGCATGGCAAGGAATAATAAGCATCGTGATGGTTGGTAAAGTGATAAGAGATATCATCATACAAAACTCATCTAGCGGAAGAAGAGAAAGGAAAATAAAGAAATAAAAAAATAAAAGAGAGGAAAGAAAAGAAAAACAAGCACACAACATGATGCATGAACACACATAAAAGGAAAATAAGATGGAAAATTCAAAAAGATGATGCAAAATTTTGAACCAAAAACTTGATCGGCCCCGGATATACACCCGGAGAACGATTGTAGTTTAACCGCAAGCGCACGGTCAAGTGGCGAGTGGGTATCGAACACGAGGAGGTGGTGTTGGCTCCAATCTATCCTAGGTTGGCTCGACTACGAGGGTTTTATTGGTGGAGATGGGTATGGTATGATGTAATGACAATGGTGATGGATGTCGGTGTCGGTGATAAAGATGTTGGGTAAAATATCGATTCAAATATAATATAATAGAAGTTTCTAGAGCTAGGGAATCCCCACTACGGATCGTCATGCATCATTGTGAATAGTGAATCTCAATATTACTAGACTTGCGTTGAGGTGAACTAGTCGTAACTCAATAAAGAACCAAGCTCACGCTCTCGCGCTATTGCCGGTCTATAGCAGCCCTAGGATAGGGCCCAATATCTTGCAAACCCTACTCTAAGCCACTAGCATTAGGATCAACATCATCGTTCAATCGCCCCTCGAGCCCACTCTCGTGCAAACTCGAGTTACGATCTAGTTTGTGATAGTTAATATTCGTCCAATCTCT
The DNA here is from genome assembly GCA_030789695.1 of Scilla litardierei. Lineage (NCBI taxonomy): Eukaryota > Viridiplantae > Streptophyta > Magnoliopsida > Asparagales > Asparagaceae > Scilla > Scilla litardierei. The sequence continues at coordinate 218,485 of JAULAV010007855.1, forward strand.
TGCAAACGAATACGTGTATAGATTTATAATAAAAATCCTAGCTTTGGTCCAATCTCTTGCAAACCAATTCTAGAGAATCTCGATTATAAACCTAAATCGAATATCTAGGCCTTTCCATCGATTAGAATCCAATCTCTTGCAAACCCCAATCGATGGAAATCCCTAACTATCCGTAATAAATCGATCACAACCTAACCTCTTAGTAATTCTAGTAATTTAGAAATTCATTCATCACAAATCTGAAATTAGATCCATAGGGTTCATCCCCATGCCCTAGAACAACAAATCTACTCAAGCATCGCAATAACGATATGAGAATCAATAAAAATCATTGCTTACATACAAAAAGATAGAAAAAACAAAGATTCAAATAATAAGAACAAAATACTTAGCTTTGATGAAGAGCTTCAATTCAAATACAAGCTTTTAGATCCAAGAGTGAGCCTAGGGCATGGCCTAACCTCTAAAATAATCCCTAAGAAAACATGTGGGAACCCCCCTCTAATGACGGCTACAACCCTCTTATATAGCCTCCCAAAACCCTAGCAAATAACCCTAGAAAACACCTCAAATTCTTGTCCAAAAACAGCCCTAACCGCAACTTAAAATCTGGGCCCGCCGCCGCTCGGGCCGAGTGGGAATCTGACTCGGCCGAGTGGAAATTCCAGCACTGCAGCATCAACTTACAGAAATTCTCCAGATTTCATCCGACCTCTGATTGGCGTGTTCTTAGCGGCGTTGGAACCATCATGAAGTCTACTATCCATAAAAAATATGAGAAAAATACTTTTATTACTGAAATGATAGCAGATTTCAAAATAGTGAAAGGCTGTATGAAAATCTGGGCGTGTGTGTCATCGGCGTCACTCGGCCGAGTGGGATTCTTCACTCGGTCGAGTGGACTTCTCTACTCAGCCGAGTGACAGAACCTGTAGAAAAATAGTATCTTCCAGGTCCTCAGGGGTCTGTCTCTGGGGGTGGCTCGGCCGAGTAGCTTTCATCATTCGGCCGAGTGGTAATGTGTACTCGACCGAGTAGGCCATCGACGTGTCTCTGGGAATCGCAGTAAATTCGGCCTCTTCTCTGGAAAATTTCCCTGACTTACTCGAGCGAGTGAGCTTTCTCACTCGGCCGAGTAGGACTTTGTCATTTGGCCGAGTATACGTTGAAAAACATTGTGCACGTATCCGTTCTGGTCGGCCGGGTGGGCTTTCTTGCTCGGCCGAGTGTGTGCTTCACTCGGCCGAGTGGCATGCTATAAATGCCGAAACTTCTCCGTTTCTCCTCCTCGTCGCTCCTATGAAGTTCCTTCTTCTTCCACTCATCCTCCATCGCCGATAAGTCTGCAAATGATCCGTGGTCGGCACTCCAAAGTGGGTGCAAATCCTCTTGATCTCAAAATCACTCCGAATCGCTCCATATCTCTTGAAATACGAAAAAAGCAAGAAATCGTGAAAAGCATCGCAATATTTTCGAATAATAGTGAAAAACGCGATATGAGCGACCAAATTGGCATGCAAACATGCAGAAAAAGGGTGTAAATTATGGAGTGATCAAAATCCCCCAAGCTTACCTCTTACTCGTTCTCGAGGAAGATAAGTAGAGAGACGAACTCGGGAGATGAAAACAAAGGAAATGAAATGAAAGAAAAAGGAATACGAAGCGGAAGGGGTCGCTAGATTATTCTCTCAGTTCTCAAGCCATAAACTACACATCACGATAACTTGAAAAATACGAATCACAAGCTATAAGGATTTCATATCTTACTTAGACATGATACTTGCAAGTTTTTAGAATAACAAAAGGGACTCTCTAAATTCATACAATCAATTCATATCCACATCACGCATTTTATAGAATTTAATATACAAATGTTGGCGATGCATTTTTCAATCAAAAGTTATAAATGAAGCATATAAGATACACACCAAGCATGCAATAGAGAATAGAATAAGAGTCATGGCATTCACATATTTATTTCAAATCATGAAAAATCTCCATATCTAATATATTTTACAAAGTCTAAGCATTATCGAATATTCCCATTCATGCACGTCTCCACTCTAATGTCATACTCACTCATATGGTCAAATGAATTCCCCCCAAGCTTAGCTTGGGGCATCACATCTAAAGGAATATGATAGTGGAAAATGGCATTTTTGCCTTGGTTTTCCCAAGTATTTTGTGGCTCCAATAATGAGATAGAGAAATATCTTTTTTTTGAACATTTTGTTTCTCATTATTCTTCTAGGATTTTTGTAGGAGCAATTTGATTTGTATTTTTGATTTTTGGCTCCTTTTTGGCTTTTTGGACTTTTTGGAGCAACCTTTTTCTTTTGTAGGGATTTTTGGGAAATAGATGCGATATAAGTAGCTTTAGGAGGTGAACTCAAGTGACATGTAGAGAATAAAAAGATATATGTGGAGAAAGAAATAATGTAGCACTCGGTTCACTTTAAGATGTGCACGAACGGTTCAATAAAATAATACTTCAACTAAAACTCATATGTAAGCATGGATATTCTCAATCATTTCAATAAATAGTGAAGTCAAGCAGTAAAGTTTACAACCATATCAGGCATGCAACAGAAGGTGAATAAGACAATAAAACTGATGCTTCAGATATACTAATGATGCGTGAATCTTGGTGCATTTCCAACAAAAGCATACTAAACACTAATCAATACATTCAGCTTCAATTAATATCATGCATTCATATAGAGGAATCATCAAAAGAATATATAAGCAAGCACATGGATAGCAAGACTATGGAATACTCAAAAGTAGCATGGCAAGGAATAATAAGCATCGTGGTGGTTGGTAAAGCAATAAGAGATATCATCATACAAAAGTCATCTAGCAGAGAAGAGAAAGGAAAATAAAAAAATAAAAAAAATAAAAGAGAGGAAAGAAAAGAAAAACAAGCACACAACATGATGCATGAACACATGTAAAAGGAAAATAAGATGGAAAATTCAAAAAGATGATGCAAAATTTTGAAAAAATCTAAAAAACCTAAAAATAAAGTAAAAGTGCAACTAGATGGCATGGAAATGCACTCCCCCAAGCTTAAACTTCACATTGTCCTCAATGTGATCATAAAAGGAAAAATATGAGGAACAACGATAAATATGAGGGAGGTGAATGAAAAATGACGAAATGAATGACATGAAATCCTAATGCAACTACATGCACATGCAATGATGCATGAGAGCGCTTTCCCCCAAGCTTATGCTAAACAATCATATTCAAATAACTCGATCAAAAATGTCATGGCTTTGCTAAGCGAGATTGAGTCAAACGAATAAGAATGTGAGTATTCACTTGAAAGAAATGCTCGATGGGTGGTGAGCAAAAAGGATGTGACACATCAAAATATAAAGTGGGCAATTACTATATATAATGGGTTTGGGATGTAAAAATTTTTGTTGCCGTCATATGAGGTGAATTTATTCAATCAAATCTATACAGTCCTCTCGCTGTCGAGAGGATTCGTGTTTATTTAAAGCATAAAAATTTCTACACTACTAGATTGATATCACCTATAGCAAAAGGCGGATCCAGTATCTTTGCCGGTGCAGGCAATTGCTCCAACTGCTCCTTCCGTGGCTCTACCAGATGAGTGTGTCCACGGACTCCAATGAACTCCAGCAATGCATCCTCCAGTATTCCCACAAGGACTCCACATGTACCCTGCAGAGAATAGGATGCATCAGTTCGATGCAAAAAATTTCACACTCATAATAAAAGTATTCCAAAGAGGATCGTCTATAGAAATCTATGAAATAAATAGTGGTGGACGATACTTCCCTAGAAATAATTCAATATCATCTTGCGCTGTGATAGCTATCTCCATGGTATCCTCTCTCAGCTGCTCAGGTAACTCTGCTCCTGAATCAATTGAACTACCGCTCTCCTCTTGTTCGCACCTGCCATCAAAGGATAATTCAATGTATAAACTGGTGTCACAAAAGGATTCATCAAATATACTTCCCTGAACATGGGTATCCCAAGGTAGCTCTTCTTGAGCGTTGATCTTTTCGGTGCATGTTTCGATGACTTCATTCATTGGCGGCTGAGGGACTTCGTCAACTTCCAAATACAGCTTATCATTTCTAATATCGACCCTAATGCTACCTTTGATTGTTCCTTCTGGGGAGAGTTGATCAATGATGTAGGTGGCAAATAGTTGTTCAATGTGGTCCTCTATATTGATGGAAATAGGTCCCGTGGTCTGAACTTCATCCACGAGTTCCTCCAGTAGGGATGCAAAAGTTTCATCGTGTTGCAGGTCAGATTCTGTACTCATCATTGCACTTTCTGGATAACTTGATCGACAAAGACAAATACCGGAAGAAAAATATCAGTGGCACAAGAGAATGTAGAAATGATAATAATGGTGGCAATGGTGAAAATTTTTTTTGTTAATTTTTTTTCTTCGTAGTCTAATCAACCTAATTGTGACAAATTGGCACCCAGCGGGAAACACCTCCCCGGCAACGGCGCCAAAAACTTGATCGGCCCCGGATATACACCTGGAGAACGATTGTAGTTTTACCGCAAGCACACGGTCAAGTGGCGAGCGGGTATCGAACATGAGGAGGTGGTGTTGGCTCCAATCTATCCTAGGTTGGCTCGACTACGAGGGTTTTATTTGTGGAGATGGGTATGGTATGGTGTAATGACAATGGTGATGGATGTCGGTGTCGGTGATAAAGATGTTGGGTAAAATATCGATTCAAATATAATATAATAGAAGTTTCTAGAGCTAGGGAATCCCCACTACGGATCGTCATGCATCATTGTGAATAGTGAATCTCAATATTACTAGACTTGCATTAAGGTGAACAAGTAGTAACTGAATATAGAACCAAGCTCACGCTCTCTCGCTATTGCCGGTCTATAGCAGCCCTAGGATAGGGCCCAATCTCTTGCAAACCCTAGCCTAAGCCACTAGCATTAGGATCAACATCATCGTTCAATCGCCCCTCGAGCCCACTCTCGTGCAAACTCGAGTTACGATCTAGGTTGTGATAGTTCGTATTCGTCCAATCTCTTACAAACGAATATGGGTATAGATTTATAATAAAAATCCTAGCTTTGGTCCAATCTCTTGCAAACCAATTCTAGAGAATCTCGATTATAAACCTAAATCGAATATCTAGGCCTTCACATCGATTAGAATCTAATCTCTTGCAAACCCCAATCGATGGAAATCCCTAGCTATCCGTAATAAATCGATCACAACCTAACCTCCTAGCAATTCTAGTAATTTAGAAATTCATTCATCACAAATCTGAAATTAGATCCATAGGGTTCATCCATATGCCCTAGAACAACAAATCTACTAAAGCATAGCAATAACAATATGAGAATCAATAAAAATCATTGCTTGCATACAAAAAGATAGAAAAAACAAAGATTCAAATAATAAGAACAAAATACTTAGCTTTAATGAAGATCTTCAATTCAAATACATGCTTTTAGATCAAAGAGGGGGCCTAGGGCATGGCCTAACCTCTAAATAATCCCTAAGAAAACATGTGGGAACCCCCCTCTAATGACGGCTACAACCCTCTTATATAGCCCCCCAAAACCCTAGCAAATAACCCTAGAAAAATTCCTCAAATTAGTGCCCAAAAATAGCCCTAACCGCAACTTAAAATCTGGGCCCGTCGCCACTCGGGCCGAGTGGGAATCTGACTCGGCCGAGTGGAAATTCTAGCACTGCAGCGTCAACTTGTAGAAATTCTCCAGATTTCATCTGACCTCCGATTGGCGTGTTCTTGGCAGCGTTGGAACCTTCATGAAGTCTACTATCCATAAAAAATATGATAAAAATACTTTGATTGTTGGAATGATAGCAGATTTCAAAATAGTGGAAGGCTGTATGAAAATCTGGGCGTGTGTGTCATCGGCGTCACTCGGTCGAGTGGGATTCTTCACTCAGTCGAGTGGACTTCTTTACTCATCCGAGTGACAAACCCTATAGAAAGAAAGTAACTACGAGGTCCTCAGGTGTCTTTTTTTTCGGGTGGCTCGGCCGAGTAGCTTTCATCATTCGGCCGAGTGGTAATGTGTGCTCGGCTGAGTAGGCCATCGACGGGTCTCTGGGAATCGCAGTAGATTCGGCCTATTCTCTAGAAAATTTCCCTGACGTACTTGGGCGAGTGAGCTTCCTCACTCGGCTGAGTAGGACTTTGTCATTCGGCCGAGTATACGCTGAAAAACATTGTGCACGTATCCGTTCTGGTCGGCCGGGTGGGCTTTCTTGCTCAGCCGAGTGTATGCTTCACTCGGCCGAGTGGCATGCTGTAAATGCCCAATCTTCTTTGTTTCTCCACCTCATCGCTCCAATGAAGTTTCTTTTTCTTTCACTCATCCTCCATCGCCGATAAGTCTGCAAATGAGCTGTGGGCGGCACTCCAAAGTGGGTGCAAATCCTCTTGATCTCAAAATCGCTCCGAATCCCTCTATATCTCCTGAAATACGACAAAAGCAAGAAATCGTGAAAAGCATCGCAATATTGTCGAATAATAGTGAAAAACACGATATGAGCCACGAAAGTGGCATGCAAACATGCAAAAAATTGGTGTAAAATATGGAGTGATCAAAATCCCCCAAGCTTACCTCTTACTCGTCCTCGAGTAAGATAAGTAGAGAGACGAACTCGGAAGATGAAAACAAAGGAAATGAAATGAAGGAAAAAGGAATACGAAGCGGAAGGGGTCGCTAGATTATTCTCTCAGATCTCAAGCCATAAACTACACATCACGATAACTTGGAAAATACGAATCACATGATATAAGGATTTCATATCTTACTTAGACATGATACTTGCAAGCTTTTAAGAATAACAAAAGGGACTCTCTAAATTCATACAATCAATTCATATCCACATCACGCATTTCATAGAATTTAATATACAAATATTGGCGATGCATTTTTCAATCAAAAGTTATAAATGAAGCATATAAGATACACACCAAGCAAGCAATAGAGAATAGAATAAGAATCATGGCATTCACATATTTATTTCAAATCATGAAAAATCTCCATATCTAATATATTTTGCAAAGTCTAAGCATTATCGAATATTCACATTCATGCACGTCTCCACTCTAATGTCATACTCACTCATATGGTCAAATGAATTCACCCCCCCCCCAAGCTTAGCTTGAGGCATCACATCTAAAGGAATATGATAGTGGAAAATGGCATTTTTGCCTTGGTTTTCCCAAGTATTTTGTGGCTCCAATAATGAGATAGAGAAATATCTTTCTTTTTCTTTTTTGAACATTTTGTTTCTCATTACTCTTCTAGGCTTTTTGTAGGAGCAATTTGATTTGTATTTTTGATTTTTGGCTCCTTTTTGGCTTTTTGGACTTTTTGGAGCAACCTTTTTCTTTTGTAGGGATTTTTGGGAAATAGATGCGATATAAGTAGCTTTAGGAGGTGAACACAAGTGACATGTAGAGAATAAAAAGATATATGTGGAGAAAGAAATAATGTAACACTCGGTTCACTTTAAGATGTGCACGAACGGTTCAATAAAATAATACTTCAACTAAAACTCATATGTAAGCATGGATATTCTCAATCATTTCAATAAATAGTGAAGTCAAGCAGTAAAGTTTACAACCATATCAGGCATGCAACAGAAGGTGAATAAGACAATAAAACTGATGCTTCAAATATATTAATGATGCGTGAATCTTGGTGCATTTCCAACAAAAGCATACTAAACACTAATCAATATATTCAGCTTCAATTAATATCATGCATTCATATAGAGGTATCATCAAAAGAATATATAAGCAAGCACATGGATAGCAAGACTATGGAATACTCAAAGTAGCATGGCAAGGAATAATAAGCATCGTGATGGTTGGTAAAGCAATAAGAGATATCATCATACAAAACTCATCTAGCGGAAGAAGAGAAAGAAAAATAAAAAATAAAAAAAATAAAAGAGAGGAAAGAAAAGAAAAACAAGCATACAACATGATGCATGAACACACGTAAAAGGAAAATAAGATGGAAAATTTAATAAGATGATGCAAAATTTTGAAAAATTCTAAAAAAAACCTAAAATAAAGTAAAAGTGCAACTAGATGGCATGGAAATGCACTCCCCCAAGCTTAAACTTCACATTGTCCTCAATGTGATCATAAAAGGAAAAATATGAGGAACAACGATAAATATGAGGGAGGTGAATGAAAAATGACGAAATGAATGACATGAAATCCTAATGCAACTACATGCACATGCAATGATGCATGAGAGCGCTTTCCCACAAGCTTATGCTAAACAATCATATTCAAATAACTCGTTCAAAAATGTCATGGCTTTACTAAGCGAGATTGAGTCAAACGAATAAGAATGTGAGTATTCACTTGAAAGAAATGCTCGATGGGTGGTGAGCAAAAAGGATGTGACACATCAAAATATAAAGTGGGCAATTACTATATATAATGGGTTTGGGATGTAAAAAATTTTGTTGCCGTCATATGAGGTGAATTTATTTAATCAAATCTATACAGTCCTCTCGCTGTCGAGAGGATTCGTGTTTATTTAAAGCATAAAAATTTCTACACTACTGGATTGATATCACCTATAGCAAAAGGCGAATCCAGTATCTTTGCCGGTGCAGGCAATTGCTCCAACTGCTCCTTCCGTGGCTCTATCAGATGCGTGTGTCCACGGACTCCAACGAACTCCAGCAATGCATCCTCCAACATTCCCACAAGGACTCCACCTGTACCCTGCAGAGAATAGGATGCATCAGTTCGCTGCAAAAATTTCACACTCATAATAAAAGTATTCCAAAGAGGATCGTCTAAAGAAATATATGAAATAAATAGTGGTGGATGATACTTCCCTGGAAATAATTCAATATCCTCTTGCGCTGTGATAGCTATCTCAATGGTATCCTCTCTCAGCTGCTCAGGTAACTCTGCTCCCGAATCAATTGAACTACCGCTCTCCTCTTGTTTGCACCTGCCATCAAAGGATAATTCAGTGTATAAACTGGTGTCATAAAAGGATTCATCAAATATACTTCCCTGAACGTGGGTATCCCAAGGTAGCTCTTCTCGAGCGTTGATCTTTTCGGTGCATGTTTCGATGACTTCATTCATTGGCGGCTGAGGGACTTCGTCAACTTCCAAATACAGCTTATCATTTCTAATATCGACCCTAATGCTGCCTTTGATTGTTCCTTCTGGGGAGAGTTGATCAATGATGTAGGTGGAAAATAGTTGTTCAATGTGGTCCTTTATATTGATGGCAATAGGTCCCGTGGTCTGAACTTCATCCACGAGTTCCTCCAGTAGGGATGAAAAAGTTTCATCGTGTTGCAAGTCAGAGTCTGTACTCATCATTGCACTTTCTGGATAACCTGATCAACAAAGACAAATACCTGAAGAAAAATATCAGTGGCACAAGAGAATGTAGAAATGATAATAATGGTGGCAAGGGTGAAAAATTCTTTTTTTTAATTTTTTTTCTTCGTAGTCTAATCAACCTAATTGTGACAAATTAGCACCCAACGGGAAACTCCTCCCCGGCAACGGTGCCAAAAACTTGATAGGCCCCGGATATACACCCGGAGAACGATTGTAGTTTTACCGCAAGCGCACGGTCAAGTGGCAAGCGGGTATCGAACACGAGGAGGTGGTGTTGGCTCCAATCTATCCTAGGTTGGCTCGACTACGAGGGTTTTATTGGTGGAGATGGGTATGGTATGGTGTAATGACAATGGTGATGGATGTCGGTGTCGGTGATAAAGATGTTGGGTAAAATATCGATTCAAATATAATATACTAGAAGTGTCTAGAGCTAGGGAATCCCCACTATGGATCGTCATGCATCATTATGAATAGTGAATCTCAATATTACTAGACTTGCGTTGAGGTGAACTAGTCGTAACTGAATATAGAACCAAGCTCACGCTCTCGTGCTATTGCCGGTCTATAGCAGCCCTATGATAGGGCCCAATCTCTTGCAAACCCTAGCCTAAGCCACTAGCATTAGGATATGTAGGAGAATATGTGCCCATGAGGCAATTTATCCTTGATATACGTCTTGTTCATACTGTATTATGGTACGTATTATTCTAAGTATAAAATCATTCGTATTAATATACTTAGATAATATCCATAGACTTATAGTTAGGTCCTTACGTATCTAGATGAGATCTCGATTATGATTAAGTAAGCGACCGAATATAACACACAAGTCTTAAACGGTTCATGGTCATAGATGTGTCGAGAACTGGATATCGACACATCGGATAGACCATTGTGTCTTAGTCTTATCTTAGGGTAATGATGATCTCATAGTCATTCGACTTGGTGAAGTCGGAGACGGGACACAGGTGCTCGTTAGAGAATGAGTTCACTGAACGATCACTTAAGAGTTATTAAATGGTTAACTTTAACTAAACTGTCTTTAATAACTCTAGGGTGATGATAGGTTAGCGGGTCCTTAAAGACCTGAAGTCATTTGTACAAACCTGTGAGTGAACGGTGTAACTTAGACATATGATCTAGCTTCGAGGCTAGGCCTGCTGAAAGATCTTAGGTTGAGCTACACCCGAAGCTCTCGAGGCGAGTAGATGACTAAGATGGGATTCGTCACTTCCGTTTAAGGGAAGTTAGTGTTACAGGCTCAGTACTGTCTTTACGTTAATCCTCGGCAGGGGTGCGTTGTAAGAAGTACAACGCGTATACAATAAAGACCGCCGTATACTGATCGATGTTGTCTGATAGGGTTGACATTAAACCATACCCTAAGCCAACATAAACACAGTCTTGACGAAGGGACTACGGCTAACGAAGTTCATCACTGACACAGCCAATGTAAACCCAATGATACTTTTGTCAAAGGGTCGATCACGTTATGATGATTCTGAAACATGGACGACAGCTACTGCTCGTAGTGACCGTCGTCTAGGGGTTCCGAGCCCCAACCTGTAGTAAGGTCAGGCTGTAGGGTCTCACACCGAGTAGTGCTCGTGTCTTAGTAATCAGAAGATTAATTGAGAGAAAATCATTCGATGATATTCACAAGTTATGTTGTGAAAGTTAGTCACAATAGTAATAGGGACAAAATGTTGCATTTGATACAAACCAAAGATTAAACGTGTCTTAAATTGGTTACGACAAATTTAGTAGGAACAAACATGTTGGAAAGGGTTACCTGGATGACGGGATCGTCCCGGTCTAAACATAGGTTCAAACAGTGTCCAAATCAGAGCTCAAACGAGCCCGGAAACCTGAAAACGGTCCAAGGAGAAGTGGGTGAGACCCACTGGACTTAAAAGCCCATAGGCAAGGCAAACGGGCGCAGCCCGCTGGCTGTAGCGGGTGCATGCCCACTGCACAGCAGGCGCAGCCCGATGCAGCAGCGGGCGCAGCCCGCTGCAACAGCGGGCATGTCCCGCTGCACAGCGAGCCAGCGCCCGCTGCTTACAGCGGGCACGGCCCGCTGCGGCAGCAGGCGTGCGGCCCACATTTGCCCCCCTTGGGCGGGCACGCCCGCTAAGCTTAGCGGGCGTGCCCGCAACTTAAGTCATTTTAGGGTTTTTTGAAAACCCAAATGACGGCTACGGATTTTGATAATTTGCTCAACTTTGAGCAATTGTTTGAGGGGTCAAACGAAGTCGAAATTCGTCGCAGTCGGTTCCTACGCGTTCACCATTCGAAGCTTTTCGAATTGATAGCTTGTTTGGTGTCTGAAGTTTAATGTGCAAGGAGAATTAATTAGTTAAAGTTAGTCTTTATGAAAAGCTCACTTTAACTTGAAATTAAGCCAAATTGGCTTAATTGATTTTTCTCCCTCTTGCGGAAAGTCCCACATTGCTCGCAACGAGAGAGTGAGTGCCGACTCCCTATATAAATAGGGGTGCACTCTCCTCGTTGAAAAACACACCAAGCCATCGATCGAGTAGCTCCAGACTTTTAGAGCAAGCTCGATCGGTGACTAAATTCTCTCTCTCTCTCTCTCTTCCTGTTCTCCGGAGTAGTCCTAGCAAGACTACGAAGGGGGTTTGGATTCTTGATCCGGACGTCTAAGACGCGGGTTCTTCTCAAGTGAAACTTTCTACCGCGTGTGATCGGCTCGGAGATGAAAGTCAGCTCGGGTGGATTGGTGCGAGGGTGCGAGGCGGCTCAGGCGGATCGAGTCAAAGCGGCTCGACGACGTGGAGCTTCTGAAGACGGTGCGGTACATCTTGCCTGCTCCAGGGCCAAGATTCCGGGTATTAGTTAAGTAATTTGTAGTGTAGATTTAATTAGTCGCTTTAGAGTAGATCCCTCTTGGGGTGGTCAGATCCACCCCAAGTTGGCATAGATCGGGCTAGGTTCTGGCTCCCCAGAGCCTAGCTAAATAGTTTAGCTAGTCTGGAAATTTCGAATTTCCGTTTTCCGCTGCGCATTCGTGCCTCTGTGGTCCGTCCGACTTAGGACGGACACAGATCCGAGCTCTGGGGGTCTGCCAAAACCCCAACAGTGGTATCAGAGCCACAGTTATGCTATAGATCTACTATAGCGACTTTTTGAAATATTTTAACTTGCTTAAATTTAACATATAAAACTATTTTAACTTTATGCTAAAAATTAGTTTTAAAATTTTTTTTGTGTTTTAAAAATTGTTTTTACAAACACGGAAATTCTTTTTTGGGATGTTTTAACTTTATGCGATGATTTTAAATAGGTCACCAATGTTTTAAATACCTTATAAATTTTTTTTATGAGATACAAAATTTTTTTGGGGGTATTTAATGTTTATGTAACTTTATAGAAAAATTTTATCTTTGAAATTTAAGTTTTCTTTAGTTACATAAAAGTTAGAAATCTTTAAAAAACTTTGATTAAAAGCTTTTAAAAAGAATTTCTAAAAGATTTTAAAAGAGTTTTAAAATTGATTTAAAAATATGTAAATAATAGAAATACTTTATTTTCATGAGATGAAACATAAACTAGTTTCTTTTTACATAGATGTTTCTAAAATTATTTATGTGATATTTTAATTTTAGAAATATGGTTTAAAAATTTTAAAGCCTAGGTTTAAAATTCTTTGATAATTTTATACGACCTAGTTTTATGCGATGAAATTTTTTTTAGGCTTTAAATTTTAATCTTTAATTTTAATTGTTAAAATTTAGATTTGCATGTTTTTATTATGTAGATAATTTAAACTTGCAAATACTCATGCATGTCACAAAATGATATTTTATTTATGTTGATAAATTAGTTGTTTTAATGGACATGTTTGAATAATGTATTCATAAACCTTATTAGGTTAGCCATTAAATGTTTAAAAATTTTATGAGATGAAATTTTATGAACTAGTGACATGTTATGTTTGACAAAACAAAACAACATCAAAACCTAATACCAGATTAGGGTAGTCCCTTTGTTTGTAAATCATTTCTAATAAATCGTTTAATTGATGATTTTCACAAGAGACTAATTTTGAAAATGTTGAATTGCTTTATAAAATCCTAATTAGATTGGGGTAGCACGTTGAACAAATGAACCTTATATTTGATAAGGACTTAATAAAAATTGTTCAACCAATCCATAAAATTTCGAATTTTAGGATCTACTAGTTGATAAGGATTAACTAGTCTTCTTAATTAAAAGCCATTTAGTTGTTTGAAAAACATAGAATTGATGAAAACTCCTTCAATGGATCATGATGTCGGTCAATGTGCTTGGCTAAGTTTGCTGTACCAACCTAGCTAGACTGGATAACAAGTGGTCCTGGCTTAGTCAATTCCCTGGCCGCGTCCGCTGGACCGCAAGGAGTCGATTCATGACTATGTAAGTCCATCGACTATACCTAAGTCAATACGATAATAATCTTGTTCAAGATAAATCGTAGCCCTCCTTGTTTTAGGAGTTGGCAACTGTAAGAAACATGTTAAGGTTGTTGAGCTACACTCAAGCCATGATATGTCAATCTTATAGAAACCGATTTCTTGATTGACATCTTGACCTGACTGAAACCGTTGTCTCATCCTTCGAGCATCGGCGTAAGTCTAACCAAGAATGTAGTCTAAGTCCTGACCCAAACCGGCGTGTCGTGCATACACCGAGCGGCGGGGCAAGTCAGGCTAGACATGAAGACAAGGGACCGACTAGGCTAGCCATTGTGATCCGGTTGAGCACACTCATAATCACAAATGACTAGGGGTAAAAATCGATAGGGAATCATAGTTAATATGATTGACGACGAGTTCGTCTACCGACTGCAGAGTTGGACAACTTGTTGAGATACACTCAAGGTTGTCAGACTCAGGGCAGTCGGATCCCTCTCTCACAAATGTTATTTTATAATAAATTATTTATTATTATGGATTTAATAAATTTAGTGGGAGCATATAGTTTTATAAAAACCATTAAAACTATACTACGAACTAATACTGACTGAAGTATCTATAAAATGCAGAATGGATTCGGGACTTAGATATATTGTTGAGAAAAACGTGCTGGATGGGACGAACTACAAAGACTGGCTTAGGAACATCAAGTTGGTCCTTTCCCTAGCCGGAATAGGATACGTACTGTTCGAGGACGCTCCGGATAAGCCCGAAGAAGATTCGACCTTCGAGAAAAAGGAAGCCTACAAATTGTACCAGAGGGATGCAGAGAAGGCCAGGTGCCTTACTCTGGCTTCAATGACCAACGAGTTGTAGAGGAAGCATGAACATATGGATGTTCAAAGCATGCTCCTCAATGCACAAGAGTTGTACGGAAAGCGATCTCGAGCTGCCAAGTTCGAAGCCACCAGCAACCTCTGGGACACCAAGATGGGGACAGAGCCCGTACAGGATCATGTTATCAAGATGATCGGGTACGTAGAGGACGCCGCCCAGTTAGGATTTGTCTTGGACAATGAGATGTCCACAGACATTATCCTAAAGTCTTTGACTCCTGAGTTTAAGCCTTTCATCACTTGTTTTATAATGAACAGCCTTGAGATGGATCTTCCTGGTCTCCTCAATATGCTTAGGCAGTTTGATGAGATTGAGAAGAAGCCGACTGCACTGGTTGTCGGCTCTACTTCTTCCGACCAGCCGAAAGGCAAGGGTAAGAAGAGGCGGGTCCCGCAACCTGCGAAGGCAAAGAAAGGGAAGAAAAAGACTAAAGGGGCCCCGTCGAAATCTGACTGCTTCCATTGCCACAAGATTGGCCACTGGAAGAGGAACTGTAAGATCTATCTTGCAGAGAAGAAGAAGGGGCATACGGATGCCCCTACCTCAGGTACAAATTCAATTCATTAAAACGTAATTATTTCCAATCATATAGTATGAGATACTAAAACACATCTGTGTAATGTATACAGGTGGCTGATATGAAGCGGAGATGGGAGAAGTGCGGAGGACGGTCGGTAATCTGAGCAATCGTTGCTGCTAGGGCCGTTCAACGACTTCAAGAGACAAGATCGAGAAGAAGATGATACAATTTTAGTTTAAATAAAGTGTATCATTTCTTTTAAGTTGAAAACAATGATTGAGTGTTCTACACTCAAAGTTTATTTGGATAAACAAATTACGGTTCATCTTAATGAATCCGTTGTTTTATGAATGTCTCATGAATTACGTTTGATATTGAGTTGAAATTTTGATTGGCTTAAATTTTCTGTGATTGTGGTTTTCTGAGATGGTTGCGAAATTCTCGAATGATGATGCGAAGCTCTGGAAAATGTTGATTTTTGACCTGACTTGATGTTTTAGTCAATTGGTAGTTAAGTATAGGTTCCAGGTGCGTATAAATTGTGTGCGATCACAATTATACGCATAATTCTTAATAAACCGCATTTAGTTATTAAAGTGTTAATGTTAAATGTTGGTTAAGGGAAAAGTACAGTGTAGGACGTTTTGATTGAGCGAGTCAATGTCAAGATTGCTTAAACCGATCTTGACTTGACTCATTCGTCAAACCGAACCTGACACTAGAACATTCCATCTAAAGCACTTATCAAATGGTTATATCTTCGTATATATATAATCTAAATATAATTTAGATATAATATTGAATTATTTAACCAGGCAATTCTCAAAGTCAGTGGGAGCAAGCTCGTATGCTTAGTTCCGGTCTTTCGGACTAAGTAAAAGGATTTCCACCTTAAATAAATCATCTTTATAGAACATTGAATCAAAATTGTTTTGATTTAATGGAATATATGGAGACTCAGGGTGTCATGTATGTACTTGACATATTGACACAAAGAAAGTGGAGTGAGCTGAGACTGACTTATAGATTATAATGTTAGACCCTACATCTAGAATGTATAAGCTAATTGTTAGCTATACAAAGATAGGAAAATTGATCCAGATCATTTTTCCGAAGGATCAACCCTGTGTGATCAAGAGATGTATTATTTAATCCATTAAAATTGGTTGTAGATACTCGTTAGTAAAACCACTCTTAGGTTTGTCATATAAATGTCAATGTGACTGATATGCTATAATGGTATGAGATACCGAGATAAATAGCCTAAATGCAAGTGGGAGATGTAGGAGAATATGTGCCCATGAGGAAATTTATCCTTGATATACGTCTTGTTCATACTGTATTATGGTACGTATTATTCTAAGTATAAAATCGTTCGTATTAATATACTTAGTAATATCCATAGACTTATAGTTAGGTCATTACGTATCTAGATGAGATCTCGATTATGAGTAAGTAAGAGACCGAATATAACACACAAGTTTTAACGGTTCATGGTCATAGATGTGTCGAGAACTGGATATCGACACATCGGATAGACCATTGTGTCTTAGTCTTACCTTAGGGTAATGATGATCTCATAGTCATTCGACTTGGTGAAGTCGGAGACGAGACACAGGTGCTCGTTAGAGAATGAGTTCACTGAACGACCACTTAAGAGTTATTAAATGGTTAAATTTAACTAAACTGTCTTTAATAACTCTAGGGTGATGATAGGTTAGCGGGTCCTTAAAGACCTGAAGTCATTTGTACAAACCTGTGAGTGAACGGTGTAGCTTAGACCTATGATCTAGCTTCGAGGCTAGGCCTGCTGAAAGATCTTAGGTTGAGCTACACCCGAAGCTCTCGAGGCGAGTAGATGACTAAGATGGGATTCGTCACTTCTGTTAAAGGGAAGTTAGTGTTACAGGCTCAGTATGGTCTTTATGTTAATCCTTGGCCGGGGTGCGTTGTAAGAAGTACAACGCGTATACAATAAAGACCGCCGTATAGTGACCGATGTTGTCTGATAGGGTTGACAGTAAACCATACCCTAAGCCAACATAAACACAGTCTTGACGAAGGGACTACGACTAACGAAGTTCATCACTGACACAGCCAATGTAAACCCAATGATACTTTTGTCAAAGGGTCGATCACGTTATGATGATTCTGAAACATGGACGACAGCTACTGCTCGTAGTGACCGTCGTCTAGGGGTTCCGAGCCCCAACCTGTAGTAAGGTCAGGCTGTAGGGTCTCACACCGAGTAGTGCTCGTGTCTTAGTAATCAGAAGATTAATTGAGAGAAAATCATTCGATGATATTCACAAGTTATGTTGTGAAAGTTAGTCACAATAGTAATAGGGACAAAATGTTGCATTTGATACAAACCAAAGATTAAACGTGTCTTAAATTGGTTACGACAAATTTAGTAGGAACAAACATGTTGGAAAGGGTTACCTGGATGACGGGATCGTCCCGGTCTAAACATAGGTTCAAACAGTGTCCAAATCAGAGCTCAAACGAGCCCGGAAACGCGAAAACGGTCCAAGGAGAATTGGGTGAGACCCACTGGGCTTAAAAGCCCATAGGCAAGGCAAACGGGCACAGCCCGCTGGCTGCAGCGGGTGCACGCCCACTGGCTGCAGCGGGCGCAGCCCACTGCAGAAGCGGGCGCAGCCTGCAGCAGCAGCGGGCGGGCGCCCGCTGGCAGCAGCGGGCGCGGCCCGCTGCGGCAGCGGGCCAGCGCCCGCTGCGGCAGCGGGCCAGCGCCCGCTGCGGCAGCGGGCCAGCGCCTGCTGCCCAGCGGGCGTGTGGCCCGCATTTGCCCCCTTGGGCGGGCGCGCCCGCTAAGATTAGCGGGCGCACCCGCAACTTAAGTCATTTTAGGGTTTTTTGAAAACCCAAATGACGGCTACGGATTTTGATAATTTGCTCAACTTTGAGCAATTGTTTGAGGGGTCAAACAAAGTCGAAATTCGTCGCCGTCAGTTCCTACGAGTTCACCATTCGAAGCTTTTCGAATTGATAGCTTGTTTGGTGTCTGAAGTTTTATGCAAGGAGAATTAATTAGTTAAAGTTAGTCTTTATGAAAAGCTCACTTTAACTTGAAATTAAGCCAAATTGGCTTAATTGATTTTTCTCCCTCTTACAGAAAGTCCCACATTGCTCGCAACGAGAGAGTGAGTGCCGACTCCCTATATAAATAGGGGTGCACTCTCCTCGTTGAAAAACACATCAAGCCATCGATCGAGTAGCTCCAGACTTTTAGAGCAAGCTCGATCGGTGACTAAATTCTCTCTCTCTCTCTCTCTCTTCCTGTTCTCCGGAGTAGTCCTAGCAAGACTACGAAGGGGGTTTGGATTCTTGATCCGGACGTCTAAGACGCGGGTTCTTCTCAAGTGAAACTTTCTACCGCGTGTGATCGGCTCGGAGGCGAAAGTCAGCTCGGGCAGATTGGTGCGAAGGTGCGAAGTGGCTCAGGTGGATCGAGTCAAAGCGGCTCGGCTACGTGGAGCTTCTGAAGACGGTGCGGTACATCTTGCCTGCTCCAGGGCCAAGATTCTGGGTATGTAGTTAAGTAATTTGTAGTGTAGATTTAATTAGTCTCATAAGAGTAGATCCCTCTTGGGGTGGTCAGATCCACCCTAAGTTGGCATAGATCGGGCTTGGTTCTGGATCCCCAGAGCCTAGCTAAATAGTTTAGCTAGTCTGGAAATTTTGAATTTCCGTTTTCCGCTGCGCATTCGTGCATCTGTGGTCCGTCTGACTTAGGACGGACACAGATCCGAGCTCTGGGGGTCCGCCAAAACCCCAACAGGATCAACATCATCGTTCAATCGCCCCTCGAGCCCACTCTCGTGCAAACTCGAGTTACGATCTAGGTTGTAATAGTTCGTATTCGTCCAATCTCTTGCAAACGAATATGGGTATAGATTTATAATAAAAATCCTAGCTTTGGTCCAATCTCTTGCAAACCAATTCTAGAGAATCTCGATTATAAACCTAAATCGAATATCTAGGCCTTCCCATCGATTAGAATCCAATCTCTTGCAAACCCCAATCGATGGAAATCCCTAACTATCCGTAATAAATCGATCACAACCTAACCTCCTAGAAATTCTAGCAATTTAGAAATTCATTCATCACAAATCTGAAATTAGATCCATACGGTTCATCCATATGCCCTAGAATAACAAATCTACTCAAGCATAGCAATAACGATATGAGAATCAATAAAAATCATTAGTTGCATACAAAAAGATAGAAAAAACAAAGATTCAAATAATAAGAACAAAATACTTTGCTTTGATGAAGATCTTCAATTCAAATACAAGCTTTTAGATCCAAGAGGAGGCCTAGGGCATGGCCTAACCTCTAAAATAATCCTTAAGAAAACATGTGGGATCCCCCCTCTAATGACGGCTACAGCCCTCTTATATAGCCCCCCAAAACCCTAGAAAATAACCCTAGAAAACCCTTCAAATTCATGCCCAAAAACAGCCCTAACCGCAACTTAAAATCTGGGCCCGCCGCCACTCGGGCCGAGTGGGAATCTGACTCGGCCGAGTGGAAATTCCAGCACAGCAGCGTCAACTTGCAAAAATTCTCCAGATTTCATCCGACCTCCGATTGGCATGTTCTTGGCGGTGTTGGAACCGTCATGAAATCTACTATCCATAAAAAATATGAGAAAAATACTTTGATTGCTGGAATGATACCAGATTTCAAAATAGTGGAAGGATGTCTGAAAATCTCGGCGTGTGTGTCATCGGCGTCACTCGGCCGAGTGGGATTCTTCACTCGGTCGAGTGGACTTCTCTACTGGGCCGAGTGACAGATCCTATAGAAAAACAGTAACTTCGAGGTCCTCAGGGGTCTGTCTCTGGGGGTGGCTCGGCCGAGTATCTTTCATCATTCGGCCGAGTGGTAATGGGTACTCGGCCGAGTAGGCCATCGACGGGTCTCTGGGAATCGCAGTAGATTCGGCCACTTCTCTGAAAAATTTCCCTGACGTACTCGGGCGAGTGAGCTTCCTTACTCGGCCGAGTAGGACTTTGTCATTCGGCCGAGTATACGCTGAAAAACATTGTGCACGTATCCATTCTGGTCGGCCGGGTGGGCTTTCATGCTCGGCCGAGTGTGTGCTTCACTCGGCCGAGTGGCATGCTATAAATGCTCAATCTTCTCCGTTTCTCCTCCTCGTCGCTCCAATGAAGTTCCTTCTTCTTCCACTCATCCTCTATCGCCGATAAGTCTGCAAATGAGCCGTGGGCGGCACTCCAAAGTGGGTGCAAATCCTCTTGATCTCAAAATCGCTCCGAATCGCTCCATATCTCCTGAAATACGACAAAAGCAAGAAATCGTGAAAAGCATCACAATATTGTCGAATAATAGTGAAACACTCGATATGAGCGACCAAAGTGGCATGCAAACATGCAGAAAAAGGGTGTAAAATATGGAGTGATCAAAATCCCCCAAGCTTACCTCTTACTCGTCCTCGAGGAAGATAAGTAGAGAGACGAACTCAGGAGATGAAAACAAAGGAAATGAAATGGAAGAAAAAGGAATACTAAGTGGAAGGGGTCGCTGGATTATTCTCTCAGATCTCAAGCCATAAACTACACATCACGATAACTTGGAAAATACGAAACACATGTTATAAGGATTTCATATCTTACTTAGACATGATACTTGCAAGCTTTTAAGAATAACAAAATGGACTCTCTAAATTCATACAATCAATTCATATCCACATCACGCATTTCATAGAATTTAATATACAAATGTTGGCGATGCATTTTTCAATCAAAAGTTATAAATGAAGCATATAAGATACACACCAAGCATGCAATAGAGAATAGAATAAGAGTCATGGCATTCACATATTTATTTCAAATCAAGAAAAATCTCCATATCTAATATATTTTGCAAAGTCTAAGCATTATCGAATATTCCCATTCATGCATGTCTCCACTCTAATGTCATACTCACTCATATGGTCAAATGAATTCACCCCCCAAGCTTAGCGTGAGGCATCACATCTAAAGGAATATGATAGTGGAAAATGTCATTTTTGCCTTGGTTTTCCCAGTATTTTGTGGTTCCAATAATGAGATAGAGAAATATCTTTCTTTTTCTTTTTTGAACATTTTGTTTCTCATTATTCTTCTAGGATTTTTGTAGGAGCAATTTGATTTGTATTTTTGATTTTTGGCTCCTTTTTGGCTTTTTGGACTTTTTGGAGCAACCTTTTTCTTTTGTAGGGATTTTTGGGAAATAGATGTGATATAAGTAGCTTTAGGAGGTGAACTCATGTGACATGTAGAGAATAAAAAGATATATGTGGAGAAAGAAATAATGTAGCACTCGGTTCACTTTAAGATGTGCACGAACGGTTAAATAAAATAGTACTTCAACTAAAACTCATATGTAAGCATGGATATTCTCAATCATTTCAATAAATAGTGAAGTCAAGCAGTAAAGTTTACAACCATATCAGGCATGCAACAGAAGGTGAATAAGATAATAAAACTGATGCTTCAGATATACTAATGATGCGTGAATCTTGGTGCATTTCCAACAAAAGCATACTAAACACTAATCAATACATTCAGCTTCAATTAATATCATGCATTCATATAGAGGAATCATCAAAAGAATATATAAGCAAGCACATGGATAGCAAGACTATGGAATACTCAAAGTAGCATGGCAAGGAATAATAAGCATCGTGGTGGTTGGTAAAGCAATAAGAGATATCATCATACAAAACTCATCTAGCGGAAGAAACGAAAGGAAAATAAAGAAATAAAAAAAATAAAAGAGAGGAAAGAAAAGAAAACCAAGCACACAACATGATGCATGAACACACATAAAAGGAAAATAAGATAGAAAATTCAAAAAGATGATGCAAAATTTTGAAAAATTCTTTAAAACCCTAAA
This sequence comes from Scilla litardierei, assembly GCA_030789695.1. Lineage (NCBI taxonomy): Eukaryota > Viridiplantae > Streptophyta > Magnoliopsida > Asparagales > Asparagaceae > Scilla > Scilla litardierei. The sequence continues at coordinate 240,657 of JAULAV010007855.1, forward strand.
AATAAAGTAAAAGTGCAACTAGATGGCATGGAAATGCACTCCCCCAAGCTTAAACTTCACATTGTCCTCAATGTGATCATAAAAGGAAAATATGATGAACAACGATAAATATGAGGGAGGTGAATGAAAAATGACAAAATGAATGACATGAAATCCTAATGCAACTACATGCACATGCAATGATGCATGAGAGCGCTTTCCCCCTAGCTTATGCTAAACAATCCTATTCAAATGACTCGATCAAAAATGTCATGGCTTTGCTAAGCGAGATTGAGTCAAACGAATAAGAATGTGAGTATTCACTTGAAAGAAATGCTCGATGGGTGGTGAGCAAAAAGGATGTGACACATCAAAATATAAAGAGGGCAATTATTATATATAATGGGTTTGGGATGTAAAAATTTTTGTTGCCGTCATATGAGGTGAATTTATTCAATCAAATCTATACGGTCCTCTCGCTGTCGAGAGGATTCGTGTTTATTTAAAGCATAAAAATTTCTACACTACTGGATTGATATCACCTATAGCAAAAGGCGGATCCAGTATCTTTGCCGGTGCAGGCAATTGCTCCAACTGCTCCTTCCGTGGCTCTACCAGATGTGTGTGTCCACGGACTCCAACGAACTCCAGCAATGCATCCTCCAACATTCCCACAAGGACTCCACCTGTACCCTGCAGAGAATAGGATGCATCAGTTCGATGCAAAAATTTCACACTCATAATAAAAGTATTCCAAATAGGATCGTCTATAGAAATATATGAAATAGATAGTGGTGGACGATACTTCCCTGGAAATAATTCAATATCCTCTTGCGCTGTGATCTCTATCTCCGTGGTATCCTCTCTCAGCTGCTCAGGTAACTCTGCTCCCTAATCAATTGAACTACCGCTCTCCTCTTGTTCGCACCTGCAATCAAAGGATAATTCAGTGTATAAACTGGTGTCACAAAAGGATTCATCAAATATACTTCCCTGAACGTGGGTATCCCAAGGTAGCTCTTCTCGAGCGTTGATCTTTTCGGTGCATGTTTCGATGACTTCATTCATTGGCGGCTGAGGGACTTCTTCAACTTCCAAATACAGCTTATCATTTCTAATATCAACCCTAATGCTCCCTTTGATTGTTCCTTCTGGGGAGAGTTGATCAATGATGTAGGTGGAAAATAGTTGTTCAATGTGGTCCTCTATATTGATGGCAATAGGTCCCGTGGTCTGAACTGCATCCACGAGTTCCTCTAGTAGGGATGCAAAAGTTTCATCGTGTTGCAAGTCAGAGTCTGTACTCATCATTGCACTTTCTGGATAACCTGATCAACAAAGACAAATACCTGAAGAAAAATATCAATTGCACAAGAGAATGTAGAAATGATAATAATGGTGGCAAGGGTGAAAAATTCTTTTTGTTAATTTTTTTCTTCGTAGTCTAATCAACCTAATTGTGACAAATTGGCACCCAACGGGAAACACCTCCCCGGCAACGGCGCCAAAAACTTGATCGGCCCCGGATATACACTCGGAGAACGATTGTAGTTTTACCGCAAGCACACGGTCAAGTGGCAAGCGGGTATCGAACACGAGAAGGTGGTGTTGGCTCCAATCTATCCTTGGTTGGCTCGACTACGAGGGTTTTATTGGTGGAGATGGGTATGGTATGGTGTAATGACAATGGTGATGGATGTCGGTGTCGGTGATAAAGATGTTGGGTAAAATATCGATTCAAATATAATATAATAGAAGTGTCTAGAGCTAGGGAATCCCCACTACGGATCGTCATGCATCATTATGAATAGTGAATCTCAATATTACTAAACTTGTGTTGAGGTGAACTAGTCGTAACTGAATATAGAACCAAGCTCACACTCTCGCGCTATTGCCGGTCTATAGCAGCCCTAGGGTAGGGCCTAATCTCTTGAAAACCCTAGCCTAAGCCACTAGCATTAGGATCAACATCATCGTTCAATCGCCCCTCGAGCCCACTCTCGTGCAAACTCGAGTTACGATCTAGGTTGTGATAGTTCGTATTCGTCCAATCTCTTGCAAACGAATATGGGTATAGATTTATAATAAAAATCCTAGCTTTGGTCCAATCTCTTGTAAACCAATTCTAGAGAATCTCGATTATAAACCTAAATCGAATATCTAGGCCTTCACATCGATTAGAATCTAATCTCTTGCAAACCCCAATCGATGGAAATCCCTAGCTATCCGTAATAAATCGATCACAACCTAACCTCCTAGCAATTCTAGTAATTTATAAATTTATTCATCACAAATATGAAATTAGATCCATAGGGTTCATCCATATGCCCTAGAACAACAAATCTACTCAAGCATAGCAATAACAATATGAGAATCAATAAAAATCATTGCTTGCATAAAAAAAGATAGAAAAAAAAAGATTCAAATAATAAGAACAAAATACTTAGCTTTGATGAAGATCTTCAATTCAAATACAAGCTTTTAGATCTAAGAGGGGGCCTAGGGCATGGCCTAACCTCTAAATAATCCCTAAGAAAACATGTGGGAACCCCCCTCTAATGACGGCTACAACCCTCTTATATAGCCCCCCAAAACCCTAGCAAATAACCCTAGAAAATCCCTCAAATTCGTGCCCAAAAATAGCCCTAACCACAACTTAAAATCTGGGCCCGTTGCCACTCGGGCCGAGTGGGAATCTGACTCGGCCGAGTGGAAATTCCAGCACTGCAGCGTCAACTTGCAGAAATTCTCCAGATTTCATCCGACCTCCGATTGGCGTGTTCTTGGCAGCGTTGGAACCTTCATGAAGTCTACTATCCATAAAAAATATGATAAAAATACTTTTATTGTGGGAACGATAGCAGATTTCAAAATAGTGCAAGGCTGTCTGAAAATCTAGGCGTGTGTGTCATCGGCGTCACTCGGCCGAGTGGGATTCTTCACTCGGTCGAGTGGACTTCTTTACTCGGCCAAGTGACAGACCATGTAGAAAGAAAGTAACTACGAGGTCCTCAGGGGTCTGTCTTTCGGGGTGGCTCGGCCGAGTAGCTTTCATCATTCGGCCGAGTGGTAATGTGTGATCGGCCGAGTAGGCCATCGACGGGTCTCTGGGAATCGCAGTAGATTCGGCCTATTCTCTGGAAAATTTCCCTGACGTACTTGGGTGAGTGAGCTTCCTCACTCGGCTGAGTAGGACTTTGTTATTCGGCCGAGTATACGCTGAAAAACATTGTGCACGTATCCGTTCTGGTCGGCAGGGTGGGCTTTCTTGCTCGGCGTGTGCTTCACTCGACCGAGTGGCATGCTGTAAATGCCCAATCTTCTCTGTTTCTCCTCTTCATTGCTCCTATGAAGTTTCTTCTTCTTCCACTCATCCTCCATCGCCGATAAGTCTGCAAATGAGCCGTGGGCGGCACTCCAAAGTGGGTGCAAATCCTCTTGATCTCAAAATCACTCTGAATCGCTCCATATCTCCTGAAATACGACAAAAGCAAGAAATCGTGAAAAGCATCGCAATATTGTCAAATAATAGTGAAACACTCGATATGAGCGACAAAAGTGGCATGCAAACATGCAGAAAAAGGGTGTAAAATATGGAGCGATCAAAATCCCCCAAGCTTACCTCTTACTCGTCCTCAAGGAAGATAAGTAGAGAGACGAAATCGGGAGATGAAAACAAAGGAAATGAAATGGAAGAAAAAGGAATACTAAGTGGAAGGGGTCGCTGGATTATTCTCTCAAATCTCAAGCCATAAACTACACATCACGATAACTTGAAAAATACGAATCACATGCTATAAGAATTTCATATCTTACTTTGACATGATACTTGCAAGCTTTTAAGAATAACAAAAGGGACTCTCTAAATTCATACAATCAATTCATATCCACATCACGCATTTCATAGAATTTAATATAAAAATGTTGACGATGCATTTTTCAATCAAAAGTTATAAATGAAGCATATAAGATACACACCAAGCATGCAATAGAGAATAGAATAAGAGTCATGGCATTCACATATTTATTTCAAATCATGAAAAATCTCCATATCTAATATATTTTGCAAAGTCTAAGCATGATCGAATATTCCCATTCATGCACGTCTCCACTCTAATGTCATACTCACTCATATGGTCAAATGAATTCACCCCCCAAGCTTAGCTTGAGGCATCACATCTAAAGGAATATAATAGTGGAAAATGGCATTTTTGCCTTGGTTTTCCCAAGTATTTTGTGGCTCCAATAATGAGATAGAGAAATATCTTTCTTTTTCTTTTTTGAACATTTTGTTTCTCATTATTCTTCTAGGATTTTTGTAGGAACAATTTGATTTGTATTTTTGATTTTTGGCTACTTTTTGGCTTTTTGTACTTTTTGAAGCAACCTTTTTCTTTTGTAGGGATTTTTGGGAAATAGATGCGATATAAGTAGCTTTAGGAGGTGAACTCAAGTGACATGTAGAGAATAAAAAGATATATGTAGAGAAAGAAATAATGTAGCACTCGGTTCACTTTAAGATGTGCACGAACGGTTCAATAAAATAATACTTCAACTAAAACTCATATGTAAGCATGGATATTCTCAATCATTTCAATAAACAGTGAAGTCAAGCAGTAAAGTTTACAACCATATCAGGCATGCAACAGAAGGTGAATAAGACAATAAAACTAATGCTTCAGATATACTAATGATGCGTGAATCTTGGTGCATTTCCAACAAAAGCATACTAAACACTAATCAATACATTCAGCTTCAATTAATATCACGCATTCATATAGAGGAATCATCAAAAGAATATATAAGCAAGCACATGGATAGCAAGACTATGGAATACTCAAAGTAGCATGGCAAGGAATAATAAGCATCGTGATGGTTGGTAAAGCAATAAGAGATATCATCATACAAAACTCATCTAGCAGAAGAAGAGAAAGGAAAATAAAGAAATAAAAAAATAAAAGAGAGGAAAGAAAAGAAAAACAAGCACACAACATGATGCATGAACACACATAAAAGGAAAATAAGATGGAAAATTCAAAAAGATGATGCAAAATTTTGAAAAATTCTTAAAAAAACTAAAAATAAAGTAAAAGTGCAACTAGATGGCATGGAAATGCACTCCCCCAAGCTTAAATTTCACATTGTCCTCAATGTGATCATAAAAGGAAAAATATGATGTACAACGATAAATATGAGGTAGGTAAATGAAAAATGACGAAATGAATGACATGAAATCCTAATGCAACTACATGCACATGCAATGATGCATGAGAGCGCTTTCCCCCAAGCTTATGCTAAACAATCCTATTCAAATGACTCGATCAAATATGTCATGGCTTTGCTAAGCGAGATTGAGTCAAACGAATAAGAATGTGAGTATTCACTTGAAAGAAATGCTCGATGGGTGGTGAGCAAGGATGTGACACATCAAAATATAAAGAGGGCAATTAATATATATATAATGGGTTTGGGATGTAAAAATTTTTGTTGCCGTTATATGAGGTGAATATATTCAATCAAATCTATACTGTCCTCTCGCTGTCGAGAGGATTCGTGTTTATTTAAAGCATAAAAATTTCTACTTACTGGATTGATATCACCTATAGCAAAAGGCGGATCAAGTATCTTTGCCGGTGCAGGCAATTACTCCAACTGCTCCTTCCGTGGCTCTGCCAGATGCGTGTGTCCACGGACTCCAACGAACTCCAGCAATGCATCCTCCAACATTTCCACAAGGACTCCACCTGTACCTAGCAGAGAATAGGATGCATCAGTTCGCTGCAAAAATTTCACACTCATAATAAAAGTATTCCAAAGAGGACCGTCCATAGAAATATATGAAATAAATAGTGGTGGACGATACTTCCCTGGAAATAATTTTATATCCGCTTGCGCTGTGATAGCTATCTCTGTGGTATCCTCTCTCAGCTGCTCAGGTAACTCTGCTCCCGAATTAATTGAACTACCGTTCCATGGAATTTCATAAACAAATATACCATCACAAAACAACCAACGTACATTAAGATTGACCAATATGAATTCCCATTATTAGAAAAAGATAATATTAAAAAAGCAATTACTACTTCACCCTATTCTACTTATATTGAAGGAATCCTAGAGATACCTTACTACCAAGCTATAACTTTACATGCATACATAGATACAGGCTCTGGAATTTGTCTATGTAAAAAATATTTATTACTATCTAAATGGTGAATAAATGATGGCCAAGCCATTATAGCCTTAGACATTCAAGAAAAGGAAATAAAATATGAGGAATATGCCATTAATGTTCCCTTTACAATAGGACACATTAAAATCAAAATACCTAGAGTATGGGCTAGTAATGTACAAGGTCCAGATATATTATTGGGAAATGATTTCTGTCTTACATATCAACCAATGACACAACTGACAGAACACATTATCTTTACCACACCTTGCAGAACACCTATACTTGCACCTAGGTTAAAACAAGCCTATACTATATCATCCACATATCAACCTGCGCCAGCTCGGCGTGGTGATATCTCCCAAAAAATTGACAAATTTCTTATATTAAAACAAGAACAAACTATTGCCTTTACCCTAGAAGACATTAAAGAAAGATTTAAAGAAAATTACAATGAAGACCCACTAGCAAAATGGGATAAATATAAAACCTTAGCTGAAATAAAACTAAAAGATCCTAATAAAATAATTAGGGTTAGAACTATGAAGTATACTTAGAAGATTTAAAAGAATTTGAAATACAAATAAAAGAATTATTAGATTTAAAAGTCATCAGACCCTCAAATAGTCCTCATAGCTCACCAGCTTTCATTGTTAGAAAACATAGTGAAATAGTAAGAGGAAAAGCTAGGATAGTATTTAATTACAAATCATTAAATGATGAAACCATCTTTGATGGATATTACTTACCAAATAAAGAAGTCTTACTTAACAAAATACAAAATAAAAATTGGTTTACTAAAATGGACTGTAAAAGTGGTTTCTGGCAAATTAACTTAAAAGAAGAGTCTATACCCTATACTTCCTTTAGCTTCCCACAAGGACAATGTGAATGGCTAGTAATGCCATTTGGATTAAAAAATGCACCTCAAATATTTCAGAGAAGAATGGATGATGTTCTAAAGAAACATACAGACTATTGCATCGTCTATGTAGATGATATCTTAATATTCTCAGAAACCTTAGAAGATCATATTAAACATTGTAATTCTATAATTGATACTTATATTACAATAGGCATACCACTCTCAGCGAAAAAAGCTGTAATTGGAGTACAAAAAATAGACTTCTTAGGAATGATTATTGACAAAGGCAGTGTTAAATTACGACATATCTTAACAAAAATAATTGAATTCCCAGATATCATAGAAGATAAAAAAAATTACAAAGATTACTTGGGTGTTCAAATTATGCTGATAATTTTATAAATAAATTAGCACACTTAAGAGCACCATTACAACAATAACTAAAGAAAAATATACCATGGGAATGGACTGAAAAGGACACATTCCATCTACAAAAAATCAAACAAATATGTCAGCAAATGCCTACACTCACTTTACCCTTAGAAAATGATAATCTAATTATTTATACTGATGCTTCAGACCTATATTGGGGAGCTGCTCTAGTAGCAATAAGAAATAATGAAGAAAAATTATGTCAATATAAATAAGGAACTTTTAAACAAGCAGAAATAAATTATCATTCAAATGATAAAGAGTTATTAGCAATAAAAACAGTATTAATAGTTTTTACCTTTATCTTAACAAACCATTTAAAGTTAGAACTGATTCTGTTACTATTCAGGCTCGAATTAAAAATAAAATCCCATACATAGGTCCAAATAAAAGATTAATTAGATGGCAAGCTTGGTTTGCTGAATTTACTTTTGATATTGAACATATTGAAGGTACTAACAATCCTCTTGCAGATACGTCAACAATGGAAATCATTGCTGTTGATGGAAACCAGTGATATGGATATGATAAAAGAAATATTCCATATGATCAAAGCAGAATCAATAAAAGCAGAAGAAATATTTCAAAGATATCTAGTTTCCGGACAAGACCAAGACAAAACAGCAATAAAAGAATAGTTCTCTTATATCATATGCTTATCCGCAAATATGATCACAGAATTACAAATAGAAAAACAAGACAATGAGCTTAAAGAAATGATGTCTCACGAGGGAAGTTTAGCAGCTCTAGTAAAGAATGATATGATACAAAGTCCAGTGCATGTGGATAAATTTTACCAATGTTTCAGTGAGCAAGTCACTCCCCTTCTAATTGAGCCAAACCCATATCAAGGTATTTACTCAGCATATGGCTATGACATGAATAAGGTATATATTCATCCTGAAGCTAACCCTTATGTAGTTGCTCAACTATATAAGGCTGGACTTATCTATTGCATGTATACTGAGAGCAGTCTGAATAATATTCAGACACTACCAAAACTGCAAAAAGCAGTGTATGAATATTCCAAAGAAATAAAGGATAGTAATATCTATATTGTATTAAACCAAGTAGTTCCAGAAAGAGCATGGGATGGCAGCAAGCTTCCTACAATCACTATGGTAGAGTTAAAAATGGGATCAAAAAGATTTGTCCCAAAATTCCAGAAAAAATATGTTCCTCTCCAATGATGATATGATGGCAGAAACCAGAGCCCAGCAGCTCAGAGCCCTAGTACAAAGAACATTGAAAGCATTAAATCTTGTTACATGGGTTTATGAGTCTGATCCATATGAGTTTATTTTAACAATTAGCAAAGTTACAAAGACTGGAGATAAAAGGAAGATTATTAACTTTGTTGAAAGTATTTTAGCATGGCATGTGCATCGTACTGCTTATAAACTATTCCTGAAGAACATGACAGAAGACCTACAAAAGAAATTAATATTGCATGGCATTAGATGGGAAACCTGGAATTTGAAGGAAATTGGAAAAGGAGGCATCGAGACACAGCGAGAAGACTACATCGGAAAAGACAAAGAGAAGCTCCTAGACATCGAATAAAGCAAAGCGTCTTTCTAAAAAGCATCTTTATCAAAAGCAGTGGACGACAAAGCAAAAGACAAAAGCAATATGGACAGCTGTACCCAGCCGCCTCAATCATAGAGAAGCAAAGCAACTTTCGAAAAGCAACTTTAAAAAGCAAAAGACAGCTGTAAACTACTTTTGAAAAAGCAAGAGACAGCTGTTACGTCTCCACCTCCTGTTTCTACCGCCTTACTTGTAATATAAATAAGTCCCAAGAATGTTGTAAGGGGGCATCGAAGATCGAAGATCAAAGATCAAAGATCGAAGATCGAATATCGAATATCGACTCCCAGGGCAATCGATCTTGTTATTGTAAGATAGAGAGAGTTCTTCTTGTAAGAGTCCTTGAGTGTTGTAAAATTCTCATCTTGATATAATAAAAATTCCATGTTTGCAAAAATTGTCCAACTACTTTCTGTTAGAGATAAAAGCTCTAAAATTCTTAGAAAAGCTTCCTTGAAAGCTTTTGGTGGGGTTTTGCTTGTTGAAGTCCGAGCTACTTCCTGGAGCACTGATCAGTACCTAGTGGATGAGGCGTTTGGCGAGGGATAGTCGTGAAGCCGTTGGAGCCAAAGGAAAAGTAGGTGTTGGAAGAGTGCTGGGCTTATCGATATTTTACAGGACCAGCTCAGCGTGGTGATATCTCCCAAAAAATTGACAAATTTCCTCTATTAAAACAAGAACAAACTATTGCCTTTACCCTAAAAGACATTAAAGAAATATTGAAAGAAACTTATAATGAAGACCCACTTTTGCCAAATTGGATAAAGATAAAACCTTAGCTGAAATAAAACTAAAAGATCCTAATAAAATAATTAGGGTTAGAACTATGAAGTATACTTAGAAGATTTAAAAGAATTTGAAATACAAATAAAAGAATTATTAGATTTAAAAGTCATCAGACCCTCAAATAGTCCTCATAGCTCACCAGCTTTCATTGTTAGAAAACATAGTGAAATAGTAAGAGGAAAAGCTAGGATAGTATTTAATTACAAATCATTAAATGATGAAACCATATTTGGTGGATATTACTTACCAAATAAAGAAGTCTTACTTAACAAAATACAAAATAAAAATTGGTTTACTAAAATGGACTGTAAAAGTGGTTTCTGGCAAATTAACTTAAAAGAAGAGTCTATACCCTATACTTCCTTTAGCTTCCCACAAGGACAATGTGAATGGCTAGTAATGCCATTTGGATTAAAAAATGCACCTCAAATATTTCAGAGAAGAATGGATGATGTTCTAAAGAAACATACAGACTATTGTATCGTCTATGTAGATGATATCTTAATATTCTCAGAAACCTTAGAAGATCATATTAAACATTGTAATTCTATAATTGATACTTATATTACAAGAGGCATAACACTCTCAGCGAAAAAAGCTGTAATTGGAGTACAAAAAATAGACTTCTTAGGAATGATTATTGACAAAGGCATTGTTAAATTACAACGACATATCTTAACAAAATAATTGAATTCCCAGATATCGTAGAAGATAAAAAACAATTACAAAGATTACTTGGGTGTTCAAATTATGCTGATAATTTTATAAATAAATTAGCACACTTAAGAATACCATTACAACAATAACTAAAGAAAAATATACCATGGGAATGGACTGAAAAGGACACATTCCATCTACAAAAAATCAAACAAATATGTCAGCAAATGCCTACACTCACTTTACCCTTAGAAAATGATAATCTAATTATTTATACTGATGCTTCAGACCTATATTGGGGAGCTGCTCTAGTAGCAATAAGAAATAATGAAGAAAAATTATGTCAATATAAATAAGGAACTTTTAAACAAGCAGAAATAAATTATCATTCAAATTATAAAGAGTTATTAGCAATAAAAAACAGTATTAATAGTTTTTATCTTTATCTTAATAAACCATTTAAAGTTAGAACTGATTCTGTTACTGATAAGGCTCGAATTAAAAATAAAATCCAAGACATAGGTCCAAATAAAAGATTAATTAGATGGCAAGCTTGGTTTGCTGAATTTACTTTTGATATTTTAACATATTGAAGGTACTAACAATCCTCTTGCAGATACGTCAACAAGGGAAATCATTGCTGTTGATGGAAACCAGTGATATGGATATGATAAAAGAAATATTCCATATGATCAAAGCAGAATCAATAAAAGCAGAAGAAATATTTCAAAGATATCTAGTTTCCGGACAAGACCAAGACAAACAGCAATAAAAGAATATTTCTCTTATATCATATGCTTATCCGCAAATATGATCACAGAATTACAAATAGAAAAACAAGACAAGGAGCTTAAAGAAATGATGTCTCACGAGGGAAGTTCAGCAGCTCCAGTAAAGAATGATATGATACAAAGTCCAGTGCATCTGGATAAATTTTACCAATGTTTCAGTGAGCAAGTCACTCCCCTTCTAATTGAGCCAAACCCATATCAAGGTATTTACTCAGCATATGGCTATGACATGAATAAGGTATATATTCATCCTGAAGCTAGCCCTTATGTAGTTGCTCAACTATATAAGGCTGGACTTATCTATTGCATGTATACTGAGAGCAGTCTGAATAATATTCAGACACTACCAAAACTGCAAAAAGCAGTGTATGAATATTCCAAAGAAATAAAGAATAGTAATATCTATATTGTATTAAACCAAGTAGTTCCAGAAAGAGCATGGGATGGCAGTAAGCTTCCTACAATCACTATGGTAGAGTTAAAAATGGGATCAAAAAGATTTGTCCCAAAATTCCAGAAAAAATATGTTCCTCTCCAATGATGATATGATGGCAGAAACCAGAGCCCGGCAGCTCAGAGCCATAGTACAAAGAACATTGGAAGCATTAAATCTTGTTGCATGGGTTTATGAGTCTTGTGACTTCAGTACGTAGGAATAATCAAATAAACACAAAGATTAAAGCACAAGAACAAAGGAACGACAACCAAAACTTGGTAACGCAGTTCGGTGCGCACACCTACATCTGCGGGGCCACGCCCAGAAAATCAGAATACTCCACTAAAATAATCAATGAGTACAATCACTAATTATCGTGATTCTATTATGAGGAACAACATCCCCCTCAATACAAACCGTGATGGGTGGTCTCTACCAACCCATGGAGTATTCTCGGCAAGCTCCCCATGCCCACAAGCTCTCCTTGCACAACCGACTAGATCAACTCCCTTGATTCTACGTGCATAGCTGTCGGCCTCCTCCCGGAGTTCTTCAATCGTCTTTTTCAAAAGCCGTACCCTAGCAGCAAAACCGCACACCCGTTCAATTACATCGTTCCCCTCAATCACGGAGTAGAGAAGGAAGGTCGCTCGATGAAATTCCCTGCAGAATCGATAGCCCACAAATTAAGGAATCACTTCGGGCAAGTGGTTCCACAATATCTTCAACACGATCTTCCAACCAATATCTGCGGGTGAAAATCTCTCTAACAAATTCAAAAACAAATCCCGAGAGATAGCAACTTCCAATTATATCTCCAACAGATCTTCAATTGTAAAAATAATGATTCTTTCCAACCGAGCGAGATTCTTTCCAACCAAATCAATAATAATAACGAAGAAATAGTTTCCAAATATATCTCCAGCTCACCCATAATTAACTGAACCAAGATAGAAAATGATTCTTTCAAATCTTCTAGAAATAGCAACAACAATAAAAAGATCTGCAACAATCAATCTTCCCAACCAACAAATCTGCGAGATATTCTCTTTCTATTTCAACCCAACATCCCTTCAATTTAGCAACAGATTTAGGAAGGGCTTTCCAAAAATCTCTCATGCAGATATTCCACAATCAATTCATAAATCCCCGTCATTTTAGGCAGCAAATCAGATCTGAAACCAAAGCAGTGTTTCTGCATATGAACCAGAATTCCAGATCCCGAATGTTGAACATTATGTTGAACGACATTATGTTCAACATTACTGCTCAATCTGCTCAAAAACATTTCTGATTTCTCAAACTGAACTCTCCATCTATAGTGCCACTAATGCCAACAAATATCAACAAAAATTCAACACTAACAAGTTTGATCCATATGAGCTTATTTTAACAATTAGCAAAGTTACAAAGACGGGAGATAAAAGGAAGATTATTAACTTTGTTGAAAGTATTTTAGCATGGCATGTGCATCATACTGCTTATAAACTATTCCTTAAGAACATGACAGAAGACCTATAAAAGAAATTAATATTGCACGGCATCAGATGGGAAACCTGGAATTTGAAGGAAATTGGAAAAGAAGGCATCGAGACACAGCGAGAAGACTACACCAGAAAAGACAAAGAGAAGCTCCTAGAATCGAATTAAGCAAAGCGTCTTTCTAAAAATCATCTTTATCAAAAGCAGTGGACGACAAAGCAAAAGACAAAAGCAATATGGACAGCTGTACCCAGCCGCCTCAATCATAGAGAAGCAAAGCAACTTTCGAAAAGCAACTTTAAAAAGCAAAAGACAGCTGTAAACTACTTTTGAAAAAGCAAGAGATAGCTGTTACGTCTCCACCTCCTGTTTCTACCGCCTTACTTGTAATATAAATAAGTCCCAAGAATGTTGTAAGGGGGCATCGAAGATCGAAGATCAAAGATCAAATATCGAAGATCGAATATCGACTCCCAGAGCAATCAATCTTGTTATTGTAAGATATAGAGAGAGAGTTCTTCTTGTAAGAGTCCTTGAGTGTTGTAAAATTCTCCTCTTGATATAATAAAAATTCCCTGTTTGCAAAATTGTCCAACTACTTTCTGTTAGAGAAAAAAGCTCTAAATTTCTTAGAAAAGCTTCCTTGAAAGCTTTTGGTGGGGTTTTGCTGGTTGAAGTTCGAGCTACTTCCTGCAGCACTGATCAGTACCCAGTGGACGAGGCGTTGGTGAGGGATAGCGTGAAGCCGTTGGAACCAGGGGAAAAGTAGGTGTTGGAAGCGTGTTGGGCCTAGACTAGGTAACCATCAAAGATTGCCCTTGGAGATTAATGCTAAGAAATTTATTGTTTAGATCTCTTATATAAAACTAGTGTAGCATTAAATTTTGGGAAAAATTTAAGAAATCTTAAGAAATTGAAAATTTGAAGAAAAGATCATGTTTTGTTATATCAGAGCCATGGCCAAGGAAATTGAACAGTGTTATCTTGAATTAAAAGAGAAATTATCAGTGTTTCTTCTAGCTAAGACTATAGTTGAAACAAAAGAAAACTATTCATCATAAAAACAGGAGAGCGAGAGCACTCTCTTTTTGGTAACATCTTAACCTATAATCCACTTAGATTAACTACACTTCAGAATTATTCTGAAGATAATAATATTCAAGATCATAATAATAAACTAGATAAAATGACTAAAAGAATAGGAATCTCGGAAGAATGTTACCCCCTACACGTGCTGCTGGCTGCCATATAGGCCATATACCTCCTATAGAAAATAATAAAATGATAAATGTTATAGAAACAAAAACACTGTATGAAAATATGACAATGGAAGAATTAGAAAACTTGTGGGATGTTGCGGATGGTGCACAATTAGGAGATATAGCTATTGCAATGTCCAGGCTGTCTGTCTTACAAGATATACAACAAAAAACAGAAAAAGAAAACATGAAAACGGAAATAACTACATCCAGTAGTAATGTCACGACCCAATCTAGACCTAAGACAACGACATCACAGACTAGACCAAAGGTTGAAACTACAATACAAACAGAAAATGAAGCAATATATTCGGAATATAGATTTCCAAAAAAGGAAAAACCTTATAAAACATATACTGAACTATATAAACCAAAAGAAAATCCCCTACAAGAAAGACATCGATCAGTATTAAATCTAGATTGTGCTAATAACACAATTGATTTAATAGATGCTTGGGCAGGAGACTTACAGACTCTACAAATAACTAAAAATATTGAAAGTTCAATAGACATGTTAGGTATAATAGAAAATACCTTCATAGGTAATGTTAAAAATTGGTTCTCAAATCTTACAAAAGAAGCGAAATAGCTAATAAATACTGGATCAACTAATACTTTAACACTCTTAGACCCATTAAACTTAATAGAATCGTATAAAAAGATATTAAAAACTGAATTCGGTGGAATACCATTTGAAAATGAAAAAATAATTGAAGATGAAAAAAGAAGAGCAAGAATTAAACTTGCAAATTTAGCAATATGTGATCTTAAATACTTAAACGAATACAATTGTGAATTTGCTAAATATTACTATGCATCAGCACCTGATGCAGGTACCATATAAAATGTACTAGCATTATACTTCTTAAAACTACCACCTCCTTGGGGAAAAGATTTAGCTGAAGAGTATGAAAAATTCTTAAAAAATAATCCTGAAGAATTCTCATCCTTAGGACTACAAATGAAATTTACAAAAGATAAAATTGCATACTATTGTATGCAACAATCATTAATAGGAAGTGCAAGACAATATACCAAACAAATGGGACTATCATGTAGTACCTCGGATATGGCAACCCAATGGGGATGTTATCCTAGTAAAAAGAAATATAAAAAGTTTAGAAAATATTTTAAGCCAAAGAAATTTAAAAAACATAAAAACTATGACTTTAAAAAGAAAATATTTTTCAAAAAGAACAACTTCAAAAATAAAAAAGATATGGCTAAAAAGGTTTGCAGATGTTGGTCCTGCAACCAAGAAGGCCACTATGCAAACGAATGTCCAAAAAAGACAAAATATACAAAACTGGCTGTAAAAGCATTCAGATTATTCTCTGAAGAATTAGAACCAATAAGTATTGAGGATCTATATGAAAATTCTTCTTCTGAAGAAGAAATATATGAGTTACGATCAGAATCTGAGTATGAATCAGATAGTGAGAATGAGGAAGAAACTGACGTAAGACTTACTATGGTAAATGTAAAAATGTTAAATATAAAAGAACATAATTTTGCTAAAACTTATAATGAAAAATTTGAAAAGATTATTAAAACACCATTACCATATGATATAATTAAATTTGAAAATCCTAAAGAAAAGAAATCAGATAATAAAAGACATAAACATAAAAAGGTAATTCCTTGTGAATATATCTTGTGTGTCTTTGATTGTGAATATATCAGATAATGAGGAAGAAACTACGTTATCAAGTCTTGTGTGTCTTTGATTGTCGTGTGTAGTTTCACTGGATTTATAATTCATTACTGCGTACTGAATTTCAATGGTATCAAAGCAGGTCATCCGCATAACTTTGTTCTATCAAAGTGGGTGTGATCTTGTGTGTCAGTATGCTCATCATGAATACTAAAGAAGGTGCCTTTGTCACTCGTCCTCCCTTACTCACCGGATCTAATTACACATACTGGAAGTCACGTATGCGAGCCTTTATCAAGTCACTGGATGAAAAAGCTTAGGTGGCTATGGTTGAAGGATGGAGCCCTCCAACTGAAGTTAACAAGGAAGGCAAGGAATATCTCAAAGCCGTAAGAGACTGGGATCCAGAAGAGGAGCGTGCGGCATTAGGAAACTCAAAGGCAGTGAATGCCATCTTCACTGCAGTAGACGAAGAGCAGTTCAAGCTTATATCAACATGTGAGCACGCAAAAGAAGCATGGGACATTCTTCAAAATGTTCATGAGGGGACCAGTACAGTTAAGGCTTCTAAACTTCAAATGCTCGCGTCTCAGTTTGAAAATCTGAGAATGAATGAAAATGAGACTGTGGCGAAATTCAATGGAAGATTAAGGGATATATCCAACCAGGCATTTCAACTGGGTAAGAAATACTCTTAAAAGAAGTTAGTGGAGAAGACGTTGAGGTCCTTACCCGAAAAGTTTTCAGCTAAAATCGTGGCTATAGAAGAACTGAGAAATACTTCCACCATGAGACTAGATGAACTCATGGGCTCTCTGTAAACTTATGAAATGAATCTCAAGCAGAACAAAAGAGAGAAGGGAGTAGCTCTAAAAGCAAAGGCAAGTGAATCTTCCAAATCTGATAATGAGTCGGAACTTGAAGATGACATTGCATTACTCACCAAAAACTTCAGTAGAATGATGAGGAAGATCAGTAATAGAGGTCAGAACTTCAAAACTGCTAATAAGGTGATGCGTTCAGGTCCTCCTGCTGGTGAAAAGATTACCATCCGCCCTACTCAGAGGTATGATTCGAAAACTAAATGAAAGGGAATCTAATGTAGAGAGTGTGAAGGATTTGGCCATATACAGACTGAATGTGCCAATACTCTTAAGAAGCAAAAAGGGAAATCCCTAGCCAGCACCTGGAGAGATGAAGAGTCTGAAGGAAGTGCGGAAGATGAAGACATAACCAGCAACTATGTTGCATTCATTGCTAACCTGAAGGACAAGTTTGAGTATGATCTTTCCAGACATGCTGAACATAATGGTACAATATTTGCTTCAACATCCAATACTAAACAAGGAAATGTGATATACGATGTTGTAACAAATAGTACAACATACGACACCGAGGTCGACTCTGACGGTGAAAGTGAGGGAGATGTTGGTGAAGAGGATATTAGGTCAGCCTATCAAATTATGTTCAACAAATTGATGGACATCTGTGCTGCGAACAAGAAGTTGAAGGATGAATGTTCCAAGCTGAGAAATGAGAAGGATGAGACCAGGACCAAACTGTTGAAGACAGAATTGAGTCTTTGAAATCTTGAGAATAGTCTGAGAGAACTCTGCTCAGAGCTGAGAAGGCGGAAAGCACCCTCAACAGATGGAACTCCGGGAAGTCTAAACTTGATGATATTCTGAACATAGGTAAGGTGTCTGGAGATCGGACAGGAGTCGGATACCACAGAGGGAGTCATCTGATTCGGGTTCAATATTACATATTTAACCCCCCATTTAGCCCTATTTTGTGTTCATGTGATGCTATATTGTTCTCTAATACGTACGTATTTTCTACACATTTATCTATTAGAGAAAACACACTATTTGAGCACAAAACAGTAATTAATGGAGTATTTCTGCACTTTTTATATTTTTCCTAGCACCGTCTCGATCTCACGATTCCAACGAATATTTATTTGTATTTTTCGGAGATCTGTGCTAATTACTGTGTATTTTTGAATGCAGAATACCAATTAATTGAAGAAATACAAAGAAAATACGTGCACGAATCTTGGCGCATGACGCGGCCGCCATCGGAGCCGCCACGTGGCAGCATCTCCACGCTTCCCCGCCTCCATCCAATGGCGTACAATGGATCCCGCAACGCATGCGATATCGACGACGCGGCTTTCTCGTAGCCGCACGATGGTGATCGAATGGTCAGGAGCGTCCCCGCGTTTTCGAAGCGAGATCGGACGAGACGGGGCGACGTGGCACGCTAATATACGTTGGATTCGAATCCAACCGTCCAAATGAGCGTGAATCCGAGCGATGACGCGGCGATCAGCTGTCCGTCGATCGCCCATCCAACGGACGAGCTGACTCCCGCATTCAAATAATCTTGGGGCGACGTGGCGCACAGCGGGCCATTCGATCACGATCCTACGGTCATTATCCTCCCCGAAATCGAACTCGAAGCGGCCGGGATCTGAGCGTAGGATTTTCATTGAACGGCCAGGATTGAAGGTGAAACGAATGCGGGTTGTGCACGATTTTTAAAGCGACACGTGGCGGCACGAAATCAAATCCCGCTTGGATCAACGGTTCTCGTTTACTCCGCTTTGGATGTGCGGCTAAGATTCGTTCGGGTAAGTTTTGGTGCGGGTTTGGACCCGATAACACAACCCAAACCCGCAATGCCTATTATATAAGCGTATTTAGGGTTTTTGAGCGTATTCAAGCAGATTGGGGCGTATTTTGGGCGTATTGGAGGCTCTAGAAGCCGTATTTCCCCTCTGAAAAATTCTGTAAAATTCCAGAGGCTATTTTCTTATTTCCAGAGAGTTTTGATGTCTTTTCAAGGATATTTGGTGATGAATTCTTAACTTAAACTCCTTATTTAGTGCTTTTTCTACCGTATTTTGCTATAATCTTGATGTATTTGGCTATGGAACTTGTTTATTATGAAATTATGAGTAGCTAGAACTTATTTGTGCATGGTATGGAGTAGTTAGGGGATATTATTCGTGTTTATTTGGTTGAAATTCCTTGTGCTAAATCGTTTAACGTCGCTAAAATTGTAATCGTTGTTCGTAAATCGACTTTTTTAGATTCCAAAAGAATTAAATAAGTTGACGATCGCCCCAAAAGGGTGAGTTTTGATCTCCCCAAAAGGGAGTTTCATACTGTAGTTTTGATCTCTCCAAAAGAGAGTTTCATATCGTATTATAGCTTTAGCGACGATCTTTTTGAATATTTTGTTTGAACCCCCAAAAGGGCATCTTCCGATGAATTGCTCCCAAAAGGAGAATTCATTGAGTTATATTGGATATTTTTCCCGGTGAATTGCTCCCAAAAGGAGAATTCATTGTGATATATTCATCAACCAAATTAATACGAATCGTTGACCCTAACGAACCCCTACCATGTGCAAACTTTTTATAGGTATTTTCATACACGAATTTCTTTGTTCGCACATCACCATCACGCACTTTCACACCATCACCATCATCGTTGAAGTGGTTAGTTTCTTTTCGTAGGATTTCTATTTGATTTAAATTGTGGTTGCAACAGATTTCTTCCCGTGGATTCGACACCTGGACTCCCAGGTTTTACTACTTGTACGGACTCTTGCACTTGAGAGAGAGCACCTTTTCGGTCCCACCAAGTTTTTGGCGCCGTTGCCGGAGAGGAATGGTTTGTGACTACGGTTTATTTCATTTAGAGGACCTTCGGTGAGATCTTTCCACTTTACTGTACATAAACTTTTTATTATTATTTTATTTTATTTTATTTCAAAATGGAATATATGAACTTCTATTGCACAAACAATCTTTATGATGCACGATATGCTAATGCACACAAACATAGAATGGAGAAGCTCAAAATTGTTAATTTTAATCAAACTGACTGTGAAACTTTCTTTCAGGCCTGGAGGAGGTTCACAGACATTATATCGAGCTATCCGCAGCATGGTTTCACAAATGAAGAGCTTATGGAGTTCTTCCTAGAAGGACTACAACCTCAGCTGCAGGAATTATTGGGAAGCATGACGCCGACAGTGGCGTGGGAATACATGGAGTCTCTGCAAGAAAACGAAGAAACCGTGGAAGAGACTTCAGAGAGCGATTCAACGGAGCCTTCATGCCTCGATCAAGAAGAGCAAAGTGTAGACGTACCTTTGCAATCCTTGAAAGAGGAAGCTTACCAGACTATTCAGACACAGGAGGCCACATCCCTTCAATTCCAAGAGAATTTTGTTGCTCGGAGACGGCAGATCCAAAATTCCATTGAAAATCTTACTCTGATTACTACTTGCTTAGAAGAAGGTAATGCTTTTGAAACTCAATTTAAAGAATTTAATACGAGTTCATCTTCTATTGCAGGAATATCGAGCGAGCCATGTCACGTTGATGACATGAATATAAATATATACATGGCAAAAAGTGTGTGCGAAAGAGAGGACGAACTAGCAATTTTGGATGAACGAGAGGAGGAGACAGCTAGGGACAAAGGTTTTGAGATTAGCGCCATGGAGCCAGAACCATTCCCTCTTCCAGTTTTGTCCCAAAATCATTTATCCCTCTCCCCATTAATCGAGCATCGTACAGAGAGTAGTGCAAATCTTTCAGGGAGTAGTCGTCAACTTGCATTAATTTCCTTCACTTATTTTGATGACTACATTTGGAATAGTTTTATTTCAAAGAATTTTAAACTAAAATGGATTGACGTGACTCATCTCTTGCAGGATACAAGTGGACATCTTATAGAGATGCTGGGAGTTACGTTGCTGGGATCCAGTTTAGTCGTTGGAGGAAGATTACTCGCCGAGGAGCGCAAGGAGCAAATTGAACAACTTCCTCCACCATCAAAGATTCAGGATCCGCCATTTGATCACGGTGTGTTCTTTCCAGTAGTGTAGTTTTTATATGCTTTCTAGGTTGCTTGCTTGAATAAACTCGTACCTCTTCCGACATTGAGGACAATGTCCATCTTTAGTTGGGGGGTGTGTATGAGACCTTAGGATTTTTTTTAGATAAGAATATATCACCAAATCTCATCTTTTAAAAACTCCTTCATATGCCTCGAATGCGGATGATTATACATTAATTGAGTTCTGAAAATTTTTTATGGCTTGAGTTGATTATTTTTCCTTCATGGAATTACCATTAATATACTATTCAAGAAAACTTTCAACTTCCATGATTACTATCTCGAAATAGTTGAATGTATTTCATGCATGCTAATGTGATGAAAACGCTTAAGTATACACGATTTTTAAGAATAGTCTTCAAGTTGAACAGGAATTTGGCCTTTGATTCTAATGTTTATATTCATGTTGATGGGTTTTGAGTGCTTACAAAGAAAGAAAAGAATGAAAAGAATGAAAAGAAAAATGAAAGAAAAATGAATGATGAAAAATGAATGAATAAGTATGTCACTAATACATAACTTGGTTGGCTCGAGTAGTACAGTCCGAGGGGTCCTTCTTGGCCTAATGCCCTATGATCATCTGATTTGGGAGCCATTGACCGGAAACTCACTCATTTGATGGAGCGATCCAAGTTATACCTTTTTCTACGAATGTTGCTTGATGCGCGTTACGCGGAACGAATAAAAGAAAAGAAATGGTGAATATACTAAGCAACTTCAATACCCATGTTTTGAATGATTATTTTGATAGGCCAATTCCTTGGAAACACGAATACTAGTTCATAACGACGTGTTATACTTTCGCTTGCGTAAAACGATGCTTGCATGTTATTTATTCATACTAAATTAGAGAAAATATCATGTGATTGATTTTGTTCATGGATGTGTATATTGATGGTCAAGATCATGTTGGAATACGTATTATTGAGCTATGCCATGAGCGATTTGAAAGAACTTATTGTTTTATTGATCGTCCGTATTTATCGCTATTTTTGCTAGAGACTAGCAAATCGCTAGTTGGGGGGTGTGATTCAGGTTCAATATTACATATTTAACCCCCCATTTAGCCCTATTTTGTGTTCATGTGATGCTATATTGTTCTCTAATACGTACGTATTTTCTACACATTTATCTATTAGAGAAAACACACTATTTGAGCACAAAACAGTAATTAATGGAGTATTTCTGCACTTTTTATATTTTTCCTAGCACCGTCTCGATCTCACGATTCCAACGAATATTTATTTGTATTTTTCGGAGATCTGTGCTAATTACTGTGTATTTTTGAATGCAGAATACCAATTAATTGAAGAAATACAAAGAAAATACGTGCACGAATCTTGGCGCATGACGCGGCCGCCATCGGAGCCGCCACGTGGCAGCATCTCCACGCTTCCCCGCCTCCATCCAACGGCGTACAATGGATCCCGCAACGCATGCGATATCGACGACGCGGCTTTCTCGTAGCCGCACGATGGTGATCGAATGGTCAGGAGCGTCCCCGCGTTTTCGAAGCGAGATCGGACGAGACGGGGCGACGTGGCACGCTAATATACGTTGGATTCGAATCCAACCGTCCAAATGAGCGTGAATCCGAGCGATGACGCGGCGATCAGCTGTCCGTCGATCGCCCATCCAACGGACGAGCTGACTCCCGCATTCAAATAATCTTGGGGCGACGTGGCGCACAGCGGGACATTCGATCACGATCCTACGGTCATTATCCTCCCCGAAATCGAACTCGAAGCGGCCGGGATCTGAGCGTAGGATTTTCATTGAACGGCCAGGATTGAAGGTGAAACGAATGCGGGTTGTGCACGATTTTTAAAGCGACACGTGGCGGCACGAAATCAAATCCCGCTTGGATCAACGGTTCTCGTTTACTCCGCTTTGGATGTGCAGCTGAGATTCGTTCGGGTAAGTTTTGGTGCGGGTTTGGACCCGATAACACAACCCAAACCCGCAATGCCTATTATATAAGCGTATTTAGGGTTTTTGAGCGTATTCAAGCAGATTGGGGCGTATTTTGGGCGTATTGGAGGCTCTAGAAGCCGTATTTCCCCTCTGAAAAATTCTGTAAAATTCCAGAGGCTATTTTCTTATTTCCAGAGAGTTTTGATGTCTTTTCAAGGATATTTGGTGATGAATTCTTAACTTAAACTCCTTATTTAGTGCTTTTTCTACCGTATTTTGCTATAATCTTGATGTATTTGGCTATGGAACTTGTTTATTATGAAATTATGAGTAGCTAGAACTTATTTGTGCATGGTATGGAGTAGTTAGGGGATATTATTCGTGTTTATTTGGTTGAAATTCCTTGTGCTAAATCGTTTAACGTCGCTAAAATTGTAATCGTTGTTCGTAAATCGACTTTTTTAGATTCCAAAAGAATTAATTAAGTTGACGATCGCCCCAAAAGGGTGAGTTTTGATCTCCCCAAAAGGGAGTTTCATACCGTAGTTTTGATCTCTCCAAAAGAGAGTTTCATATCGTATTATAGCTTTAGCGACGATCTTTTTGAATATTTTGTTTGAACCCCCAAAAGGGCATCTTCCGATGAATTGCTCCCAAAAGGAGAATTCATTGAGTTATATTGGATATTTTTCCCGGTGAATTGCTCCCAAAAGGAGAATTCATTGTGATATATTCATCAACCAAATTAATACGAATCGTTGACCCTAACGAACCCCTACCATGTGCAAACCTTTTATAGGTATTTTCATACACGAATTTCTTTGTTCGCACATCACCATCACGCACTTTCACACCATCACCATCATCGTTGAAGTGGTTAGTTTCTTTTCGTAGGATTTCTATTTGATTTAAATTGTGGTTGCAACAGATTTCTTCCCGTGGATTCGACACCTGGACTCCCAGGTTTTACTACTTGTACGGACTCTTGCACTTGAGAGAGAGCACCTTTTCGGTCCCACCATCATCTACATACCTCCAAATCAAGAAGTGTACTCATTACTAAGGAGCATGAAAAACAGAGTCAGTTGAACGAGGTCAAGTCAAGAGGAAAGAAAATAAAAGGTCCAACAAGCGGTCCAACAAAAGATTCAACATCCAGGCGGCCGATATGTAACTACTGTAGACAAGTTGGACACTATGACTGTAGTTGTTACAAACGCATGAAGCATTGGAATGAACGTAGAAGTGTTACCCATCCCAACCAGAGAACAAACATGAAATGGGTTAAGAAATCTGAGCTGGTAAGCATGGTGGCGTACACTTCATTAGTTACATTCTCAGAAAATCTATGGTATTTTGATAGTGGGTGCTCTCGATACATGACGGGGAACAATGGACTTCTATCTGAGTATACTGCCGATAACAAAGGTCATGTTATGTTTGGTGATGGTCAGAGAAGCAGGGTTGTTGGAAAAGGGAACCTGAATGTGACAAAGTCTTTGAGCTAAAAGCGTGATGCATGTGGAGGATTTGAAGGCCAACCTCATAAGCATAAGTCAGTTGTGTGACCAAGGATTACTTGTCCGCTTTAACAAAGATGAATGCCTTGTTTTCAATAAGGATGATGTTTGTATTCTTACTGGAAAAAGGTCAAATGACAACTGCTATCTTCTGCAAGATCTCAACAAATGTTTCAATGTCACTGCTGATGTTTCTGAACAGTGGCATCAAAAACTGGGCCATGTCAATTTCAAGACCTTAATGAAGATCTCTCAAGCTGGAGCTGTTCGTGGAATGCCAACCCTAACCAAGAAGAAAGAAGGTGTTTGTGAATCATGCCAACTGGGAAAGCAGAAGAAGGTGAGCCACAAGAAAATTCAAACAATCTCTACCACAAAAAATCTGGAGCTATTACACATGGACCTGATCGGATCCACATCAGAAACTAGCGTGGGAGGTAAGAAGTACATTTTCGTATGTGTTGATGCTTTTTCTCGGTTTACTTGGGTTGATTTTCTTAAGGAGAAATCAAACATATTTGATGCTTTTAAGAGATTGTGTAACCGTCTTCAAGTTGAAAAAGGAGACAACGTTGGCAAAATCATCAGGATCCGGACTGGTAATGGAAAGGAGTTTGAGAATCACTCCTTCTCTGAATTTTGTGAAGCACATGGTATATGTCATGAGTTCTCAGCTCCGAAGACTCCTCAACAAAACGGAGTGGTTGAAAGGAAGAATCGCACACTTCAAGAAATGGCACGAGTTATGTTGAATGCTCATGATGTTAATGTTAAGTGGTGGGCTGAAGCTATCAATACAGCTTGCTACACGATCAACAGGGTCTATCTTTGGCCAAGGACTGAGAAAACCCCCTACGAGGTCTAAAAAGGCATGAAGCTTGATGTGTCCTACTTCCAAACCTTTGGAAGCAAATTCTATATCTTGCAAGATCGTACTCCTAGATGGAAGTTCGATGCCAAGAGCGACAAAGGAATCGTTCTAGGGTATTTTACAAGGAGTCGTTCCTTCAGAGTGTTGAATCAACGCACAGATGTTATGATGGAATCTATCAATGTAGTGGTAGATGATTTTGATCAGGGAGAGACCATTCTAAGTGGAGAATAGGGCGTTCAAGAGGACAGCACTGATGAAGAGGTTCGTGTTGAAAATGATGTTGCAACAATCAAGACTAATCAGAACAATGTTGAACAAAATGTTGCAACACAAGATACTACCACAGTTGAGATGACATAAGTAGAGGCTGAAGGTACTCAAGATACTGAGGGAATCACGAAAGTTATACGCAACCATCCTCTGGAGCTTATCATTGGTGATGTACATGACAGCTGCCGGACAAGAGGTGCTTGCCATGTCAACTACAGAGATCTTGCCGGGTATGCTTGTTTTCTCTCTACTGTTGAACCCAAAAATGTGAAGGAACAAATGCTTGTTTTCTCTCTATTGTTGATGTATTCTGGGTTTCGGCATGCAAGAGGAGTTGAACCAATTTCAACGAAATGATGTCTGGAGCCTAGTGGAGAGACCCAAAGGAACAAATGTCATCGGGACGAAATGGATTTTCAAGAATAAAACGGATGAGAATGGAAATGTTACTCGCAACAAAGCTCGTCTGGTGGCTCAAGGTTATACCCAAGTCGAAGGAATTGATTTTGATGAGATATTTGCTCTGGTCGCTCGTCTGGAATCCATTAGATTACTGCTAGCAGTTGCGTGTAGTCTGAACTTCAAACTACACCAAATGGATGTGAAGAGCGCTTTCTTGAATGGGCTACTGAATGAAGAAGTATATGTCGAACAACCAAAAGGCTTTACAGATCCTTTTCTTCCGAATCATGTTTACAAGTTGAAGAAGGCGCTTTACGGGTTGAAACAAGCACCGAGGGCCTGATACGAGAGATTAACTACATATCTTCTTTAAAAGGGGTATGAACGAGGAGGAGCTGACAAAACCTTGTTTGTTCAACGGACAAGATCAAGCGTTATGGTAGCTCAGATCTATGTCGATGATATAGTCTTCGGGTCAACGTCACTACAGTTGGTACGTGAGTTCATCACCCTCATGCAAAAGGAGTTCGAAATGAGCATGGTTGGTGAGTTAAATGTATTTCTTAGGCTTCAAGTTAAAAATGTACTGATGGTCTATTCATATCACAAAGTAAATATGCAAGGAACCTTGTTAAGAGATTCGATCTGGAAAGTGCAAGACATGTCCGCACCCCCATGTCCACTTCTGAAAAACTCTCCAAGGACTAAGGAGGAAAAGATATTGAAGTTACCCTATACAGAAGCATGATAGGCAGTCTCTTGTAATTGACAACTAGCAGGCCGGATATCAGCTTCAGTGTCGAAGTTTGTGCCCGCTATCAAGCGTGTCCCAAAGAATCACATATAATAGCTGTGAAGAGGATTATCAGGTATGTCAGTGGGACGGCAGACTATGGTATATGGTACACCAAGGATACCAACACTCTAATTTCGGGGTACAGCGATGCAGACTGGGCAGGAAATACTGATGATAGAAAAATCACTACAGGAGGATGCTTTTATGTGGGCAACAACCTAGTCTCCTGGTATAGTAAAAAATAGAAATCCATTTCGCTGTCTACAGCAGAGGCTGGGTACATCGCAGCAGGGAGCTGTTGCACTCAGCTATTATGGATGAAACAAATGTTGACAGATTATGGGTTGAACCAAGGGATATTGACTATTCTATGTGATAATCAGAGTGCTATAAACATCTCCAAGAATCCAGTTCAGCACTCCAGAACCAAACACATCGACATCCGTCATCACTTCATCGGAGAGTTGGTTGAGAAGAAGTCTCTTGTCATGGAATATGTGGCTACTGCGAATCAACTTGCTGATATTTTCACAAAGCCCTTGGATTCTGCTAGGTTTGAAGAAATATGATAAGCCCTAGGGCTGTGTCGTATCTAATGTTGAACATTCTGTTGAAGAAAATGTTGCAACATCATGTTGCAATATTTTGTGGAACGGTGCAGTCATTAGTGTGTATTGGGTTAGTTACTTCACAGTTATTTTATGCCCGATATTAATGTTCACCTATTTTCAATACCCAAGGCGCTATTTTCTCTCTCAAATCTTTTTCAAGATTCTCTGAGAAGTTCTTCTAGGGTTTCTAGCTCTCTTCTTTCTCGTGAGGATTTTTGCTCCCATTTTTGAAATGGCAAGAGATCGTAAAGAGAAATCGTCGCAGCCTCCTCGACGCTACTCTTGTCGAACCATCCCATCAAGAAACAGTGCTCCTTCGTCTTCTTCACCTCCAACCAAACAGAAGGGAGTGATTCCACGAGCTTCGCGTGCGTCCTTTAGTGGTGTTTCTCCCTCCACTAAATCTCTTGTATCTCTTAATGACATGCATTCTCTTGGTGGTTTGAATTTGGAGTTGGTGAGGTTTTCCCCAAATTTTGAAATTCCCCTTCTGCATAAACCCTTGGAAGATGAATCTTATGATGATGATGAATTTCTTGCACCGGTCACAATTCAAGATTGGTTCTGGTATTTGCGTAGGACAGGAAGAAGATTAGACCTCTCTTGGGTAGATGTCTCACATATACACTTTGATAAACTCATGCGTAAGAAGATTTTGGGCAAGGTTTTGAGTGTGGAAGTGCCCCGAGATCACAAGATTATCATCCGTACTTGGAATCCAGATGTTTTCGTGAAAATATCTAAAATTATTGACATTTCTGATTCTGACTCGTATGTCTCTGATGAGAAGACTAAGACTGGGGATGCTGATGAAGCTTCTTCTTGCCCCAAGGATTCTGAAGGGTCAGATGTCCCAAATACTGAGAAGATGAATGAGTGCATTGATCCTGAGGATGGGGTTAATGTTGAAGATGCATCTGTTGACCCATCTCAGGAAGAAGACCCTGTTTTTTCTACTCCAATGTGTGTGGATGATTGTACCCAGAGTCTGGTTGAAGAAGGTAATGAATCCATAAGAAAGTCTAATGAAGACGTCGGTAGTCACAATGTCGGTTTTGAAGATATTTCCCTCACGAGTCAAGATAATCCCTTGTTGAATTTGCCTCGTGTTGATGTTCCTCCAGAACAGATTTCATCACACGATGGTGTTGAAGAGCATGTTCAGAGTACGGTTGATGAGGATGTTGTTGGGGGAACTCAGAAGTCTGCTGAGGAAGAAAAGGTTGAATGCTGTGCAATGCTAAACGTTTCTTCTGAGCCTAACGTGGCTCATGTTGATGTTCATGTTGAAACTGTTGTTGAGACAGACCCCATGTTGTCAGAAGATGTTGTCCATAATGTTGCACATAATTTTGCAACAACAGATACAACATGTGAGGCTGCTGCTCCAGATGATACTCCCTTGACCTCTTTCATGCGGAAGGCTCGATCTGCCCCTAGAAAGCGCTCTGCCCCTTCAAGTCAGGATGCTGCTTCTCCTTCCAAGAGGTCCAAAAATTCTGCATCAGGTCCATCTCGCTCTCCCTCGTTTACATCTTCTGATGCTTTCAGTAAAGTGTTCTTCGACAAGGCATGTAAGAATAGGTGGTTTCGTACTCCGAGAGATCTCTCCTTCCTGAGAAAGTTCTGAATGTGTCATCATTTGACAAGACACAGATGGCATCAATTCTTAAAGACATCGGTTTGTTCCATGATGCCACTTGCTTCAGTGTTTACTATCCTGTGTTGGTGCGTGAATTTTATTGTAATTTGTCCAAGTCTGCAAGTAATGCTTCTTCACGATGGGGTTTCAGGAGTTATGTGAGAGGAAAGATCATTTCTTTCTCTCCATCTGTGCTGAATAAACTTTTAGAATGGAAATGCTCTCTGTCATTGCCAGCATTCGGAGAGTCAGTAGGAGATGACTTCAACAAGTTTATACATATAGTGACTGCTGGAAAGATAAAGAGCTGGCCTAAGAAGTCATCCACATTTCCTTCTTCTGCTCTTACCGCCAAATACTTTGTTCTATACAGGATTGCCATGAGAAATTTGCTTCCCACTTCAAATGTTTCAGTGGTCACGAAAGACATGATCAAGCTCTTGTTCTCTGCCGGGACTAACCAGTCCTTCAACTTAGGAAGAGTCATCTTTGATTCGGTTTTGTCTTTTTCAGAGTCATCCTCTTCAACCTCGTTATTGCCTCATGGATGTCTTATCTCTATGATGCTCTTGGCACAAAGAGTGTCCTTGTCTACATCTGATCTCCCTACTTCGTGTGATAGTATATCGTTCACTGCTAAGTCAGTGGCTGGAAAATTTGATGATATCTCAAGGGTGATTCCCTCTCTGCATGATGCTCCGACATCATCCTCTCCTCCTCAGACTGCAGATCCCACTTCTTCAGCATATCCTGAGTCTCTTTCCTCACCTCTTGCTCATGCTGCTACCAGCTCCTTTTCTTCAGTATTGGTGGATATTCAGTTCTTGGAAAGGGCGATTCAGAACGTCGATGATCAACTGTTGGTGCTGGACAGTCAGAAGGGTCTCCTAAATGATCACAAGCTTATGTTGCAGAGCAAACTGTCAGCTCTGATGAGTAGACTTCCTGAGGAGCAGTGATTTCTCCATTTTTCTACTCCTGTGGCACTCTCTTTCAAGGTATGCATGTGTCCTTAGTGGCTCAAAGGGGGAAAATTATGATATTGTGTGCTTGGGATATTGTGTGCTTGGTGATGACAATCAACATCAATTTTCTTAATTTTCTTTTGGGTGCTTATGGTGAGGGGGAGCCTCCTCTGTCTGTGCTGATTAAAGTTGTTCAGGAGGTTGGCTTAAGTATGTTGAATATGTGATTATGCTAGATGTTTTGACACAGCAGTCTTTTTGTCTGAATCTGTATCTACCTCATCTTTATCCAGTTTGCATCAGGCTAATATCATATCTTGTTGTGCCACAAAATGACAAAAGGGGAGATTGTTAGGTTTTATTTATGTATGCTTTCATGGCTGCATTGTCATAAGTGGCACTATGAAAATCGTTGGTTGCTCTTTACTATCTTGAAGTAGTAAGACGGTTTTTCCTGCTGATGTTGGGTCATTTGTTGAACATTATGTTGCACCCGAGCTACAGTATTCTGAAGGATTGAGACGACTCAGCCTACTATGTTGGGAGAATTGTTGAACATTATGTTGTACCATAATGTTCAACATGCTGTGTCTATATGCGTCATTGATTGATCGCGGTTTTCTTGGATCCGATGTTGGAGATCTCATGATCTTAAGTTTCTACGTTTAACAGTTCAGGTATTTATGTTGATTAAATACCGTTAAAGATTTGATTGGCTATTTATATCTCTCGGTTTATTTGTTGAAAGACGGTTGGAGAGATTTTAGCTATCAATATCTTTGCAACGAGCTCCTGCGGATTTTGAGGGATCTCATACCTGTTGAGAGTTGCAGATATTGTGGTTGCCTAGCCGAAACAGATTTTGATTGGTTACTTGCTGATTGAACCGGGGATTGCGGGCAGCGGATACTATGAGGGTTCGGCAGCAGTGACGACTAGGGTACTGAACTTGGCGTAAAAAGTTCTGTGAAAAACTCTGGGAGGGAGGCCAACGGCTACGCACGTAGGATCAATGGAGTTGATCTAGTTGGTGGTGCAAGGGGAGCTTGCTGGCAAGGGGAGCTTGCCGAGAATACTTCACGGGGTTGATTGCGATCACCCTCACGGTTTGTATTAAGGGGGAGTGTGTTCCTCCTTGCAGAAGTGTGATTATTAGAGTTTGTACTCTCTTATTATTTTAGTGAAGTATTCTATTTTTCTGGGCGTGGCCCCGCAGATGTAGGTGTGCGCACTAAACTGCGTTATCAAGTCTTGTGTGTCTTTGATTGTCGTGTGTTGTTTCGCTGGATTTATAATTCATTACTGCGTATTGAATTTCATTAATTTTAAACAGAAAAAAGAGATTAATTACACAGCCCACTGTACAATCACAGAGTAGAAATTCATTTAGAATAACATATGAAGAAGGAACTAGCAGTAATTCCAAAAATACACCTCCAAGAAAAGATTTAGATATTGGAAAATTAAACCTACTAGAATCCAATAAACAATTATGCATATTAGGCTTTCTGGATAATAAAGAAGTTGATGTCCTCATTGATACAGGAGCAGCAAACTCTCACATTAACTCTTCACTTGTAACAACATATCCGCAGAAAAATACAAACCAAACTTACAAATACATAGATTATTTTGGACAAGAACATATCTTAAACAAAAGTACAATGGTAAGGTTGGTGTTTCCAGACCGGCATGGTAAACTCTTGCAGATAGAAACAGAAATGTTAATAGATGATAAGATACCAAAGAATGAAATTTTATTAGGTATGAATTTCATAAACAAATACACCATCACAATATCACCAACGTACATAGATACATGCTCTGGAATTTGTCTATGTCAATTTTTTGGACATTCTGTTTTTATTCTGTTTTTATTTTGTCTATGTAACAATATTCCAGAGCATGTATCTATGTACGCATGTAAAGTTATAGCTTGATAGTAAGGTATATCTAGGATTCCTTCAATATAAGTATAATAGGGTGAAGTAGTAATTGCTTTTTTAATATTAACTTTTTCTAATAATGGGAATTCATATTGGTCAATCTTAATGTACGTTGGTTGTTTTGTGATGGTGTATTTGTTTATGAAATTCATACCTAATAAAATTTCATTCTTTGGTATCTTGTCATCTATTAACATTTCTGTTTCTATCTGCAGGAGTTTAATATGACAGTCTGGAAACACCAACCTTACCATTGTACTTTTGTTTAAATATGTACTTGTCCAAAATAATCTATGTATTTGTAAGTTTGGTTTGTATCTTTATGCGGATATGTTGTTACAAGTGAAGAGTTAATGTGAGAGCTGCTCCTGTATCAATGAGGAAAGCAACTTCTTTATTATCCAGAAAGCCTAATATGTATAATTGTTTATTGGATTCTAGTAGGTTTAATTTTCCAATATCTAAATCTTTTCTTGGATGTGTATTTTTGGAATTACTGCTAGTTCCTTCTTCATATGTTATTCTAAATGAATTTCTACTCTGTGATTGTACAGTGGGCTGTGTAATTAATCTCTTTTTCTGTTTAAAATTAATTCTAGTGGAAATTCAATTTCTTCTGGAGTTAGTTCCTTAGGCTGGATAACTTCACAGATTTCTTCAAACGGTTTAGGGATGTTAATACTGTTTTCTTTTACTTTTTTATTTGTTATGTGATGTCTACTAGAATACGCATATACTAAACATGTTGTAATACTACAGACCACACTGCCAGATGACATTTCTAGTCTATCAATTTTATGATATAATGTTATTCCTAGATCTATATTTTTATCAGATAATGCTATGGCAAAGTCAGGAAATTTTCTCATCTTTATTGTTTGATATGCAAAGTTTCCTCGTATTATGCCTATCAAAGCATCTTTAGCATCATGTAGAATTCTATCATCTGATATCCAGAATGTACATGGAACATTAATTCCTCTTCTGAAAGCAGCTTTGAAGATTAACTCTATGCCTCCTAAATGTAGCCATTTAGCTTGTTTTTTAAATTTTGCTGAGAATGTTTCTTTGTCAGATTTCATAATTTGTTGTGTAATCAATTTGATAGGTATTTCACCTTTCATGGTGTAAACGTCTACATGGTGTTCAAGGATTCTAATAATATATTTCTCTTTGGATGTATATTTAATCAAGGGCATTTCATAACATGTTCCTAATGATAATGTGAATTTTTTTTTGTATTTGTTGATACTTTTCTTGATCTAACTGTATTGTTTCTTCATGCCCTGATTCGTCATCTCTTATGTCTGTTGTTTCAGAGATTTCTGCTACCTCTGTTTCCATTTTAGGAACTTCTACTGTTTTTTCATTTAGTAGGTTGTTAAATTCATTTTCTAGAGCCTCTGAATTATCTTCAGAGTTTGTATCTGATATATCACTCTCAGAGGACATATCTGAGACTATTTCTTTGGGTTCACTTTCTTTGACTATTGTAATTTTTCTTAATGCATCCATATATGTTTGTACATTATATTTTTCTCGATCAAATATCTGTATTCTACCATCTTTCTTTTTACTAATCACTACATTTTGTCTGTTCTTCATTACTCTATATTCTTTATGATCAAAGATATATTCACAAGGAATTACCTTTTTATGTTTATGTCTTTTATTATCTGATTTCTTTTCTTTAGGATTTTCAAATTTAATTATATCATATGGTAATGGTGTTTTAATAATATTTTCAAATTTTTCATTATATGTTTTAGTAAAATTATGTTCTTTTATATTTAACATTTTTACATTTACCATATTAAGTCTTACGTCAGTTTCTTCCTCATTCTCACTATCTGATTCATACTCAGATTCTGATCGTAACTCATATATTTCTTCTTCAGAAGAAGAATTTTCATATAGATCCCCAATACTTATTGGTTCTAATTCTTCAGAGAATAATCTGAATGCTTTTACAGCCAGTTTTGTTTATTTTGTCTTTTTTGGACATTCGTTTGCATAGTGGCCTTCTTGGTTGCAGGACCAACATCTGCAAACCTTTTTAGCCATATCTTTTTTATTTTTGAAGTTTTTCTTTTTGAAAAATCTTTTCTTTTTAAAGTCATAGTTTTTATGTTTTTTGAATTTCTTTGGCTTAAAATATTTTCTAAACTTTTTATATTTCTTTTTACTAGGATAACATCCCCATTGGGTTGCCATATCCGAGGTACTACATGATAATCCCATTTGTTTGGTATATTGTCTTGCACTTCCAATTAATGATTGTTGTATACAATAGTATGCAATTTTATCTTTTGTAAATTTCATTTGTAGTCCTAAGGATGGGAATTCTTCAGGATTATTTTTTAAGAATTTTTCATACTCTTCAGCTAAATCTTCTCCCTAAGGATGTGGTAGTTTTAATAAGTATAATGCTAGTACATTTTCTATGGTACCTGCATCAAGTGCTGATGCATAATAATATTTAGCAAATTCACAGTTGTATTCGTCTAAGTATTTACGATCACATATTGCTAAATTTGCAAGTTTACTTCTTGCTCTTCTTTTTTCATCTTCAATTATTTTTTTCATTTTCAAATGGTATTCCACCGAATTCAGTTTTTAATATCTTTTTATACGATTCTATTAAGTTTAATGTGTCTAAGAGTGTTAAAGTATTAGTTGATCCAGTATTTATTAGCTGTTTCGCTTCTTTTGTAAGATTTAAGAACCAATTTTTAACATTACCTATGAAGGTATTTTCTATTATACCTAACATGTCTATTGAATTTTCAATATTTTTAGTTATTCGTAGAGTCTGTAAGTCTCCTGCCCAAGCATCTATTAAATCAATTGTGTTCTTAGCACAATCTAGATTTAATACTGATCGATGTCTTTCTTGTAGGGGCTTTTCTTTTGGTTTATATAGTTCAGTATATGTTTTATAAGGTTTTTCCTTTTTTGGAAATCTATATTCCGAATATATTGCTTCATTTTCTGTTTGTATTGTAGTTTCAACCTTTGGTCTAGTCTGTGATGTCGTTGTCTTAGGTCTAGACTGGGTCGTGACATTACTACTGGATGTAGTTATTTCCGTTTTCATGTTTTCTTTTTCTGTTTTTTGTTGTATATCTTGTAAGACCGACAGCCTGGACATTGCAATGCCTATATCTCCTAATTGTGTACCATCTGCAACATCCCACAAGTTTTCTAATTCTTCCATTGTCATATTGTCATACGGTGTTTTTGTTTCTATAACTTTTATCATTTTATTATTTTCTATAGGAGGTCTATGGCCTATATGGAAGCAACCATCACGTGTAGGGGGTAACATTTCTTCCGAGATTCCTGTTCTTTTAGCCATTTTATCTAGTTTATTATTAAGATCTTGAATATTATTATCTTCAGAATAATTCTGAAGTGTAGTTAATCTAAGTTGATTATAAGTTTAGATGTTACCAAACAGAGAGTGCTCTGGCTCTCCTGTTTTTATTATGAATAGTATTTCTTTTGTTTCAACTATAGTCTTAGCTAGAAGAAACACTAATAATTTCTATTTTAATTCAATATAACACTGTTCAATTTCCTAGGCCATGGCTCTGATACCACAAAACAGGATCTTTTCTTCAATTTTTCAATTTCTTA
This sequence comes from Scilla litardierei, assembly GCA_030789695.1. NCBI lineage: Eukaryota > Viridiplantae > Streptophyta > Magnoliopsida > Asparagales > Asparagaceae > Scilla > Scilla litardierei. Next base: position 276,258 of record JAULAV010007855.1, read on the forward strand.
AAATTTCTTAAATTTTTCCCAAACATTTCGAGTTCGTTTGACCCCTCAAACGAGTGTCCAAACATAGCCCAAAACTAGTTTTTCGTAAAAACGGTTGCCGTCGTACAAAACTGGGTTTAAAACCCCTGTAGTGGCCTCCAGGTGGGTCGGGTGCCCGCGCGCCCGCTAGGCGGGTGCCCAACCCGCAATGCCAAATTTTTCTTTTTTCACTGTTTTGGCTCTATTTTGTGCGTTTGGCATCCGTTTTTGACACGGTTTGAACCTGCGTTTAGAGCGGGACGATCCCGTCATACAGGTCTCGTGTTTATTATATTAAATGTGCACATAATTCCATTTGCATCATATGCAAAAATTTCACATCTTATATTAATATCCATTTGCATCAAATACAAATGAACTGAGGGCATACATCCATCAACATCTCCAACTTGCACTCAGGATTATTTATCCCGAGTCCAAAAGCTAACTACAAACTCTTTGCAGTTTTCTATCTCTTGCATCAAATGCATTTTCTCCCTAATTTCTACCTATTACTTGACGAATGTCTCACTTTGTGTGAGACCCTACAGCTTGACCCTACTACAGGTGGGGCTCGAAACCCCAAATGGCAGCGATCAAAAGCAGCAGGTGACATCCTTTTTTCAGTAGCATACTTATGTGGTTAACTCATGACATGAGTATTGTCGGGACCACCCTGACTGCGTCCGTGATGAATACCACAGTTATAGTCTTTTCATCAAAACTATGTCGCTTAGTCAAGCCTAGGGTATGGTCAACGGTCAACCCTACTAGCTTGAACTTGGTTAGTCTCTATCGATCTTTAGTCAAATAACGTTGTACTTCTTCCAACATACTCTGGCCAGAGTTTTCACTAAAGATCGAACTAACACTGCGACACTAACTCCCCATGACCGGGAAAGACGAATCCTATCTTGGTCATTACTCTCCTTACATGCTTCAAGTGTCACCCAACCAAAAACCTTTCAACGGGGCTTTCTCGAGGCTAGATCAGTGATCTAAGTGACACCATTCATGCACAGGTTCGTACAATGACCTCAAGTCAAAAGACCAACTAGCCTATCATCACTAAGAGTTATCATTGGTAAAATTGTCAATCAAAACCATATGATAACTTTTGTTGGGTCGTTCAATGAACTCATTCTCCAAAGAGCACATGGGTCTCGTCTTCTACTTCGCCAAGTCTAACAACCATGAGATCATCATCACCATTACATGGTGAAGACTAAGACACAATGGTCTATCTGATGTGTCGATATCCATTTCTCGAAACATCTACGACCACGAATATTTTCAAACCTATGCTACAATCAGTCAAACACTTCGTCATGATCGAGATCTCCATCTTGATACATGTTTGATCTCGCATTAAGTCTCGGGACTATACCTAAGTTTTAATGAAGACCACATTATTATTAAACTTAGGTAAATTCTTACCAAACAGTTTACTGTTATTTTGAACAAGATGATTGTACACATACATCAAGCTAAATTTGCCTCGAGGGCAAACCCATCTCGCTACATCTCCCACTTGCACTTAGGCCCATTTATCCTGGCATCTCATACCGCATTCGCACCTCATACCGCATTCGCACATAAGTCTTTCCAGACTTAATGTGGTAGGGCCTTCGTGAGTGGATCTGCTAAACCGTCTACTTTATAGACTAAAGGTATTTCTATGTTCATTTTAGACCACACATTTGAAGCTTATCCAATTAATACACTTGGTCTCTTGGAATCCATAATTAATATCTTGCATGGATCTCATCCAGCTCGTCGTACCTTACGAGAATAATCCAAATAAGTTATTGGTCATTTAGACGGTTCATAATCATTTCTAAAAAAGTGTCAAACTCTTTGATCACTTTGTCAAAACATATGTTCTGGCTCTTTGATGCCTCGCATGTTTTATATTTTCTCCCACTGACCTTGAAAACTCTCTGGCCGATTCATATAAGTTTGTTCGTCTAAAACATATTTAGAAAACAGACTATACTTGAATGATCCAGTTTTCATGGTCATCATGAGCATTTACAACGAGTTCGGCCCGAGTAGATTTGTACACATCTGTTGGCGAGACAGTTTCATCATAATCCATTTATAGGAGTTAGGATGATAACAGTTCTCAACCAACATAAGTTGTACGTCACTATTTTCTTTCTGCACAAATCTTCTGTCTTGAAGATTTACTTGCAGCCAATAAGAAACACTTTCTTTAGGCACGTAAACTAAAGTCCATACTTTATTTACGTGCACGGACCTTTTTCCGATTGCATCAAGTTTTTTAATCAGAGTCCCTACTCGAAATGGCATTCTGGAAGTTGACTAAGTCATCATCAGCTATGATGTTTTACTTGCCTTACTGTCTCACGTGACTCGAGTAATCCTTGTGACTTTCTAACGATTAATTTAAGGAATATTATAATTTATAAGGTTCTAACATAACCTTATCAAATACCTATGCATTATTATCTGAGTTTTAACCCAGAACTAGGATTGTAACTCAGTGTCACTAGCCAAGTATCGCACTAACTCTAACAGAGTACGATTCATGCTCTTTAACACACCGAGGTGTTAAAAGACTTGACCTGAGAGAAAATCTCATTTTCTTTTAGTTTCGTAAGATTTACATAGCTAACTATTATTCTCTTCGATCTGATAGAAGTAGTTCAAATACTTCTACCATTTATTTATCTATTTTATCATACTTGTGTTTCAGCAAGAACACGTGTCGTAATAAAATAAGAACTTATCCTGGCTAACTTAGACTTGGGTCCGGGTACATCCGTATGTACGAGACTTACGAGTTCACCAACTCATTCTTCCACTGTCTTACAGATGGAATTTCGGCCATCATACCTTTGAGACAAGTTCACAAGTGTCTTTCGACTCATAATACGAGAGATTAGACCCCTCTTTATGTGACTTGTGAAGCTTAGTCTCTTCGGTACGGCCTAGTCTATTTTACCATATATGATTTGCTACTAACTTGCGTATTCATGTATTAACTCTTAATACAACATTATTATACATTATAATCACATCAAAACATTTCTTCTAAAGTAATGTGACGACATTCGCCAAGTGTGATATAAGTTCCATATGGCCTAAAGACAACTTTTGTTCATTAGCTAATATGTGAGACTATCTTCCTTTTTATAACAATTATTCTGAAATTTTAGACATCAAACATGTCCCATTTTCAGTTTCTCTTCTTATGCCTTGTCTTATGATAAATCAAATATTCTTTCTCGATGAATTTTCCTTGGTGCCTTCTTCGTTCTAAATCATATTTAGACATTTCATATCCTAACATAAATATTAGTTGTGCAAGTATCACATGCATCTAAACACTTGAGCTTTACAACCTTGAGGAGACTCAACAAGTTGCTCGTCTCAAGATCTAATTTGGATACATTGTCTTGTACCGCTCTTAAACTAATCTTCGAGTCGAACAGTTTGATCGAAGTTTCAAGCCTTACGGATTGAAACTGTTTTCCATACGACCTTGAGGAGACTCAATAAGTCATATGGAGAAACTGCTTTGAACATCAGTATGTTTAAGCTGCCCATGTTTGTAACGGCCGCTATTTTATAATACTTATTTTTGCACATATTTTATCTTGTCTGATGATTTTCGTATCTGTAATTAAATGCGTATTCGTATTACGTATTACTATTATATGTATTCGTATACGTACGTATTTAATTAGCTTTATACACTCATATTTATTTCTATATTTTTATTAATTATAATCATGTGTAAACTTATTATTATATAAATTAATTAATTAATTAATTCAAATTTTCAAATTCAAACATTTTTAAATTCAAATCTTTTGAAAACTTTCATAGTTAAATCCTAATAAAGCCTATAGCTAATTTAGTATTTTTCTATAATTAAATCCCATGATTTCTCTCCCAATTATTATTTTCATTATTCAAACTTTCCTTAATTACATTAGCTTTAATCCCCCTTCCATTTTAGATAGGAAACTCTTAACCGTGTCAATAGCTATTAAATCTCACTCTTAAATTGTAATTAATCTTCTTATTTCTTTCCATTTTCTTTTAGCATTTAAATATTTTTATTTAAACCAAAATCCTTCCATTTATACACAAAAAAACCCTAAGCCAGCCTCACTTCTTTTCATTTCATTGCATGCAAATCAAATAACCCTAGGCCTTTAACAACTCGCACACACCCAGCCTACAAAAACAACTCAAAAGAATAAAACCCTGGAAACTCTCACCTCCCCCTCCCCCTCGTCTCTCTTACTCGCCCCTCACCTCTCCTCCCTCCCGACGGCCACCAACCCACTACCGACCAAACCCCCGCCTCCATACACCGCCTTCCACCCCTGATAGCGACGTCGCCAATGACTCCGGCAGCCTTCCCTACTGAGGCACAAACCACCTGCTGACCACCCCGCTGCCACCAACCCAACCTCTGACATCTCTTCACCTACAGCCACACCGCCGTCGACCCTCAGGACCTCCTGCAACCTCTAGTCGCCGCCCTGCCAGCCACTTAAGAGTTGCTGCACCAACCCAGCCTGAGGCACCCGCTGCCAGCCCGTCGCGCCCCGCTGCCCCTACTGCCGGCAGCTCCAGTCACCTGAGAACCCTCTCTGACTCCCGCAACTGCATGCAGCCTCTCGTCGGGCAATCGCTGCCGACCACCACCTCGAGTCGATGCCACCCATTGTCGTCCCTAGCCACATTGCATCACCCACCTGCAAGCCATAGCAACTTGAACCACGGAACAGAGCTTTTCATAATACATTAGGTTAATAATTTATCTTGTATATCATGGTACATATGAGTTTTAAAGCCTGAACAGTAGTGTAGAAAACGAGGAAACCCATAATTCTTCCCAATGCATGAACATTACCCTATTAAAGTACAAAACAGTAACTTGTTGATGATTTACAACCTATAGGCTAAATTATGATATAAAGTTATATATATATTTTTTGTTTATATGAAACAGTGTTAGTATAAATGTTAAAATGTTATGGTATAAAACAGTTTATTATAAGTTAGTTTATATTTTTGAATAATCAGAAAGTTATAAGTATATATGTAAGTTTAGATATATATTAGATATATGGATTAATGTAGAGCAGGTGGCACCTGATCCATTGGATCAGGTGCAACACAAAAAGGTGGGGCCCCACGAGTACAAGCCCATGTGGGGGCTTGTACTTCCCACCTTTTTGTGTCTAAGCACCTGATCCAATGGATCAGGTGCCACCTTTTCTACATTAAATCCTTATATATATATATATATATATATATATATATATATATTGAAAGGTAAGTGTGTATGTATATAACTATAAACAAGGGACTACATCAGGGCTAGGCCGAAAGTTAGAGCAGGTAAGGCAGAGGCTGGGAAGCAGTCACCTTACACCAGCACTACCAAGGACTAGCCAAGAAAGGAAAAGAAAACTATACTGGGGAGGCGAGCAAAAAATAGCCTAAGAAAGCCCCCAGTTCCCAAAACAAGGAATATCAACAGAATCAACATCCGCCATGTCGCAGGGGACCATGGCATCAAAGACGTCCGAAGAGATCCTGGTGAGGAGAACGTCCCTGGGGGACGAACGGGAGCAGAAGATCCGGGAGTTCCGCTCCCGCCAGATGTGCCAGACAGTCGTAGAGAAGACCACTAGGGATAGCTTGCTCCGCAGGGAGGGATTCCCCCTTGCTCCAAACCTCCGTCTCAGCATGTGAGCATCAACAGTGATGGATTTGGAGCAGGAGGGAAGCCCCAACCGGAGTTTGCATACCGCCTAGATCAAAGCACTGTAGTCACAGCAGAAGAAAATATGTCGAGCAGTCTCTGGGTAGTCGCCGCAAAGGACGCAAGCAGTATGCGCCAAGATACCGTGCCTGGCAAGCTGCTGGGAAGTGGGGAGGCGATCCGAGAGGGCTCTCAGGAGGGTAAGAGAGAACTTGGGGGTATGCCCCGGGAACCAAATCAGGGGAGCCAGTGGGGACGGGGGACCGCTGTGACGAGTAGACGACCAAGCAGACCGAAGAGAGCAACCCCCCTTCGCAGTCCAGGCCCAAGAGTTCGAGCCACCGGGGACAGAGGCAGATGCAAAGTGAGGAGCGAGGTGGGGAATGCAATCAGGGAGAATCCAGCAATCACCATCCCAGAAGTCCGCTACACACCGGTAGCGCAAGGCGGGAGGAGGAGAGCAACGCTTAGCCAGAGGACTACAGGGGAGCCAGGGGTCAAACCAAAAAGAGATAGAGCGTCCATCACCCACAACACGGTGGAAACAGGAAACAGCAGAGTCACAGTTGCGGAGGACCCACTTCCATGTGCCCGAGTCCAAGACGGAGGCCTCGCACTGAAAGAGGGGAGTGTGCTTCAGGTAGGTGGCCCTCATGTAGGAGGCCCAGGGGAGGGGGAGTGGAGGAGTCTCCAGAGTAGCTTGGCCCCAGCGGCCGTCCCAACGTCGCATAGCGAGCGAAGACCAATCCCCCCCCCCCCCCTCATGCTTGGGCAGGCACATATCCTCCCACCTCCAGAGGTGGAGTTTAGAGTTCCAGATGAAGTCTCTACACAAGCGATCAATCTCAGCCAGAATAGAGGAAGGAATGTGGAAAGACTAGACCCAGTAGGAGACAAAGCCATGGATGACGGAGTGGACCAGCTCAATACGACCAGAGGTGGAGAGGAGCCTCGAGGACCAGCTAGTAATCTTAGCCCTGCACTTCTCAACAAGGCCAGAAAAGAGCTTCGTTGCAGGGTAAGTCGAAGAGAGGGGGAGCCCAAGGTACTTGACAGGTGGCGCAGCAATGGGGATACCAAGAAGGGAGGAAAGCTCTGGACCAATGTGACACCCCTTGCTGAGGATTAACTTACTCATGCCCTTATTCACCTTAAGGCCAGTAAGGAGGTGGAACGAGGAAAGAAGGCTACTGAGCTCTGAGAATGAGGAGACTTCCGCTTTGCAGAAGACAAGCATATCGTCTGCGAAGAGGAGGTGGGAAGGGATCCCATGCACACCCCTCTTGGGGGGTCGAATAGCACCAGAGAGAGGGGCATGATCCATCAACAGTGTGAAGGCCTCCATAACTATCACAAAGAGGAAGGGAGATAAAGGGTCTCCCTGGCGAACACCTCTGCTACTCCCAAAGAACCCCGCAGGGGAGCCATTAACGAGGACAAAGAAGGAAGCGGTGTCAACACAGACCTTGACCCAGCTAATGAAGGAGGGAGGAAATCCAAGGCGGAAGAGGAGGAAGTAGACGAATTCCCGGTTGATACTGTCGAAGGCCTTACGAAGATCCAACTGGATGCAGGCCTTGGCCCCAAGCGAGGCAGAGAAGTCCCGAATTAGTTCGTGGGCGAGAAGGGAGGAGTCAGAGATTAATCGATCCTTGATGAAGGCTGACTGGTTCCAAGAAATAAGTCCGGGAATAACCTCCGCCATCCGACGGCTGAGAACCTTGGAAATAGTTTTGTAGATCACATTGCAGCAGGAGATAGGGCGGTAATTACCAAGGGTGGAGGCAGTAGGAGACTTGGGGACCAAAGTAAGGAACGTGTGGTTGATCTGCCTGAGGATACTGCCAGAGGCAAAGAAGGAATGAACAGCACAAAGAACATCCCCCTCCAACCACCCCCCAAAGCTCCTGGAAGAATAAGGGGGGAAACCCATCAGGACCAGGGGACTTGCCTCTGTCCAAAGAGAAAATGGCCTCCTTGATTTCCTGGTCAGTAACAATTCTACCCATCCAATCACAAGTGTCAAGGGAGAGGATGCGTTTGGGGACAATCTCAGGGAAGGGGGAGGGGAAAGGACCTTGGGTGAAGAGAGAGGAGAAGAAGTCTACGGCCTCCCCCGAAGAGAGTCAATCCTGGTAGCCAGGTCCCCACCTGCCCCAACCAGGTGCATGAGACTGTTACTGGACGCTCGATCTTTGGTGGCCGCAAAAAAGAACCTGGTGTTTCGGTCCCCCTGAGTAAGCCAAGTATGGCGGCTCTTCTGCCTCGCTTGGCTCTCCTCGCAATCCAGGCTGGAGGCGAGAGAGAGGCGAAGGGCATAATCCTGACGAATAAACTCCGGGCACGTGTGGAAATCAGGCCGGCATCAGAGAGCGGAGATGTCTTTCCTGATGATCTCAGGGGGGGAAAGGATGACGAGCCAAAGGCCAGGCGCGAATGGCAGCCTTGAGAGCCTTGAGTTTTGAGACCAGCCTCAGCATGGGGGAGCCCGAGAAATGACCATGCCAGACCTTCAGGAGTATAGAGTAGAATCCAGGGACCTGGAGGTAGTGACTGAAGAACCGGAAAGGCTTAGGCCCAGAGTCAGGAGGGAGTACAATCTGAATCAAGAGAGGAGAGTGGTCACTGGTCCCTGGGGGGAGGTAAGTGGCATAAGCATCAGGAAGGATGGCGGCCCAGCCAGCATTAACTAGGCAACGGTCCAGTCTGCAAGAGATACGGTCTTCCGCCGACGAGTTGTTACTCCAACTAAGGCTATCCCCCACACAACGAATATCATCAAGCTCACAGGACTCGATACACTTATTGAAGTCCTCCAAGAGGCCAAAGTTAGTCTTTATTTATATATATTTGACGAATAATGTTAGTCTTTATTTATGTAAAAAATGTACAAAGTCAACATACAAGTTAGAAATAGAGAAAATAATAAGAGAGGGGAGATGGCACAAGCGTCATCACCCTCAACAGATTACTCTTAACTATGACTACTTGTCAGACCTGAAAACACATAATATAACAGAATATTCCAACATCAAAATACACAGGCAAAGGGTATCAGACATTTATGAGGCCCCAATTTGCAAAAGGCGTTGTGTCCGAGGCCTCTTCCATATCCAAGCCGAAGAGAGATATCTTCACATCCGATGTGATTTCCTCAAACAAAGATGTTTTTGTTGTAAACTTCCCTTCAAAAATGTGTTTATTACGCTGTTTCCATATGTGGCATACCAATGAAGACAAAACTGTTTTGGCAAGAACACTAACCGGATTCTTTTTATTGTATCTAGTAAGGATCAGGTCACACCCCCTAGTAATAGAGGCCGGGGCAATACTTGAGACCCCAAGCTTGAGCAAGCTTCTAGTTAAGAGATATCTGGTGTAATCACAGTCAAAGTAGAGATGGGAAGTACTCTCCTCCTCATTTCGGTCACAAAGAACACAGCACAGTTCAATGATATTTCCCCATTGTTTAAGCCTATCTCTTGTGAGTAACTTACCTCGAAGAGCCCGCAACAAAGCCAAGGACGTCTTCGGGACATGATGCGGATACCACACTGCATCATGGTAGGGGAAAGGGGGACCTGGCTCTCGAGTACCATTCCAAGCCTCACGCAAGTTGCAGTTACGCCCAGCCACCCAATTCCACTCGTCCTGTCCCTCGCGCAGAGCCACATGCTGCAGCGGATTGCCGATGCCTTGGATGGAAGGGCAATTTGGCCACCCAGCGGCAGTCCAAAAGTCTGCCACTTGCTTCATTATAGTGTCTGGGCTTGGATCTTGGAGAAGGTGGAGAGGTCCCCGGGGGTGCCAGTTATTAAACCAGAATGATGTAGACTTTCCATCCTTAATGGTCCGTTTAATAAGTTGTTGTGATACTTGACGGCTCTTGAGAATGAACTTTCGGGATCCAGAATTGGTAGGGATTGCTCTTGCTGTATAAAAACCATTGTCCACAGCTTCATAGTGCTTTCTCATATACTGAGCCCAAATGCCCTTATTAGAGAGGACTCTCCAAGTAAGGCGAACACCAGAGGCTACATTCAAATCCGATAAGTGCCTCAGTCCCACTCCCCCCTCCTTATTTGGAGTACACATGTCTTTCCAAGCCCAACTATTCAACTTACCCCAAATGAATTTCTTGCATGCAGAGTTAATAGCTCTAATAACAGAAGGCGAAAAACAGTAAGCTTGCATCCAGAAAGCAACCATACCGTAGATAACTGAGCGCACCAATTCAATTTTACCAGAGATAGACAGGAGAGTGGAGGACTAACCAAGAAGCCTATTCTTACATTTATCAACAAGCCGTGAGAATAAGGAGGCTTTTGGGTATTTTGATGAGAGAGGGAGCCCCAGGTAGGTTGTGAAGGAGGATACCATTTAGATGTCAAGAATCTCAGATAAGGATTGCGCATCATGAACCCCCTTGGTGAAAATGGTCGAGCTCTTTTCCCAATTAATCTGTAGACCAGAGAGGAGATAAAAATTGTCTAGAAAATTCTTGAGGCCATGTAGGGAGTGGGGATTTGCATGGCAGAATACTAGCAGGTCATCAGCAAAAAGTAAATGGGAAACAGAACCAGCTCTACGCATGGGATGTATAGCACCTGTGGATTCTGCAATGGCCATGAGGAGTGAGAAGGCTTCCATAACAAGCACAAACAAGTATGGGGATAGTGGGTCACCCTGGCGCAAACCCCTATTAGAGCCAAAGTACCCTTCTGGAGAGCCATCTACAAGAACAGAGAAAACTGGGGAAGATATACATTGGGAGATCCAGTTAATGAAATTGTATTTGAATCCCAGCTGATGGAGAAGGAAAATAATAAACGCCCTGTTGACACTGTCAAACGCCTTGCGCAGATCCAGTTTAATACATGTTCCGGCCCCCATAGGATTGCTTAAGTCATGAATCTGTTCATGAGCAAGCAGTGTGCAATCTGCCAGCAACCTATCTTTCAAAAAAGCCGCCTGATTTGGAGAAATAAGATCTGAGATGACATGTTTCAGTCTATTGCATAAGACTTTACTGATTATTTTATATAGGACATTGCAGCAAGCTATCGGCCTGTAATCCCCCATCCCTGAGGCCTTAGCATTCATTGGAACTAGGGTCAAGAAAGCATCGTTAACAGAGGGAGGCATAATACTTGTTCTGAAAAAATAAGATAGACCAGAGATAACATCAGGCCCTAAGATCTCCCAATTGTGTTGGAAGAAATAGGCATTAAAACCATCAGGTCCTGGTGCTTTATCCTTATCAATCTGAAACATGGCGCATCTGATTTCTATTCGAGTAACAGGCATATCCATCCAACAAGCCGCTTCATCAGAAATTTTTCGCTTTGGGATTACATTTGGGAAAACATCCCAGTAATCATCCTGATGGTATAAATTTTGATAGTAGAGAGGGGCCTCCTTTCGAAGAGTATCAATATTAGCATTCAAATTCCCATCAGGCCTAATAAGATGATGCAAATTACTATAACATTGTCGGGCTTTCAGAGACGTATAAAAGAATTTTGAATTCCTATCCCCGAGGGTGAGCCAGTTTTGACGACTTTTTTGCCGTAGATCCTCCTCCTCAATTTTAAGGGCTTTTCCAAGATCATGAGAGGCCAAGATTTCTTGTTTCTGTAGCACTGCATCACTATTTAGTTTCATATTAGTTTGAATACTGAGAAGTTTCTCACGGCAGGAATTTACAGTAAGGCCTTTCATATTCACAGCTGCCCATGCCTTTAGAATGTATTTCATAGTCCTCATGTGCCTATGAAGCCCCCGCAAGTCCAGAATACCATATTTACGGCCCCAGTTATCACTAATCACGTCTTTAAATCCTGGAAGAGAAGTCCATGAATTATAAAACTTGAATGGTTTGGGTTTAGAATTGACCTTGGGAAGGATGTATACAAGCATAGCTGCATGGTCGCTAGTAGAGGCCGGAAGATATTCGTAGAATGAGCCTGCCATCTGGTTGAGCCAAATTGAATTGCATAGAACTCGGTCTAGCCAGGCTGATATACGCAATCCCCCAATGCGTCTGTTACTCCAACTTATACTGCAGCCCGTACTTTTCAGATCCCTAAGCTGACAGGAACAGATACAAGAATTTAAATCATCCATTACAGTGGCATCCACAAGACGACCCCCAAGCTTCTCATCAGTGTACCTAACACAGTTGTAGTCCCCACCTACCTACCAAGGCATCTTATTGAGTAAATAAGAATCAGCCATCAAATTGTTCCATAGGGCCTGTCTTAAAGTTGCTAGATTAAAACCATAAATAGCAGTTAGGCTCATGACAAATCCCGCTGAGTTTTTGAATATTGCCGATATATGCTGATTTGAAGCATTGATAGGTGTGATACTCCAAATATCAGAGTTGTAGAGGATTACAACACGACCACCCTTATGGTAATTTCTATTATCAATACTCTCCCATAACTTACCAAAACACCTGTTGATACGGCTAGCATTACTTGACTCAACTTTTGTTTCAAATAGACAGACAATAGTGGGACAAAGCTTACGCACAATCCTCTTCAAATCTGAACGTCTTACTGTATTATTTAGACCTCTTGTATTCCAGAAGAAGACAGACATTAAAAACTTACTGGGGGTTAGGGAATCCTTATATATATATATATATATATATATATATATATATATATACATACATATATATATTTTTTTTTGACAAGTGAAGGTAGTCTTTATTGAGAAAAAAGTAGTATTTACAAATACACAATGCAAGTATTAATACCGATAATAAAAGAGAGGGGAGAGGGCACAAGCGCCGTCACCCTCTACTAGTTACCATCTGATATAAATCTTACAAAAAGAACACTAATACACTATGGAACAAGGCCCCAATTTCCAAAGATCCCAGAATCTGAACTATCCTCTACATCCATGTTACACAGCAACATTTTGATGTCGGAAGCAATGCCTTCAAATAGCGCAGTTTTAGGGGTAGAAATCTTTTCGAAGATGCGTCTATTGCGTTCTTTCCAAATGTGCCACACCATGCAAGATAGGGATATTTTGGCTAGCGTCCCCACCGGGCTCTTCTTTTTATAACTGGAGAGGATTAGATCACATACACCTGAAATAGAATTCGGAACAATACCTGTGTGGCCCAGCTTGAGCAAGCTCCTAGTTAGGATGTACCGAGTATAGACACATTCAAAGAATAAATGCTCAATGCTTTCTTCCAAATTTTCCGCACACAACACACAAGAATTGCAAGTAGTGATCCCAAGTTTATGTAGGTGGACCTTGGTAGGCAATTTACCTCGAATAGCTCTTAACAAGGCTAATCCCATTTTTGGAACCTGATGTGAGCACCATACAATCTCAGCATATGGAAAAGCACATCCAGGAACTCTGGTGCCCTCCCATGCACTACGGAAGCTGAATTGCGGCCCAGCACTCCAAGACCATCCGTCATTGCCTTCAACAAGAGAGATTCCAGAGAGCAACGGCTTGATAGGTAGGATGGCCGGAGAGTCAACCCAGGCCGAACCATCCCAAAAGTCCCCCACCTTGGCATGCTCAGAACCTGGCGAAGGGTCATGTAGGAGATATAGGGGCCCTTGAGCATGCCAATTGTCGAACCAAAGAGAGGTGGACATTCCGTCTTTAATAGTACGTCTAATAAGGTGTTGAGAAATGTCTCTACAACGGAGAATAAATTTCCAGGATCCTGACTGCGTAGGCCTTGGCTTTGCAAAATACAACCCATAATTAATAGATCCATATCGTGATCTCATATAGTGTGCCCACATACCCTTATTAGAGAGTAATCTCCATGTCAGACGGACTCCAGAAGCCACTTTCAGATCCGATAGTCGCCTTAATCCAACACCACCCTCAAGCTTCGGCATGCATACATCCTTCCAAGCCCAATTGCTAAGCTTGCCCCAAATAAATTTCCGACAAGCTGAATTTAAGGTTCGGACAACCGAAGGGGGGAAGCAATAAGCTTGCATCCAGAAAGCAATCATACCATATATCACAGAGCGAACAAGCTCTATTTTCCCTGCAATAGATAGTAGCATGGAGGACCAGCCTAGCATCCGACTTTTACATTTATCCACCAGTCTAGTAAATAAAGATGCTTTTGGATAATTTGAAGAAAGGGGGAGACCCAAGTAAGTGGAGAAGGAAGTTACCCACTTGATGCCCAGAATATCCGATAATCCTGCCGCATTACGTACACCCTTGCTAAAGATTGCCGAGCTTTTACTCCAGTTTATCTGAAGCCCAGAGAGATGATAAAAACTCTCTAAAAGAGACCTGAGGCCTTTAAAAGAATGAGAGTTAGCCCGGCAAAAGACCAAGAGATCGTCAGCAAATAGAAGATGGGAAATAAAGCCAGATCTTCGAAGAGGTAGAATAGAGCCAGTGGTCTCAGCAATCGCCATAAGGAGAGAAAAAGCTTCCATGACTAGTACAAACAAGAATGGCGAGAGCGGGTCTCCTTGCCTCAGTCCTCTATTGGTACTAAAATACCCTTCAGGGGACCCCTCAACCAACACAGAGAAAGTAGGAGAAGAGATACATACTGCAATCCAAGAAATGAATTTATGCATGAATCCCATCTGATGCAGGAGGAAAAAAATAAATTCCCTATTTACACTGTCAAAGGCCTTCCGAAGGTCAAGTTTAAGGCATGCTCTCGAACCCATAGGGTTACTAAAATCACGAATTTGCTCGTGAGCGAGGAGAGTGGAGTCTGCTAAAAGTCTATCCTTCAGGAAAGCTGCCTAGTTAGGAGAGATCAGCTCAGAGATAACATGCTTTAGTCTATTGCAGAGGATCTTACTTATAATTTTGTAAATCACATTGCAACAAGCGATTGGCCTGTAATCACCTAGGCCCGATGCTGTTGCATTTTTTGGCACAAGCGTAAGAAAAGTATGATTTACACTAGCAGGCAACTTACCCGAGATGAAAAAAGAGGAGACTCCAGAGGTAACATCAGGACCAATTACGTCCCAGTTATGACGGAAAAATTGTGCATTCCATCCATCAGGCCCAGGCGCTTTGTCTGTCCCAATTTGAAACAAAGCCTGTTTGATTTCATCATGTGCAACCATCCTATCCATCCAGAATGAAGCCTCAGTAGATAATTTCCGTTTAGTAATGAGTTCAGGGAATACATTCCAGTAGTCTACTTGATTATATAAGTTTTGGTGAAATATAGGAGCATCCACCCGAATAGCTTCATAGCTAATTAGCCGGTCCCCGTCGGACTTAATAAGATGGTTTAAGCTGTTATAGCATTGCCTCGACTTCAGGGAGGCATAGAAAAATCTCGAATTACTATCACCCAGGGACAGCCAGCTCAGCCTACTTTTTTGCCGCAAGTCTTCCTCCTCGGCATTCAAAGCATTGATTAGCTTTTGGGAAGCCAAAATCTCCCGATTCTGGAGAGCAATATCAGTATTCAATCTCACATCAGATTGGATAGATTCTAGGTCCTTGCGGCACAAGGCAACATCACGGTGTCTGGTAGAATTTGCGGCCCAAGACTTTAGGCCATATTTTAGTAATTTGAGCTTGGTGTGTAAGTACTGGAGAGTTATTCCACCACAAGGCCGGCCCCAATAAGCAGAAATAAATTCCTTATACCCAGGGAGGGAGGCCAAGGAATTAAAATATTTAAATGGTTTTGGAGGAGTACTGACCTTCGCAAGGAGATAAACCAGCATGGGCCGATGGTCACTGGTGTCAGCGGTAAGATAATCATAGAAGGAAGAAGTAAGCTGGCTAAACCAACATGGATTGCATAAGATCCGATCAAGCCGAGCAGAAATACGGGATCCACCAGATCGCTTATTGTTCCAACTGAAACAGCCACCCGTGCTTTTAAGATCAGTGAGCTGGCAATTCCCAATACAAGTATTGAACTCATCCATTGCATTCAAATCAACGGGGCGGCCGCCTAACTTTTCCGAGGCAGTGCGAACACAGTTGAAGTCACCACCCACCATCCAAGGCAGCATATTTACCAGCGAAGAGTCGGCCATGAGGTTATTATAAAGGGAAGTGCGCGAGGATGCCAAGTTGAGGCCATATACAGCAGTCAAACCCATGACCAATGTCACGCCCCGCTTCCCAAAAAACATGGAGGCGAAGCGTGAGAAGGTCCGCACGGACTTGAAGCTGCAAAGCCGCAAGTCCGATAAGCGTCAAATTAAACGAAGTAGCAGGTCCCTGTAATGTGACTCAGAACAACAATAATAATAATAGCAAAAGAGGCGAATAATATAGCATTCATTCAACTCATAGTCCAACAAAAGTCCACCACCAGAAATGCCACCAGGCAACAAAAGAGTCAAAAGTACAAGGCCCAGCATGGCCAAAAGAAACTAACAAAACGGTGCTACTCACCGACAACCACAGCTAACAAAGAAAAGCACGGAAGATCCCTAAGATTGATCACCGGTATCTTCGTGCTCCACGTCACCAACAGGTTCGGGCACGAACTCCACGAACTCGTCACCCTCCGCAACTGTCTCTGGCTCAGCAACTAACATGCGTCACCCAAAGAGAAGGGGCACATGTCAGCAAGTCTAAAAAGACTTGTGCAAGGAAACTATAAAAGTAAAGCAACCTAACAGTTCTAAAGTAAAGTATGACATGGATATAAAATGACAAATGACATGGCATGACAAGTAAACAAGTAAAAGACAAGTACTGGAATTGTAATCACGTTGTGCACAGAGATTCCGTCCTTTGGCTAGAGTGGCTGTACGGGCCAACTCTTACACTCAAGTGACCGTTTATCCCTACCCCTCCACGTGTGTCGAGCCAGGGCATTACCCCCGAACACGGAATGCTCGCTTCTGGATCACGAGCCAGGAAGTGTTTTTAACACGGATGGCGTATGGTTATGCCCGCATAACGGGTGCCTAGCCGGTAACACGGAAACATGGATTTTGTACATGTAGTGTAGCGTGTGCTACGATGCAAGTTTAACTAGAATGACATGTAAGATGCAATGCATGGCAGTTAACAATTCAAGTGCGTACAGTTAAAGGAATTTAAACATGGCAATTATCAATGCATGAATGATATGTCAAGGTGTCGGATCTAGCTTCGTTGTCAAGCTAGATCTCAAGGTTGCGCCTAGATCGCTATCATTTCACGATCTAGTCTCTTTCACGCTAGTACGAGGAATTGGCCTAAAAACATGGCCAAAAGAAAAGTTGGCAAGTTTCACTTGCCTGGTACCGAATTGTTGATCGACGTGAGTAACGAGAACGATGTCCTACGGTAGATGAATTCGCTGTTTATGGTAAGAATAAGGATTAGACGGAAATTCTAAATCATTTGCATTGAAATCCTATATCTAATAATCCATTTTTAATTAGGGTTTCTAGTTTACGGTGTGGGTTAATAGAGATTACAAGATTAAGATTACTAACCGTAGAGCAGCAGACGGAAAGACACCAAACGAATCTTGATTTGGTGACGAAGAACGATCCCGGGAAACTATGGCCGAAAACGGGATCTCGGTGACCTAGTTCGGTGTCCGGCGCAAGATACGGTGAGAAATAACCTCCGAGGGTGAAAGAAATGTTCTGGGGAAGATTAGGGATGATTTGTGAATGGTCTTAGCTCAGAAAGAAAATGAATGAAAAATGAAGGAACGACGGATTAAATAGAAATAAGAACGGCGGCTAAAAACAGATCTAGGGTTTCGGGGTCAACTAGTCGGTCGAAGAAGAGTGGTTGACCGACTAGTTTAAGAACTAGTCGGTCGGTCACCTAACGTAGACCGACTAAGTGACAGACTGAGAATAGGGTCTGGTACAGGTCGACTACTTTAGTCGGTCAGAGCTTAACTGGTGACCGACTAGTTTAAGAACTAGTCGGTCGGTCGACCAACGTTGACCGACTAAACGGCAACCAAAAGCTAAAAGATAAGAATTAGAACTAGTCGGTTGAAGAGCAACTCTTAACCGACTAAAAATTTACAGTAACTACTGTAGAAAGGACTGTACAAGAACTAGTCGGTTGAAGAACAACAGCTGACCGACTAGTTTGCAACCTAGTCGGTCGGAAATTGTTCTTAGACCGACTAACGACAAACAGTAACTCTACTATTCAGTGAAACTCAGAATTAGTCGGTCTGAGTACAATGCTTGACCGACTAGTTTGAGAACTAGTCGGTCGAAGGTTGAACTTAGACCGACTAACGACAGACAGTAACTCAGCTATTTTTAATGTGCTGAACTAGTCGGTCCATGAAGGATTGCCGACCGACTAGATCTCATTCTAGTCGGTTGGTTCTCCTTCGTGAATCAGCTAAGATGCACCAGAAGTGCCGAAACGAAGCGCGAAGCTTCGGGAAGGATTCTATGGCTTCTAGGATCGTCCAAACCCTATAATTACGGCGTTATTTAGCTAAAATATGAGGATTTAATCGAGAAAAAAACATACAAGGATGAGAAATTCAACATTAATCAGATAAAGTATATTTATTACGAACACCGGTCGTTACAACCAATCCGGCCTTATTAGAATATAAGATTGTAATATGCTGATCAGATGAAGATATGGGGTTAATAGCCCAAACATTGGAGTCAAAGAGAATAACAATCCGCCCGCCTTTATGATGCAACCGGTTATCAACACTGCCCCAAGTTGGTGGGAAGCACCTGGAAATACGACGGGAGTTGGAAGATTCTACCTTAGTTTCAAGAAGACACACAATTGAAGGAGAATACTTTCGAAGGCACAATTTCAGATTTGAACGCCGGGCCGGGTTATTGAGCCCGCGTGTATTCCAGAAGAAGACCGACATCACAAAAACGGGGTTGAAGGCACCACAGATGGTGCAATACGTGCACTTCGGCGGACAGAGACTGGTGAACCCGCAGCAAGTTTGACCCTAGCAGCCTTTGGTGGGACACTAGCTTTTCTCAAATCTTGATGTAATTGAATCCAGGCAGGATTCTCAATTGTGAGTTGATCAGGGGGATCAGTGCTACCCAACGATCCAACATTGGGCCTTCCACCTGTAGCATCAGAGACCGAAGTGGCAGGGGGAATTGCTTGCTTGTCATGATCACCAGCACAAGGGTACTTGCTATGGATAACACTCAGAACATGAGCCACATGACAAACACGCCTTAAAACCTGACGGAGATTCCTAATATTCACCTCTCTCTCAGGAGATCTGGGTGCAATATTCTTGTCCATCTCTACAGCCGGACCGGGATTCACACTGCATTCACCCAATTCAAAGCAGGGGGGAGAGACTTGCTAAGAACCGAAATTGATAGGGCCTGCGGGACATTAGGTTGGGGAGACCCAGGTTGTAATCCTGAGCCCTGAGCCCCCAAATTGGGGGGTGTTAGGCAGCCCTGAGCCCCCGAATTGGGAGAGATAGCTACCCCCAAGGGGCATTGCTTATCCAAGTGACCGAAGCACGCACAAGCGTCACATCGGGGGGGTTCTCCTTCATATTTTACATCAATAAATATAGTGGAATGATTATCAAGTTCAATAGGTACCTGTCTCAGCAACTTAGTCTTAGAATTAACCTCCACTAAGCACCGGGCATAAGAGATTCTGTCGAGATTAGCGGTAGCTTTGTCTAGACAAATTGGTTTCCCAATAACGCTAGCAATGCAATTCAAAATACCCAAGGTCCACATGGGGAGAGGGAGATTATGAAGTTGTATCCAGACAGGGACCGCAGTCAGGATATCCCGATTGTGCTGAATAGAAGGAGACCAATTCTGAAGCACCACCAGCCGCCCCTCAAAAAGCCATGGCCCCCCATGCAGAATAGCATCACGGTCACTAGCAGATTCAAATTTAAAGTAGAAGTAACCATTTTCCCGAGAGAAGATACGGAGGCCCCCTTTGATTCTCCATAGACGCTCCGTCCAAGATTTGATCTGACCAAAATAAGGAACGTCACCTAGGACGTAGCCCACCAGGGTATTTTCCCAACGAGAGGCACCCTCAGAAAGCATAGAGTCAGAGACTTTGGCCTTAACCACTCCCTCACCACCAACGAAGGGAGGAACAAAACTCATCACAAGCGGATCAGCATACTTCCTGCGAGTAGCACAGATGTCAGACCAGGATTGCTTGGTCCCAGAGGGGATGATACGAGAAACAGGCCTGACAGGAGCTTTCTCCGAGGGAACAATGGGGGAACGTGCTGGAGCCCTAGATCCATTATGGACAGATCTAGGAAATTGGTGGTATGAAGATCCCCTCGAAGATCTGTAGTCTTCACGCAACCCCCGATTGCGATCACGTTGCCAATCGCGAAGCCCTTGATTGCCACGGAATTGGACGGATCCGCAAAGAACAGATCCGGATCTCACCTTAAACTTGGACTTCACCTGATGCCAGCCGTCGCCCATAACCGAATCAACTCCATTGCCGCCGATACCCCCCTCAGGGACGATGCCTTCCACCGAATCCGCGCTGAAGCCGCCAGACTTCGGCCCAGCGCCGCCGATTCCATCACCGGATGCGCTAGGGTTGGCAGCATGGCCATCACCGGGATCGCCGACTCCGGAATCGCCGCTCATCACGTTTTTTATTATATACATACATACATACATACATACATACATATATATATATATATATATATATATATATATATATATATATATATATATATTTGGAGAATATGCTTTGCATCTTTATTGAATCACGCGAAAAAATACAAGACTCTCATGGATGGAAGAAGGATGCGAGTAATGTGGGATAAAGGCACAGGCGCCATTTACCCCAACCAATACATAGCACCTTCCGCTATCCATAGGTCAAATTAGAAAGAAAAATACATGAATATACAGCCTAGTCTAATAGACCCCAATTCGAAGGGGCAATACCGGCATCCTGATCCCAATCCACATGCCTCAAGGCAATTCTGACATCATCCACAATGTTCTCAAATAGAAGAGTCTGCACCTGGCTAGTACCCTCAAAAATCCTCCTGTTTCGCTCTCTCCAGATATGCCAAGTCAAAGCAGCAAGAACCGTCCTGACCAACCTACCCACGTTGTTATTGGCATGAAACTGTGAAAGAATCAGATCGCCAATTCCTGCTATAGAAGTAGGCAAGAGAGTAGTGACCCCCATTTTAAGGAAACTCCTGCAAAGGAGGTAATTAGTATAGCTGCAATCAAAAAATATATGCTCCATATCTTCATGAATATTATCAGAGCATAAGGCACAGAAAGGAGAAGTAGGCACTCCCCATTGCACGAGCTTGTCCCGGGTAAGAAGTTTCCCGTGAAAAGCTCGTAATAAGTTGATAGCCATCTTGGGGATGTGCCCCTGAAACCAGACCACTTTGTAGTAAGGGAAGAGAGGTTTTATTGCCCGCGATCCATCCCAAGCATTATGTAAGGTAGGAGACTTATTAACCCAAGAACAGGAGTCATTGCCAGCAATCAGATTCACCGTATTGATAATATGACGAACAGGAAGTAGAGAATTGTTGTCCGCCCAAGCCCCATCAGCCCAATAGTCACTAATCATATTTCCATCCTCCCCCGCAGGGACAGCATAAGTATCGCTAAGAGGTCCACAGGGTAGCCAGTTATCATACCAAAAAAGAGTAGAAGTACCATCCCTGACATCACGCTTGGTAAGTTTTTTGGTGTACTCACGACAATGAAGTATGAATTTACAGGTTCCCGATTGCATAGGATGAGCCTTGGCCTGAAACAGCCCCTTATTACTCAGATACTGGTTTCTCATATGGGAAGCCCAAATACCTTTATGAGTAAGCATGCGCCATGTCAATTTAACACCATAAGCATTGTTAAGTTCATCAAAGCTTCTGATCCCCACACCCCCTTCATGTTTGGGAGCACACAAATCATTCCAAGCCCAAAGATGATTTTCCCCCAGATAAAACTTCTGCATATGGAAGTAATAGTACGAAGGACAGACTTAGGCATTCGGAAGGCCTGCATCCAAAAACTGACCATGCCATAGATCACGGATTTGACAAGCTCAATACGCCCTGCAATGGATAGCAAAGATGAAGTCCACCCCTGCAGTCTGCTCTTACATTTATCAATCAATTGACCATACATGGAGGCATTAGGATACTTGGGAGAGAGGGGGAGACCCAGGTATGTGGATAAGGATTGCACACGACGAATACCCAAAATATCAGCAAGAATACCTGGCTCCTTAACACCCTTGCTAAAAATGCCTGTACTTTTATTCCAGTTAACCTCAAGACCAGTGAAGGATTTGAACGTAGTGAGAAGATCTCTTAGTCCCTCAAAAGACTTAGAGTTAGCCCGGTAAAAGACTAATAAGTCATCAGCAAATAGCAGGTGAGTGACCGCCCCAACTCTATGCATAGGCATGATGGTGCGAGTAGCATTGGCTTTGGCCATAAGTAGGGAGAAGGCCTCCATAACAATCACAAAGAGATAAGGGGAAAGCGGGTCTCCCTGCCTTAGCCCCCTATTCGACTGAAACATACCATAGGGAGATCCATTAACCATGACTGAGAAGGAGGGAGAGGAAATACACTCACAAATCCAGCTTATAAACTTGTGTTGAACCCCATCCGATGTAACATATAATAGACAAATTCTCTGTTAACACTATCGAAGGCTTTACGCAAATCTAATTTGAGACAGGCCCGAGCTCCCATAAGATTATTGAAACCCCTTATATGCTCATGAGCAAGCAGCGCACAATCAGCAAGCAACCGATCTTGCAGGAAGGCCGCTTGATTGGGAGAAATGAGCTCAATAACAGCTCTACTCAAGCGATTGCAAAGAACTTTGCTTATGATCTTATATATATATATATATATATATATATATATATATATATATATATATATATATATATATATATATATATATAATCAGTAGCTAATATTATGTAAGCAGTATTATAAGTAAGCTTAATATTGTTCTTTGGCTTAATACTCAAATCCAATGTCGCAGATAAACACGCCTTCCTCACGATCACCTGGACCCCGAAATCGTCAAAACAGGCAAGTGTGCACATTTAAACAAATTCTCGAAGTATTATTGAATTTTCATTTAAAACTGAATCCCCTTGTTTTAGAATGCGTTATATGTCATATGAAATGTTGATATGTCACATGCTTCACTTCATGTTGTACACACACTTGATTGAATGATAGAGATGGAATACCTTGAAAGAAATGGAATATCTTGACAGAGATGGAATACCTTGAAATCTTGAATTCGTGAATTCATGCATTTGATTAGACTTGGCTACTCCCGTCGATCAGATGTGATTAGTCTGGCTCGTGTTCCAGTATGGTCACATTTAACTAGTCTAGCTCGTGTTCCAGTATATAGCGGTTTAGCATTCTGGCTCGTGTTCCAGCACAACATTTGGGATGGGGTTAGGGTTGAGCGGCCATTAAGCGTGTGAAAGGATCCTCTCTTCAAGAGCATCACCTGCATACGGTGGATAGCGTCAATTACGGCTATACCCCCATGAGAAGAAGCGATTCACTCACCACGTATTAAAGGCGAGAACCGTATGCATGATAGAAAACATTTGCATTGAATTTGTAATAATTGTTGCCACCTTACTTGCACATTAGAATTGCCATGTTTATACTGCTTACTTTTAGTTCACTAGAACTGACATATCATAACTGCTTACTTTTAATTCACTAGAACTTCCATGTCATAACTGCTTACTTTTAATCCACTAGAACGGCCATGTCATAACTGCTTACTTTTAATCCACTAGAACTGCCATGCCATGACTCATAACTGCTTACCTTTAACTCATTAGAACTGCCATGACATAACTGCTTACTTTAATTCTTTAAGAACTGCTGATATTTCATAATCTGTTTAATATTCGTACACCTTGCCTTGGGTCGACTCACCTTTCACTTGCCAAACCCTTGCTGACATATATTCATGTTTTGGAATGTATGTCAGATCATGAGACAGTGTATCAGGACCAGGAGTTATTTGAGACAGCTGACCCAGCGAGCCAAGAGTTTGTTAACCCGGAGTCGCTCCTGGCGGAGGACTAGAGGCTTGTCCTGTTGCTGTTTCTTTTAGTTTTGTTTTAGCACTTTGTAGCAGGGTATGTTCCTTGTTGTAGTTTCCATTCGGCCATGCCGAGGCCTTGTCACTTTTATTTTGTGTATGAACTTTTGGACGTGGCTTTAAATTAATGATTGTTTTTATTGTTCTGAATGCATGCAAGAAACCTGCTATGAGATTGTTATCACAGACGCTTAGTGAACTCGAGCTTCACGGCTCTAGTTCATTCGGACCTTTGTACATTCTCGCTTCCATTGCTTTTGGGAAGCGGGGCGTTACAGGTTTTAGTGGTGGCCCATGCAGGTCGTGCATTTGCAAACTTCAGAACAAAAGAAATACTATCATTAGCCAAAACGTCTAGAATTACCTCATACACAAAATTTACCCGAGGTCCTTGTCTCAGCATGATAGGGAGACCCATTAGACCAGGATTGTAGGAAGTTTTAATTAGACACATATGCTTTTTTGTTAGACACCCTTGCTAAGATCTAGTTAATATCGTCTTAGGTGTCATCTTAGTGGTTTCTCACTCAGCTCTGACCATATTAGATTTTGGAGTTTCATTTAGTCGTTCGCTCGGACCTATCAAACTTCGGGCCCAGCAGAACGTAGTAAGCGTCACATCCGTACAAGTCGAACCTGAGAAGCCTGCAATGGTTAGAGATTTCGAAGACATATTCCTTGAGGATATTTCTGGATCGTCGCCTGACCAAGCTATGGAATTCAGCATCGACCTTGAGTCGAATACTCAACTGAACTCAAAGGCACCTTACTGTATGGCTCCTGGGAACTGGAAGAGCGGCGTAAGCAATTGGACGACCTGTTACAGAAAGGATTCATCCATCCCAGCATCTCCTTGGGGTGTACCTATTCTGATGGTCAGGAAGAAGGACGGATCGAGAAGCATGTGCGTTGATTATCGGGAGCTGAACGAATTAAGTCACTGCAAGGAATAAGTAACAATTACATCTTCGATCAACTTGGTGGATCACGAGTCTTCTTGAAGTTGGATCTCAGGAGTCGATACCATCGGGTGAAGGTCAAGAATGAAGACATCTACAAGACCGCTTTTTGGACCAAGTATGTACATTACAAGTTAATTGGCATGCCATTCGGGGTGATTAACGGCCATGCAGTATCCATGAATCGCATGAGTATCATATTCTGCGAGTTTCTGGATAAATTCGTAATGATATTCATAGATAATATGTTAGGTTTATTCGAAGAGCGAGGAGGAGTATGCAGAGCATCTGCACATGCTATCATTGACTACCCTCACCGTGACAACAAGTCGACGACTGTTGAACCTTCTAGATCTACTCAGCGTGGACCACCCCTTGGCTCCACAATAAAAAGTTTTTGAGCAAGTGAGGCAGAACCAGCCGAGTTGTCAGGCATTCATCATGACGACTGCAGAAGTTGAGACTGATGAACAAGGAATTTCAAGTAATGCATGACCTTTCCTTTATAGCACTTATGGTATAGGTATAGTAGATCCATTGATATTGATTGTGATGATCATAGTGTATATATAGATAGTGTGTGTGCATCTCGGTGTCCCACTCATGTATGAGTGTGCATACCCTTAGTATATTAATATAGTATTTAATAAAGTATGGTTGCATATTGTGTTAAATATATATTTGCAGTGATATTTGTGATATATATATATACACACACACACATACATATATATGAATGAGGAGGGATCAAATGACCCCCAAAAATAACCCGTATCAAAAATCCTATGCCCCCCCCCCCATTTTTTTGGAAGATCCGAACTGTTCATCTTGATCTCCACCCTCTAAATACCTGACCCACCAATTTTCAACCCGATACCATGTGTTTTGCACCTTCATCAACCATTCGCAAAAGTTCTGTTCATGCGAAACCGTTAAATTTGTGTCGGATGGATGAACGGACAAAACACATGGGATCTGGTTGAAAATTGGTGGGTCAGGTATTTAGAGGGTGGAGATCAAAATGAACGGTTCGGATCTACCGAAAAAATGGGGGGCATAAGATTTTTGATAGGGGTTATTTTTGGGGGTCATTTGATCCCTCATATATATATATATATATATATATATATATATATATATATATATATACTAGTCATAACCCGTGCCCAAAGGGCACGGTTCATTTAAAATATCACCCCTTAAAATATTGGATCCCCTAATTTAAACAAACTTAATAACTAAAGTGCAACAACTGTTATCTAGTTTCACCAGAAAATTATAGTTTCCCTGAAAATATAGTTCTGCAAGAGAATTTAGTTTTCACAAAAATTTTGGAGGCGATCCTCGATATATCCATTGAAACTACTTAATATTTCAACCCTCAATCAATACACATGATCCTGTCTTAATATTTAACGATGTGAATTAGATGTTGTGCATTCACATTCGAGTCATGTGTCTTGATATGTTCGTGTTTATACTTATTTGTGAGCTTTCAATACGATACATATTTATTGTAAAGTTTATAAGGATGTGATGAAATGTACAAATAGGTTGTTGTGTGTTTGCAATGGGATATATGACACAAACTTTTGGTTGTGAATGTACACATTCAACCTAATTTTAGACATAATTGTATGCAGAAGTAAACTACTCAAGAAGTCAAGTTAACTATTACAAATTCCATTTTACATTATTTCACATGTGGATTCACAATCGATTCTAGACATGTTCATGTTTATACTTATTTGTGAGCTATCAAAACAATATGAAATGTATAGTTATAGGGATGTAAGGCATATGTAGCACAAACTTTTGGTTGTCTGTACAAAATCAACTTAATTTTTTCCACAATTTTTTCCACATAGGATTTCACCATACATTTTTTAACAAAGAGATTACTCTTTCCATGCATTACAGCCAGCCAGCATCAAAGGAGTCTTTGCCAACAAAAATTCCAAATAGTTACATATTTATACACTAAAAAGACAATAATAAACACACAAATACAAAAAGAAGTTTTTTCAACATTCTCATACAAACAACACATTTTTAAGATTTCAACAGTCTCATACAAACAACACATTTTCAAGATAAAAACAACTAAAATTCACCATAACATGTTTGTGCCGATTAAAATTCAAAATTTGTGGCTTGATTACATGTTTGTGCCGATTCAAAAGATTAGGGCAAATAGATATATCCATCATCATAGAAAGAACCTACAATCAATATGATACCAAAAATTCAAAAAAATTAGCTTGATTAAATGTTTGTATCAATTCAAACAAAATTCCTGAGCTGCTCCTCTTCTGTCTGTAATCTCTTGGGGGTGAATTTAACAATGGAAGAATTAAAAAGAGGAAAAAACTTCTTTGAGGCAAAGAGAGAGGTAGGGATGGAGGGAAAGAGAGCTTTTGGTGGCTTCCACACGATCTTTTGTTGGCTTTGGCACGGTCTATGCGATCTTCTGTGCGTTCTAGCATCTGAGGTTTGGAGGGAGAAAGAGGTCAGTTGATAGAGTTAGAAATACGATACTTAAAATTCAAAATTTATATCCCAATAATCCAAAAAAAACTACTTCTATTACGTAACAAAGAGTGCTAGTAAAAATGTCAACATCTAATTGATGAGAGTAAAAATGTCAAACAAATAAAATGCAAAAATTAAAATCATCAGAAAAAATCTCACATAGGCATTGCCATATGCATTTTAGACAAAGCTTATCCCCGAGAAGCAGCAATGCTACCACAGGTGATTCGCAATGACAGCAACAATCACCTCCTTCAGAGCTCCCTGCCAGGATAAATTAAATGGGATTCCCGCGACTTTTTCTTTGCCCAAATTACATGTAGTTGCTTAGCCTTGATATGTTATCGGAGAGTGGGCTTCAAACCAAGTGACAATACTAACGGCTTTGATGAACTGCTGAAACTGCATCCATCAAAAGTTGCAAGCCCGTCCTGTTTAGATCAAAAGTGTTTCACAACGGTATAATTTACAGGGAGCCAAACTCAATCACCATACATGAATTAATCCATGATTCCATTCCTTAGTATTTCCACAAACATGGAGAAATACATACCTCAAACTGACTGATCGATGGGGTTGTGAAACTTGCACCTCTCTCCAAACTTCCATTGTCATGTCTTCATGTAAAACTACAGTTGCAAATGCACACAATAACACAAATTGTAACATTGCCATGTCTGAAGAGAAGATACTGCTTCAAATATGGAAATCTTTACAGAGAGATGATATTATATTACAATGAAGAATTAAGAAAATTAAGAAAATTAAATTTTTAAACAAATTGCATGTGATGCTGCTAAATATCACCAAAATACCTCCTCAAATGCCAAAACTGTCCATACAGAGCATCCTAAAATAGCACAGTTATGCAAGCCTAAATCAACCAACTACTAATTATATTATGTCTTGACCAGGATCAGACTTTCGCTTCTGTTGGATTTTGGACTGGGGCAATCATGACCTAATCTAATGTATTCTTGTGTTGCAGGTTTGGGCTCAAATGACTTTGGGAGAGATTGTAATCTCACCTCAAGTCATAGATCAACCCAACAATATGTTACATATCAACGCTGAACCAGTTATTTTTTAAAAGTTACACAACTATTATTTAGCTTGCAACACTTTAAAAGATTCTAATTTAACAATGTAGAAGCTATCTGGACAATGATTTCCTTACAATAACCTGCTGACTGTAAGGCATACATTCCTATGGATCATGAGCCTAACTCATCCTTCAGAAAATTTTAAATTTTTAAAGACAGAAGACATTGATCGAGCCAAGATGTATATTACAAAAGCTAGCAATGGGAAAAAGTTTGCAAGATACAAATTAAACCCAAGACCCAGACAACACATCAAAACACAAATCTGCTTCAAAATAAAAAATTGTAAAAAAATCTCCCAAGAAATCTATCATTTTTAGAGGCGTTTTTGTTCTAGGGCACTTACATTTTAAGTACCCCTAAAACTTCTACATGGGATCAATTATGGAGTGCTTCAAAAAGGTAAAGGAATGATGTTACTCACCGGGAAAGAACACGTTTTGCCTAAACCATAGAAATGATACTCAGCTCCCATGTCAAATAAAGCCATGTCAAATAATGCAAATATATGTAACTGTAAGTTACAAACAGAAGGAACCCAACTTCATAAAGGGGCAGCTGAAATTTAACATTATGAAGGGAAATACAATTTCAAATGAAGGATCACATGCAACTTTGATACCAATAAAATTCAAAAAGAAATAATAAAATTTGACCATGAACCCCCCTAGCTATCCCAAATCCAAATTTTTTTATCAGTAGAAGTATTAATGGTTACAGTATTCAGTAGTTGTATCAAACTAATTAAATTATCTACTAAAGAATATGTGAGTGTTCTGCAAGTTACGCTGATATGCCTAAGAATTCTCACGCCGGCCATAGCATGACTAACTGCTAAAGATTTGTCAGAGAAAATTGGTCCAATGTTTTCTATATATATCAAGCAGTGGTCCAAAATGCACAATCAACCCCCTTCCCACCACTCACCCTTGTCCCTGGAAGAAAAGAAGGAAGTTGCATAAGGACACTTTGCAAAAATTAAGAGACAAAAATTGATCTAGAAGTATAAAGCTGCCAAATACACACAATCTATTAATATTTATGATCATTACCCAATTAAATATATTATGTATTGCTTGAGGTTTCTATGTGATATATTTAATTCTAATTATTACCTCCGCTTCCCTTAGGCAAAAATTATCCTCTTTCAGTTGATTCAGCTCTGCCTCAAGCTCCACAATGTCAGCCTATCATCAAACAACAGAGACAATAAAATCAAAATCTTAATAGCTCTTAGAAACAAACTGCATGCATTGCAAAATTTTACGTTTGGCCATAATTAAATGAATTTCAGGATAGCCCAGTAAGAGGCAGATGCATTGCAAAGTTTTGAGAGATTGAACAGGAAAGATTAGGGAGAACATAAAGAAAGTTCTTCTATCAATAAATTGGTTTTTTGGTATTGTTTTGCCAGGAAACAAATTGTATCAAGTTCTCCTTGTTCTGTCGTAATCCAATAAATCAGAAATTTCAAGGTTTAGACATTCAGCAGTCATACTAAGCTTCTTTTGCAAAGTCTCCATAACATTTTGCAATAAACCTAATGACGTCATGAAATAAATCATGTTATACAACCAAGTAATAGGTCTCCACAACGCATTATATTCGTCTTTGTTAATTAACTATGGAAATACAGTTAGCATATAAAGCAAATCCCAATGCATCAGTGTTAGTCAGAGTGATTCCCTATTGCAACCATAAATTATGCCTTTTGATTAAAATGAACTCACACTTTTTAAGTGTAAAGGTCAGCGTTCACATGAAGCCAACACATTATGTTCTTCTTTGTTAATTAACTATGGAAATACAGTTAGCATAGAAAGCAAATCCCAAGGCATCTGTGTTAGTCAGAGTAATTCCCTGTTGCAACCATAAATCATGCCTTTTGATTAAAATGAACTCACACTTTTTAAGTGTAAAGGTCAGCGTTCACATGAAGCCAGAACTCAAAGAAAAAATTATCAGATAATGACCTGCACATAGCATGATTCTCTTACACCAAGATCTTAAAATGTTGATTGATCTATGCTAATCCATTCTGATCTTGGCAAACCAGCCCGACCATGCTATTTGCTTCCAGCATGGAAATTGGAATATTAGGACAAACATCCTAGTTCAATCGTACTTCATGGCCAAAAAAACCATATATGAAAACACTACCTACCGGACTAATCTAAACCCACTCAACATGGATAACCAATCTATTTCCCAAAGGCTAGCTTTTACCATTTCTATTTAGTGGTCTAGTAAATTCCAAGAAAAAATGTTTCAAAATGGCTATTGATATAACAGATGAGGATGATGTTCATTAAATCAAAGGCTCCTAAGGTTGGTAAAATCACAAACAAAATCACTATATGCATTAATAAAGAAATGGGGCAAATCAGTTTTTGAGCTATACTAATTAAACAATATAGTCTGCATTTTTGGCATTCGAAAACATTCATTCAAGAACTGATCATACACACACTGAAGTTAAGGGTGCAAGATAGAGTTGGGAACTACGAAATTCATGCAAGAAACTAAAAAAATTGAGACTAAAATAACATGTTGCGAGCAATATATAACAAAAAAACCCCAGATATGAAAAGTGATAGAACTTCATGTCACCTGAGCCAAGCGTTCCTCCCTCCTGGCTAACTTCCTCTCCCTTCTTGCCTTACTCTTGGCCCTCTTAGCTTCAAACTGATCAGACAATGTCTTCTCTCTTTCGTTTTCAGCCTTGGACTTGTGAATACTCTCCATAAGCACTCTCTTGTTCATGAAAACATTCCATTTCACCTTCATGCACATATCATGATACATGTGCTTGTCAATTTTCTTTGACTTGTGATACTTCCGCAGCAAACGCCTTAGAACTTGCATCCTCCTCATCCATAGAACCTTGGTGGGAAGCCTAGCCTCTCTTGTAACCCTGTACTTACCTATAGATTTGTGTGTGTGTGTGTGTGTGTGAAAGGTTAGCTTCATAAAAATTTCTAAATCGCTATAGACTGACTTTTAGACAGAATATCAGTGAAGATACCATATCTAGAATATTGTCCCTTCCTCTTGGCCTCCATTGCCTGAGAAAATAGAAAAGAAAAATAGAAAATGTAAAGGAAAGTGATAATGGAAATGTAAATAGAAAATAGGAACGGTACTAAACAAAGCAAAAATAATTTTATGATTAAATCGCTCTACAGGGGAGGCAGAAAATAGAAAAGAAAAGAAAATGTAAAGGAAAGTGATTTTACATCGAAAGCTACATCTTGGGGCTGACGGCCGAGGCCACTCTCTGGCGGTGGATGTCGATCCTTAAGTCGGTGAACTCCAACATGAAGCCCAACCATCAGCAATCGGTGAAACAACCCCATTCATATTCCAATAGGATTTTACCAGCAAGATCGGGACCAATCGGAAAAAGTTGGAAGTAAATGCTTCTAAATTACCCAAGGATCAGAATGCATGCCGTATTCAACCTTGAGTTGCTCCAGCGCATTGGCCATGCAGTTTCCTAGAGATACAATATCCAGTTCCAACATAGAAAATATGGAAATTGCCTGTTTCAGATTTCGGACTCTCAAAAAATTATTTCAAAAGAGAATCAACTGAATGTGAGCTTACCGTTAGAGTCCATGAAACATTATCAACTGAGCAAGGGTCCTGCTTAACGTAACGGTGATTAAAAGTGCTGCCAGTTTGGAGGTCCACATTATGATTCTCACTCAGATGAGACAAAAGGGATGAATGTCCCCACTGAAGGGGCAGTGGAAGGGGCAATCTGAACCTGGATGAGGGCACTTATATGGCCTATACATGCACTGATCTTCATGTTGCAGCTTGCTATAATAAGGGAACATCTCCTCACAGCCAAGGTATTGGTATGCACAAGGCAAGTAGAGAGAAACTGCAAGATTTTTGAGTGTGAGGCATCTTATATTGCCAATTTCCTTTCGACAAATCAGGTGCGTGTAGCTAACTCTGTTCTTACAGGCAGAGCACAGAGTATGCCCACTGGGACACTGCAGTATGAAACAAAGATGGCAATATTTAATAAGACTAAAGAGGAAATATGCAACTATGTATCAAGCTTAATGTGTTACGACATGAAACCAAGACTGCAAGCATACAGATACACTTCAGGGTTACTGGCAAATAAAAGAGCTTGTACAATTAACAACAGTAAGACATGATGAGAATAATTATCATTGTCAATAATTCCATAAATAAACTATTTCTTTATTCGCCCAAAAAAGGACAATCTTCTTCAGAATCATTTCCAAAATGTTCAATATCTCACTTTCTTCCCATGACTGAAGTTCATGAGTGGCAATATCATTTTTTACAACCATATCAATTATTAGGCTAACTAAAAAAGCAAAAGAATAATGAGACAATTTTGAAAATGGTTCAGTTCGTATGCTTCTTATAGACAAATAATGCATTATATATGTCAGTGTCCTTGATTCATTTGAATGTAAGAATTGATGTTAGTTGATGAAAATTAGTAGGAAATAGTGGCATTTGATGAGGAATCAAGGATCATGGTCAAGTAACTGTCTTCCTGAAAAGAAGTCTTGATTTAAAAAGGTTTTTTTTTGAAGTTATTAAGCATGTTTCATCTTTATTTTAGTCCTATGATCACAAAGCGAACATGTACATTAAACCACATGCTAGTAATTGCAATATGATACAAAATTATAATAGAGATATAGAAATATTTAACTTTAAAGAATTGGACGACATGTTTCTTGCACTTAAAGAATCAGGCATGCCATGTGCTTTCTTCTTCTTCTCTTTTGATTTGGAGGATGCAAAACTACCAATATTGCAGGCATCGTACTACAACATTGACATTCTGCGACATAAAGTTCAAGAAAAAAAGTCATAATCAGCATTGACGTACTACAACATTGACATTCTACAACATTGACAGTCATAATCAGCATATCTTCCATATATTTCTGTTCTAAAATGCTTTGTTACATATTACATACACATGAAAGGAAATCATAGTTGTTAAAAAAAATAACAATGCTGACAACATAAAAGACCTGCGCGATTCGACATTTTGACCTATGTCAATGACAAAATGATAATAACTACAATAAGAA
This sequence comes from Scilla litardierei, assembly GCA_030789695.1. Lineage (NCBI taxonomy): Eukaryota > Viridiplantae > Streptophyta > Magnoliopsida > Asparagales > Asparagaceae > Scilla > Scilla litardierei. Next base: position 309,786 of record JAULAV010007855.1, read on the forward strand.
GAATACAAAGTACACACAAATTTTTTTGTCCTGTCAAAATTTGGTCCTGTCAAAATTAAGCACTTTTGACAAGATATGCATTTGGTCCTGTCAAAATTCTAATGCATTACAAAAAATTTGGTGGTCATAGCGCCCTCTCTTTCTCATACCATAATCACTACATTATCAGAATCTCTACCTTCTCAATTATCTTACAAAAATAAACAGAGAAGAAATACATTAAAGTTCATCTCAAAAATCAAATATTTCATCAAGGAAACTGCACAATTTCTCAAATTGGTAGATTAAGGTGGGTACCTCTCCTCAGTCCATTTCAATGTTTCAACAAAGAATTATGAATTCGTTGTGCAACCCTAACGAAAGCTACAACCGGTTTTAAGAGATTTTAAAATTTAGATGGGTCGTTATCAAAATGCAATGATCCAGAATGATCAGAAGCTTTGAAATTTTGTAGAATTCAAGAAAGATCAGAAAGATCAGAAGCTTTGAGAATGCCATATGAAGGGTAAAAGCGAAAAAAAATTGAACCTTGCGTATGATCCTTCTCTGTGAGTAAAGAGCTCGAGAGCAGCGGAGCGGTAAGCGTCAGAGATCAGGCAAATGCCGGTGGATCTGTGGGTGCATAGAGACACACGGAGCAAGAAACCCTAGAATCCATAGGAATCTCACCATGTGTGTGGAAGTGCGGTTGAGAGATCGATTTCTCTCCCTCCTCTATGCAGAGTCTGAGGTGAGGGGAGATGAGGGGAGTGGAGTGCCGGGTGAGGGGAGATGAGGGGAGCACCTGGGTGAGGGGAGGAGAGCAGCGGTTCTGATTTTTTTTTTCACGTGGGAGTGGGTGGAGGTGAGGGGAGAGTCGGGGTGAGGGGAGATGAAAAGTCACGGGCTGGGTTTGTTTTGGGAGAGATAAGGCTGAGATTTTTTCAAATTTTTGGTCTTCCCCCCTCTAAATACATTTCCCTCCAAATTTCAAGTTTTCTTATCTCAACCATTCATTCATCATCAAGATTAAATCCCAACCAACCCTTATACAAAATTCAAAAACCAATTTCTCATCTTCCAATTTCTCTTATCCAAATTCTCTTATCAATTATCCCTTATCCAACAAAATGTATTACACAATATCCAAATTCTCTTATCACTTATCCAAATTCTCTTATCCAACAACTCTTATCCAATAACCCATGATAACATCCCTGTTTTATTATTTATATATATATATATATATATATATATATATATATATATATATATATATATATATATATATATATATGTATGTATGTATGTATGTATGTATGTATGTATGTATGTATGTATGTTTGTATGTTTGTATGTATGTATGTTTGTATATATATATATATATATATATATATATATATATATATATATATATAATATGTATATATATATATATATGTATATGTATATGTATGTATGTATGTATGTATGTATGTGATATAAGGAAAAAATGAGGTCAAGCGATACAGGCGATACAGGCGATCCTAAAGGCGGCGGCGTTCGCATCCACTTCTCAGACGACGGCGCGCAAGCTAGCGCTGGCAATGGAGTTCCTTGCGATGAGGGGACTCTGGGAACGATCACACTGGAAACTAAGAAGAGATCTAAGGGGAAGCTAGAGATGAATGTGAACCTTGGTCTTGCAGATTCAGGGCATGTGGGAGCCGTGAATCTGATTGGATCTATCCCAACTGATGCTACGGCAGCTGATGCTAATCAGAGTAATAGCGATTGGACAACTATCAATCGCAAGGGGAAGGGAATTTCTAGGCCGGGGGTTGGTGGTGGAGGAAACAAATGGGGCTTGATGTGGGGCAGAGTGAGCCATCTGCAGGGCACTAATAGGCAGCAGGATACCTACGAGAAACGGAGACAACCTCAGCCTTCAGCTAAGGTAATTGCACCTAAGGTGTTTGCTAATATTCCAACTAGACCCAATATTCCATTACATATTAATACAGCTGGTCCTAAGCCATCTTGGTCTGATGTTTGTGCTAAGAGAAGATCATATGATGATTCCCTCTCCATGTCATTTATCCCCCCGTTAATTAAGGAAGATGGAGTTTGTGTTGGCAGAGTGGTTGGGCCAATGCTGGATAAGGGGGCTGAACGTTGGAAGAACACCCTAGTAGGGTACGTTCTCGGGGACGTACCATACTATGGACAATTGCGAGCCTGGGTTGATAGGCTCTGGAGGCTGAAGAAGAGGGTACAAATCTATAGTAGGGAGAATGGATTCTTCTATTTCAGGTTTGAATGCCCAGAGGAATGTGAGAGGGTTCTTTATGGGGGGGCCCTGGCTTTTTGATGGGAGATTAACTGTACTACAGAGATGGAGCCCAACCATTAGGCATGATAGAGACATGCTTTCCACTGTCCCAGTATGGATCCAATTCCATGGCCTCCCCTTAGGAATGTGGACTAAAGAAATTTTGAATGTTGCTGCGTCGGTAGTTGGTACCCCGCTTTGTTTAGACAGAGCGACTGCCAGGCTAGACAGACTATCATACACCAGATGTCTTGTTGAAGTAGATGCCAAGAAGCCTCTTCCAAAGACGGTGGGTCTTGAATTGGATGATAGTTCCATTATTAACATCGACACAAAGTATGAAGGTGAACCACCGAGATGTGGCAAATGTGTCTGCTTTGGACACAGATGAATTATGCCCTGACCAACCCAAGCTCCCTTCAATCCAATCAAACCTTAATCCTAGCGGAGATGCTGCATCACTTAACACCAATACTACGGAAGGTAATGTTGGAAATAGCACAAAAGCAGAGGCTGTTGGAATGGAGAGTTCTCAGGAGTGCCCCAATCTATCTGGGGCTGTAAATCTTATTTCTGGAGGAGAGACTTCTCAGGAGTGTTCCAATATATCAGGGGATGTCAATCTTATTTCTGGAGGAGAGGTCCCTGTTCAGTTGATGAAATCTCCCGCACTAAACCGTAGCAGCACAAGGACTGACAATATGGAAAGGGCTAAGGAGTGTCTCACTCTATTAGGAATTGAACCTGCACAGGGCTTGGAAGATTCCCAATGCGTGGATACTGGAATAACCCGAAAGAAGGCTGCCAATGCAGCAAGCAAGAGTGTTGCAACTGTAAGTACTGCAGACAATACGGCACACCATCAAGTCTTGGGTAATTCTCCTGCTACCCAGTCACTCAGCATACAAGCTGACTCCAGTGAAGAACATAATGTTATGGGAGAGGGAGCCCGAGAGCATCCTGCGGAGACTTCGAAACAAAGGGCTGAGATGAATGAGGATAAGGAACCGGATGCTATACCTGAAGTACTAACAACAATCAATCCTGAATGGGAGCAGGCATAACTCATCCACCAAGATCTGGAGAAGTGTACTACAAATGTAAAGAGGGCTTCTACTGGCCAGGCTACAGCTGGGGGAGGATTGCGTAAGAGTATGCGGCTGAAGGATGGATCCTTAGGGAAACCTAATCCAAATATACTCTAATGTCTATTTTCATTTGGAACACAAGGGGTCTCAATAATTCAGCTAGAAGAAGAGACCTACATGATAGATTACAAAAAATAAGGCCTTCGATGCTCATTTTGTTAGAGACGAAGTTGAAGGATGGCAAGTATCAATGGAAATCTTGCATTCCGAAGCATTGGAGATTTGTTGGGAATTTCACAGCAGACTCAAATGGGAGAATCCTCATTGCCTGGGATACGCTTGTTTGGAAAGTGAGTATTCAGTCTATCTCTACACAACACATCACGCTATGGTGCACCAATATGGGGGGACTTTCATTAGCAATAACGGGGGTGTATGCTTCAAACTTGAGGAGTGAGAGGATGCAGCTGTGGGAATTACTGCTGGAGGATGCGGCAAAGATCGGAAGCAAGGAGTGGCTCTCGGGGGGAGATTATAACTGTGTTCGATACTTGAAAGAAAAGTCGGGGGGAAGACGATGTGTTCAGCAAATCCTAGAAGAGTTCAATGAATTTCTCACCAATTGCTCTCTGTTCGATCTAAAATGCTCCGGCCCAACAATGAGTTGGTGTAACAGAAGATTAGGAGGGGGAAGAATTTCTGCAAGGCTCGATCGGGTATTATGTACATCTAAACTCCTTGATACCCTCCCAGATGCTTTTATGAAGTACTTAGACCCAGGCACAAGTGACCATTCTCCCATGCAAGTCTACTTGCAATTACAGGTGAAATCTTACCCTAAACCATTCAAATTCTTTAATGTGTGGGCTTCTCGTGAAGGTTATCCGGAAGTGGTAAATTCAAGCTGGAGACATGAGGTAGTGGGCTCACATATGCACAGAGTGTATATTAAACTTAAGAATCTGAAGCTTGCGTTGAAACAATGGGTGGCAAACCACAAGTCAAATGTGGCCGAATGTAGGGACAATCTACAGAGTTTGAGGAGCAACCCGAAACTATTCTCTGATACTGATCTTCAAATGTAGGAACTTGTGCTTGGCCAACAACTACATAATTTACTCATAGAGGAAGAGGCTATTCTCAGACAAAAGAGTAGGCAATCTTGGCTTACTCTGGGAGATAAGAACACAAAGTTCTTTTACAATGCGATGAAATCAAGGCAGAATCTTAATAATTTAGCCCATATGATTGACGCCAATGGAGGCCGGGTTAATACCACTGAGGAGCTTAGAACAAGTGCTCCTAATTATTATGCCTCTCTCTATCACCAATCCAACTACTGGAATGTCTTCCCGAAGCTGGTCGTGAAAAGAATCTTAACCCCTGAAGCGGCTACTTGGCTGGAGAGGAGAATAAGTGATACCGAAATTAAAGAAGCAGTCTTCCAAATAGGGGTGGATAAATCCCCTAGACCAGACGGATTCAATGGATTCTTCTATCAAAACAGCTGGAGTACTATAGGTAAAGACATCACTGATGTCGTCCACTCTTTTTTTACCTCTGGTATTCTTATGCATCCCATAAATCATACAAACCTGACCCTGGTGCCAAAGAAAACCTCTGCAACTTCTCTGGGTGATTACAGGCCAATAGCATGTTGCAATGTTCTTTATAAAGCTATTAGTAAAGTCATTTGCAACATGCTTAAGCTTATAGTCCACGAACTTATATCCCCAAACCAGTCAGCTTTTCTTAGAGGCAGACTCCTATCTGATAGTGCTTTGCTTGCCCATGAACAAATCCGAGATTTCAGCAACCCTATGGGGTCTAGAGCCTGCCTTAAGTTAGACCTCCGTAAGGCTTTTGACAGTGTGAACCGGGAATTCATATTCTATATTATGCACCGTATGGGCTTCAGTAGAAAATTTATTTCTTGGATTACTGAGTGCGTCTCTACCCCGACCTTTTCTGTGATGATAAATGGTTCACCTGTGGGGTACTTTGAAGGTAACATGGGTCTCAGACAAGGGGATCCACTATCCCCCTACTTGTTTGTGATAACCATGGAGGCTTTCTCTCTCTTAATGGAAAACTATATTATGTCTGGTATTATTCAACCTATGCGGCGATATGGTTCTATATCTCACCTGCTTTTTGCAGATGATTTGCTTTTATTCTGTAGGGTAAATCAACATTCCTTTGCTGGGCTGCTCTCATTACTTGAAGAATTCTCTAATTTCACGGGATTGGAAATAAATTGGGACAAAAGTATGGCTATATTCAGTAAGGGAACTAAGTCTCCCATGGAGCTTGCTAATAAGCTGGGGTTTAGAATTGGCGCCTCTTTTACCACCTATTTGGGCCTCCCCCTCTCAACCAAATATCCGAAGGCCTCAATGTATAGGAGACTGATTGACAAGTGTAACAAGCGACTTATGGGTTGGACATCTAGTTTGCTATCTATAGCTGGCCGCATTGAACTTGTCAGAACTGTTATTTACTGTATGGTCAACTTCTGGCTACAGGTTTACAAAATCCCAAAATCAGTATTGCGAACCATCACATCAAGATGCAGGAAATTTATTTGTGGCACTTCCCGAGTATGGGCATGGAAGGACATATGCATCCCCAAGAAGGAGGTGGGGTGGGGTTAAGATTACTTAAGGATCTTAACCTGGCGGCTGGGGTGAGACTCACTTGGCGATTATTAGCCACTGATGGTCTATGGGCTGGGTATATGCGCACTAACTACACAGATGTAAGCCAGTTTTTTGCAGCCAGAGTATTATCTTCGCAATCATGCACATGGAAATTCCTTCTGCAATGCAGAACTTTCTCCAAACACCTAATTAAAATGAAAGTCAGAGACGGCACATCAACTCTCTTCTGGATGGATAATTGGCTCCCAGGGGGGCCTCTAGCTGAAAATCACAATGTTCCATAGGAGATTATGAAGCGGAGGGTAAGCGACTACTGGATGGGTAATGATTGGACGTAGGATTCAGAGATTGATATAGTCCGGCCTCTCCTACAGAATGTCTTTCTTACTTCGGGCTGTGATTCATGGGAGTGGGCATCTCCAGGCGGTTCATCATTTAAATCCTCTTAGGAAGGAATCCGTCTGCGCAAGGAACAATTTAAATACGAGTCGCTGATCTGGTTCAAGCAGAGTGTGCCGAAGATGAGTATCACCTTACTGAGAACTATGCAGGGGAAATTGGCTACTAGAGACCTTCTGAATAAATGGAATCCGAATATAGACACAAGTTGTGTTTTGTGTGAACCGGAATATGATGGATCCGAAAGTATGAAGCACCTCTTCTTCGAATGCGAATATTCTAGGTACATCCTCTGCCGATGTCTCCTGAAGCTGGGGGTGACAACCCCAATCGAGCCATTATTAGATAAAGTAGGGGACTATTTTCTGCAACACTTTGGTAAGAAAGAGTCTATTGGTATACTAGCAAGAACGGTCCTATCATCTGTGATTTGGTACATTTGGAAGGAAAGGAATATGAGAATATTTGATAAGGCTAAGAAGTCTAAGACTGCCCTGTTCGAGGAGATCGCTGCAACAGTTAAAGACGCACTCCATCTTCTGGATGCAAATACCCCTGAAGCTAAACTAGCTATGGGAAACTGGGAATTTAGATATGCAGGCTAGTTGTAATTTTTGACTCTTTGGCCATGTTGTAAATTGGCTTGGCTGCTGTGGGGGGTGGGGGGTGTTAGGTAGGGGGTGACGGCGCTTGTGCCCTCTCCCCCCTCCTTCATCTTCCCATCCTCTACACGGTCATTTGTATTTTGTACTCTGTACATTCTTTCTTCTAATAAAGTTCACACTATTCTTCCAAAAAAATGTATGTATGTATGTATGTATGTATGTATGTATGTATATAGTCATGTGAAAGGTAGTAAGTGTTATATTTATACATATGTGTGAATAGCTATATCACTATAGGGATATCTGGGTGTATTAGAATTGGTATTTGACTATCTACGAGGGGTGTATGTATTTTGAATGTACTTATCAATGTTTGTAATTGTAAGTTAATATGGTTATGTACATGTTGGGTGTAATGTACATGATAATAGGTGTGCTTATAGCTGGGTGTACATATCTATTGTATGATCTATATATTAGTGCGTATGGACGTGTGCTCGTGCATGGATAGGTATATGCTTAGCTATATGTATATCTATTATACATTTGAGGAATTTTTAAAATTGGTTTGCTGACTAGGATAAGCTGACTATGAAAAAATGGTTGATAGAAGGATGGTTGAGATTTAATCTTGGGGAATCAACGGTTGAGATGAGGGTTTGTGAAATTTTTGGGGGGGGAAGTTTGTATTTATGGGGGAAATCCTAGAGAGAAAACCAATTCATTTAATATTCTTTATGAGAAAACCAATGTTAAGATTCTGCACTTTCTCCATCTCATACGAAAGACAGCACGCTCTGGGGGATGAATGCAAGAGATGTTGCCACCTCATTGATCCGCGGCAAAACAAGTTCTGCCATCTCATTAATCTACGGCAAAAAACTCGGCACCAAAAAGCTGGAGTCTCCCTCTAACTTGGCCGTGACCGGGCGCCCGCGAGAGATGCGGCGGCGCGGTGTCGTTTACCGCAAGTTTCACGGTTAGTGTAGGGTGCAGGAATATCGAACTCAGGGAGGCGAGGTTGTGCTTGGGTCAGGTAGGACCTAAATCACCCCGAGGGGCGAGCTAGCCCGAATCGGTGGTTGGTTGTCACGAAAGGAAATGAATGGATATGAACAACAAGAAAGAAAACCCGGGACTTTGGTTTCCAACTCGACGAGAGACTCTCGCCAATGCGGCCTACGGGTATGGATAGCGATCGGGATTAGGGTCTAATGGTGAGACGTTGCCTCTGAAAGTGGTACCGGCGTCCCATGGGCCCGATATTCCGGTCGGTGCCCAGGATGATACACCGGACTTCCCGGGTTCGATCAGTGGGCACTCCCGTGTCCATAAACACTGATCGATCCCGGGAGCACTAAGCCCGCAACGATAACTCCCAACGTCTCATCATGCCGCTCCCGCGTGCAAGGATTCGACGTCTACGCTAAGGGTGTGAGCTATGGCTAGGGAGTCAACCGCCAAGTTTATTCCCCCTTGGCCCGACGGTCAAAGGCGGTCTTTTTCCCACCGATGACAATGAAACACCCCGCGTAACCGTTAGATTCCTACTCCCTATCGATTTCCTAACCCTACGGATGCATCGGGAAGAGCCCCCGAAGGGGTTTCCACCAAAATCCCAGATTTGGGAACTACTCACAAAAATTCATGAAAAAGCAATCTAAATGAAATTTAACCGTTGGAATCATAATCGGACAATTGCAATATGGAAGTAATAGAGTAATGAAGACAATACTAAAATTTTATAAAGATCTGAAAACTTACAAAAGAGTAACAATTACAGCCGTCACAGGGAAATAAAACAGTAGAAAAACAGCAACTGCCGTTTCTGGAACCCTAGGGGCTCTATATATAGGCCGTCGCATCAACCGATCGGTTGACAAGTCAACCGATCGGTTAATCCGTTACAAATAAATATCAGAAAACGGCGAGTTTTCACCCGATCACATGAACCGGTCGGGTGAGTTCTTGAGTGACCGGTTGGATCTTGAAGCAGTCGGGTGAATCGGTCGGTTGAACGCCCGTGTCTTCAGCTCATCTTCTTCAGCTACAGATGAACCGATCGGGTGAGAGTCACCCGATCGGTTGGCGCTTTGCTTCGATAAAACAGAGAATAGCCCCCGCTGAACCGGTCTGCGAACCGGTCGGGTGACATCTTTGTGAGCTGCGGTAGCGACTGGTTGGTGCACGCGTGCATCACCCGATCGGTTGGAGAAGACCAACCGATCGGGTGAGGGGCTGAAAGATGAATTCTTTGGCGTTTGACCCCCCGGATCACGCGTGACTTCTCCCGTTGCTCCGGGGACTTGGGATATCATCGTTAAACGTCCCCTACGTGGTCAATCCCCTGCAATCATGGATAAACAAAGAAAAGTGAAAGAAAACGGGAAAATACACGAAAACAAACAAGAGACGGCGGAAAAACACGGAGAAACACAAAAGAAAATGTGCGTGAATATATGAAATATAAACGCACGTCAAAATCCCCCAAGCTGAACTCTTCCTCGTCCTCGAGGAAGACGAGTGAGAGTAAGAGCTCGGAAGGGAAAAATAGAGAGGAAGAAAGAAAAAAGAAAACTCTAAGCCCTAGATCGTCCATCAGAGCCGCCAAAATCAAAAACGACACAACAAGCAAGCAAACATCAAATCACACCACTAAACCTAGGAAAGCGAGTCCAAATAAGTGTCGTGGGTCCACGCAGTGAAGCGCGAGTGGGCGTGGTCGTGTGCTAGCAAATGGTGAAGCTTTCTACGATGTGCAATGAGGCTCGATATACACAAATCCAAGAAATGACCCAAAATATCTATCCGAATTGAATTAAGCGGCGAATATAAGTTCAAGCATGCATGAGAAGAGTGGGAAAAGAAGCGTATCATGCATCGGGGACTCCACAACTAGGGTTAAGGAGATCACGCCACTATAGCCTAGATACTAGCTAAATAGCTCCTAAGCCAAGTGTTTTCGATAACGACGGGGGTTGAGATGATGTGGAGAAGAACACTCGGTGCAAATTCTCGCCTTCCCTTTATTCTCGGCAAGTAGGAAAATATTCACACGGGAATTTTTCTTGGGGTTTTGGGTATTTGCATATTTTTTTGGCTTTTTGGCTATACAATCTTTTTCTTTTCTTTTCTTTTTGGGTTTTTCATTTCTTCTCTCCCAATTTTTTTGGATCCTTGGGTTTTTGGCTACACACTTGTGTACTCTCCCAAGTGGGAGAACGGTACACGACGAGGGGATTTGCACCAAGTAAAACAAAAAAGAAGTCGAAATCTAAACACTCGGGCAAAGGCGACTATTCTTGCTAAATAGAGCTTAGGCTAAATGGGTTATCCTAGTCCTTAGTTGTGGAATCCCGACGCATGCGAAATGAAGTATACGATATATATAGCATGCATATAGAAGCAGACATTAGAAGCAAATACCGCATATTCAATATCGAAGCATGATAATCTAGGGGTCATTCCTGGACAGGTATATAAAGTAAAATCACAAAGCAGAAGCACACCAAATGCTAGTCACGACACACGACTCACAAAAATCTAAGTGGACCCACGATGCGTGAAATGCAAGAGGACTCGAAATCCTAGGGTTAGTGAGTGTGATTATCGATGCAATGCTAGGTGTATGTGACCTTGTGGAGATTCATCATAGGATTCATTTCTAGGAGAAAGAGCTAAAGAAAGAAGGAAAAAGAAAAAAGAAAAACACGATGGAAAACGACTCAAATAACGTAGAAAAACAACACAAATGACGCACGAAATGCGACTCCCCCAAGCTGAAACTTGCATTGCCCTCAATGCAATATGAGTGAGTACGGGAGGGCAATGAAAATAGGCGGGAAGACGCACAGACACGAAAAGAAATGAAAACGAGGAAAACACATAGATTAAACTGAAAAAGAAAGAAAGATCAAAATCAAAATCAAACAATACGAAAATAAAAATAAAATAAAATACACGACACGACACTCAAAAAGTGAAAAGCAAGCGCACACACACAAAAAATGAGAAAAACAAACAAAACACGACAGCACACCAAAACAGACGTCCCCCAAGCTAGACCAGAAAGTGCTAGCGAAATGATGTGATCGATGAAATCCAAATATATGCAAGGGGGAGTCAAAAACAAAAGAGGGGAAATCAGAAAGCAACACGCAAAAAGTCCCCTCCCCCCCTCCCGTCCCGACAGAGACAAAGCAGGGCCCCAAAAAGACAAATGGGCACAAATATTGGGGGGGCAAAAGTGGGAGAGAAAAATCAAGCAGGGGCACCACCCTCTGGGGGTGGTGACGGGGGTCTGTGCAATGGGTCAAGAGTCGTGGGAGGTGGAATGTGGAGCTCGGAGACGTCGGGTGGGTCTTTGCGGATGTGGCGAACGAAGCTTTGAAGGAAGGGGAGGTTTTGGCCGACGGACTCCTCGGTTATCCGACCACCCTGCCCAGCAAGGAGGATCATGGCCATGAATCGATCGGCCTGGTCTTGATCGGGGGCAGGTGTGTTGGAGGTGGTGGGCTGAGCTGGGGGCTGTGCGCGACGAGCGCGACGGTTAGGCCTAGGGTTCGAAGAGCTGGCGTCTGTGGGTTTAACACGGCGGGGAGGCATTGTGCGGGTGTCATGTGTGCGCGCGAGTGTGTAAAAGTTTAACGAATTCAACACAAACACGAAACACGACCAATAAGCAATTGAAATATTTGGGGTAAGATTAAAATTAAGTAAAGGAGCGAGTTTACCCAAATGAGATGCAGATAGTCGATCGTAGACGCCCTGATGCTACTCGATTGGAGCACGATGTGAAGCCGCAACGATTTCTTCAACAAGTTCCGAAGCGGGGGGAAATGGGTGAAATCTAGGGTTTGTGTGGAGGGAGATGGCGGGGGAAGGGAGGGAAATGATGGTGGACGGGTAGGGAAATGGCTGGGGAAGGAGATCGAGGCTGATCTTGGGGAAGAAAGCAGGAAGGCGCTCGACGGGAGACGAAACGGCAGAGATCCAGGCGATCGGGCGAGGAAACGAACGGGTGTCGGGGGGGTTATATAGGATTTTAAATCGAACCGATCGGGTGACTTGTCACCCGATCGGTTGACGGTTAGGTCGAAAATCTTGCCGAAGAAATGCTACAGGCGAACCGACCGGTTGACTTTTCAACCGACCGGTTGGCCGCTCCACACAATTTCCCGAGAACTTAGGGCTGCTCACCCGGTCGCGTCAACCGATCGTGCATAAACTCAACCGATCGGTTGATATTCCCCAAAATTTCCCGAGAGTTCTCCCCAGCTCACCCGGTCTGCCGCCCGGTCTCCTCTTACTCAACCGATCGGTTCATTCGGGGACAGATCTCGGCATGTATCTGATACATCCCAATCGATCGGGTGAGTTGTCAACCGATCGGTTGGGGCTTGTTTCCTGCAAAAACCAAGAGATTTGATTAAGTCCCCGAACGGATGTTCTCGCGGCTAATTTTATTCATAGAAATAGATAAAATAAAGTAAAAAATAATGCTAGAAATTTGAGAAAAAAGTTTAGAACATGGGTTGCCTCCCATGAAGCGCACTTGTTTAACGTCGTTGGCTCGACACCCGCAAGAGATGCTCATGGTGGCTGATACGGGTGATGCCCAAGCTTAGGCATCTCTTCCTTGTTGGAGCTGAAGGCGCTCGGGGTAGTCAGCGGCTGGAAAAATACTTGCTCGACTACCCTCCCTTTGTTCTTGAGATCCGGGGGCTTTTCCTTGGTGTTGGCGCTTCCCGCCATCTTCTTCAGGATCCGGACCTCGTCTTTAGTGAGGTCCGTGAGCTCTTTCCCCGTTCTCCTCACAGGAGGAGCCTTGGGGAACCCGGGAGGGGTCGTTCTCGCTGCACTCGGTCTTCCAGCAGCTTCTTTGTTCTCGGGGCCGTCCCCATCTTCTGAATTCCCCAAGTCATCAGGGGGGTTTCTCAGGAGAATCTCCCAGGAGCTCTCCTCTATAGCCTTTTCTTCTTCTATCTCAAGCAAATTACACCGGAGATCATCGGGAGGGTCGGGGTGCTTCATGGATAGTCCCAGATCAAACTCAACTTTCTCTCCGCTGACGTTCAAGGAGAGTTTTCCGTTCTTCACATCTATTAGAACGCCAGCAGTGGCCATGAAAGGCCGTCCCAGGATAATGGGGGTGTGTGCGTCTTCGGGCATGTCCATGACTACAAAGTCCACAGGCACATGCACCCCTCTCACATTCACGGGGAGATCATCAACAATTCCCACCGGATATTTGACCAACCGGTCAGCTAGTTGCAGGGTCATCCCGGTGGGCTCCAAATCACCCATTCATATCCTTCTATACATCGACAAGGGCATCAAGCTAACACTCGCTCCTAGATCGACGAGTGCACGATTAATCTTCACAGCCCCGATTGTGCAAGGAATAGAGAAGCTCCCCGGGTCCTTGAGCTTCGGCGGGTTATCCCTCTGAATAAGAGCGCTACATTCCGCCGTCAGCACCACTTTCTCTTTTCTTGACCCTTTGGTCACCAAATCCTTTAAGAATTTTGCATATGAGGGGATTGTTTCGATTGCCTCCAAGAAGGGGATTTGCAGGCTTAGGTCCTTGACCATGGCGAAGAAGTTCCCATATTTCTCATCAATTTTTGCCTGAGCCAACCGTTGTGGAAATGGCACAACGGGTTTATACACTCTCGGGCTCTCTTCCTCCTTCTTCTTCTCTTCTTCAGACACTCCTTCCGGAGTAATGGGATTTGATGACGAAGCATCGGCGTCATTTGATTTTTCAGTCGGTCTCTCAACGACCAATGGTGCTTCCGGGTTGCTGGGGGCACTCTAGTAGGAATTTGTGTCCCGCTTCTCAGAACGATAGCGGACACATTCGCGTGCTCGTGCACGAGTGCCAATGTTTGTGTTGCTCCCCTCGGGTTCACCTCCGGTTGTGGCGGCAATTGGTTTTGTGACCTTGCAAGGTTCGCCACCTGTAACCCCAGCTGGGTTACTTGGTCCGTGAGGGTCCGCTGGCCCATTTCCAGCTTTTGGTTGATCCTCTCCTGGTTGGTAATATATTGAGTCAAGAGAGACTCAGCCGGAGAGACGGCCCTCTGTTGGCCATACTGCTGCTGCTGGAACGGCTGCTGATTCCTGGGGGCGTAAGTTTGTTGCTGAGGTTGCTGCTGAAACGGTTGCAGCTGAACCTGATTCTGCGGTGGTCTAGCCGGCTGATAAATTTGTTGCTGCGGCTGCTGAGGCGGCGAGGGCTGAAATGGTGGCCAGTAACTGAAATTCGGATGGTTCCGGTTGTTGGGAGAGTAGGCCGGGTTGGAATTTGTCCTTGGCGGATATGGCGCATTCCCTGTGGGGTTGTAAAATAGTGCACTCGCCTGATCTAACAGTGGTGAGATGTCACCACCGTCGAATTCCCCAAGGAATTCGGACTCTACCGCAGAAACTTGCTGTGTACCGGCTCCACCGGCTCCTACCATCAGTGCGGAGATCTGGGTCGAAAGCAAGTCAAACTTGCTTGAAAGTTTGTCGACGTCCTCGACTCTTTGTATACCCCCAGTTCTTGGTGTGGCTCTCTCGTCACACCACCGCTCATTGTTGGATGCCATATTTTCCAGAATATTCCCGGCATCTTCCTCGCTTCTAGACATGAAGGAACCCCCAGCCGCGGCGTCCATAGAAGATTTAAGGTCATCCCTCAACCCATTGTAGAACAGATTGATAATCTGCCACTTCGGAAGCTCATGGTGAGGGCATCTTCTTTGCATCTCTTTATACCTCGTCCAAGCTTCATGCAAGGACTCGTGGCTGGCCTGGGAGAAGGAGGAGATCTCACTCCTCAACTTCATGGTCTTCCCCGGAGGAAAGAACTTCGTCAGAAAAGCATTGGAGAGTTTCTCCCAGGTGTTGAAAGTGTTGGGGTCCTTCCCCCTTAGCCATTGCTTGGCTTTGTCCCGCAAAGAGAAAGGGAACAGCTTCAGACGGATAGCCTCTGTAGTGACACCATTAATCCGGAAGGTGTCACACTTCTCCAAGAAGGAGTCCAGGTGCTCTATCGGGCTCTCCATGGGCGCACCCGCAAACTGGTCCTGCTGGATCCATGTCACTAGAGACGGCTTCAGCTCAAAGCTTTGGGCCGCAATATCTGGAGATCGGATGGCGGAAGTTGACTCGATGGAGGGCATCGAAGACTCCAGCAGAGACTTGTGAGGTGGGGTGTTCTCCTCCATGGATTCGGGATCTTCTCTTCTTCGCTTCTCGGCGGTCAAACGCCTAACGGTGGCGTTAATCTCCGGATCGAGGGGAATCAAGTCGTCAAGACTCCTTGAACTCCTGCGCATGAAAAACAACAAACACCCGTGAAGCGACAAGTGGGAAAGAAACAGATAAAATAAGAAATAAAAATAAGGAAAACAAAAAGAAAAAGAAAAAGAAAAATGAGAATGCGAAAATTATCGCGAGGTAGGGATGTGAGCTAGACACGAGGGTTCAAAAGATCCTAAAATATCAAGCACGTTGCCTCCCCGGCAACGGCGCCATAAACTTGACCGGGCGCCCGCGAGAGATGCGGCGGCGCGGTGTCGTTTACCGCAAGTTTCACGGTTAGTGTAGGGTGCGGAAATATCGAACTCAGGGAGGCGAGGTTGTGCTTGGGTCAGGTAGGACCTAAATCACCCCGAGGGGCGAGCTAGCCCGAATCGGTGGTTGGTTGTCACGAAAGGAAATGAATGGGTATGAACAACAAGAAAGAAAACCCGGGACTTTGGTTTCCAACCCGACGAGAGACTCTCGCCAATGCGGCCTACGGGTATGGATAGCGATCGGGATTAGGGTCTAATGGTGAGACGTTGCCTCTGAAAGTGGTACCGGCGTCCCATGGGCCCGATATTCCGGTCGGTGCCCAGGATGATACACCGGACTTCCCGGGTTCGATCAGTGGGCACTCCCGTGTCCATAAACACTGATCGATCCCGGGAGCACTAAGCCCGCAACGATAACTCCCAACGTCTCATCATGCCGCTCCCGCGTGCAAGGATTCGACGTCTACGCTAAGGGTGTGAGCTATGGCTAGGGAGTCAACCGCCAAGTTTATTCCCCCTTGGCCCGATGGTCAAAGGCGGTCTTTTTCCCGCCGATGACAATGAAACACCCCGCGTAACCGTTAGATTCCTACTCCCTATCGATTTCCTAACCCTACGGATGCATCGGGAAGAGCCCCCGAAGGGGTTTCCACCAAAATCCCAGATTTGGGAACTACTCACAAAAATTCATGAAAAAGCAATCTAAATGAAATTTAACCGTTGGAATCATAATCGGACAATTACAATATGGAAGTAATAGAGTAATGAAGACAATACTAAAATTTTATAAAGATCTGAAAACTTACAAAAGAGTAACAATTACAGCCGTCACAGGGAAATAAAACAGTAGAAAAACAGCAACTGCCGTTTCTGGAACCCTAGGGGCTCTATATATAGGCCGTCGCATCAATCGATCGGTTGACAAGTCAACCGATCGGTTGATCCGTTACAAATAAATATCAGAAAACGGCGAGTTTTCACCCGATCACATGAACCGGTCGGGTGAGTTCTTGAGTGACCGGTTGGATCTTGAAGCAGTCGGGTGAATCGGTCGGTTGAACGCCCGTGTCTTCAGCTCATCTTCTTCAGCTACAGATGAACCGATCGGGTGAGAGTCACCCGATCGGTTGGCGCTTTGCTTCGAGAAAACAGAGAATAGCCCCCGCTGAACCGGTCTGCGAACCGGTCGGGTGACATCTTTGTGAGCTGCGGTAGCGACCGGTTGGTGCACGCGTGCATCACCCGATCGGTTGGAGAAGACCAACCGATCGGGTGAGGGGCTGAAAGATGAATTCTTTGGCGTTTGACCCCCCCGGATCACGCGTGACTTCTCCTGTTGCTCCGGGGACTTGGGATATCATCGTTAAACGTCCCCTACGTGGTCAATCCCCTGCAATCATGGATAAACAAAGAAAAGTGAAAGAAAACGGGAAAATACACGAAAACGAACAAGAGACGGCGGAAAAACACGGAGAAACACAAAAGAAAACGTGTGTGAATATATGAAATATAAACGCATGTCAGGCCGCAAAAAACTCATCGATCCGAGGAGTCTCTCTTAAAAATTCTTCTATCTTCCCACCCTCTCCCTTTTCTTCACCGTGAAGACAATGAATGCATGTGAATCACTTCTCATCAGTGTTCCTGATCGAGTAACTGGAGTTAATCATTGGTCTTCTGAATTTTGCTCGATTTTTTGTTGATTTTGTTCCTTCTTCTCCATTAGTTTTTTTGCTCACCGCCCCCAAACTTCAGCCCATCTTCCCCCCCCCCCCCCCCCCCCCCAACCTCAGGTCACCACCCCTAGACCGTTGGCTCACCTCCACCCCCAAATCCTTAGTCGAGAACAGTCTTGCTAGCAGTTGTTGGAGGAGGAGATCAAGGAGAAGAAGGAATGGAACATACTCCAGCGTTGTGGTTAGGGTACGCCGATGAATACCTCCCCCCAATCCTCAGTTATTGGTAATTTTTGAAGGTAAGATCTGATTTTTATTGAGATCTGATTGTTCGAACTGGTGATGGTTTATGAAGGTGAGAAGGGGAGGAGGATTACTGCTTGAATCTAGCTAAAATCAGATCACCCAATTTTATTTTTGATAAAATCTAGCTAAATTCAGAAGAGATTCAATTTTCATGAGAAGGGTAACAACAAGTTACTGATTGAATCTCAACCATTTTTATTTTTGATTTTCGTTTTTGTTTTTCAATCAGTTCGTCGTTATCATCGATGAACCAAAAAACCGTGAGCAACTCCCTTCAGAATTTTGGGTAGGGATGAGCGCATCAAGTAAAAAGTGTGCAAACTTCAAGCAAATGCAAAAAATTGGTCATCATGCTGCTACTGGGAAGAATTTGTCAAATATCAAACTGCCTGCATTAGATCTGTATACATTGTGTACCTTCCTTTCAAGAGCCCGAACTTGATCTTGGTTGTGTTTCAATTCAGAACTCTGAAAACCAATAAAGTAGGAATAAGACCTGGAAAATAATACAGTTCCCCATGGGAATAATAAGATATAGGGACTATGTTTAATACAATAAAGAATTGTACAGAAAGGTATTAGCATGTCTGAATATGAGCATAGAAGAGATTTGGGTAATTGATTGCTGCATGTTTGGAAAGAGCTGACATGAAAATTTCCTTTGTTTTGTTATACATGATGGAATCAAAAAGTGGTTTGTTCATGTATGGAAAATTTTCCCATTTGTGGAATTTGTTTAATTAGATATGCAATGCTTTCAGTACGCTAATAGAAAATTACCTCCAGTGAAGCTTTTAAAGAAAAAGATTCATCTTCACATCATGTTTTACTATAATCATTCTAGGAAGTATATATTAGAGAAAATATTTTATTTTACCTTTGCACGTGAAATTTTTCATTAACATGGTATGCTATTCTCTAAATGTAAAAATTATCCAGGCCTGCGGTGCCATGTTTTGGTAATGCTAGATAGATCCATGCACCTGATTTCTTTTGGAAGTTTTTAAATATGAAATTTGGATTAAAAATCATATTTTATCACATCATTTATCTCCATTTTTTTGTGTTTGAATACAGCACATGCATTTGGATATTGATTTCAAAATATATGTGTTTCTTTGTGCCTACTAGGATTGCCTTTGGTAGACTTACTCTCACTGTTGACTTTTCAGATTTTATAAGTTCATGTTTGGTTCTCACTGCTCTTAGTAGTCAGGGCTATATTCATCTACACATAAAATGGATGTTATTCTTCAGTAATCCAACTTCCATGCAATTGCTAATGACATTTTATGATCTTAGTTTTTGGGATCCGTTTAAATTGGATCCATCGTGTAACTGTTCTGGATCATAGTTTTGTATCAGTAAAGTAAAAGTGCAACAATAAATCAGTGTCTGAAATCTTTGTAGGTATCAATATGGATTGGTCTGTATGTACTCATTTCAGAATGCAACTATGCCATTCTACTTCCTTGACAATCAAAACACGCTTATCCTACATATGTATATATGACATGATGACGTTAACATCGAGGACATCAAATGAACTTTTGCATAATAGGATTACACATTCCAATTGCAACTTATAATTTTGCTCAAATCTTTATAAATTTGTTAGATGTCGAGTTATATTCATATAATTTATGATCTAAATTAGCCAAAAGAAATATTTTCTAATTGAATCATGCTCTTATGGCACATGTAAAATCGAGATGAAATTAAATTTTGGAAGGAACTAAATTTTTTTGGGAAGTAAATTTTGGGTGAACGAAAATTTTTGAGGGAACTAAATGACAATTATTGTGTTATAATTTTGGGAGAACTAAGATTTTGAGGGACAAATATCTTAAACGAACAGTGCCCTATGGGCACAGGTTATGACTAGTGTATATATCTATTATACTTTTGAGAACTTTTTTGAATTGGTTGCTGACTAGGACAAGCTGACTAGGACAAAATGGTTGATAGAAGGATGGTTGAGATTTAATCTTGGGGAATCAACGGTTGAGATGATGGGTTGTGAAATTTTTTGGGGGGGAGTTTGTATTTGTGGGGGAACCCTAGAGAGAAAACCAATTCATTTAATATCTTTATGAGAAAACCAATGTTAAGATTTTGCACTTTCTCTATCTCATACGAAAGATAGCACGCTCTGGGGAATGAATGCAAGAGATGTTGCCACCTCATTGATCCGCGGCAAAACAAGTTCTGCCATCTCATTGATCTGCTGCAAAAAACTCGGCACCAAAAAGTTGGAGTATCCCTCTAACTTGGCCGCAAAACACTCATCGATCCGAGGAGTCTCTCTCAAAAATTCTTCTATCTTCCCACCCTCTCTCTTTTCTTCATCGTGAAGACGATGAACGCATGTGAATCACTTCTCATCAGTGCTCCTGATCAAGTAACTGGAGTTGATACGAGCTCTCGAGGTATCCTTGATCATTGGTCTTCTGAGTTTTGCTTGATTTTTTGTTGATTTTGTTCCTTCTTCTCCATTAGTTTTTTGCTCACCACCCCCAAACTTCCAGCCCATCTCCCCCCCCCCAAACCTCAGGTCACCACCCCTAGACCGTTGGCTCACCTCCACCCCCAAATCCTTAGCTGAGAACAGTCTTGCTAGCTGTCGCTGGAGGAGGAGATCAAGGAGAAGAAGGAATGGAACATACTCCAGCGTTGAGGTTAGGGTACGCCGATGAATAACTCCCCCCAATCCTCAGTTCTTGGTAATTTTTGAAGGTGAGATCTGATTTTGATTGAGATCTGATTGTTCAAACTGGTGATGGTTTATGAAGGTGAAAAGGGGAGGAGGTGCTTGAATCTAGCTAAAATCAGATCACCCAATTTTTTTTGATAAAATCTAGCTAAATTCAGAAGAGATTCAATTTGCATGAGAAGGGTAACAACAAGTTACTGCTTGAATCTCAACCATTTTTATTTTTTATTTTCGTTTTTTGTTTTTCAATCAGTTCGTCGTAGTCATCGATGAACAAAAAAACCGTGAGCAACTCCCTTCAGAATTTTGGGTAGGGATGGGCGCATCAAGTAAAAAGGGCGCAAACTTCAAGCAAATGCAAAAAATTGGTCATCATGCTGCTACTGGGAAGAATTTGTCAAATATTAAACTGCCTGCATTAGATCAGCATACATTGTGTACCTTCCTTTCAAGAGGCTGAACTTGATCTTGGTTGTGTTTCAATTCAGAACTCTGAAAACCAATAAAGTAGAGAATACGACCTGGTAAATAATCCAGTTCCCCACGGGAATAATAAGATATAGGGACTATGTTTAATACACTAAAAATCGTACAAAGGTATTACCATGTCTGAATATGAGCATAGAAGAGATTTGGGTAATTGATGGCTTCATGTTTGAAAAGAGCTGACATGAAAATTTCCTTTGTTTTGTTATACATGCTGGAATCAAAAAGTGGTTTGTTCATGTATGTAAATTTTGCCCATTTGAGGAATTTGTTTAATTAGATATGCAATGTTTTCAGTACGCTAACAGAAAATTGCCTCCAGTGAAGCTTTAAAGAAAAAGATTCATCTTCACATTATGCTTTACTATAATCATTGTAGGAAGTATATATCAGAGGAAATATTTTATTTTACCTTTGCACGTGATATTTTTTTATTAACATGGTATGATATTCCCTAAATGTAAAAATTATCCAGGTTTGCGGTGCCATGTTTTTGTAATGCTAGATAGATGCATGTACCTGATTTCTTTTGGAAGTTTTTAAATATGAAATTTGGATAAAAATCATATTTTATCACATCATTTATCTCCATTTTTTGTGTTTGAATGCTGCACATGCATTTGGATATTGATTTCAAAATATATGTGTTTCTTTGTGCCTATTAGGATTGCCTTTGGTAGACTTACTCTCACTGTTGACTTTTCAGATATTATAAGTTCATGTTTGGTTTCTCACTGCTCTTAATAGTCAGGGCTATATTCATCTACACACAAAATGGATGTTATTCTTCAGTAATCCAACTTCTATGCAATTGCTAATGACATTTCATGGTCTTAGTTTTGGGGATCAGTTTAAATTGGATCCATCGTGTAACTGTTCTGGATCATAGTTTTGTATCCGTAAAGTAAAAGTGCAACAATAAATCAGTGTCGGAATTCTTTGTAGGTATCAATATGGATTGGTCTGTATGTACTCATTTCAGCATGCAACTATGCCATTCTACCTCCTTGACAATCAAAACACGCTTATCCTACATATGTATATATGACATGATGACGTTAACATCGAGAACATCAAATGAACTTTTGCATAATAGGATTACACATTCCAATTGCAACTTATAATTTTTCTCAATTCTTTATAAATTTGTTAGATGTCGGGCTATATTCATATAATTTATAATCTGAATTAGCCAAAAGAAATATTTTTTAAATGAACCACGCTCTTGGGGCACATGTAAAATCGAGATGAAATTAAATTTTGGAAGGAACTAAATTTTTTGGGGAAGTAAATTTTGGGGGAACGAAAATTTTTAAGGGAACTAAATGACAATTATTGTGTTATAATTTTGGGGGAACTAAGATTTTGAGGGAGAAATATCTTAAACGAACGGTGCCCTATGGGCACAGGTTATGACTAGTATATACATATTGTATGAATATGTGTGATTTATGTATGGTAATAGAATTATAATGTTGTATTACTTTCTCTACGGGATGATGTATGTACATGTGTATCACAGGAGGTATACATAATTCTAAGATTGTGACTATGTATGGATGGGTATATGTAATACTATACTAACTGTATGTAAATTGCTATGGTTGTGTATACTTGTGTGAACATATAGTATGTATTTCTAAGTTTTGCGTAGATATAAGGTAGGTGTGTAATAATGTAAGTATGGATATGTGTGTAATGTGTATGCGTGTATTTATATGTATATGACTATATGATGTATGAGTAAGTACATGAATGTGAGTGTACATTGTTTTATAGTGTATGTATGTCTGGGGTAGAGTAAACTTAGTCCGCTCATTCATAAGTTGGCCATATTCAAGGAAGTCAGAGGACGTACTTGATTTTAAGGTGGGTAGATTGTAGTGGCCCTAGTGCCATGTAAGTAGGACAAGTCCATTTTTGTGCATGAGTGTGTAGTGATATGTATTATGTGGTGTGTAGATTGTATTGCGTAATGTGTAAAGTGATTATACTATTGTGGTATTATTTGATTGGATATGATTGTACTTATGTATTAATATTGAGAGATGTGTTTATATGACGTGTAAAACAATATGATTGGTGATGTTGATAGTATAAAAAATGGAAGTGTATTATGTTTTAGTAATAATGTGAGTGTGCAAGATGATGGCACACTTGCAGTTAGTAAGTTGATGTGTGTGTATGGTAAAGTGCAATTATTTGTCTTAATTATAATATTGGTTTTAATTGTATTGTAAGATTGTATTATATGAATTGTGTTGTGCTTTAGTTGTGGTGTATTAGTATTATTATTGATATATAATTAGTAATGTATGTGAGAGTGTTAGTATTATTATAAGTATGATCGTTAACTCGTGTTAGTAGTAGTATTACTACTACTACTATTATTATTGGTGTTAATAATATTAATTGAGTGTTTATGTATGACGTCATGATTGTTATTTATGGGTAGTGTGTGAGCGTAGTAGAGAGTGTGATGCGTGTAAATTAGAGGAGGAAGGACGCGAGCACCATCCTCACTTATTCCCAGCATCTTGGTTGATAAGAATTCCGAGGACAGAATCTTTCTTAAGGTGGGTAGAATGTAACAGCCGATATTTTATAATACGTATTTTGCACGTATTTTATCTTGTCTTGTGATTTTCATATCAGTAATTAAATGTGTATTCGTATTACGTATTACTATTATAGGTATTCGTAAACGTACGTATTTAATTAGCTTTATACACTCATATTTATTTATGTATTTCTATTAACTATAATCATGTGTAAACTTATTATTATATAAATCCATTAATTAATTAATTCAAAATTTCAAATTCAAACATTTTTAATTTCAAATCTTTTGAAAACTTTCCTAGTTAAATCCTAATAAAGCCTATAGCTAATTTAGTATTTTTCTATTATTAAATCCCATGATTTCTCTCCCAATTATTATTTCAATTATTCAAACTTCATTAGCTTTAATCCCCCTTCCATTTTAGATAAGAGACTATTAACCATGTTAATAGCTATTAAATCTCACTCTTAAATTATAACTAATCTTCTTGTTTCTTTCCCTTTCCTTTTAATTTTTAAATCTTTTTATTTAAACCCAAATCCTTCCATTTATACACAAAAAACACTAAGACAGCCATCACTTCTTTTCATTTCATTGCATTCAAATCAAATAACCCTAGGCCTTTAACAATTCACGCACACCCAGCCTACAAAAACAACTCAAAAGAATAAAACCCTAGAAACTCTCATCTCCCCCTCACCCTCATCTTTGTCACTCGCCCCTCACCTCTCCTCCCTCCCGGCGGCCACCAACCCGCTACCGACCAAACCCCTGCCTCCACACACCGCCTTCCACCCTGGACGGCGACATCACCAACGACTCCGGTAGCCTTCCCTACCGAGGCACAAACCCCTTGCTGACCACCCCGCAGCCACCAACCCAACCTCTGACCTCTCTTCACCTACAGCCACACTGCCGCCGACCCTTAGGACTCCCACAACTCTAGTCGTCGCCTTGTCGGCCACCTAAGAGTTGCTGCACCAGCCCAGCTCGAGGCACCCGCTGTCAGCCCGTCGTGCCCCGCTGCCCCTACCGCCGGCAGCTCCAGCAGCCTGAGAACCCTCTCCGAATCCTGCAACCGCATGCAGCCTCTCGTCGGTAGTCGCTGCCTACCGCCACATCCGGTCGACGCCACCCATCGCTGTCCCTAGCCACATGCATCACACACCTGCAAGCCGCAGCAACTTAAACCACGTAAGTGTTGTAGGAACAGAGCTTTTCATAGTACATTAGGTTAATAATTTATCTTGTATATCATAGTACATATGATTTTTAAAGCCTGAACAGTAGCGTAGAAAACGAGGAAACCCATAATTATTCCTAATGCATGAAGACTACCCTATTAAAGTACAAAACAGTAACCTGTTGCTGATTTACAACCTATAGGCTAAATGATGATATAAAGTTATATATATATTTTTTGTTTATATGAAACAGTGTTAGTACAAATTTTAAAATGTTAAGGTATAAAACAGTTTATTATAAGTTAGTTTATATTTTTTAATAATCAATAAGTTATAAGTATATATGTAAGTTTATACATACATACATACATACATACATATATATGGATATATTATCAGGAGCTAAAATTAGGTAAGCAGTATTATAAGTAAGCTTAATATTGTTCTTTGGCTTAATACTCAAATCCAATGTCGCAGATAAACACGCCTTCCATCACGATCACCTGGACCCCGAAATCGTCAAAACAGGCAAGTGTGCACATTTAAACAAATTATCGAAGTATTGTTGAATTTTCATTTAAAACTGAATCCCCTTGTTTTAGAATACGTTATATGACATATGAAATGTTGATATGTCACATGCTTCACTTCATGCTGTACACACACTTGATTGAATGATAGAGATGGAATACCTTGAAAGAAATGGAATATCTTGACAGAGATGGAATACCTTGAAACCTTGAATTCGTGAATTCATGCATTTGATTAGATTTGGCTACTCCCGTTGGTCAGATGTGATTAGTCTGGCTCGTGTTCCAGTATGGTCACATTTGACTAGTCTATCTCGTGTTCCAGTATATAGCGTTTTAGCATTCTGGCTCGTGTTCCAGCACAACATTTGGGGTGGGGTTAGGGTTGAGCGGCCATTAAGCGTGTGAAAGGATCCTCTCTTCAAGAGCATCACCTGCATACGGTGGATAGCATCAATCACGGTTATACCCCCATGAGAAGAAGCAATTCACTCACCACGTCTTAAAGGCGAGAACCCTATGCATGATAGAAAACATTTGCATTGAATTTGTAATAATTGTTGCCACCTTACTCGCACATTAGAATTGCCATATTTATACTGCTTACTTTTAATTCACTAGAACTACCATGTCATAACTGCTTACTTTTAATTCACTAGAACTGCCATGTCATAACTGCTTACTTTTAATTCACTAGAACTTCCATGTCATAGTTGCTTACTTTTAATTCACTAGAATTGCCATGTCATAACTGCTTTTAATTCACTAGAACCGCCATGTTATAACTGCTTACCTTTAACTCATTAGAACTGTCATGACATAAATACTTACTTTAATTCTTTAAGAACTGCTGATATTTCGCAATCTGTTTAATATTCGTACACATTGCCTTGGGTCGACTCACCTTTCACTTGCCAGACCCTTGTGACATACATTCATGTTTTTGGAATGTATTTCAGATCACGAGATAGAGTAACATGGCCAGGAGTTGTTTGAGACAGCTGACCCAGCGAGCCAGAAGTTTGTTGACCTGGAGTCGCTCCCGGTGGAGGACTAGAGGCTTGTCCTGTTACTGTTTCTTTTCGTTTTGTTTTAGCACTTTGTAGTATGGTATGTTCCTTGTTGTAGTTTCCGTTCGGCCATGCTGAGGCCTTGTCACTTTTATTTCGTGTATGAACTTCTGGACGTGGCTTTAAATTAATGAATGTTTTTATTGTTCTGAATGCATGCAAGAAACCTGCTATGAGATTGTTATCACAAACGCTTAGTGAACTCGAGCCTCATCGCTCTAGTTCATTCGGACCTTCGTAACGTTCTCGCTTCCATTGCTTTTGGGAAGCGGGGAGTTACAATGTTTGTCCATTTATCATAACTGCCATGTCATAACTTCTTTGTCCTTAACTCAGTACTAGAAAGGACATTTTAATATCAATGGGAATATAGTTTGGTTTATCAAATATTCTTTAACTGATCATTTTGTCCAGTTGACTTATTTCTTTTAAGGATATTATAATTTTGTATTCTTCTTTGGTAAAACAGAAAATTACCTTAGTTTAGCATATGTTCATGATTTTTAAATATAGTTAAAATGGTTTTTATTCAACTATATCCTCCCACTATTTCTGCGATCATCATAAGCCATATAGATGAACGAATATAGTTATTTAATGGGATATGTACCCAACCACCCTGAGCTTCACAACCTTGAGAAGACTCAACAAGTTGGTCAACTCTGCGTTGGTAGATAATCTCATTATCAATCACATCATATGTGACTCCCTATTGGTTTTTACCCATAGTCACTTATGATCTTGAGGAGACTCAACAAACCATATAACTAGTCTAGTCGAACCCTTGTTTTTATGTCTAATATTAACTTACACCGATACTCGAGGAGACTCGACGTAGCGGTTTGGGTTAATACCAGACTATATGGCATGTATGATGGAGTCGGTTTCTAAAAGATACCATGTCATAGCTTGAGGAGACTCAATAACTATGACGGGCATCTTGTAGTCCCCTAATCCAAAAACAAGAACGGCTACGGCTAACCTTGAGGAAGATTTTTAATGTAATTGACTAGATATAATCGACGATGTCATATAATCATAATTCGCATCCTTGTGGTCCAACAGAACACGGCCAGGGATTTGGCTAGGTTATGATCATTATCCCCAGTCGAGTTAGGGTGATCCACAACACTAGTCAAAAAACACTAGACCGGATCATGGTCCATTGAATGAAACTTATTATTAATATGTGTCACATCGATTAGAACTGGTTTCATTAAAACTAGTTATTCCTATCAACTAGTTGAATCCTAAATTCGAAATTATTAGGATTGGTTAATAACTTTTATTAATGTCCTTATCAACTATAAGGATTATTATAATGCTATCCTAATCATGTATTAGGCATTTAAAGTTTAAGTTGCAACAATTTAAATCATAGCCTTTTGTTCAAAATTATTATTAGAACAATTAAAATAATAATTTGGAGAGGGCTACCCGAAACAGGAATTTAATTTGTTGCAACAATTTTTAAATCATAGCTAGTCCATAAAAAATTATCTTATAATTTTCTGGAATTTTTTAATGGGTATCCTAATAGTCTTTCTTGAATTCTCACATAATCAATAAGAACTAATATAACCATAAAAATTATCATCTAAACATTTTAGCATGATAATCATAGCAATTAAAATTATTTCATAAAATATTCTTGTTAAACATGCAACCTAAAATTTATCGCATAAGTTTAAGTTACATCAAAGATTATCACACAATTTTAAAGATTTAATTTTAAAATAAAATTAAATCTAATTTTTAAAAACAAATTTCGAAAATAAAACCATTGCTTTTGAAAACGACAATTTAAATAGTTTAAATCAAACCCCCATCTGATGGAGAAGCATGATGTATCATATACATTTTATAAATTGCAAATCGTAGATCATGTAGACCATAGCTCCGATACCATTGTTGGGTTTTCTGGGTCCTTATGGCATAAAATCGATGTCCAGCCTAAGTCGGTCGGACGAAGATATCAAATAAACAACGGAACAATCAACTTAAAACATTTTAAGTTCAAACCCTAAAGGGAACAAATCCTAGCCAAGATCTCTATTATCCCAGGGTTGAGTCCGACCAATCCCTAAGGATAGATCTATCTGACATTTGCAATTACAAACGCATGTTTAATTTAAACTACATACCTTTCAATTCGTTTCCGCAGAATACGAAGTGTCGTTATCAGCAACATTTCTTTGCCCCCGTGCCGCTTTTCCCAAGCCGAACCGCGTCCTGAGCCGCACCTCGTCTGGAGCCGAACCGCTTCCTAACCCGCACCATATCCTGAGGCGAGCAACACCTTTGTCGCCGAGCCAACCATGCGCCGAAGCAGATTTCACCTAGAATGGATCCTTCGTCAAGACTTCGAATCCAATCCGAGCTCCTTCGTAGCTTTTCTAAAGTCCGATCAGGAGCAAGGTAGAATTTAGGGAGAAAGGGAATAATTAATTTAAGCTCAGATCCGGGCTTGCTCATGTTTAATGGAGCTACTCAGATCTGGATCTTGGGACGAGTTTCAAGGAGGGTGGTAGACCCCTATTTATATAAGTGGCTGACCACTCCTCTTCACTCCATATTCGATGTGGGACTAAAAATTTTGGAGAAAAAATTAATTAAAGTTTGCCTTTTATAAAGGCCAAACTTTAGCGAATTTCTCCTCCCTCACCATTGATCTTCGCAAGTGATACAACCTATCAAATCAAAGAGGGTTGAACGGTGAACGCGTATGTAGAAACGACACGTCATTTCCAGTTCGTTTGACCCCTCAAACGAGTGTCCAAACATAGTCCAAAACTTGTTTTTTTGCAAAAACTACAACCGTCGCACAAAACTGGGTTAAAACCCCCTACTATGGCCTCAAGCGACCCACAATGCCAAATTTTGCTTTTTCACTGTTTTGGCTCTATTTTGTGCATTTGGTGTCCGTTTTTGACATGGTTTGAACCTGCGTTCAAAGCGGGACGATCCCGTCATCTAGGTAACCATCGTGTTTATTATATTAAATATGCACGTAATTTCCTTTGCATCATATGCAAAATTACCACATCTTATATTAATATCTATTTGCATCAAATACAAATGAACTGAGAGCATACATACTTTAATAGATGCGACCGCATTGTCTCCAATGACTCACCACGTCACTGCGTTCTTCTCTTCCTTCAGCTTATCATGATGCGGCCGTTTGGCTTTTTTGAACGCGACAGCGTGGCTTCATTTGGGCTGCTGTGATGTGTCCTAGTCGATGCGTGTTAAGGTATGTATGCCCTCAGTTCAAATGTATTTGATGCAAATGGATTTTAATATTAAAATAGA
Source organism: Scilla litardierei (assembly GCA_030789695.1). Lineage (NCBI taxonomy): Eukaryota > Viridiplantae > Streptophyta > Magnoliopsida > Asparagales > Asparagaceae > Scilla > Scilla litardierei. The sequence continues at coordinate 339,238 of JAULAV010007855.1, forward strand.
ATTAATTAAGTCGCAAAGTGTTTGCGATATAAGCTTTAGAACATTAATGATGTGGGAATTTTGCATATGATGCAAAAGAGAATTAAATATGTCGTAAAATATTTACGAGCATATTTAATATAATAAACGCGAGAAAAAGGTTACCTGGATGACGGGATCGTCCCGGTCTAAACGCAGATTCAAACGGCGTCCAAAACGGACGCCAATGCACAAGTTAGAGCCAAAACAATGAAAAAAGCCAAAAGGGGCATTGCGGGTCGGGTGCTTGCACCCGACCCCGTTGGCGCAACCTACGCCTGTTCAGGCAGGCATGTGCACCTGCCATGCGGGCGGGCGCCTGCACCCGTGGGGGCCCGGGCCTACTAGCAGCGGGCAGGGCCCTCCCGCTTCGCGCGGGCGGGACCGCCCGCTCGGCGCAGGGCACATGCTAAGCGCGCACTGCAAGTGCATACTCAGCACGTGCCCTGCGGGTGTTCTGCATGCATTGTGGCTTGTGGGGCCCCTGTGTGGGCCCCACACCTAGGGTTACAAACCCTAGGCCCTTTTTCTCTTGACAGCTGGAATTTTCAGTCGAAGATGGTTTTTGGCCAACTTTGGATGCTCGTTTGAGGGGTCAAACGGACTCAGAATGACGTGCTATTTTTTTCTACGTGTTCACCGTTCAACCCTCTTCACAAAGATGCGTGATATCATTCTTGGAGCTCAACGGTGAAGGAGAGAAAATTCGTCAAACTTCGGCCTTCCTGTATAGCAAACTTATTTGATTTTTCTTCTCCAAAAGTTTAGTCCCACATCTGAAATTAAGAAAGAGGAGTGGTTAACCGCCTATATAAATAGGGGCCTTGCCCCTCCTTGAAACTCGTCCCAAGCTTCAGATCTGAGTAGCTCCATTAAACGTAAGCAAGCTCAGATCTAAGCTTAAATTTAATATTCCTCTTTCTCCCTAAATTCTTCCTTGCTCCTAATCGGGCTCTAGCAAAGCTACGAAGGAGTTCGGATCGGATCTGAAGTCTTGACGGATGATTCACACAAGGTAAAACTTTCTTCGACACACAGTTGGCTCGGCGACAAGGGTGTTGCTCACCTCTGGACGTGGTGCGGTACAGGAAGTGGTTTGGCTCGGGACGAGGTACGACTCGGGACGCTGTTCGGCTTGGGAGAAGCGGCACGGGGCAACACTTTGGAGTGAAAGAAATGTTGCTGAAAACGACGCTTCGTATTCTGCAGAAACGAAGTGAAAGATATACAGTTTATTAACATACGTTTATAATTGTAAATGTTAGATAGATCTATCTTTAGGGGCTGGTCGGACCCAACCCCGGATAGTGGAGATTCTGGATAGGGTTTGTTCTCTTTAGGACTAGACTTAAAAAGGTTTTAAGTTGTTTTTCGCTGCTTTTATGTTTTTCGTCGTCCATCATACTTAGGCCGGACGTCGATTTTATGGCCCTAAGGACCCAGAAAACACATTAGTGGTATCAGGGCTAGGTTTACGTGATCTATGTTTTGCAATTATAAAATGTATGTGTTACAGCATGTTTCTCATTGACATGGAGGTTGTAAATTAAACTATTAAAATAGTGGTTTCCATAAGACATTTTATTTTCGAAAATTGTTTTTGAAAATTAGATTTAATTTTAAAATCATGTGATAATTTTAATAATTAGATCTTTAAAATTATATGATAATTTTTAATGTAACTTAAACTTATGAGATAAATTTTAATTTGCATATTTAGCAAATTTTATGTGATAATTTTTAGTTAATCTGTTATCATACTAAATTGTTTAATTGAAAATGTTTAATGGTTAAATTATTCTTGTTGATTATATGATAATACAAGAAAACCATTTAGGAAAGCCATAAAAAAGCTTTCAGAAAATTATGCGATAATTTTTTATTTACATGTTATGATTTAATAGTTGTTGCAACAAATTAAACTCCTAATACTTGATTAGTATTGTGAATGGAAATAACCAGAGTCAGTTAGGATTGCGGGTATCTTAGAGATACGCTCATATCTATGTATTCTATCTTTCTACTCTCCTATCATGCCTATACATAAAGGGCTGGGGGTTCCTCCCCCAGTAGTTGATTCATAACACGTTATCAGCATGAGCCTCTAAAAATTGTCCTCAAAATTTCTTTTCGTTCGTTGCGAAGGCGAAGGCGATAGGAGACGGGAGATCTACGAGCGCGATGCAAGGCTTCCTCAATCGAGCGTCTCATCCGCGTAGGGCTTCGTGCAACCGTCGCTATATCCGGAGGACGGATATTAGAGGTAAAAACACTAAAAACGATGTTTTTAATCATACGTATGATTGCTCTCCGCCTAGATCTCGCAAGATCGGTATGGGGATTGATTGTCGCCTTGAAAACGACGAATTTTTCATCCCAAAAATCAAATTTTTAGGGCTTTTGTTGTGTAAACCCCACCATGAGCCCGCCGGCGGCTTTGCCGCCGGCCACTCCCCTCCCCGCGTCGCGACCACCCCCCATTGCGGGAGGGGCGGCCGACGCCCGGCCAATACCCCCTTACGGGGGGCGGCCGTTGCCCTCCCCTGTAGAGGGCGGCCCCCTGCCCGCCGCCCTCCCCGAGCAACGGGGGGCGGCCCCGCCGCCGCCCTCCCCCTGCAGGGGGCGGCCGCCGTCGCTCCCCCTTACAGCGGGGGGCGGCCCCGCCCCACCGCCCTCCCCATGCAGCGGGGGCCCCGCCCACCGCCCCCTCTGCAGGGGGCGGCGCCTCCCCTCTATCCGCCGCCGACGGAAGAAAGGGGGCGGCGGCGGCTAACCCTAGCCGCCGCCCCCCAAAACCCTAGTGGGCTTTATCGGCCCATTTACAAAAAAACAAAAAAAACAAAAAAAATTGATGCCTTGCAGGCCTGAAGCCCGCAAACAAACTGCGGGCTTCAGGCCCGCAGGTTTCATTTTCAAATTTAAAAAAACAGAGAGAGAGAGAGAGAGAGAGAGAGAGAGAGAGAGAGAGAGAGAGAGAGAGAGAGCCTTGTGGGCCTGAAGCCCGCAAGCATAGTGCGGGCCTCAAGCCCGCGGGCATTGTTTCAGAAAAAATGGGGGAAGGCTAAAAATAAGCATTAAAAGGCTTTTTAGGCTAAAAATTAATTTTCAAAAGGGCGTTTTAAGGACCTATAAATTCGTGAAAAATCACGGTAATTTACGGGGCTATCATCGGGCATACACGAATTTTATTGAGGACTTTTGGGGGTTATTGGGATGATTTAAAAAAGGAAAACCATTTTCCTTCTACAACGAAAATGTTAATTTTGGGCTCTTATTCAATTTTATTGATTAAACCCACTCATTACAACCCTTGCATCGTAATGATATTTTCTTTACATGCTTTACATCACTGGCAAATTCTGTTGGATATTATATGCGTGGTTGTGCATTATATTTAACCTTAATAATTAGAAAGATCCTGCGACCGCTCTGCCGTTAGTCAACTAACCTAACGGTGTATGACGTTACCTAGTGATCCAATAATTATTAAGTGATTAAATTGTTTATCCATCTCTGCGAATATTAAATGCATGGGATGCCTGTTATGAAAATGTCTGATAAAAATTTTGATGAGCACAATATTTCTGCATGAATGGCTAAATGTGGTTTTTGGATCGGCTGTTTAAGTCCCACAGTTTATTTTCCACTTTTCTTTTATTTTTGAGAGACATTGTAGTGAGGAATTTATGTAAATGTCAAAGAAAGAAGACCAACTTCCATGGTGACGGAGGCCACGCTTGAAGCTGGAGATATCCTATGGGACCCACGGGGTTTCCAAAGTTGTATTTTCATTTTTAAAGCTGCAAATTTGTATAATTTGGACTGTGGACTTTAGACTCTTTCTTGTGGGACTGGCCGATCCACACATTTAGCTTTTCGTTAAATATTGCCTCCGCATGAAAAATTTTTCTATGATTAAATATTAATTCATGCAAGTTTGTGCTCTGCTAGATAAATGGCTAAAATTGCAAGCGTTGATTTCGAAGTGCTTGATGCATCAGGTAGAAACTATCTAAGCAGGCAGCTAGATGTAAAGTTTCACCTGCGGGCAAAGTCCCTCATTGCTGTTGTGACAGAAAAAGAAAATGTTAGCAATATAGAGAAGGCGCAAGCCATCATCTATATTGGCCGCCATGTGGACAAGACCTTAAAGGCCGAATACCTTACGGTCGAAGATCCACTTGAGCTATGGACTACCCTTGAGGACAGGTATAAACATCAGAAAGATGTTATACTCCCAAGGGCACGATACGAGTGGGAGAACATGAGACTGCAGGACTTTAAGTCCATTGCTGAGTACAACTCAGCACTTTTTAGCATCACCTCACGCCTGAAGTTGTGTGGTGAGAAAGTCTCAGAAGATCGCATGCTGGAAAAGACGTATACGTCTTTCCATGAAAAAGATGCAATACTCATGCAGCAATACCGTGAACGAAAGTTCACCAAGTATTCGGAGATGCTGTCATGTTTACTCATGGCCGAGCAAAACAAAGAGCTTCTTCTCGCCACTCACAATATGCGCCCTCTAGGCACTGCCCCCTACCAGAAGCTCACCATTCCTCTTCCTTCAAAAAGAAGAGAGATAATAAAAGAAAAGAAAGACCACAAAAAGGGGGACAACCGAAAAGAGCCAAGGGCCAAGTACAGCAGCGAAAGAATGAAGGGAAGCGCAAGTTCACCTGGCGCAGAAATGACAAAAAGAAAAATGATGCACCCCCACCCAAGAGGGATTGGGAAGACCAGTGCCACAGTTGTGGCATGACAGGCCACTGGCCCAAAGTGTGCAGGACCCTAGTGCATCTCCAGGAGCTTTACAAACAAAGCAAGAAAAATAAAGGTGAAATAAACCTGGTGACATCTGATGCTCCAGTCAAGTTCTCAGCTGACGACTTCGAAAATGATGACTTGCTTGATTAGCCTTTATTTTTATCTTAGCAATTTGTTTTGAGAATAATTTATGAGAGCATTTGAATTATGTAATTTGTTCTGAATGAAAATGTTTAGTAGACAATAAATGAAAAAGTTTATCTGAATATGCATGTGCCTAACGATTCATCTTTTAATAGATGAAACTGCTCTCATAAATGATTAGTAGACAATAAACACGTACGTTTTTTCAATACAAAACCCAATATCAGGGCCATATTGAAGATCCAGGGAATGCAACACTGTTGCCACCAAATGACACAGAATCAAAAGGATGCACTAATCTCTCCGAATTCCAAAAGAAACTTCCTAAGTTTCAAGGATATCTGTCTCAACAGATTTTCATTTGGAAACATCAAATGTAAATGAAAAACAAATTATTGTATGTAACGTCTCAAGAAAAAGTAGTAAAATCCATACTTGAACATTTTGAGAGCCTTACAGGCCTCTACCATACAAAGATTCGGAGAAAGGAAGCGGAATTAAACGGAGCACCTGAAGTGCCCAACATCAGCGGAGGTTTTACTCTGGCATGATAAGATTTGGCCACCCAGGATCAGTAATGATGCACTGCATCTTATCCTATGGGTATGACTTGAAGAACCAGAAGTTCTTCAGAAGGGAGAATTCCCTCGCATCCCTTACTATAAGGGAAACTAATTGCAAGGCCATCTCCACGAAAAGTTGAAAAAGAATCTCCACGCTTCCTCAAAAAGAATACAAGGAGATAGATGTGGATAAAATCCACCACCCCTAGTGGTCCATTTCGGTACTTCATTGTACTGACAAATGCATCCTCAGAACACTCGTATGTGTGTCTACTACAGACCCGCAACTTAGCTTTCCCAAAGCTATTGGCACAAAAATAAACATGTTGCGGGCACATTTCCCAGACAATTAAATGAAGAAAATAAGTCTGGTTAATGTTGGGAAATATACCTCCCGGTCATTTCAAGAGTACTGCCAAGTAACGTGAATAGAAAATGAACACATAGTGCCGCATGTTCATACCCAAATAGGGTCGGCAGAGTCACTGATAAGTAGACTCCAATGGATTGAACGTCCATTAAATCCAGATTGCCTATGGATGCATGGGGACATGCAAATTTTGCATGCTGCATCGTAAATGAAAATAAGACCCTCTGGAGGTCAGAGTCTCCAATGCAACTTGCATATGGAATGCCACCGAACATTTCTCATCTGAGAATCTTTGGTCGCGCAGTTTTAAATCCCCATTGCACCACCAAAGAGGACCAAAACGGTACTCAACATCGCCTAGGTATCCATGCAGGGTTTGACTCACCCTCACTTATAAGATACCTAGAACCCCAAACGGGGGACGCATTTAAGGCACATCTTGAAGACTGTGATTTCGATGAGACTAGTTTCCCCAAAATAGGCCCAGATACTGGAAAATCTAGTGCGAATCAAATGTTAAAGTGGGATACAAAAAGTCTGACCCACTACGATCCGGTAACAAAACAATGTGATGATAAGATCCTGAAGATCTTACACATCCAGAACACAGTTCATAGATTACCCGATTCGTTTACTGACAACCAGAAGATTGTCAGATCACACATCCCTGCTGCAAAAACTCCAGCTAGGATTGACATCCCCGAGAATGGATGCAACCCACCAGCAGCAGAAGTGGCCGATCCTCAACAGAAAAAAGGCAGACCACCAGGCTCCAAGGACAGAAACTCCTGGAGGCCTTAATACAATACTACCATAGGACAATGAGCTCATGTCCACACCCTCACCCTTCCCGGAATCCACTGCAGAGGAACTGCCGGGAAAAAGTGAAATTGAAATTAAATGTTGTACGTACTGGGGAGGTGTTGGACAGATAGAACATAAATTGTCGACAAAATATTCACGTATCATATTGCCATATACATCGCAAAAGCGATGATGTGTATAAATTATCGTTCCATACTCTGTTGCTTGAATGCAAACGTAGAGATTGGCCAAATGTGGAACGGTGCAATAAAAGATGAGCTGGACTCACTTATGAAACGTGAAATGTTCAGACCTGAAGTCCAGACACTAAAAGGTGTCAAACCTGTGGATAAAATAAGGTATTGCACATATAATAAAAATAAATACAAAATCGTACGCTATAAGATACAACCTATAGCCCAGGGGAAAATTTCGCTGAAACTAGGGATCGAACAAATCAAAATGAGCATGTCTCATAAATGATGCATCAAGTCTCCCTTAGTTATCAAAAGCGAATACCTTACGATTTGGCAAAGGAAAACTTTGGATACACTGTTATTGGATGTTGTGACGGCATACCTTCGTGGATACCTTGGTAAAGATAATTTCCACATTTCCTTAAAAGCCTGAATAGACCTCGGGACGTCTATTCTATCGAAGAACAACAATGAAAATAACGTACAACCAAGAGAATCGCTTAAGCAATGATTCCTACTGAAGGTCGTCTTTGCATCTGAGCAAAGAGCAGGATTTGAGATCATAGTTGTAAACAACTAAAATCTCATCGGATCTCCAGAAGAGAAAACCAAAACATTTGTTCAAGCCTGACTTTTAAAAATGAAATAAAAAGACCTAGGCAAATATAGAGTCATGGCTCATAAGAATCATGTTACATACGCCCAGAAGTGCGTTTAAGAAATTAAAGGGACCATTGTCATCCAAATTACACCTATGGTAGTATACTTAATGGATGTACAAAAACAACCCTTCCGATCGCTGGAAGAGAGGGAGGATATAACTGGTCATAAAGTCCCTTATCTTAGTGCTATCAGGCACTCCTGGCTAACTGCACGCCTCCCGATATAGCAGTTGCAGTAAACTCATTAGCCAGAGATAGTTGGCACCTAAAAGGGCCATTAGACCGGAGTTAAGCCTTTTGAGCTTCCTCCAAGGGTCAAAAGATTCAGACTTACAAAATGAAATATCATCCTCCAAATGTTCATTCAAATGCAGGTTTCAGGTCCAGTCCCTATACTGAGAAATCACAGAACGGGTACCCACAGTGGGATGGCCATCTACTGCAGATCTGCAAAGCAATTTATGAAGGCGACATCATCCTATCATTCCGAGATCCTCACCACACCAATGGTGTATTTAAGGGCGCCTGCTGGTACATCACATCCCAGTGACGATTGGGATAGAGGCTGGTATTGTGGAGCTGACCACATAGTCTGAAGACCACATCAGAGGCGACGATACTTAGCACACCTCTCCAGAGTTTTTGGATTCAGCAGCTGCTTAATTGTGATAACTTTGTAATCTGTGTATGTTTTCGGAATGTTGTAAATAGGAGCGATGAGATAAGCCTAATAGATCTGAAAGCCTAAGAGCTTTTACAGATCAGGGGGAGTTGAGGGAATTTGTACTCTTTTCCCTTAGCTATGGTTTTTCCCACTGGGTTTTCCATAGACAAAGGTTTTAATGAGGCAAATCACATCAACCTAGATCCTGAAGTATCCACCCCTCTGTGACACTTAGAATCCAGAAGTATTCATGAGCAGAGTCACTTGTACGAATCAGGGGGAGTTAAAGAGCGTTTGTACTCTTTTTCCTTAACTATGGTTTCTCCCACAGGGTTTTTCATAGCTAAATGTTTTAACGAGGCAAACCTCACCAACTCAGGATCCTGAAGTATCCACCCCATGTGAGACTCTTATTACGCTCAGAATCCCGAAGTACTCTTGAGCAGAGTTTACACCTATGGTTGGATAAGGGGGAGTGTTGTGAATGGAAATAACCAGAGTCGGTTAGGATTGCGGGTATCTTAGAGATACGCCCATATCTATGTATTCTATCTTTCTACTCTCCTACCATGCCTATAAATAAAGGGCTGGGGGTTCCTCCCCCAGTAGTTGATTCATAACAATTAGGATAGCCCTCTGCAACAAATTATTATTTTAATTGTTCTAATTATAATTTCAGTATGCTATGATTTAAATTGTTGCAACTTGAATTTTAAATGCCTAATACATGATTAGTATAGCACCGTAAAAATCCTTATAGTTGATAAGGACATTAATAAAAGTTATTAACCAATCCTAATACTTTCGAATTTTAGTATTCAAATAGTTGATAGGATTAACTAGTTTTTATGAAGCCATTTCAAGTCGATGTCACACATATGAAAAATTAGTATCCTTCAATGGACCATGATCTGGTCTAGTGTTTTTTGACTAGTGTTGTAGATCACCCTAGCTCGACTAAGGATAGTGATCCTGGCCTAGCCAAATCCCTGGCCGTGTTCTGTTGGACCGCAAGGATGCGAATTATGATTATGTAAAACCATCGATTACATCTAGTCAAATACGTTAAAAATCTTCTTCAAGGTTAGTCGTAGCCCTCCTTGTTTTTGGATTAGGGGACTAAAAGACGCATGTCATGGTTGTTGAGTCTCCTAAAGACATGACATGGTCTTATTTAGAAACCAACTCCATCATACATGCGATGTAGTCTGGTATTAACCCAAACTGCTATGTCGGGTCTCCTTGAGTATCGGTGTAAGTTAATATTAGACATGAAAACAAGGGTTCGACTAGACTAGTCATTATGGTTTGTTGAGTCTCCTCAAGATCATAAGTGACTATGGGTAAAAACCAATTGGGAGTCAAAAGTGATGTGATTGATAATGAGATTATCTACCAACTGCAGAGTCGATCAACTTGTTGAGTCTCCTCAAGGTTGTGAATCTCAGGGTGGTTTGGTCCCTCTCCCATTAAATAACTATATTCGTTCATCTATATGGCTAAAGATGATCGCAAAAATAGTGGGAGGATATAGTTGAATAAAAACTATTTTAACTATGTTTAAAAATCCTGAACATATGCTAGACTATGGTAATTCTGTGTTTTACCAAAGTGGAATCCAAAATCGTATTATCCTTAAAAGAAATAAGTCAACTGGACAAAATGATTAGTTAAGGAATATTTGATAAACCAAACTATATTCTCATTGATATTAAAGTGTTCTTCCTAGCACTGAGTTAAGGACAATGATTTCCTTAAGCTCTAAAGTCTAATACAATAAAAGCACGCTACTTAACACTCGCCTCTATAAGCATGGGCAGCTTGAACATGCTGATGTTTAAAGCACGTTTCTCCGTACAACTTGTTATGTCTTCTCAAGGTTGTACGAAAAACAGTTTCAATCCGCAAGCTTCGAAACTTCGATCAAACTGTTTGACTCGAAGATGAGTGTAAGAGCTGTGCAAGACCATGTATCCAAATTAGATCTTGAGACGAACAACTTGTTGAGTCTCCTTAAGGTTGTAAAGCTCAAGTGTCTGGATGCATGTGATGCTTACATGGCTAATATTTGTGTTAAGACAAGAAATGTCTAAATGTGATTTAGAAAGGACAAGGCACTATGGAAAATTCATTGAGAAAGAATATTTGGTCTATCATAAGAAAAGGCATAATATGAGGAACTGAAAATGGGACATGTTTGATGTCTAAAATTTCAGAATAATTGTTATACAAAGGAAAAGATAGTCTCACATATTGGTTAATGAACAAAATTTGTCTTTAGGCCATATGGGACGTATATCACACCTGGAGAATGTCGTCACATTACTTTAGAAGAAATGTTTTGATGTGATTATTTTGTATAACGATGATGTATTAAGAGTTAATACATGAATGCGCTAGTTAGTAACACAACTTATCTGTGGCAAAAGACTAGGCCGTACCAAAGAGACTAGGCTTGACAAGTCATATAAAGAGGGGTCTCTCGACCTATCATATTATGAGTCGAAAGGCACTTGTAAATCTTGTCTCAAAGGTATGATGGCCGAAACTCCTTCTGTAGGACAGTGGGAGAATGAGTTGGAGAAATAATGGTCGCATACATACGGATGTATCCGGATCCAAGTCTTAATTAGCCATGATATGGTGTTCTTATTTTATTTTGAACACATGTTCTTGATGAAACGCAAGTCTGATGAAATAGAGAACAAAATGACAAAAGTATTTGAACCGCTTCGATCAGATCGAAGAGTCGAATACTTAACTATATAATTTTTACATAATTAAAAGAAAATATGATTTTCTCTCAGGAGAAGTCTCTTAACACGTCGGTATGTTGGAGAGCATGAATCGCACTCTGTTAGACTTGGTGTGATACATGACTAGTGACTCTGAGTTACAATCCTCTTTCTGGGTTAAGCCCCAGATTATTAATGCCTAGGTTCTTGATAAGGTTATATTAGAACCTTATAAATATAATATTCATCAAATTAATCGTTAGGAAATCACAGGGTTACTCGAGCCTCGTGAGATGAAGGTGTCGAGCAAAATATCATAGTTGATGATTGCCTAGTCAACTTCCAAGAATCCATTCAGAGTAGGAACTATGATAAATAGTTTGATGCGATCTGAAAAATGTCCTTACACGTAAATAAGGTATGAACCTTTAGAAGACGTGCCCAAAGGAAGTGTTCCCTTCGGCTGCAAGTGAATTTTCAAGACAGAAGATTGGTGCAGAAGGAAAATAGTGAAGTACAAGTATGCTGGTTGAGTATGGTTATCATCAGAACTCTTATATGATGAAACTTTCTTGCCAACAGATGTGTACAGATCTGTTCAGATCAAACTCGATGGCAAAGCTCATGATGACCATGAATATTGGAATATGTTTGTTTTCTAAATATGATTTAGAAGAACAAACTTATAGAGTTTTCAACATCAGTGGGAGAGAATAAAAGCCATGCGACGCATCAAAGAGCCGAAACATATGTTTAGACAAAGTGGTAAAAGAGTTTGACACTTTATCAGAAATAACTATGAACCGTGCAGATGACAAGTGACTATTTTGGATTATTCTCGTAGAAGACGACAAGCTGGATGATATCCAAGCAAGGAAAAATTTTATGGATTTCAATAGACCAAGGAAACGATTTGGATAAGATTCAAATCTGTAATCTAGTGGAACCTAGAACCCCTTAAGTTTATACTGAAGATGGTTTAGCAGATCCACTCACGAAGACTCTACCACATAAAGTCTAGAGAAACTTATATGTAAATACGGTATGAGATACCGGGATAAATGGGCCTGAGTTCCAATGAGAGATGGTGAGAGATGGGTATGCCATCGAGGCAATTCATCCCTGTGTATATATACAAACATCTTGTTCGTAATAACAGTAAGCTATTTGGTAAGAATTTACATAAGTTTATAATAGTGTGGTCTTCATTACAACTTAGGTATAGTCCTAAGACTTTATGCAAGGTCAAACATGTATTAAGATGGAGATCTCAATCGTGGAAAAGTGTTTGACCGATTGTAGCATAGGTCTAAATCCATTTGTGGTCATAGATGTTTCGAGAAAGGGATATCGATACATTGGATAGACCATTGTGTCTTAGTCTTCACCATGTAATGGTGACGATGATCTCATGGTCGTTTGACTTGGCAAAGTCGAAGACGAAACACAGGTGCTCATTGGAGAATGAGTTCATTGAACGACCCATCGAGAGTTATCAAATGGTTAACATTGACTAAACTGTCAATGATAACTCTCGGTGATGATAGGCAAGTTGGTCCTCAGACTTGAGGTCATTGTACGAACCTGTACGTGAATGGTGTCACTTAGATCTCTGATCTAGCCTCGGGGCAAACCCCGTTGAATGGTCTTTAGTTGGGTGACATTTGAAGCGTTCAAGGAGAGTAATGACCAAGATAGGATTCGTCTCTCCCGGTCAAGGGGAGTTAGTGTCGCACGTGTTAGTTCGATCTTTAGTATAAACTCTGGTCACAGTATGTTGGATGTAGTCCAATATTATTTAACTAAAGGTCGAGGGAGACTAACCGGCTTCGAGTTATTGGGGTTGACAGTTGACCCCATACCATAGGCTTGACTAAGCGGCATAGTTTTGACGAATGGACTAAAACTGCGGTATTCATCACGGACACAGTCAGGGTGGTCCCAACAATACTCATGTCAATGAGTTAACCACATAAGTATGATACCAAAACATGGACGTCAACTGCTGCTTATGGTCACTACCGTCTGGGGTTTCGAGCCCCACATGTAGTAGGGTCATGTTGTAGGGTCTCACACAGAGTGAGACATTCGTCAAGTAATAAGAAGAAATTAGGGAGAAAATGCATTTGATCCAAGAGACAGAAAACTGCAAAGAGTTTGCATATAGCTTCTGGATTCAGGATAAATGATCCTGAGTGCAAGTACGTGATGTTGAGGGATGTAAGCCCTCAGTTCTTGGTGTTTGGACTACTGGTCCAAAGACTTTGCGTTTCAAAAGTGAGTCCAGCTCTACTCATATTGCTTCGTTCCACTTTGGCCAATCATCTCTGCGGTTTATTTAGCTAGAGATAGTGGATCGATATCATCATCGCATTTAGCTGCGTGAATAGCAATATCGAACGTGAATTCATCGTCGACGACAGTGCTTTTTCTGTCCAGTACCTCCCGAGTACGTACAAATTTTTATTATATTTCTCCCGTATTGTCCTATTCGGGGGACTTGAAGGAGAAGAGAGGTTACTGGTCCGAGCTCAGCATCCTGTGGTAGGATATTCTTTATTTCTCCAGGCATATTCCTCTTACGAGGGAAGTTATCCTTGGATCTAGGCAGTCTTCCTCTTATTATTTGATGTATGGCCGATTCTGCTGCCGGTGGATTGCACCCATCTTTGGAGATGTCAATCCCAGCTGGCGTATTGGCAGCAGGGACGTGTGATCTGACAATCTTCTGGTTGTCAGTAAAATTATCCGGGAGTAAATGTACTGTATTCTAAAGATGAAGGATCTTCAGGATCTCATCTTCACATTGACTAATACATGGATCATAATGAGACAAAGTCTTAGTGTCCCAAGAAATGATCTTAGAAGCTTCAGGCTTTTGGTTTGTGAGCCTAGTCTGGAAAATTTTATTTTTATATATATATATATATATATATATATACATATATATATATATATATATATATAAAGATGCATGTATCAGTACTATAAAGCACCGGAATGATTAACTTGATGGGTGAATTGGCCCACAACTGTCTCCATGTATTCTCTCCAAGAAGCTAGGAGACTCAAATCCCTCCTTCGGGTGGGACGGTCTCCTGATTAGTTTTAACTTTATAACATAGTGGACTAGGAAAATCACCCTTTTGAAGAATCTTCAGGATCCTCAAATTATGTCAACGAGATTGGGTTATGATGCGGTACATCATTACCGATCCTGGGTGACCTAGTCTATAATTGCCAGAGACTGAATTCTGGTGATGTATGACACTGCTGGTGCTATATCAGCTTAGATTCTATAGGTTGTATGTATGTTTGATAAAGGCTCGACGAGAGTCCTTTAAAATGTTCTAGGATGGTTTTAATACCATCCTTATGACGAATAACATACAATTATTCAACACTATTGAAATCATCAGTTTCCAAGTAATATCCGTTTAAACGGATGTCCTTGAAACTTAATAGATCTCTGTTTGATTATGGAGAAAATAAAACATCTTTTATTATAATTTGTGTTTCGTTTGGAAGCAATAAAATTGCTTCACCCAATCCTTCTATTATATTATTTAGTCCCGAAAATATAGTGACGTGACCATAATAATTAAGATGCTATTAAAATAGCATCTATCAAGAAGGATCTTGTGCGTGAAGGCACTATCAATTAGGCAGTCACAATTCATCTCTATCTCTTGAAAAGAATGTAAAACGTTTTATTAAAAAGTAAAACTACATTCGATTTAAGATAAAGAAGGACATAATCAAAATATTAATGATAATGGATGAAAAGATGACTAAATTAGCTTTAGTCAAGGAGGTCGTTATTCTCGAAATCTTCGGTCTTGAACCAAGTTGGAAGCTGTATATCCACCAAATTTGTTTCAGAGGAAAGCTTCCAGCTCGCCATATACAAATCTTGGAGGTGGCCTGGGGCACGACAGACCCTGGACCAATGTCAATATGGCGTATGTTATGAGTGGCCAGTAGGAGGTCTCTGTTCTGTTCTGCCATAAGAAGGCATGAGAGTAAATCAGAGTACCTCGTGAACTTGTGTTCACGATACTGTTGCATGAGAATAACATCCTTCTCATGAAAGGATGTATATGTTTTCTCAAGCATGTTGGTTTCCGAGACTGGTTCACCACACTACTTCAGGCGTGAGGCGATGTTATCGAGAGCTGAGTTATACTCAACAACAGACTTGAAGACCTGCAGTCGGAGATTTTCCCACTCATAACATGCAAAAGGGAGGATAACATCTTTCTAATGTTTGTATATGTACAGTTCATGAGGGTCTTCTACTGTCAGATATTCGTGTAGTGACCCTGTGCTATGAGGAACAAACACTAGAGGGGGGTGAATAGTGTTTTATAGAATTATAAGGAATTTACGCCAAATAAAACCCTACTTAACCAAAAATGTGGAATACAATAATTGAACAACAACACAAGCAAGAATGCAATGTTAACATGCAATCTACCCTGGTTCGGTACCACACAAGTCTCCCCGACTTGTTCCCGGTGCCCTAATCCAGCAACACCCAGATCCCCTCCGGATACTCTAGTAAAACCACTAGAGCATTCCTTAGCCCACTTGCGGAAACCCCACAGGTGCAATCGACCTACAATCGATGTCCGTGTATCCCACAATCCGGGAACACGCAAAGACCTTAGTCCCACAACCTGGAACAAAGCACACTCTCACAAACCGAGAGCAAAACGAAATCTTGACTCCCACAACTTGGGATCAAGCCAATCTCTCACCAACCGTGAGTATACAACAAATATGAAGTATAAAGAATGAAATATAAAACTTCTTACCACAAAATCCTATGCCTTGAGAAATACTTACCAAAATAGGGCAAGAATGGATTTTGAGGAAGTTGAGATCACCAAACCCTAGTGACGTGTGCCCCGGCTTGCTAACCGCAAATGGCCGGGGGATCCGCGTGGGGGTTTAGATATTTGTAACCGCAAGCGCACGGTGTTGTAGTGTGGCTTGGAGGTCGAACACAGGGAGGCTAGGATGTGCTTGTGTCAAGGAGGACCAAAATCACCCCGTGGGTGAGCTAGCCCGAATCAATTGATGGGTTGTCACGGAAAGGAATGCAAGGTATGAACAATAAGAAAATAAACCCGGGACTTTGGTTTCCACTCCAACGAGCGACTCTCACCGATGCGGCCTACGGGTAGGATGGCGATCGGAATTACGGTCTAATGGTGAGACGTTGCCTCTGAAAGTGGTACCGGCATCCCATGGGCCCGATATTCCGGTCGGTGCCCAGGATGATACACCGGACTTCCCGGATTCGATCAGTGGGCACTCCCGTGTCCATTAACACTGATCGATTTCGGGAGCACTAAGCTCGCAACGATAACTCTCAACGTCTCATCCTGCCGCTCCCGCGCGCTAGGATTCGGCGTCTACGCTAAGGGCGTGAGCTATGGCTAGGGAGTCAACCGCCAAGTTTATTCCCCCTTGGCCCAACGGTCAAAGGAGGTCTTTTTCCCGCCGATGACAATGAAACACCCCGTGTAACCGTTAGATTCCTAATCCCTATCGATTTCCTAACCCTATGGATACATCGGGAAGAGCCCCCGAAGGGGTTTCCGCCAAAATCCCAGATTTGGGAACTACTCACAAATATTCATTAAAAAGCGATCTAAACGAAAATAAACCGTTGAAATCATAAGCAGACGATTGGAATGCGGAAGTAATAGAGCAATTAAGATAATACTAAAGTTTAAGAAAGATCCGAAAACTTACAATAGAACAGTAATTACAGCCGTCACAAATAGGAGAAAACAGTAAAAACTAGCAGCTCCCCATTTCTGGAACCCTAGGGGTCCTATTTATAGGATCTCGTATCACCCCGATCGGTTGACAAGTCAACCGATCGGGTGATCCGTTATAGATAATAAACAGAAAACGGCGAACTTTCACCCGGTCATATAAACCGGTCGGGTGAGTTCTTGGAGTGACCGGTTCGATCTTGGCGCCATCGGGTGAAGGGATCGGTTGGGTGTCCGTGTCTCCGGCTCCTCAGCATCAGCTACAGATGAACCGATCGGGTGAGAGTCACCCGATCGGTTGGAATTTGGCTCGAGAAGACAGAGAGTTGGCCCCCGTTGAACCGGCCTGTGAACCGGTCGGGTGACTTCCACTTGAGCTCCGGCTGAGACCGGGTGGTGCACGCGTGCATCACCCGATCGGTTGGAGATGACCAACCGACCGGGTGAGGGGCTGAAAGATGTAATCTTCGTCGGTTGACCCCCTGGATCACGCGTGACTCCTCCCGTTGCTCCAGGGACTTGAGATATCGTCGTTAAACGTCCCCTACGCATGCAATCTCCTGCAAACATGGAGAAACAAAGAAAAGTGAAAGAAAACGAGAAAATACGAGAAAACGAATAAAAGACGGCGGAAAATACGGAGAAACACAAAAGAAAACGTGCGTGAATATATGAAATATAAACGCACGTCAAAATCCCCCAAGCTGAACTCTTCCTCGTCCTCGAGGAAGACGAGTGAGAGTAGGAGCTCGGAGGGGAAAAATAGAGAGAGAGAGAGAGAGAGAGAGAGAGAGAGAAAGAAAACTCTATATCCTAGATCGTCCGTCAGAGCCAACAAAATCAAAAACGACACACCAAGCGAGCAAACGTCAAATCACATCACTAAACCTAGGAAAACGAGTCCAAATAAGTGTCGTGGGCCCACGCGGTGAAGCGCGTGTGAGTGCGGTCGTGTGCTAGCAAATGGTGTTGCTTTCTACAATGTGCTATGAGCTCATATACGCAAATCCAGGAAATGACCCAAATACCGATTCGAATTTGAAATTGCGGTGAATATTAGTTCAAGCATGCATGAGAAGAGTATAAGAATAGAAGCGTATCATGCATCGGGGATTCCACAACTAGGGTTAAGGAGATCACGCCACTATAGCCTAGATACTAGCTAAAAAGTTCCTAAGCCAAGTGTTTTCGATAACGATGGGGGTTGAGATGATGTGGAGTAGAACACGCTGTGCAAATTCTCGCCTTCCCTTTATTCTCGGTAGATAGGATAAATATTCACACTTGAAATTTTTTGGGTTTTGGGTATTTGTATTTTTTTTGGCTTTTTGGCTATACAAAATTTTTCTTTTCTTTTCTTTTCTTTTTGGGTTTTTCTTTTCTTTTCTCTTTTTTTGGATTTTTGGGTTTTTGGCTATACACATGTGTACTCTCCCAAGTGGGGAGAACGGTACACGACGAGGGGATTTGCACCAAGTAAAACAAAAAAGAAGTCGAAATCTAAACACTTGGGCAAAGGAAACTATTCTCGCTAAATAGAGCATAGGCTAAATGGGTTATCCTAGTCCTTAATTGTGGAATCCCGACGCATGCGAATTGAAATATACGATATAAATATAGCATGCAAATAGTAGAAGCAAATACTGCATATTTAAATCGAAGCATGATAATCTAGGGGTCATTCCTGGACAGGTATATAAAGTAAAATCACAAAGTAGAAGCACACCAAACAGATAGGCACGACGCACGACTCACAAAAAGCTAAGTGGACCCACGATGCGTGAAATGCAAGAGGACTCGAAATCCTAGGGTCAGTGAGTGTGATTGTCGATGCCATGCTAGGTGTGTGTGACTTTGTGGCGATTCATCATAGGGTTCATCTCTAGGAGAAAGAGATAAAAAGAAGAGAAGAGAAAAAGGGAAAAAAATAAAAAAACACGATGAAAACGACACAAAAACGAAAAAGAAGGACTCAAATGGCGCACATAGTGCGACTCCCCCAAGCTGAAGTTTGCATTGCCCTCAATGCAATATGAGTGAGTACGGGAGGGCAATGAAGATGGGGGGAATACGCACCGACACAAAAAGAAATGAAAACGAGGAAAACACAGAGATGAACCTAAAAATAAAGAAAGATCAAAATCAAAATCAAACGACACGAAAATAGAAATAAAACTACACGACACGACACTCAAAAGGGGAAAAACAAGCACACACACAAAAATGTGAAAAACAACAAAACACGACAACACACCAAAATAGACGTCCCCCAAGCTAGACATGATAGTGCTAGCAAATAAAATGTGATCGTGAAATGCAGAAATATGCAAGGGGGAGTCAAAAAACAATAAAAAGTGCAATCAAAATAAAAAATAAAAAAGGAAGTGATGCGACACGTGAATCGGTCCCCCTTGACAGAGAAAAAGCAGGGCCCCGAAAAGACAGATGGGCACAAATACGGGGGGTGGGCAAAAGCGGGAAAGAAAAATCAAGCAGGGGCACCACCCTCTGGGGGTGGTGATGGGGGCCTGCGCTAGGGTCCAGGAGTCGTGGGGGTGGAATGTGGAGCTCGGAGACATCGGGTGGGTCTTCACGGATGTGGCGAATGAAGCTTTGAAGAAAGGGGAGGTCTCGGTCGACGGACTCCTCGGTTATCCGACCACCCTGTCCAGCTAGGAGGATCATGGCCGTGAATCGATCGGCTTGGTCGTCGGCTTGGAATTGAGCGGGGGTAGATGGGTTGGAGGTGGTGGTTTGAGTGGGGGGCTGTGTGCGACGAGTACGACGGGTGGGCCTAGGGTTCGAAGAGCTGGTGTCGGTGGGCTTAACATGGAGGGGAGGCATTATGCGAGTGTCGTGTGTGTGCGTGAGTATGTAAAAATACAATGAATAAACACAAACACGACCAACGAGCAAATGGGGTATTTTAGGGCAAAATTAAAATTGAGTTAAGGAGCGAGTTTACCCAAATGGGATAAAGATCGTTGCTCGTAGACGCCCCGATGCTACTCGATAGGAGCACGCTGTGAAGCCGCGGCGATTTCTTCAGCAAGTTTCGAAATTGGGGAAAACGGGTGAAGGTTAGGGTTTTGTGTGTGGGTGGAATCAGGAGAATGGAGAGAAATCGATGGTGGGATGGATAGGGAGATGGGGGGAGCCGATCGAGGTTGATTTTAGGGAAGAAAGAGGTCAGGCGCAAGAGGAGGAGGCGAAACGTCGGTTCTGGATTCGAAAATGGCGAGTGCAGAACGAACGGGTGGTCGGGGGTATTTATAGGGTTTTAAGTCGAACCGATCGGGTGACTTGTCACCCGATCAGTTGACTGTTAGGTCGATATATTCTTGCCGAAGAAGTGCTACAGGCGAACCGGTCGGTTGACTTGTCAACCGATCGGTTGGCCGCTCCACTCATTTTCCCGAGAATTGAGGGTTGCTCACCCGGTCGCCTCAACCGATCGCGCTCAAACTCAACCGATCGGTTGATATTCCCCAAAAATTTCCCGAGAATTCTCCCCAGATCACCCGGTCTCTCACCCGGTCTCTCCATTCTTCAACCGACCGGTTCCTTTGGGGACAGTTGCGGCTTGTATCTGATACATCCCAACCGATCGGTTGAGTTATCAACCGATCGGTTGGGGCTTTGTTTCCTGTAAAAACCAACAGATTGTCTAAGTCCCTGAACGGATGTTCTCGCGGCCGATTTTATTTATAAAAATAGATAAAATAAAGTAAAAAAATAACACTAAAAAGCGGGGCAAAAGTTTAGAGCATGGGTTGCCTCCCATGAAGCGCACTTGTTTAACGTCGTTGGCTCGACGCCCGCAAGTGATGTTCACGGTGGTTGATACGGGTGATGCCTGAAGTTCGGCATCTCTTCTTCATTGGAGCTTACGGCCTTTGGAGTAGTCAGCGGTTGGAGAAAGATTTGCTCGACTACCCTCTCCTTGTTTTTGGGATCCGGGGGCTTCTCTTTCGTATTGGCGCTTACCGCCATCTTCTTAAGGATCTGGACCTCGTCTTTGGTGAGGCACATGGGTTCTTTCCCCGTTCTCCTCGCAGGAGGAGCCTTGGGGAACCCGGGAGGGGTTGTACGTGCTGCACTCGCTTTCCCAGCAGCATCATTGTTCTTGGGGCCGTATTGGTCTTCTGAATTCCCCAAGTCATCGGGGGGGTTTCTTAAGAGAATCTCCAAGGAGCTCTCCTCAGTAGCTTTATCTTCTTCCACCTCAAGCAAATTACACCGAGGGTCATCTGGGGGATCGGGATACTTCATGGACAACCCCAGATCAAATTCAACCTTTTCCCCGCCGACGTTTAGCGAAAGTTTTCCGTTCTTCGCATCAATCAAAACGCCAGCAGTGGCCATGAAAGGCCGTCCCAAGATAATGGGAGTGTGCGCGTCTTCAGGCATGTCCATGACAACGAAGTCCACTGGCACATGCACCCCTTTTACATTAACGGGGAGGTCATCCACAATCCCCACCGGATATTTGACCGACCGGTCAGCTAGTTGTAGGGTCATACCGGTGGGCTCCAAATCACCCATTCCTATCCTTTTATACATCGACAAGGGCATCAAACTTACACTCGCTCCGAGATCGACGAGTGCACGATGGATCTTTACTGCCCCGATCGTGCAAGGAATTGAGAAGCTCCCCGGGTCTTTAAGTTTCGGCGGATTTGCCCTCTGGATGAGAGCGCTACACTCCACCGTCAACACTACTTTCTCCCTTCTAGACCCTCTCGTCACCAAATCCTTCAGGAATTTTGCATAGGAGGGGATTGTTTCGATTGCTTCCAGGAAGGGGATTTGCAAGCTCAGATCCTTGACCATGGCGAAGAACTTGCCATATTACTCGTCGATTTTGGCCTGAGCTAACCGTTGTGGAAAAGGCACAACGGGTTTGAACACTTTCGGGCTCCCTTCCTCGTTCTTCTTCTTCTCTTCTTCAGAGATTCCCTCCGGAGTCGTAGGATTTGATGACGAAGCACCGGCGTCATTTGATTTTTTGATCGGTCGCTCGACGACCAACGGTGCTTCCGGTCTGTTAGGGGGCACTCTAGTAGGAATTTGTGTCCCGCTTCTCAGAACGATAGCGGACACATTTGCGTGCTCGTGCACGAGTGTCGACGTTTGGGTTGCTCCCCTCGGGTTCACCTCAGGTTGTGGCAGTAATTAGTTTTGTGACCTTGAAAGGTTCGCCACTTGTAACCCCAGCTGGGTTACTTGGTCCGTGAGGGCCCGTTGACCCATTTCCAGCTTTTGATTGATCTTCTCCTCGTTGGTTATATATTGAGTCAAGAGAGACTCAACCGGAGAGACGGCCCTCTGTTGGCCATACTGCTGCTGCTGCTGGATTGGCTGCTGATTCCTGGGGGCGTAAAATTGTTGCTGAGGTTGTTGCTGATATTGTTGCTGCTGAATCTGACTCTGATGTGGCCTAGTCGGCTGATATGTTTGTTGATGTGGCTGCTGAGGCGGCGAGGGCTGGAATGGTGGCCGGTAACAAAAGTTAGGGTGGTTCCGGTTGTTTGGAGAGTAGGCCAGGTTGGAATTGGTTCTTGGTGGATACGGCGCATTTCCCGTGGGGTTGTAAAATAGTGCGCTCGCCTGGTCCAACGGTGGTGAGACGTCACCACCGTCGAATTCCCCAAAGAATTCGGATTCTACCGCTGAAATCTGCTGTGTACACGCCCCACCGGCTCCTACCATCAGTGCGGAGATCTGGGTTGAAAGCAAGTCGAATTTGCTTGAAAGTTTGTCGACGTCCTCGACTCTGTGTATACCCCCAGACCTGGGTGTGGCTCTCTTGTCACACCACCGCTCATTGTTGGATGCCATATTTTCCAGAATATGTCCGGCATCTTCCTCGCTCCTTAACATCAAGGAACCCCCAGCCGCGGCGTCCATAGAAGATTTTAGGTCATCCCTCAGCCCATTGTAGAACAGATTAATAATCTGCCACTTCGGAAGCTCATGGTGAGGGCATCTTCTCTGCATCTCCTTGTATCTCGTCCAAGCTTCATGCAAGGACTCGTGGCTGGCCTGGGAGAAGGAGGAGATCTCACTCCTCAACTTCATGGTCTTCCCCGGAGGAAAGAACTTCGTCAGAAAAGCGTTGGAGAGCTTCTCCCAGGTATTGAAAGTGTTGGGGTCCTTCCCCCTAAGCCATTGCTTGGCTTTGTCTCGCAACGAGAAGGGGAACAGCTTCAGACGGATCGCCTCAGTCGTGACACCATTAATCCGGAAGGTGTCACATTTCTCCAAGAAGGAGTCTAGATGCTCGATTGGGCTCTCCATGGGTGCACCCGAAAACTGGTCCTGCTGGATCCATGTCACCAAAGACGGCTTTAGCTCAAAGCTTTGGGCCGTAATAGCTGGAGAACGGATGGCGGAAGTGGACTCGATAGATGGCATCGAGTACTCCAACATGGACTTGTAAGGTGGGGTGTTCTCCTCCATGGATTCGAGGTCCTCTCTTCTTCGCTTCTCAGCGGCCAAGCGCCTAAGGGTGGCGTTAATCTCTGGATCAACGGGGATCAAGTCGTCGAGACTTCTTGAACTCATGCGCATGAAAAACAACAAACACCCGTGAAGCGACAAGTGGGAAAGAAACAGATAAGATAAGAAATAAAAAGAAGAAAATAAAAAGGAAAAAGGAGAATGCGAAAATTATCACGAGGTAGGGATAAGAGCTAGACACTAGGGTTCAAGAGATCCTAAAATAACAAGCACGTTGCCTCCCCGACAACGGCGCCATAAACTTGACGTGTGCCCCGGCTTGCTAACCGCAAATGGCCGGGGGACCCGCGTGGGGGTTTAGATATTTGTAACCGCAAGCGCACGGTGTTGTAGTGTGGCTTGGGGGTCGAACACAGGAAGGCTAGGATGTGCTTGTGTCAAGGAGGACCAAAATCACCCCGTGGGCGAGCTAGCCCGAATCGGTTGATGGGTTGTCACGGAAAGGAATGCAAGGTATGAACAATAAGAAAATAAACCCGGGACTTTGGTTTCCACTCCAACGAGCGACTCTCACCGATGCGGCCTACAGGTAGGATGGCGATCGGAATTAGGGTCTAATGGTGAGACGTTGCCTCTGAAAGTGGTACCCGGCATCCCATGGGCCCGATATTCTGGTCGGTGCCCAGGATGATACACCGGACTTCCCGGATTCGATCAGTGGGCACTCCCGTGTCCATTAACACTGATCGATTCCGGGAGCACTAAGCTCGCAACGATAACTCCCAACGTCTCATCCTGCCGCTCCCGAGCGCTAGGATTCGGTGTCTACGCTAAGGGCGTGAGCTATGGCTAGGGAGTCAACCGCCAAGTTTATTCCCCCTTGGCCCAATGGTCAAAGGCGGTCTTTTTCCCGCCGATGACAATGAAACACCCCGTGTAACCGTTAGATTCCTAATCCCTATCGATTTCCTAACCCTATGGATGCATCGGGAAGAGCCCCCGAAGGGGTTTCCGCCAAAATCCCAGATTTGGGAATTACTCACAAATATTCATTAAAAAGCGATCTAAACGAAAATAAACCGTTGAAATCATAATCAGACGATTGGAATGCGGAAGTAATAGAGCAATTAAGATAATACTAAAGTTTAAGAAAGATCCGAAAACTTACAATAGAACAGTAATTACAGCCATCACAAATAGGAGAAAACAGTAAAAACTAGCAGCTCCCCGTTTCTGGAACCCTAGGGGTCCTATTTATAGGATCTCGTATCACCCGATCGGTTGACAAGTCAACCGATCGGGTGATCCGTTATAGATAATAAACAGAAAATGGCGAACTTTCACCCGGTCATATGAACCGGTCGGGTGAGTTCTTGGAGTGACCGGTTGGATCTTGGCACCATCGGGTGAAGGGATCGGTTGGGTGTCTGTGTCTCCGGCTCCTCAGCATCAGCTACAGATGAACCGATCGGGTGAGAGTCACCCGATCGGTTGGAATTTGGCTCGAGAAGACAGAGAGTTGGCCCCCGTTGAACCGGCCTATGAACCGGTCGGGTGACTTCCACTTGAGCTCCGGCTGAGACCGGGTGGTGCACGCGTGCATCACCCGATCGGTTGGAGATGACCAACCGACCGGGTGAGGGGCTGAAAGATGTAATCTTCGTCGTTTGACCCCCTGGATCACGCGTGACTCCTCCCGTTGCTCCGGGGACTTGAGATATCGTCGTTAAACGTCCCCGACGCGGGCAATCTCCTGCAAACATGGAGAAACAAAGAAAAGTGAAAGAAAACGAGAAAATACGAGAAAACGAATAAAAGACGGCGGAAAATACGGAGAAACACAAAAGAAAACATGCGTGAATATATGAAATATAAACGCACGTCACCTAGCTCCACTAAGATGAGCAGCAATAGATGGCTAGGGAGAAGTTGGTGACTTGGATTCAAGCTCTTAGCTTGAGAAGCTCACAAGGAATGAGAATCTCTCTTGAGGAATTAGTGCTCAAAGAGTGAGGGAGAGATTCTTGTGAGAAGAGAGAGCTTGGAAATAGAGTTGAATGGCTCTTCTCTTAGATGTGAAAATGTCTCTAATTTCAGCCTTGGATCCCTGGTTAGAAGCACTCAAACTTATATAGGGAAGAGAGAAAACGGTCACAAAATTCGTGGCATTAAATGCTCCAACGGCTCTATTCTGAAGCTGCTTAATCGGTCTAAGAAGGATCACTGACCGATTAGTTTTGCAACTAGTCAGTCGATGAACCTTCTTGGACCGACTAGATGGTTGACAGAGAAGATGGTGAAATCATGGGTAAGAACTAGTCGGTCTAAGAAGGATCATCAACCGACTAGATTGACAACTAGTCGGTCAGTGAACCTTCTTGGACAGACTAGATTGGCTTTTAATCGATTAACCATCCTTCTTGAACCAACTAACTGGTCAACAGTACAAAGGTCGAATTTCACAAGGAAAACTAGTCGGTCTGAGAAGAGACACCAACCGACTTGATCGTCATTTAGTCGGTCGGTGACCCTTCTTGGACCGACTAATTGGTCAATAAATGGTCTTGAATTGATTAGGATAACTAGTCGGTCTGAGAAGGATTTCCAACCGACTAAATAGTCATCTAGTCGGTCGGTGAACCTTCTTGGACCGACTAATTGACCAACAGTGAATGGGCTGAATCAAGCAAGGATATCTAGTCGGTTCAAGAAGGATTCCCAACCGATTAGATCGTCATCTAGTCGGTTGGTTCTTCTTCTTGAACCAACTAAGATGCATATGAAGCCGTGAAATGAAACGATAGGCTACGGGAAAGTTTCTAATGGCTTCTAAGGCAATCCTAGAGATACGATATGAAAGTTATGAAGATTTCTAGGCAAGTACTACTCAAGGCTTAACATTCTACTAAACCGAAGCTAGAAGACAATATAAATAACATGACGAACCGTCTTCGAAGCTTCAACATGGAGAATCCGAATCCCTTAACTTCATGGATACTCCTTGAGCTTCAACAAAGCTCCAGGCACAACGATCACGCGTTCTGAGGAAGTCTTGGGACGTCGCTTGAGATGAACAAATTACTTTGGCAACGATCTCCATAATTCTTCAATGTCTTGAGTCTGTTAGTTGAATGACTTGAATATCTTCAATGTCATAGTCTTCGAAGCTTTTGACTCATCCAATCCTTTCTTCTCTTTGGATTGAATCTCCATTCATTTGTTGATGCCATTGGCTTGAGGTTTGAGGTAGCCTTTGAGTTCTTCAAGCCAATGCTTCACCTTTGTTCATCTACCATGTCCTCCACTTGAATCAACACGTATAGTCACTTTTGATCTTCTTGAATCTAATTGGTGAATTTTCAGCTAACTGCAAACACAAGAGTTAGTCACAATGATTTGTGTTTGATCATCATCAAAATCAAGGTGGAGAGTCCAATACTCAACATTCTCCCCCTTTTTGATGATGACAAACCAAATATAAACAAAACAAATAATTGTGCATTAAATATACTTACTCCCCCTGCAATGATGCCAATAAAGTTTATATCAATAATCAATAGCATCATTCAGCAGTTAATAATGTGTGTATCACATGAGGTTGTGTATATATCGCATGAATGACCAGAAATAATATGCATACACAAAACAAATCATGTAGGTGATACACATCATAAACATGAGCATGATTACCAACATATATTAAATGTAATCTATACAAACCAAGGTAATCACCAATGCTCCCCATGAATCATATACATGAACGATCATACATAAAGTCTATATGATTCAAGTTATTGTTTAACACTCAACATTTAATAAGCACATCTTGTTTATTTCTCTCCCCCTTTGTCATTACCAAAAAGACATGGGGATAAAGAAACAACAAATGCAACAAAAGAGTGAAAAACATAAAGGTATACCAATGTAGAGATATCAATTGTAAAGTTACCAATTGAAAACAAGATATCAAAATAAAGATATCAAATGCAAGAGCAAATATCCAACAACAACTCAACTACCCTCAATTATCACAAAAAGATAAGCAATAAGCATATGTGATAAAAGATTACAATAGATACTAACTGTGAAGAGTAGTGTGAGCAGTGTTAGAAAAGTTACAATGCAAAAATCATGACATCACTTGTGAAAGAAAAACAAGTGATCAAATAATTTCAAGTACACAAACAAACTCAACTATCACAAAAGTTATACCATTAAACAAAAAATGTGATAGACAGTCCTGTGATACCAATTGTATACTTAGCAAGATACATTAAGCATAATTTATACCATTATCACAAATTAAGTATAATGGCATGTGATACTAATTGTAGGCATACCAAATCAACTCTAAAAGTATCACAGCAAAACTCCACAAAGCATCTCCAAAAGTAATCATACCAAATCTAAGTGAAGTGTGCGATGTGGGCATACACAAATAACTATATCATGCACACGTGTTATGCCAAAAAGAGATAGAACATCATAGAACGTATGGCATACACAATTCTAGCACTCTAGGAAACTAATTGAAACAATATTCAAAAGAACCATAGTACTAGCATGCATCCAGAATAGATACTCACATAATGAGTCAAAGATAAGCATGGAATGCCATGAGCATACATCAAGCAAGATCATGTAAAGATGATATCCAATATATGTAGTCTAACAATTGTAAATATGATACCAAATGTAAATATGATATGTAGAGATGATACCAATTGTAATATAACAAAGTGTGCATAGCAGGCAAATAATGTCAAGATCATGATATCACTTGAGAAGGAAACCAGGTGACATGATTTCATCCTAGCTCAATTATCACAAAGGATTCAACATGAGGCATAGTGAGAAATATAGCTAGAAGATCATTTAACTAATATGAATGATATGTCACTTGTGAAAATATCATACATGAAAGATTTAGCTATAGGCTTGAAAGTTCTCTTGAATAAAATTATAGCTAAACAACAGCCATGAAGTAATTAAAATGACAAGTAACATACATTGATCAAATACGCACAAAGATCCTAAATCATTAATCTTATTCATGGCATGAAAAAGATATGAACATCAATAAGCAGCTAACCAATTCATTATATGAATGTTATAGCTACCATGGTACATGAGTCGCAATAAGACATAAATGACATACATGAACAAGGTAGTTACATAAACAAACAATCTTCATGAGGGTGTGACAAGAATGAGCTTAATGAAGAAGTATGGTATATTACACAAATTGAATATATTAAAATACCAATTGTAAACATGGTAGTCAAAACCAATATATTAACATACCAATTGTACAAAACACATACTTACAACCATTTAGTTCTCCCTATATGTGTGCATCTCCAATGCACCATCCTTTCCTTTGAATTGATCCATCATTTGTAATCCAAGGAGTGCGTAGAGTAGGCATAACAATAAGCTCCTCCTACTTTGGTGCATCACTTAAGCACCATCAACTCCATTCGAATGAAAGTCTTTGCAAATCAAGGAGTTGGTAGGGTTGGTATCCCAATGTGGATTGAACCTAGAAAACATCATTTTGGTATCCAAAAACCTTTTTGGATCCTATGGGTTAGACAACAAAATTTAAAATACTAAATTCAAATTATTGTAACCCATATCCTAATGTAATCATACACAATGTCTATGTTGCATGTAATCATGTTACTAGATAAATATATAACCATATACATGCATGTACCAAATGTACCAAATGTACCAAATGTAAATATGTATATTAATCCAAAAGCATGACATGTATCACATGCAACAAAACATGAATATGAGCCAACGCATGTGTTGCATACGCTCTCGCAAGCAGCCGCTCATCCAAAGAGGCAGACGTCGGATTGACCTCTGTCCCGTCGGAATTGTCACTCTTTCCTATCCACTTTGCGGTACTCACTTTTAAGCATATCGAGGTTAATGTAAATTAGTATGCCAGTCATCGAAGGGTTTATGTGAATAATGGTCTGGTAAGCATTACTCATTTGAAAGTTTCCCACGGTGATCTAATATCTTTTCAAGAAAATGAGGCGAGAACCCGGTCGGGCTACAGATATAAAGGGCCAGGCACCTGCTGCTGTCTTTTCATACCTATCACCAACTTTCAGCGATTTATATACATTCCAGCTCATATTAAATATTTTAGACATGAAGATCATAGACACAATGATTTACTAATAGACATGCAATGGAAATCAAATTCAATATGAATTTACGTTTCTAACAGACATGAGCATCTAAGACCAAAATGCAAACAAAAGAATAAATCAATTCTTAACAAAATGCTTTGGTACCCATAAAATGAATATAAACTTATGGTACCAAGCAATGAAGGGTCAACAGAAACTAACCCTTTGGAAACCAAGTCCAAGAGGACCGTGATTTCCCAACATAATCATCATTCAAAATAACATCATGAATATAAGATTGCACATACATATCCTTAGCATGATTGCTAGTGTTCTTCGGACCCCAAATAGTGTATGATTTGGGTATCCTCTTCCTAGTGGTTGCATGCACAAAAGGTTGATCTCTACGTGGTGAAGGTGCATGAGCATGAGTACGTGCATGAGAGTGTCTCAAATGAGTGTTTGCACGTGCTCGTGAGTGTTTAGCATAAAAACCATCATTCGTGTGAACATGTTGAGTAGGAGGTGTGTTCCTACGTGGCATAGTATTGGTGTACATGAATGCATGACCCTTCTTTGGAGGTCCACCCAAAGTGGGTTTCTTTCCAAAGGAGGGAGGAATAGGAGTGGTGGTTTCCTTAGTAGTAGAACTACGCAAGTTGTTATAGACACCACTCGTGGATGCACTGGAGGATGGCCTCACAAAATCTATAGTTACTTCACTATAGGAGGTGCGTGCATTGGATGCATGTGTGGTGAGCTTGTGCACTTGGGATTTGAGATCCTCATTCTCAAGTCCCAAAATAGTGTTTTGAGATTGAAGATTTTCAATCTCAAGATTGTTACTATCCGCAATGGAAACACGATCAAGTTGAGATTTGAGGGACTCCACCTCATTTCTCAACATGCCATTTTGAGTAAGCAAACTTGCTTTCTCATTAGCGAGTGTCTCAACAATGGTGTCACTGTTAGAGGTGCTACATGTAGATGTGTTTGTGAGACTAGCAATCTTATTCCTAGCATCACAATATTTATGCAAAAGCTTTTGATATTTATAAAATAATTGCTTAATTTCAATTTTAAGCTCTTCCATGGTTACCTCTTCACCGTCGCTATCACTTCCACTTGAATCGCTTGATTCGTCACTAGAGTCGTCCTCTCGTGCCATCAAGCCCATGAATGAATCTCTTTCATCATTGGAGGAAGAACACTCCGAGGTGGACTCTTCTTGCTCTGCTAGCATGTGCCATATTTGATATGCCGTTGTTGCCTTGGACACACGCATAAGAATGTTATATGATAAATATTCAAGCAAGATATCCATTACATCTTGATGTTTCTTCACCAATTCTTTTCGCTCATTTGTCCATTCATGTTCGGAAGTGGTAGGTGCACGAAGGGGCTTTTCCACAAGCTTCCAATAATCCTCATCGATGGATTGAATATAGGCCTTCATCTTTACACACCAACTTTGATAGTTGGGTCCAATGAGATATGGTGGAATAGGACATCGTGTGTTGTTGTTGGTTGCCATAGCTATTATCTCGCTCTGATACCAATTGTAGTGACCCTGTGCTATGAGGAACAAACACTAGAGGGGGGGTGAATAGTGTTTAATAGAATTATAAGGAATTTACGCCAAATAAAACCCTACTTAACCAACAAATGTGAAATACAATAAATGAACAACAACACAAGCAAGAATGCAATGCTAACATGCAATCTACCCTGGTTCGGTGCCACCCAAGTCTCCCTGACTTGTTCCCGGTGCCCTAATCCAGCAACACCCGGATCCCCTCCGGATACCCTAGTAAAACCACTAGAGCATTCCTTAGCCCACTTGCGGAAACCCCACGGGTGCAATCGACCTACAATCGATGTCCGTGTATCCCACAATCCGGGAACACGCAAAGACCTTAGTCCCACAACCTGGAACAAAGCACACTCTCACAAACCGAGAGCAAAACGAAATCTTGACTCCCACAACTTGGGATCAATCCAATCTCTCACCAACCGTGAGTATACAACAAATATGAAGTATAAAGAATGAAATATAAAACTTCTTACCACAAAATCCTATGCCTTGAGAACTAGTTACCAAAATAGGGCAAGAATGGATTTTGAGGAAGTTGAGCTCACCAAACCCTAGCTCCACTAAGATGAGCAGCAATAGATGGCTAGGGAGAAGTTGGTGACTTGGATTCAAGCTCTTAGCTTGAGAAGCTCACAAGGAATGAGAATCTCTCTTGAGGAATTAGTGCTCAAAGAGTGAGGGAGAGATTCTTGTGAGACGAGAGAGCTTGGAAATAGAGTTGAATGGCTCTTCTCTTAGATGTGAAAATGTCTCTAATTTCAGCTTTGGATCACTGGTTAGAAGCACTAAAACTTATATATGGAAGAGAGAAAACGGTCACAAAATTCGTGGCATTAAATGCTCCAATGGCTCTATTCTGAAGCTGCTTAATCGGTATAAGAAGGATCACTGACTGATTAGTTTTGCAACTAGTCGGTCGGTGAACCTTCTTGGACCGACTAGATGGTTGACAGAGAAGATGGTGAAATCATGGGTAAGAATTAGTCGGTCTAAGAAGGATCATCAACCGACTAGATTGACAACTAGTCGGTCAGTGAACCTTCTTGGACCGACTAAATTGGCTTTTAATCGATTAACTATCCTTCTTGAACCAACTAACTGGTCAACAATACAAAGGTCAAATTTCACAAGGAAAACTAGTCGGTCTGAGAAGAGACACCAACCGACTTGATCGTCATTTAGTCGGTCGGTGACCCTTCTTGGACCGACTAATTGGACAACAAATGGTCGTGAATTGATTAGGATAACTAGTCGGTCTGAGAAGGATTTCCAACCGACTAAATCGTCATCTAGTCTGTCGGTGAACCTTCTTGGACCGACTAATTGACCAACAGTGATGGGCTGAATCAAGCAAGGATATCTAGTCGGTTCAAGAAGGATTCCCAACCGATTAGATCGTCATCTAGTCGGTTGGTTCTTCTTCTTGAACCAACTAAGATGCATATGAAGCCGTGAAATGAAACGATAGGCTACGGGAAAGTTTCTAATGGCTTCTAAGGCAATCCTAGAGATACGATATGAAAGTTATGAAGATTTCTAGGCAAGTACTACCAAGGCTTAACATTCTACTAAACCGAAGCTAGAAGACAATATAAATAACATGAGGAACCGTCTTCGAAGCTTCAACATGGAGAATCCGAATCCCTTGACTTCATGAATACTCCTTGAGCTTCAACAAAGCTCCAGGCACAATGATCACGCGTTCTGAGGAAGTCTTGGGACGTTACTTGAGATGAACAAATTACTTTGGCGATGATCTCTATAATTCTTCAATGTCTTGAGTCTTTTAGTTGAATGACTTGAATATCTTCAACGTCATAGTCTTCGAAGCTTTTGACTCATCCATTCATTTCTTCTCTTTGGATTGAATCTCCATTCATTTGTTGATGCCATTGGCTTGAGGTTCGAGGTAGCCTTTGAGTTCTTCAAGCCAATGCTTCACCTTTGTTGATCTACAAAGTCCTCCACTTGAATCAACACGTGTAGTCACTTTTGATCTTCTAGAATCTAATTGGTGACTTTTCAGCTAACTGCAAACACAAGAGTTAGTCACAATGATTTGTGTTTGATCATCATCAAAATCAAGGTGGAGAGTCCAATACTCAACAATTCGGCCTTCAGGGTCCGATCAATATGTCTCCTGATATAGATAATGGCTTTCGCCTTCTCTATGTCAGAGACGCTATCAGTAGAAGTCCCTTCATCAGTTGTTGCAGACGTAGCTGGAGCTTGAATTGTGTGACTTATGCACTGTGAGCGCAGATGGAACTTCAGGTCCAGCTGCCAGCTCAAATAAATTTATTTTTTTCAGCCGCATCGAGAACAAAAAACCGACGCTCGCAATCTTTGCCATTCATCAAAGCATGTAATAAGCATGAATTATTTTTCAGAAATTAAGACATGCATAGTAGTAAAACTAAACTAGTTGTGGGGATCGGCTGATCACCACCAAAAATAATAAAAGTGCAAAGTCCCTAATGTAATGCCCTACCAGCTACTGCACAAGTACTAGAGGGGGGGTGAATAGTACTTTAAAATAATAAGGCGTATAATTCCAAATTAAATTGCAAACAACCACCAAATCAATTTGCGGAAGCTTAAATTGATTGACAACAATGAAATAAACAAAGCTAACAAACGATGTTAATGGGTTCGGATCCACCCAAGTCTCCCCGACTTGTTCCCAGTGATCCTACGTCCCAACCACCCGGATCCCCTCCGGATACTTGAGTTAGAAACCCTAACTCAAGATTTCCACTATGAATATCTTGTGAAAAACCTTCACAAGATCAAATCATACATGCAATGGCAAAGTGAATCCCACAACCCGGGATCACAAACTTTTCTCACAACCGAGAGAGCCAATAAGCAATATAAAGAGTTTAAATGAAATAAATACTCTTACCACAAAATCCTATACCTTGAGTTTTTCTTACCCAATAGGTGGAATGAAGGATTTGAGGAAGATGAAGTCACCAAGCCCTAGCACCAAGGAAATGAGCAGCAATGGGTGCCTAGGGAAGAGTTGGAGACTTGGATCAAGCAATAGCTTGAAGAGCTCACCAAGAACAAGCTTCTCTCTAGATCTAGAAATGAGAGAGAATGGCTTTCTTGTGAGGAAGAGAGCTTTAGATTTGAGGGAGAATGGCTATCTCTTTAGGGCTCAATGAATCTCTTAATGGCAGCTCTATTGAAGATAGAAATGACCTAGGTTCGTATTTATAGGAACCCAAAAACATAAGTTAGGTCAATCTCCAACGGAAAGAAATCTGGGAGAATTAGTCGGTCAAAGAACAATCACTGACCGACTAGTTCATCAACTAGTCGGTCAGTCACAAAGCATGGACCGACTAAGAGCAGATCAGAGAAGAGATAGAATTTCAGACCTAGAAAACTAGTCTGAAGGCAAGTTGACTTAGTCGGTCCAAGAACAAAAGTTGACCGACTAGATTGTCAACTAGTCGGTCATCAAACGTTCTTAGACCGACTAACGGAAAACAGTAGCTTAGGAGAAATTTGGCATGTACAGTAAATCACAACTAGTCGGTCAAAGAAGCATCACTGACCGACTAGTTCACAAACTAGTCGGTCGGTGAGTCAACGTAGACCGACTAACTGTAAACAGTAAAGAACAAAGATTTAACTGACTGAAACTAGTCGGTCCAAGAACAGTGGCCGACCGACTAGATCTCCATCTAGTCGGTCAGTACTTGTTCTTGTACCAACTAACATGCACAACAAGGTCCGAATCGAAGCGCGACGCTTCGAGGAAATAAGAGTGAACTTGTGCAAGAATCCTAGAGCTACGAAATGAGCGAAATGAAGATAGAAACGTAAGATATACTCAAGGCTTAACATTCTATCAATCGAAACTAAAAGACTATAAATAAAACCTTAATAAACGGTCTTTGAGAGCTTCGATTGAATCTTCATTATTTCCAAAGCGTTGCATGAGCTTCAACGAAGCTTTAGGCTTGAATACGAGCTTTTGGAAGTGTTGAGATGTCGCTTTGAATATTCTCGTGAAATTGGCGACGATCTCCAATACTGCGCTCACAAATTGTTAGTTCATGAATTATTTATGTTTGCTCATCATCCAAAACCAAATCCGGGGAGTCCAATATTCAACATTCTCCCCCTTTTTGGTGATGACAAACCAACATAAATAATAATCAAAGATAATAATTCAAATGTAAAATACTTACTCCCCCTGCATTGATGACACGTTAATTCCAAAATGAATATAAATGAATTGTATCAAGCAGACGAGTAAGATAAATAAAGTGAATTGATTTTTGAAATATCGGATTTTGAAAATCCTTATTTGTATCTTAACTCCCCCTGAATCTAACATATCAAACTAGATTCTTGGAAATTGAGTTAAATTTTTCATTTGCGCTATTTATTATCATTATCTCTCACCCTTTGGCATTATCCCAAAAATGGGGGGCATACAACGACAACAATTAGGAAATGTAAAATCCAACATCGGGAGTCGTAGACGAAGACAATGGACCAACTTGACACCAAGGGAAAAATGTGGAAATCAAAACAAGGTGTGTCAAATTTTCCATTATCAATAAAAATCAACGATAATCAAAATCATCAAAAAATACCAAATGTTTATTCATGTCTTGAATAAAGAAACATACTCTTCAATATTCAATATTCTTGGTTAATTTTGAGCATGGAAAACAATTCTATAAAATCCATTTAACCAACTTTTTATGCGTCGATTCGATATCACATTTCAAATATATTCAACGAATATTAAATTTGCACGACGAATAAAAGATAAAGTGGTCGATGATGAACATATATATACATAGAGATAACATGAATATAAGAGATACATCATATCAAGTGCTACATATCATCAAAAAGAAATACATCATCATCAACATATCATACAATCCAACACCGACAATCAGAAAGCACAAAAGCAATACAACAAGGCAACTCTCAACCCCATCCTAACCCAAAACTCTCTCACTAGAATACATCATCCAAAGTGTATATGGAGAGTCCTCGGAACAACGATCACGAGGAGGAGGCAGGATCTGCAGCGTCCGTGGGTCCAGTCGACGGAGTGGACTCAGGATCTGCAGGGAGAAGAGGTGTCTCAACAGATGGAATCGTCGGGGCAGGAGTCGAGATCTCAGCAACAGGCTCAACAGCAGCAGGAGTCTCGACAGAAGCAGCAGCAGATACAAGAGCAGGCTCGGAAACTGGATCAGCAGCAGATGGCTCTGGAACACCGGAAGAGGTGGCAACTCCAGGAGCAGAAGTGGAAGTACCAGCAGCAGCTGAAGTGCCCTTGGGGGCACGAGTCGAAGCACGACAGATCTCCTCAACGTCCTCCTCATCCATCTCATCCATCTCCTCTCCCTCAGACACGGAAGGAGGAAGCTCAACACCCATCTGACGTGCCATACGGCAGACCACCTCCTCGGTACGAGCCAAGCGGGACTCGTGACGAAGAAGTATCCGGACGACGTCATCAAGGGTGGCAACGGGAGAAGCAGAGGCAGTGGCAGAGGCAGGGACAGACGCTGAAGGAGTCGTCCTCTGAACGTGACGAAGCGCCGCAAGAGATTTCTTGACGGCCGTCGCATTCAGCGGAGGACCGAGGGGACGCTCATCGTCACGAGGCAATGTGACACGAAAGTGACGAAACACGAGGGTCAACATGCAAGGAAAAGGAATATGAGCCGATTTATTGGACTTTCGAATACACTCGAAAGAATCAATCTTGTCGAGTATAATTCGAGCCCAATTAATCGAGCTCCCCATGAAGATCGCATAGATAAGCTTCAAAAATGGCTGGGATGGCAAAGATGAGGAGCCGTACTTGGGAAGCAAGCACGACTTCAGAATCAAATTAAGGACCCAAGCATTTGGCTTAAAAGATTTAGAGGGCACGCCAATCATAGCAGGAGGAATCTGATGGAAAATCTCTGATAGGATGGTCTGGTCAAGAGAGGAAATATCATCTACCGAGATATCAGAAGGAAGAAGG
This sequence comes from Scilla litardierei, assembly GCA_030789695.1. Classification (NCBI taxonomy): domain Eukaryota; kingdom Viridiplantae; phylum Streptophyta; class Magnoliopsida; order Asparagales; family Asparagaceae; genus Scilla; species Scilla litardierei. Next base: position 376,178 of record JAULAV010007855.1, read on the forward strand.
CCAGACGAAGAGATACCCAGAATCTCTCCTAAGATTTCCGCAGTGAGGACTATAGGAGTCCCCAAAACGGTCGTCTCAATAGAGTGGGTCTGATAGAACTGACCCCGGATCCTATTGGCATAGAAAAGCTTCACTAATCTAGGATAGGGGCGAGGATTCGCCTTCGGGTCAAATCGAAGGTAATCGAGAAGACCCGACGACGACAGAAGATCAGCTAGCCCTATGAAGTCGCTGAACTGGACGAAATGCTCCAGAAGCAGCGGACAATGTTCGATACGATTATATGCCGCAAGACACAAAGGGTCATCGCGACATAAGGAAATATCGACACCGCCCACCGGCATCGGAGCCTTTCCCTTAGGCTTTCGAGAAGACGTACGAGGGTGGGTGCTAGACTCGGGATGAATAGGAGGAGAGGGTTCCCTATGAGTCTCGGTCTCGGGATTATACTCCGTATCGGAATCGGTAGGAGTATGGAACGAAGAAGGAGAGGCAAGAGATTTGGCCTTTGGCTTAGGTTTGGGTTTGGGTTTGGGTTGACCTCTAGGCTTGGCGGTCGTCGTCCTCTTCTTCTTGAGAGGAGGCGAAGACGACGAAGGATGGGTGGTCTTGGCTCTATGCTTCGTAGGGGTTGGATGCTCGGGATCCGAAGAGGTTGGATCAACGGTCATCGGAGAGGGGTTAGAGGAAGGGATCGGAATGCGTGTTCTTGCCATAGTCGAAGCAAGACACGAGATCAAATCAACGAATCCTAGCACAACCCTAGAAATCCGAAACCCTAGAGGAAGAAATTTAGAACCCTAGGCAGAGAAACCTAACCCTAGAGCTGAAAACGAAACCCTAGATAGGAGAGGGAGGAGGTAGGTTTACCCTAGGAGGAAGAACGACGGCCGGCGACGGCGGAGATGATCGGAAAGAGGCCGGAAGTCGATCGGAAGGGGAAGGGTCGGGGTTTTGAGCGGAGTGAACTGAGTTTTCGATCGATTAGAATGGAAATCGATCGACTAAACTGAGTTTAAGTCGGTCGATTTCCCAAATGACCAAACAGCCCCTGGCACAACTAGTCGGTCACAGTTCAAGCACTGACCGACTAGTTCACAAACTAGTCGGTCGGTAAATGAGCTTGAACCGACTAGGTGCAAACAGTGGCTGAATCCAAGAAGACTGACAAGATTTAGTCGGTCTGCGTTCGATTACTGACCGACTAGATCTCAATCTAGTCGGTCGGTCACTGAACATGAACCGACTAAAGAGTCAAAAACTTGAAAATTAAGTTCTCTCCATAATACGCTTGGACGAAAAATCTCAAAACTCTCAATAGACATCTAAACTACCCCATTAAACATCGAAAAACAGAAATTTGACGATTACGCACAAATCGAACGAAAAATTAAGATAACACTTAAAATTCTCGAAAAATCCAATAATTCTAGCATGAATGAGATATTGTCAAGAATAATAGCATGCAAAATTATTGAATGAAACATGAATCCTATATTTCGGATTCACCCATAATCCCCAATTCTCGACGCAACCGCACAAAGGAGTCCTCCTTTAGGGGTTTCGTGAAAATATCGGCGATTTGCTTTTGGGTTTCAACGTACACTAGAATGATGTCCTTTTTAGCAACATGGTCATCTAAAAAGTGGTGGCGGACATCTATGTGTTTCGAACGGGAATGATGTACCGGGTTCTTGGAAAGACATATTGCACTTTGGTTGTCAACCATGATAGGGCAAGTATCACAATTTATACCAAAGTCTTTAAGTGTGTGTCTCATCCAAAGAACTTGAGCACACGCGGCACCGGCGGCAATATATTCCGCCTCGGTGGTTGAAAGTGATACGGAATTTTGCTTCTTGGAAAACCAAGAGACAAGAGAATTTCCTATAAAATGGCAAGTGCCACTAGTACTTTTCCTGTCGGATTTGCATCCCGCATAATCGGCATCACTATATGAGATTAACTCATATGTGCTAGATCTCGGATAAAGTAATCCAAAATCTAAAGTGTAACTTAGATAGCGAAAAATACGCTTTACCGCTACTAAGTGAGACTCCTTAGGTTGAGACTGATAACGAGCACATATACATACGGCAAACATAATATCGGGCCTACTTGCGGTAAGATAAAGCAAACTACCAATCATACCTCGATATAAACGAATGTCTACATCCTTACCGCCCGTATCCTTGTCAAGATGCGTAGTCGTGCTCATTGGAGTCTTTTTCCCGGAGGCATTCTCCATTCCAAATCGCTTTAGCAACTCCACCGTGTACTTCGTTTGGTGGATGAAGATTGCATCGTTCATTTGGCGAATTTGGAGTCCTAAGAAATATTTGAGTTCGCCCATGTGGCTCATCTCAAATTGTTCCTTCATAACATTAGAAAACTCTTCGCAAAGAGTGAAGTTAGTAGCACCGAAAATGATAAATTTGTACTAATAAAATATCATTATTCGCATGCTTAACAAAAAGAGTTGAATCGGCTTCGCCCATTTTAAAATTCAAATCCAAAAGAAAATTCTTTAGGCGATCATACCAAGCTCGAGGAGCTTGTCTCAAACCATAAAGAGCTTTCTTTAGTTTAAAAACGTGATTTGGAAATTTTTCATTTATGAAGCCCGGAGGTTGAGAAACGTAAACTTCCTCAACGACATCTCCGTTTAAAAAAGCACTTTTAACATCCATTTGAAATAATTTAAAATTCTTATGGCATGCAAAAGACAAAAGTAATCTAATTGATTCTAATCTAGCTACCGGAGCGAAGGATTCTTCGAAATCAATACCTTCCTCTTGTCGATAGCCTTGAGCTACTAACCGAGCTTTGTTCCGGACGACGACTTGGTTTTCGTCGGTTTTGTTCTTGAAAATCCACTTTGTCCCTATGACGGTGTGGTTCTTCGAAGGCAATGGAACAAGCTCCCACACTTCATTCCTCTCGAATTGAATGAGCTCCTCCTCCATGGCAAGTATCCAAGCACTATCTTCGCATGCTTCAACTATATTCTTTGGCTCTATCGATGAGGCAAAGGCACAATTGGCGAAGTGGTGAACTTGTGATCTTGTCTTGACACTATCTTGAATATTGCCAATTACTTGCTCATGGGGATGGTCGCGAATGACATGAAGTCGCTTGGGAATACCTTGATCACTTGGAACATTCTCAACAACTTCATTAGTTGGGTTAGTCTCAATAGAATCAATAGACTTAGAATTATCAAATGAATCACATAAAACATCCATAGAATCATTATCATTTGAAATTCTAGTTAGAACAAATCCTTCATTAAATGAGACATGAAGCGACTCCTCGATCGTCGAGGTTCGTTTGTTGAATATCCGGTAGGCTTTGCTACGCGAAGAATATCCCACAAAAATCCCCTCATCGGATCTCGGATCGAATTTGTCCAAACTACCATATGTGTTCTTAATAAAACATTTCGAACCAAAAACACGAAAATGTTTAACTTGAGGCAACCTACCAAACAACAATTCATAACAAGTTTGTTTAGTGCCGGGCCTCAAAAGTATTCTATTAAACACATAGCAAGCGGTGTGTACCGCTTCCGCCCAAAATTGATGGCCAAGTTGGCTATCATCAAGCATAGTGCGAGCACACTCCACTAGCGTCCTATTCTTTCTCTCAACTACACCATTTTGAGGCGGTGCACGAGGGAAAGAGAAGGTGTGAGTAATACCAACTTCATCACAAAATGTCTCAAAAGACTCATTCTCAAATTCACCTCCATGATCACTACGAATAGTGACAATGGTGTTTCCTAAGAGATTTTGTACTTTCTTAACAAAAATTGTGAAGTTTTCAAAAGCTTCATTTTTATTGCACAAGAAAAATACCCAAGTAAATCTTGAATAGTCATCTACGATGACAAGTCCATACCTTGCATTTCCTAAGGAAGCTACTCTAGTTGGCCCAAATAAATCTAGATGTAATAGCTCTAGTGGCCGTTTTGTAGAGATACTTTTCTTAGGTTTAAATGAAGATTTAGGAAGCTTGCCGCGTTGACAACAATCACAAAAACTTTTCTTTTCAAAAACAAGCTTCGGAAAACCTTTAATAGAATTCAATTTTGAAAGCTTATATAGTGTTCCAAAGTTCACATGTCCAAAGCGTCGATGCCATAAGTGTTGTTCACTTGTGTTGGCAACGAGACATTGTTCATATGACTTAGGAAGATCCAAAATATAAATGTCTTTACGACGAGTTCCGGAAAATAATAATTTTTCATTATCCTTTCTTAAAATATGACACAATCCTTTCGCAAAGCTAACTTTGTAACCTTTGTCACAAAGTTGACTTATTGAAATAAGATTATGATTTAAACCACTAACAAGATACACATCACTAATTAATGGTTTAGAAGGGTTACCGACATTACCAACACCTATGATGGTTCCGCTCTCGTTGCCTCCAAATACGACGCGGTTTCCATTCACAATGGGAACCACTCCGGAGAGCAATCGAGCGTCACCCGTCATGTGTTTGGAGCACCCGCTATCGAGTATCCAATTCCCTTTGGAGCTAAATTTAAATTTGTTGCTCCTTTTCTTTTTCCTTTCCTTGAGTACCTAAAGATAGATAAGTTTCATATCATGGTACCCAAGGTCATTGGGTCCAAGGGATTAGACCTTTGGAAGCCAAGTCCAAGTGGACTTAGACTTCCCCACATAATTCTTACTATGCACAACATCCGAAAAATAAGCATTCATATATATTTGTTTTTCGTCCATGCTTGTGTCCTTTGGGCTCCAAATCGTGAAAACTTTGGGAGCCATCATCCTATTGGGTGCATGCATGCGACGTTGATTTCTACGTGATGCATGTTGTGGATAGGCATACGGGACATGATGGAATGGTGCACGACGAGAATTATTCATATGATGAGGTGGGTGTACATATGCATGTGTGGGAACACGTGCGTGAGGGTGTCTCACTTGGTGTGCACGTGCCCGAGAATGTGTTGCATAAAAATCATCATAAGTGTGAGATGGTGGAGTAGGACGTGTGTTCCTACGTGGCATGGAATTGGTGTACATATAAGCATGCCCCTTCTTTGGAGGTCCACCCAATGTGGGTTTCTTTCCGAAAGAGGGTGTGGACGAGGTGGAAGCACCATTGGTAGATGAACTACCAATAGAGTGTTTGCTCCCACTCGTTGAGGCTTCGGAAGTTGGCCTAACAAAGGTAGTGACCGACTTGGAAGAATTTCCCATCATATACCCCAAGCCAATGTGGTGCTTGGCCGGAAGTAAATCTTTTAGGATATTATCCAAATGGCCTTTACCCTTGTTGAATTTGTTGATTCGGCCCAATGTGTCCTCATATTTCTCTTTGAGAGAACGCAAGGAAGTATCCAAAGTGGATATTTGCGAAGTGAGCACATAAACACGAGATTTAAGATTCTCGTTCTCAATACTCAAAGTCGAGTTTTGAGAAGTTAAATCCGCTATCTCATGTTCTTCCGCATCCTCAATGCTAACATGTTCAAGTTTAGATTTGAGATTTACTATCTCATTTCTTAACTCTTCAACAACGGTGTCGTTGTTGGTGATGATAGTCTTAGGCGATGTTTGAATGCTAGCTAGGTCATCTTTTACCTTAGTATATCTATTTACTAACTTAGTATATTTTGACCAAAGTTGAGTGTTAGCATCCCTAAGATCATCCATCGTTACCTCATCGCTTTCTTCATCACTATCATCGGAAGAGGAGGATCCTTGATCGTGCTCCTCTCTTGCCATGAAACACATGTGTGCTTGCTCCACGTGCTCATCGTCCGACTCTCCGCTTGAGGAATCCTCGGAGTCGGTGAAGGTAGCTCCGACAAGTCCCTTCTTGTTTCCTTTCGTGTACTTCTTGGACTTGTCATACTTTGGCGCCTTCCACTTCTCCTTTTGCTTGTTTTGAGGACAATCCGCTTTGATGTGTCCTGGCTTATTGCATTTAAAGCACAAAGGTGGAGAGGCGTTAGTAGATGTAAACTTAGATTTGTGTTTGAAGTTACCCTTTCGGAAGAAGCGATTGAACTTCTTTGCCATGAGTGCAATGGATTCCATGTCCATTTCTTCTTCCGAGTTCTCATCATCGGTAGAGGTGGATGAAGCCGCCTTGAATGCAATCGCCTTTTTCTTAGGCGCATCTAGGTTCAAATATGACTTCATCTTTTCTTGTAGCTTCACCTTGCTATCTTTGCGTACCTCATATGACATCAAAGTACCCATTAGTTGAACTACGGTATATTTGTCCATGTCATTACCTTCCTCGATGGCGAAGGTACGTTTTTCCCAAGAAGAGGGAAGTCCTTCAATAAGCTTTAAGCACTTCTCCTTTTGAGTGTAGATCTTGCCGAGGGCCTCTAACTCGTTTATTATGTCAACGAAACGAGCGTAATATTCTTTCATCTTCTCGCCCTGTTGCATATGAAACATTTCGTAATCTTTGGTTACGACTACGAGTTTAGAGTCTCTTACCCTACTCGTCCCTTCGTGTAGAATGAGGAGGGAGTTCCAAATTTGATATGCACTCTTACATGTGCATATCTTATTGAAATCCTCGGGCTCCAATGCACATTGCAAGGCGTTCATTGCCTTGGCATTGCTTACCTCCGCGGCGACCTCCGCGGTAGTCCATTTCTCAAAATCTTCTTCTTCGGGTTCAATATACTCCTTCATTGTAGTTCTCCATAAAGATGCGCTTCGGAGGAAGGTTTCCATCCGACACTTCCAGTACCCGTAGTTGGTACCGTTGAAGAATGGAGGCCTCGTAGAGGAATGTCCTTCCATCACGGAAGATGCTCCTTCACGGTTCCTGAAGGTGTCATAGTTGGAAGGTGGACGCACGGTCTTGTTGTCGTTGGCAGACATAGCTGAGAATCTGGCTCCGATACCAAATGTAATGCCCTACCAGCTACTGCACAAGTACTAGAGGGGGGGTGAATAGTACTTTAAAATAATAAGGCGTATAATTCCAAATTAAATTGCAAACAACCACCAAATCAATTTGCGGAAGCTTAAATTGATTGACAACAATGAAATAAACAAAGCTAACAAACGATGTTAATGGGTTCGGATCCACCCAAGTCTCCCCGACTTGTTCCCGGTGATCCTACGTCCCAACCACCCGGATCCCCTCCGGATACTTGAGTTAGAAACCCTAACTCAAGATTTCCACTATGAATATCTTGTGAAAAACCTTCACAAGATCAAATCATACATGCAATGGCAAAGTGAATCCCACAACCCGGGATCACAAACTTCTCTCACAACCGAGAGAGCCAATAAGCAATATAAAGAGTTTAAATGAAATAAATACTCTTACCACAAAATCCTATACCTTGAGTTTTTCTTACCCAATAGGTGGAATGAAGGATTTGAGGAAGATGAAGTCACCAAGCCCTAGCACCAAGGAAATGAGCAGCAATGGGTGCCTAGGGAAGAGTTGGAGACTTGGATCAAGCAATAGCTTGAAGAGCTCACCAAGAACAAGCTTCTCTCTAGATCTAGAAATGAGAGAGAATGGCTTTCTTGTGAGGAAGAGAGCTTTAGATTTGAGGGAGAATGGCTATCTCTTTAGGGCTCAATGAATCTCTTAATGGCAGCTCTATTGAAGATAGAAATGACCTAGGTTCGTATTTATAGGAACCCAAAAACATAAGTTAGGTCAATCTCCAACGGAAAGAAATCTGGGAGAATTAGTCGGTCAAAGAACAATCACTGACCGACTAGTTCATCAACTAGTCGGTCAGTCACAAAGCATGGACCGACTAAGAGCAGATCAGAGAAGAGATAGAATTTCAGACCTAGAAAACTAGTCTGAAGGCAAGTTGACTTAGTCGGTCCAAGAACAAAAGTTGACCGACTAGATTGTCAACTAGTCGGTCATCAAACGTTCTTAGACCGACTAACGGAAAACAGTAGCTTAGGAGAAATTTGGCATGTACAGTAAATCACAACTAGTCGGTCAAAGAAGCATCACTGACCGACTAGTTCACAAACTAGTCGGTCGGTGAGTCAACGTAGACCGACTAACTGTAAACAGTAAAGAACAAAGATTTAACTGACTGAAACTAGTCGGTCCAAGAACAGTGGCCGACCGACTAGATCTCCATCTAGTCGGTCAGTACTTGTTCTTGTACCAACTAACATGCACAACAAGGTTCGAATCGAAGCGCGACGCTTCGAGGAAATAAGAGTGAACTTGTGCAAGAATCCTAGATCTACGAAATGAGCGAAATGAAGATAGAAACGTAAGATATACTCAAGGCTTAACATTCTATCAATCGAAACTAAAAGACTATAAATAAAACCTTAATAAACGGTCTTTGAGAGCTTCGATTGAATCTTCATTATTTCCAAAGCGTTGCATGAGCTTCAACGAAGCTTTAGGCTTGAATACGAGCTTTTGGAAGTGTTGAGATGTCGCTTTGAATATTCTCGTGAAATTGGCGACGATCTCCAATACTGCGCTCACAAATTGTTAGTTCATGAATTATTTATGTTTGCTCATCATCCAAAACCAAATCCGGGGAGTCCAATATTCAACACCTAATACATTTCGAATTACGAGAAAATTTAAAATTACAAATTGGAAATCCTTTGGGGTCCCAGCATTAGCAATTTTCCTCCATCTCCAGGCGAAGTTTCTTCGGGCCTTGGCTTTTACATTTAGTTCCTCACTACATTTTTCACTCAAAAAGAAAAATAAAATGCGAGGAAAAATGGTGGTGACTAATAACGACCGATCCAAAAACCACAACATAGTCTTACTAACATTCCAGGCAGTTTTAATAAAATAATTATGCAACATCACAGGCATAAACAATTCATTTTATTCAAAATTGCAGGCAATTTTCTTGGATAAATATATTTAATTTACGTTTAATAGTTACTTGGACCACGTGGAAACATCATTATCCGTTAGGTTAGTTAACTAACCTAACGACAGAGCGGTCTCATGATCATTGTAGTTATTAAAACGTAAAGTAATTTTTATCCAATTTAAAATAAAGCGATTAATAATGAATTACACATCAAAATAAGTAACAGAATTATTACTTGCCCCAAAAACCCCAAGAGGAGTTTATCAAACTCAATATCCTCACCCCGATTTATCTGGATTTTATCAGGGGTTTAATAGGGTATTTTCAGAAATATATATTAATTTCTGAATTAAAATTAATTTGGCCCGCAGGCAAGAGACCCGCGGGGTGACTGCGGGCTGCATGCCCGTTAGCAAAAAAATACACATTTTTATTATCAATTTTGTTAATTACTGGGCTTCTGGCCCATCAGGGGAGGCCCATGCGTCTTCTCTCCCTTACCCTAATTAGAGCTTTAATGGGGGGGAGTGTGATTGTTTTGGGTCAGCCGCCAGGGGAGGTGAAAAGACCCAACATTTTTTTCGTTCCTCTTTCAATGCAACAGGGGGGACAGCGCCCCCTCCCATTCCCTTTTGATTGCGGCCCTGCCTCGGCGGTTATCTCCGACGAGCAGAGAGACCCTCAGACATGTGGGGAACAGGCGGTGCCCCCCTCGACAGAGGAGGGAGAATCGGCAGGCCCCCTCCGACAGGGAGGGGTAACGACGCTCCTACGCAAAGGGTGGGGCGGCGCTCCGAAACTAAAGGATGTCCCCCTGCCGGTGGCTCCTTTGTCAGGGAGGGGGCGAAACTGCAGGGAAGCCCCCACGACGGGGGGACAATATGGGGCGGCGCCCCCTCTTTAGGTGTGTGTGGGGGGGAATCGGGGCGGCGCCCCCCTCGACGGGGGGGGTGCGATTCGGGACGGTGCCCCGACGATGAAGATCGGCATGTCATTTATGAATTAAAAAAATATACGATGCTCTCCGAATTGGGGAATCGATAGTGAAGGCCAAGCCCCAATTTAAGCCCCAATTTCAAATGTCACATTCAAATGCTTCAAATGTTACATGTCAAATTGAATTGGGGAATCGACATTCAAATGCTTCAAATGTCAGCCGTAACATTTTAATTTAAGCCCCAATTTCAATTTCAAATTTCACATGTAAGCCCCAATTTCAATCAGTATTGATAGCAAATGCTTCTAATTTCCCCAATTCTCAATCCAAATTCATTCAAATGATTAGGGGAGTGAATTCAAATGCTTCATTCACTGTTTTCCCCCAATTTCAATTGGAGGAAATTTGTGTGTTTGAAATTTGTATAATAGGTAAATCTGTTTGTATGAAATTTGTTTTTCTAGTAGATCTTGCTAAATTTTTTTGCTATAGATATATTAGAAAAACAAAATCACAAATTTATCATGCACATGTTAAAATTTTGATCTAGGTGTGTTTTTTTTAAAAGGGGAAATCACACAAAAATACCCCAACGTTTGGGGCCTCTTTCATATCAATACCCTGAACTTTTAAGTCATACACAACAGTACCTTTTTTGGTTTTTTGTTTAATTTATACCAGTTTTGCCCTTTACCCCATTCAGAAAAATAATACCCTAACGTTTGTGATATCTTTCAAACAAATACCTAAATCCCACTAAAACCCAAATCACAGGGGTATTTTTTTTTGAAAGATACCTCAAACGTTAGGGTATTATTGTTGGATCTGGATCCTAGCCTAGAGGGGGGGTGAATAGGCTAATAAAAATAATTCGTGCAACCCACGAATAAGCACAAGCAGTTATAGCAGCAACAGGGTACATAAAAAGCAGACACAGAGAACACAGCAGATTTACACTGGTTCGGTCGTCCCAACGACCTACTCCAGCCCCCAAAGCAGAACTAGTATTGAATAGCGCAATAGGTACAAAACCACAAGTTAGAGCACGCTCAGAGCACCCTCTACGTCTCTACACTCGCCAGGCTCTCAGTACCACACTCACTGTGTTTTCTCTCACTATCAATCCTAGTAACGTTTTCTACCAGCTAGTCCCAAATTAGCTGGGTCCCACTTGTCTAGTCCCAACTAGACAAGTCCCAAAATAGTCACAGAAAAATAGGTAAAGTTTCCCCTACAGAGAACATTACACTAAGACACAAATAAAAGAGTTTAAGGGTTTAGAAATGCTCAGTTTGTGTCCGTGTAGGCGTCTCTGTCAATCAGCACGTTGTCAGCTCCAATCTGACGCAAACAGTGTCTCAATCTGACTACTGGATTGCAAAATACACACTGGTCTGTGTGTAAAGAAATTCAGTTCAAATCCTTATAATTGGGCAGTCTGTGCGCTCAGTAACTCCTTTAACTCAAGCGGTCGGTGCGCAGAGCAAAACAGTTCAGATCTATTTAATAAGCGATCTGTGCACAGAGCAACTTCCTTTAATAAAAGCCTCTAACACGTCAGCTCGAATTTGATTTCACGTGATCCGCATCTTTCAATCTCAGCCGTTGATCCGTTTTGAGAAGAGATCTCAGCCGTCCGCTCCTATTTCAATTCATGCAGCGGTCTTCCACGTCAGCGACAATGGTGATCGGGATAGCGGCTTCGTTCTACGGCAGCGAACTCCTCGGCGACAGCGACTGCGAGGCTCTCGTCGGCGGTGTCTTCGTCTACGGCTGCAGATCTCTCGACAGTCTTTTCTTCGTGCAACAGCAACCTCAGATGTGCGGCGACATCTTCGACTCAAAGCCTCCGACAGTGGCTTGTTCTTCGGCGACGACACCCTCCGATGGCAGCCGCGATCTTGGAGCAGCGGGGGCTTCGTCTTCTCCGATGGCACAACGACGATGGCAGCGGCGGTCTCGTCATTGCAGAGACCTTCAATGACGAGGGAACATCGGTAACGGCTCACGGCGGGGACTTCTTCGGACGGCAACAGCGGCAGCGTCGACTTCGGCGGCATAGTCCTTCGACAGCAACTTCGGCGTCGGTTTCAAGATGATGAGGCACGACGGCGGCCTCGTCTTCAACAATGGGGGCGGCTTCTACGGCGATACGTCGACGGCTGTTTCGTCGACTACAGCTGCGTTATCTTCGACGAGCTCCGACTACAGCGAGGAAGGCTCCGAACGGCAACGACTCGGCGTTGAGCGCCTTCTTCTTCTTCGACTCGACGACATCAGCACCTCTGGCAAGTCCTCTTCGATAGCTAGCGGATGACGATGACATCGACCTCCTCTCCTAGTTCTCCGGCGGTGAACTGCTTTGACTGCCTCTCGTGGCGACGGTGAGCTCTTCGTCGTGCAGCGACGATCTCGTGGCGGTTGCAGCTTCGTGATGTCGATGGGCTTTTCCGATCAGCGCCTCCGGTGGCGACCTCCTCTATGGTGACGAGAACGACGGCGTTGATGCTCACGGAGATTGCTTGATGAAGCTTGCGTAAAGGAGATTTGGCTGCTCCTTTTTCTTTTGTTACCGCACACTACTTTAGGATTTTTGTGTTGGCTTGAGGAGAAGTAGGCTTGAAGGAAAATACGAGGATGAGGAGTTTTGAATATTGTCTATCACAATATTTTTTGTAGCCGCCTCTCACAATTATTGTCTCTCTTGATTTTTGATTGCCACAGGCCCCGCCTTAATTTTTGTATATGGTCGTATACTTTAGTTGATGCTAGGGTTTTTTCAGCCGCCTCTCTTTTAACCCTAGAAGAGATGGGTTTTTATAGGGACTAGGGTTCCTTTCCAATATGGATAGGAATATAAGATATCTTGATGAGGATTTTGTGGGATTTTGATTTGATTTGAATAGGGATAGGAATATTCAAATAATTGCACATCTAGCCAAAAGATTTAATCAAATCTCTTTTGAATTCAAATTTGGCTCTATCTCCTTTCCTCTTTGGACCAAGTCCACCATGCTATAGATTTTTGACCAAGTCAAATCTCAAATTGAACTAAGTCCACTTTGCTTAGGCCAAAGTTCTCTATCTCACCCAAATGGCTATAAGACTAGTAATTTCTCCAAATAGCGAAAGACGTATCGTTTCGCCAATCCTGAAACACACTAAGCACACACGTTAAATATAATAACACGTTTGTCATCATCAAACCAAGAGCCTAGATCGTTGCTTCCAACAATCTCTCCCTTTTGGTGATGACAAACCCATAAAAGATTTGAGCAATAGATATGGGTGTGTGAAGTGTGTTGAAGGGTGTAAAGTCAATCAAGCATTGCAAAGCATGCACAACAAATAGTAAATATAAAAGCTTGCTCCCCCTTCTCTCAAGCTCCCCTTCTACTTTCCCCCTTCTCTCAAGCTCCCCCTTCTACTTTCCCCCTTCTCTCAAGCTCCCCCTTCAACTTTTATTCAAGAATTTTATTTTCACGCTCCCCCCTTCAACAAGTAATACCAATAACACACAAATCTTTCATTTACAAATCTTTTCATTCTCTTTCTCCCCCTTTGTAATCACCAAAAGTGGATTAATAAAGTCACAATAATATTCCATGCAAAAATAAACCATTATTAAATGTAGCGTGCAATGTGCATGAGTTTTCCAAAAAATAGACAATTCAAGCTCATAGAATTTCAGAACACGACTTCCCACCTTTGTGTAGGTGCAGTGATATAAACAATAAAGTACAAGAGGATATTCAATTTTAGGACAATCAACCAAATCAATCCACATTTTCCATTTTTCTTGAATATCGCGGGGATTGAATTTTCCCACCTCATCAAAGATGAGTTCAAGTTACCAAACCCCAAAACATGGCCTAAAAGGACTTTTAAATGTGGGGTGGCATTGCTTGACGAGTTATATACACCAACGCTAATGATCACCCATGTAGCATAAGTTGGATACTCGTGGGTTGTGTATTAGCCATGAAGTGTATCCATTTTTCATACGGAGCAATTTTCATCATTTTTTTCATTTGCAATTCTTTTGTGCTCAATTTTTATTCATGGCTAAACACTTCATATGCCTTAGAAAATTTCAGAAAATAATCATTCCTACGTTCACTTTCCATTATTCTTCAAAAGAATCTCCAAAAGCACTAAAAAGTCAAATATCGTGAAAGTGCAAATGTAGGTGTATAAAAAAGTCAAGTTTAAAACTTATGAGACATGTCATGGCTACTAAAAAGATAACAACATGTTCATGTAGCTACAACAATAATGAATTCACTTCTTCAAGGATAGATTAGATCATTCATACAATACCACTTAAGATAAAACATAAAGGGTATTCTTTTAAGCCCAATTTTTTTTATTTTTGGTTTTTCATTTTTTTTTGTTTTTTTCAGAAATAAAAACATTAAAAACCATGCAAGCAAGCAGACAAAACAAAAATAAATCAAGCACACAAAACAATCTATGAAGGTATGCAATGAAATGCAAAGAGGGATAAAAATTATACCTTATCGTCGCTATTTGACGAAGCAGCTAAAAGAATGAGATATTGAAAAAATTTGCTCCTCGCCAAATCTCCACCTTACCTACATGAAAGGTGTTAAGTGTGACCTTGGAATCCAACAAGGTCCACTAGTGTTAGCCAATATTGTTTTAGGAACACACACTTGTTTAAACTTGATATTTGTGTTCCTAAATTTACAATAATATGAAGTGTGGCCTACACTATCACAAGTAAAGCACTTTGCATATTTGTTCTTTGCAATAGAGGGTACACTGTGGAATTTCTTGAATTTTTGCTTTTCAACGTTTTTCAGACCAAAACCAAGTCCTCTTCTATTATTGCCATATAATTGATTCTCTAAAATAGTGTCCAACGATTGTTTTCCCATAGAGAATTTCTTAATGGCAACTTCAAGATGAGAGACTTTGGTTTTTAATTGTTTATTTTCTTCCACAAGCATCGTGCATTTACTAATAAAAGTTCTCTTGTTTTCCTCTTCCTTCTTTTCAAATTCAATCATTTTTCTTTTAAAGTCATTATCCAACATGCAGAATTTATCATTAAGCTCTCTAATCACATAGTCTTTTTCAGTTTCGAGCTTAATCAAATCAAGTTTAAGCATGCTAATTTGGTTTAATAATGAGGGACAAGAAATACAAGGAGCAGTTTCATCAAAGCTAGCCTTTTCCTTCTTCATGATTTCAATAGTAGACTTACATGCATTGAGTTCAGTTTTAAGCTTTTCATTCTCTTTAAAAACATTATCATCTCTAACTTGCATGTCATAGTTCTGATTTTGGAGATATTCAATAGTGAACTCATGATCTACTATTTGATTTTGCATTTCTTCACAAATTTTAAGAAGTTCAGCTTTGCTACCTGACGGTGTCTCATCTTGGATCCCCATCAAAGCCATGCAAGAATGTGCTTCATTTTCCTCCTCGCTTTCAGCTTCGCTATCCATATCCGATGTTAATACCTTCGCTTTTCCTTTTCCTTTAGCGAGCTGAGCAGTTTCATTTGGGCAATCCTTCATCAGATGTCCACTTCCCTTGCATTTAAAACATTGCATTCTATCAGTAGATTTCTGATCATTAAATTGATTGGAAGAATTATTAAAGTTAGAACGATTAAACCTGGGTGCCATTTCGTTTCTCCCATGCTTGGTCTTGATGAACTTTCTGAAGTTTCTCACCATTAGCGCTATGCCGTCGTCATCATCTTCACTTTCGTCAGCTTTCAGAGCAAGGGGCTTTATGGCTTTCTCTTTCTCCTCAGGTTTCTCTCTTGCTTCAACATTTTGCAGTTCCAACACATGGGACATCAAATTACCAATAAGGTCATCCACCTTCAATTGTGACAATACCTTTGCTTCCTGGATGGCGGTGACCTTTGGTCTGAAAGAGCTTGGCAATGCTCTTAGGATCTTCCTCACTTGATCGAGGCTATCATATGGCTTTCCAAGCGAGCTAGACTTGTAGACTATGTCGGTGAACCTCGCATACATCTCTGATAAGCTCTCTGATGGTAGCATGCGAAATCCCTCGAACTCTGCACTCAAAAGAGACAGTCTAGACTCCTTCACCTGTGACGTTCCCTCGTGTGTCGCCTCCAAAGTATGCCATATCTCCTGCGCAGTTAAACAATGTGAGATTCTATTATATCCAGATTTATCAAGTGCACAAATGAGAGCATTCATAGCTTTAGCATTTAAGGAATAATATTTCCAATCATTATCATCCCATTTGTCATTTGGTTTTTCAATCTCAACATTTTCTACTTTAATTACAGGCACTTTATATCCTTTTTCGATTATTTGCCAAGCCTTGTAATCAACAGAAATAAGGTAGATTTTCATACGATTTTTCCAATAAGCATAATCACCTCCATTAAACCTAGGGGACGGGAAACAGACTGACCCTCAGCAAAAGCACTATCCAAATGGTTATTCATGGTCAATCCTAGGCTAGATCCTAAAACCTGCTCTGATACCACTTGTTGGATCTGGATCCTAGCCTAGAGAGGGGGGGGTGAATAGGCTAATAAAAATAATTCGTGCAACCTACGAATAAGCACAAGCAGTTATAGCAGTAACAAGGTAAATAAAAAGCAGACACAGAGCACACATCAGATTTACCCTGGTTCGGTCATCCCAACGACCTACTCCATCCCCCAAAGCAGAACTAGTATTGAATAGCGCAATAGGTACAAAACCACAAGTTAGAGCACGCTCAGAGCACCCTCTACGTCTCTACACTTGCCAGGCTCTCAGTACCCAAGTCACTGTGTTTTCTCTCACTATCAATCCTAGTAATGCTTTCTACCAGCTAGTCCCAAACTAGCTGGGTCCCACTTGTCTAGTCCCAACTAAACAAGTCACAAAATAGTCACAGAAAAATAGGTAAAGTTTTCCCTACAGAGAACATTACACTAAGACACAAATAAAAGAGTTTAAGGGTTTAGAAATGCTCAGTTTGTGTCCGTGTAGGCGTCTCTGTCAATCAGCACGTTGTCAGCTCCAATCTGACGCAAACGGTGTCTCAATCTGACTCCTGGATTGCAAAATACACACTGGTCTGTGTGTAAAGAAACAGTCTGTGCTCTCAGCAACTCCTTTAACTCAAGCGGTCGGTGCGCAGAGCAAAACAGTTCAGATCTATTTAATAAGCGGTCTGTGCGCAGAGCAACTTCCTTTAATAAAAGCCTCTAACACGTCAGCTCGAATTTGATTTCACGTGATCCGCATCTTTCAATCTCAGCCATTGATCCATTTTGAGAAGAGATCTCAGCCGTCCGCTCCTATTTCAATTCATGCAGCGGTCTTCCACGTTAGCGACAATGGTGATCGGGATAACGACTTCGTTCTACGGCAGCGAACTCCTCGGCGACAACGACTGCGAGGCTCTCGTCGGCGGTGTCTTCGTCTACGGGTGCAGATCTCTCGACAGTCTTTTCTTCATGCAGTAGCAACCTCAGATGTGCGGCGATGGCTTCGACTCAAGGCCTCCGACAGCGGCTTGTTCTTCGGCGATGACACCCTCCGATGGCAGCCGCGATCTCGGAGCAGCGGGGGCTTCATCTTCTCCGATGGCACAACGACGACGGCAGCGGCGGTCTCGTCGTTGCAGAGACCTTCAATGACGAGGGAACGACGGTAACGGCTCACGGCGGGGACTTCTTCGGACGGCAACAACGGCAGCGTCGACTTCGGCGGCGTAGTCCTTCGATAGCAACTTCGGCGTCGGTTTCAAGATGATGAGGCACGGCGGCGGCCTCGTCTTCAACAATGGGGGCGGCTTCTACGGCGATACGTCGACGGCTGTTTCGTCGACTACAGCTGCGTTATCTTCGACGAGCTCCGACTGCAGCGAGGAAGGCTCCGAACGGCAACGACTCGGCGTTGAGCGCCTTCTTCTTCTTCGACTCTATGACAGCAGCACCTCCGACAAGTCCTCTTTGACAGCTAGCAGATGACGATGACAGCGGCCTCCTCTCCTAGTTCTCCGGCGGTGAACTGCTTCGACTGCCTCTCGTGGCGACGGTGAGCTCTTCGTCGTGCAGCGACGATCTCGTGGCGGTTGCAGCTTTGTGATGTCGATGGGCTTTTCCGATCAGCGCCTCCGGTGGCGACCTCCTCTATGGCGACGAGAACGACGGCGTTGATGCTCACGGAGATTGCTTGATGGAGCTTGCGTAAAGGAGATTTGGCTGCTCCTTTTTCTTTTGTTGCCGCACACTACTTTAGGATTTTTGTGTTGGCTTGAGGAGAAGTAGGCTTGAAGGAAAATACGAGGATGCGGAGTTTTGAATATTGTCTATCACAATATTTTTTGTAGCCGCCTCTCGCAATTATTGTCTCTCTTGATTTTTGATTGCCGCAGGCCCCTCCTTAATTTTTGTATATGGCCGTATACTTTAGTTGATGCTAGTGTTTTTTCAGCCGCCTCTCTTTTAACCCTAGAAGAGATGGGTTTTTATAGGGACTAGGGTTCCTTTCCAATATGGATAGGAATATGAGATATCTTGATGAGGATTTTGTGGGATTTTGATTTGATTTGAATAGGGATATGAATATTCAAATAATTGCACATCTAGCCAAAATATTTAATCAAATCTTTTTTGAATTCAAATTTGGCTCTATCTCCTTTCCTCTTTGGACCAAGTCCACCAGGCTATAGATTTTTGACCAAGTCAAATCTCAAATTGGACTAAGTCCACTTTGCTTAGGCCAAAGCTCTCTATCTCACCCAAATGGCTATAAGACTAGTAATTTCTCCAAATAGCGAAAGACGTCTCGTTTCGCCAATCCTGAAACACACTAAGCACACACGTTAAATATAACAACACGTTTGTCATCATCAAACCAAGAGCCTAGATCGTTGCTTCCAACAATTATGTTTCTGAATGGGGTAAAGGGCAAAATGAGTATAAATTAAAAAAAACTAAAAAAGGTACTGTTATGTATGACTTAAAAGTTCAGGGTATTAATATGAAAGATGCCCTAAACGTTGGGGTATTTTTGTGTGATTTCCCCTTTTTAAAATTTACCTCTAGATCATACCCTCCGGATTAGCGAAGTTCAGAGAAGGAAGCCTTATCTGCGTGCTCGCTATTCGTCCGTTGGCACCGATTCGACCGTAAGCACCAATTCGTCCGTCGACAGGGATTCGGATCAGCTTCAGAGCGTGCTGATAACGTGTTAGAATATGGAGAGGAAGTAGGCATATGATGAAGTCTATAGCCATATATATATTATATAAAGAGAGTTATAAGTCCCTTGGATATCAAGGAACACCCACTAAGACTAAGAGTGTGTTTAATGGTGGATGATAGTGGGTGAAGACTAAATGTCTACCCCGTTCATAACATTAACTAATTACAATCTATAAATAATTCCGGTGGATAGCTCTACAAACCCCCTAAACGTCCATTAATTTACACATTACACCCTACCAAATTCTCCTTCCTGCACTTGTCGTGCAAACCAATAATATTTCGGGCATCATACTGAAACGTGAAAAGGTCCCCACTCTCTCCGCTCAAATACTCGAGTCATTCCCCCGGCGGCTCGACCTGTTCTTTTCTCCTTTCGCCGTCCATTCTATTCCCTTCGCTTTTTATCACCAACCCCCAATCGCCCGCCATGGCCGCCGCCGCCCTCCGCCGGATCCAATTGTTGCCGACCCCCGCCTCCCTCGTCCGCCTGACCCGCCCCTTCTCCTCTTCTAGCAGCGACGAAACCCTAACGATCGAGACGAGCGTCCCCTTCACCGCCCACAACTGCGATCCCCCGTCTAGATCCGTCGCCACCTCCCCGTCGGAGCTGCTCACCTTCTTCCGCGACATGTCCCTCATGCGCCGCATGGAGATCGCCGCTGACTCCCTTTACAAATCCAAGCTCATCCGCGGGTTCTGCCACCTCTACGACGGCCAAGAGGCCGTCATCGTCGGAATGGAGGCAGCCATCACCAAGAAGGACGCCATCATCACCGCCTATCGCGACCACTGCATCTTCCTCAGCCGCGGCGGGACCCTATTGGAGTGCTTCGCTGAGCTCATGGGACGAAAGGAAGGATGCTCCCGCGGGAAGGGAGGATCGATGCATTTCTATAAGAAGGATGCCAATTTTTACGGTGGTCATGGGATCGTTGGTGCCCAGGTCCCGTTGGGATGCGGGGTTGCGTTTGGGCAGAAGTACTTGAAGGACGAGAGCGTCACCTTCGCCATGTATGGAGATGGGGCTGCAAATCAGGGGCAGTTGTTTGAGGCTTTGAATGTGTCGGCACTCTGGGATTTGCCTGTGATTTTGGTCTGCGAGAATAATCATTGTATGTGTGATCTATTTTGTTTCTCTTCCTTTTGTCTTCTTTTTAATATAAAAAAGAATACATTTTTACGTTGATGTTATCATGCAGATGGAATGGGAACGGCAGAATGGAGGGCGGCCAAGAGCCCGGCATATTACAAGCGTGGAGACTATGTTCCCGGTCTCAAGGTTACACTCTATCCTAACCTTTGTGTGTGTGTGTGTGTTTTTTTTTTTTTTTGCATTTGAGTTTTGTACAGATTGATATGATGCCGAGATATCAAATTATTTTGATAAATTGTTTGGTCAATGGCAGTTAGTTTGCTCAGGACCCATTTGTTTCGTTAAAAGCGGGTATTGGAATCTTGAGGAGGTCTGGAATTTTGGACATAGTAAAGTTTTTTGTTTATTTGGATGAAAAGTTGGTTGTAAAGTTTGTGATGGAGAAGTTGTTGTGGGGCCTATGAATATTTTTTGTGTTTGGATGGTGTACTAAAATCAGATGTGTAAATTCGTGGTGTCTATGTTTAAAATTTAAGTTTATATTTATAAAATAGTCCAAATTTAATTGTCTTATTTAAACTGTAGTTAATCAACAATAAATCCTTAAATAGAATTTTAATTATTTTTAAATATAATTAACTATGATAAACAATGAAATTGAATATCATTGTGCTTGATCGAGAGGGAGGAAGAAACATAGAACTTGGGCCTCCGATGTCGGTGATAGTTCCCGTCAGAGATGGTCACTCAATGGCAACGACCGCGATGACCGTCGGAGACTACAACGATCACGCTAGAGGATGCAATAAAGACAACAAGATGTTTGATTTTATCGGTGGCAATGACGATGAGTTTGTTCACATCGGCGACTACGCGGAATTCGTGATCATCTTGTGCTCGTAATCATCGACGAGGAGTTCGTTCTCGCAATGTGCTCTTTATCATCGGCATTCGTGGTGGGTGTTTATCGGTGTTCCAATGTTATCGTCGGTGATTGTCAGTGTTTGTTGGCACTTGTCATTGTCAATGTTCATTATCGACCGCTGGCGAACGTTGGTATCATCGTCGGTTAGAGAGATTTGAGAGACATGAGAGAGAAACAGAGAGAAATAAGGGGGGGGGGGGGGGGAGAAAGGGGTAGCGGCGGGGCTCACGGTCAAATTTTGACACAAAATCCACACAAAACGTGTGGGTTGTGATTGTGGAAATTTATTGATGGTGCATGCCACGTTATCGCCACCTGGGATGGGATTTCCAAACTCATTTTTAAGAAACAAATAGGATGGGCTAGACAGTTGTTAAAATTTTTGCCATGGAACAGTGCCAATTTCAGATTCCTAAACTACTTTGTAACTCAAAAACTTGGAAACAAACAACCCTTTATATGAAAATCCATGACATGTATGTTCTTTTCTGATTTGACCTGATCAGCTTTGGACATATTAGCATGTGTGGAACATGTGCATTGGAGTATGAAGTTTGCTATCATATATAATAGATAAAATAAGTATGCTTGTAGCACAACACATCAAATCAATTGAGCGTATGTTTGATATGGTCATCTTGCGGTCCGTTGTCTTATTCTATGACTGGGAAGCAACTGAATATCTATCATAATCATGTAATTGACTCCTTAGATTAAAAAAAAACTTGCTTTTGCTGTTGGTATGTGTAAGTATCTGGTTCTTTTGGTAGACGGATCGAAGATGATTTACAAGTAGCAGTTTGCATGGGGAGGGGCCAGAAACTAGGCGATGGGCTCAATCAGGGTAGTTGTGAATGACGATGTGTGATGAGATTGGTGTATATTGCAACTTGTACATGTTGACCTGGAAATTGCTTGTGTTTCTTCATTTATCATTAGACAGTTTTTCCCACACATCTATCGTAGGTCTATTTTCTACAAAAGTAGAGATTTAAGGATTACTTTGGTTTTTGTTTTCAATAGAATGTTATACTTTAGGGACATTGTTTGTTTCAAGTGTACGTTATAATGTGGAATTAGTGATATTGCCATAGTGATGGTACTGAAATAAGTATCAGGATTTGGCGAGTGAGGTGGGCAACAGGACGTTACATGGAATATGGATGAATTGATGCACAATTTATTATTATTAGCTTTCTTCTTGTAGAGAATGTTTTTAATCAACTATAAAGCAAGCCTATCTTTATATTCTGAATAACACATGTTTGCTCAAATGAGCATTTTGTTTTGGGAAGGTTATCAATCCTACTACTTCGAGATTCTTGACCTATTTTAGTGAGTTCACAGCTGCAAGTAAAATTAGGAATATTTAAATATGGGAAAATAAATCATGGTAGCTAGTGAGCAAACTGACAGGGTTTGGATTTAAAAGATCAAATATAGTAAACAAATTGGTATGGAATGGATTTGGCTTGGGGTCATCTATCATGCGACTTTGTGATTGTTGACTTATTTTAATGAGTTCACAACTGCAAGTAAAATTAGGAGTATTTAACTATGGGAAGGTAACTCATGGTGGTTAGTGAGGAAAGTGGTTGGGTTTTGGATTTAAAAGATCAAATAGAGTAGCGTAAACAAATTGGCATGGAATTGGATATGGCTTGGACATATACTCAGTTGCTTTGCTGATAGGAGAACCTCTTGTACCAAATGATGTAGGTGAAAAGTTTCAGGTGTAAACAAATCCAAGAGGAGAGCTAAATGAGTGAATTATTGTTCTCTGGGCTGAGTTTATTGGGCCATCTGCTGAATATCAGGAGGTTGACCATAGTTAATTATTATGTCGTCCATATCTAATTGCTTTAAAAAATTAACCTGTTTCAAGTACGTAATGTGTAGAGAATCTTAAGTTAACAAGAGCAGGATGTGACGAAGTGCCTGAATGCAGTGTTACCTGACTAACAAAGTTTACATGGACCTGTATATCAATATTGGAGGGGGGCATCTAACAGTTTGGTAAAATAGGAAAAAGTATTTAGTTAATTCTGGGCAGAGATCTGGTTTTTACAGTTGTCATTAATTTAGCTCAGTGCTACTAATCCTCGTCCTTTTACTTTTTATTGTAGTCTAATTTGTCAAAACCATATGATATGACTACGTTTCGTGTGCCACACCTTTATATTCCATTTTAATTCTAAAGCTTAACATGCTAATATTTTTGGATGAAAACCCCTTTGCCATCTAAAACCTTCTAAGACCATTTTGAATATTTTCATCTGCAATCTGCATGCCCGTGGTTATATTGACACGGAACATTTTGATCCTGTCAATTTATGAATGATTTTTTTTTTAAAAATGGATTGAGTTTTAGTAGGCCAATCACAGTTCCAAAAAAGTACACTTGTAACTGACAAGTAAGGAATTTATTTACAACAAACTTGTTCATGCAGCCATTTCTTTCCATTCTTTTCTTTAATTCTTAGTTGCAACTTAAAGATAAGTTTTATCACCAAATATGTAGAAACGTTTTTATAGGTAATTGGCAGAGTTACTTCATGAGATTTAGGTAGACATTGAGGCATGATGGGACACCAATATGAACGGCATAGAAAGCTTACCAAGTTCATTCTAAATAGAAGACACGCTTCACAAACGACATACTTGAACCCATATGTAAGACGACGAACTAAAGGACGAGCATTGAGGATTTGTTCATTCCATTGTGATCCAAGAATGAGCATATTCCAAGGGGATGACTGGACGTATGATGTCAACCGTGGGTGTACATTTCAGAAGTAAATTGTAAGATTAGATGCTGGGTATGTGCAATGCACATGAGATTAAAGCTTGGTGTTTTGAATCATGTAGATGTGCAATCTAAAATCCAATTATAACATTTTTAGATTCATAATGCAAAATAATTTTTTTGATAGTGTTTTGCTTTTTTGCGGTAGAAGATAGAGGTTAACGTTACTCATACCAGCAATTAATAGGCTGGAAGAAATACGAGATATCCAATTTGGAAGAATAAATGAAATCATGTTAAATGTAGTTATTGATATTTAAGAAGAAATTTCTATAAAGATTCTAAAAAGGAAAGATTTATCCAAATCACATCTTTGAAGACTTGTTGCATTAATCTTGCATGGGCTATCCGAACTGCACTTGTTTTGGACGCTTTTTTCCCGTTACATTGTCACTTCTATTTAATCACGCATTTGGGGTCAACTCCCCTTTAGAGCTAGACTCAACATCTCGTACAGATAGATTGATTTTGTGAGATTGTGAGCAAATGAGGCTATTCTATTTTCGGTTGGATGGCCTGATTGATGGGAAACATGCTATGAAAGTGGATGTAGAGTTTCATTGTGATGGCCTATATATGGATGTGGATGTCAAACCAGATTGTACTCGCTTGACCTGACCCAGAACTGATCTAGATTTTTGGGTTCAGGTTTAGCTATAACATGGTGAGGGTCGAATTTGAGTTGACTTAGCAAACCCGAATCGACAGCGGTCCAACCCGTGTTGATTAAATGAATAGATAAAATCACATACATATATAAATTATAACACAAACCCAACACCAAAAAACCACACGTATATAATAATAGGAAACATATGGCATATTATGGTAAGCTCAATGTTCTAAATATTGGCTATTGATCTCGTATCGGTTTGAAAAATATGATATTGGATTACGGAATCGGCTATATATCATAGGTATTGAGTAAATATTACGTTAGAAGCTAAACATTGATATGGTATATACCATACTTATATCTAACTACGTATAAAGTATATAAACTCACATTAAAGCATGTTTATGATATATAAATCTTAATACATTGCATTAAAATATAAGTAATAATAAACTGATTCATCACAAGACTCTAAAATACGCATGCATCAGAGAACATTAAAAACAAACCAAACACCAACATATTGCCAAAAATTATGAAATCATAAAGCAAAATATTACCAAGAAAATTTAAACAGCATACCTTAAATATTAAACTAGAAACAATATATGAAATTATGTTTAGATTAGTAATACCAAAAGAGAATATGAAAGTTAATATTTTTGTACTCTCTTCACAGCAGCCAAGGTCATTAAAAAAATTATAATTTAGAGTTTGGATCTCTAAGTTGCAGTATAGACTATATAATTAAGATAGATTGCTACAAAGTTTAGTGTCAGCATAACAAAAAGAGAGCTGGGGAGTCGTCGTTGAGAGTAAAACGAGGTGGCATAGCAAAAATAGGGCTGAAACGTCGAGTAAAATTATCACAAAAATATTTAAAACTTTCACATTCAGTTAATTAAATCTGATTCAACTCAACTGAGTCTCATTAGCTAAAAATAATGGATATCAACCGATATTTAAAACTGCAACAACAATAAAAAAATAAGTCGATATCCGATGCTAACCTGTAATTGGTTTCAATATTGTAAACCAATTTCAAATGCTTAAATAGGTAGGAGATTATTGGATTGATATTTGGAATACTGGCT
The DNA here is from genome assembly GCA_030789695.1 of Scilla litardierei. Lineage (NCBI taxonomy): Eukaryota > Viridiplantae > Streptophyta > Magnoliopsida > Asparagales > Asparagaceae > Scilla > Scilla litardierei. Next base: position 401,717 of record JAULAV010007855.1, read on the forward strand.
AAGCCACGTATGATCTTCGAAAAAGTTTAGCGATACGGACGCCTTCGACGCGGAACAACAAATGCTTAAATATTTAGCGATACGGACGCTTTCGACGCAGAACAACAAATTAGCGTAAAAAAATTTGGTGCGGAATAACAAATTCGGCGCGGGCGTCTTCGGTGCGAAACAATAAATTCGACGTAAAACAACAAATTCGGCGCGTAACAAGTTAGCGTAAAAAAATTTAGCGAGGCACGGAACAACAAATTCGGCGTAGAACAAAAAATTCTGCACGGAACAACAAATTAGCGTAAAAAATTTAGTGCAGCGGGCGCCTTAGGAGCGGGAAATTATTCTCACCTTGTTGTTCCATGCGTCGAAGAGACGGTGGGCCCCGCGTTGAGGAAGAGATCATTCGATCTACATCATTAAGTGCAAGTTAAAGTTTTTTTCCCAAATACATTAATTGCGTGCACTCTGCTATTCCCCAGAAACTTTCATTCCCCAAAGAGTTTTATTTCCACAGAAACTTTCATTTCCCCAGAAATGTTTTCCCTCCAAAACTTTCCATAAAATCTCATCTCAACCATTCATTCCTCAAGATTAAATCTCAGACGTTCTTCTGTCAACCCTTTTGTCCTAGTCAGCTTTCACTAGTCAGCCCTAAAATTTAAAAACAGTCCTCAAATGTAATATAGATATAAAATTTATAACTCAAACCTAAACACGCATTTTAGATTCTAAACACAAACTTGACCCGAAACTGACCTGCCAGGTAAATCAGGTCGGATTAGGGTGATCCTAATATTATACGGTCGAGCATGGTATATGAGATTTACGATCCTGGTTAAATTTGGGTCGAGTTCAGTAGACCTTTAAACATATCAGGTCAAATCTGTACCCACAGTACTCTACTTGATCGTCTTGATCGTCTTGTTTGCCACTCCTATTTCTGGATATGTGGAAAACTTGATTAATGGGTTGATAATATGGGGGGGGGGAGCTAAGTAATTGATAAATTGGGGTTAACCTCGGGCCTTACCCATAGTACCTTATATCCACTTATAAGCACCTCACATGCATTTGATATTATAAAAAGCGTTAGGGTTCCTTACGAACCAAATAAGGGGGTTTAACAACTTATTCTTATTCTCTAATTTATTTCAAGAATATGTTACTATGCTTATTCGTAGCTTAAAATTGCGAGGGGCTTTTTGAAGGATAAAAAATGGGCTTTTTATGAATGGAAAAGGGAAAAAAGATGAGATTTTTTATAAAGTGGAAAGCTGAAATAACAAGATAAATGTCCACAATTCGAGAGGCGACCTTGCTCATAGCTTTCAATTCGAGAAGAAAGACTAAGATCTCCTGGCTAGGGTTCATTGACACATTTCACAAAATAATCAAGCATAACCCACCCTTAGCCGACCCTAGGCTAATGAAGATAGTTACATATTTTGATCATTTTACAAAAAAGCCCCTCCAAGTTTAGAATTTATTAAAAAGCACCTGGTTGAGCCGCACGCCCAGCCTCCTCCTATAAGTGATGACCACGTCATTACTCCCCCAAGACAGTCAACTTGTCCTCAAAGTGGAAGTCTAGAAACTGTTGTCTAATGACCTCGTGCGACTCCCAAGTGGTGTCGTAGTCAGGTAGTCTCCGCCATCTGATAAGCATATCTTGTGTCCTTGTCAATCCCTGACGGACCCTTTTGACCTCTAGTGGCTCCAGCAGGACCTTCATGTCGTCTGTCAAAGTGAGTCGGAGAGTAGATGAAAGGGTGTGGTCCCCAATAGCTCGCCGTAGCTGTGACACGTGGAAAACTGTATGGATAGTAGATATTGCCGGTAGACCCAGTCGATACGCCACCTTCCTTGTCTTCGTCGCAATCTCAAATGGACCATTGTAGCGTGCCGCCAACTTCTCGTTCCCTCGATGCGCCAAGGTCTTCTGTCGATATGGTCTCAGCTTTAAATATACATTGCCTCTCACCTCAAAATGCACATCCCTACGGTGCTCATCTGCCTTCGCCTTCGTGATCTGCTTTGCTCGTATCGTGCTACTTCAACTCCTCCAATTTCTTATCCCGTCCCTTCGAGTACTGCTCCACCTGGGACACTAGGGTTGAACTGTGACTGTAATAGATCAAATGTGGGGGGTCTCGTCCAGAAAGGATGCGGAAAGGGGTGCATTGCGCCGCTGAGTTGTAAGAAGTATTGTACCAATATTCCGCACATGCCAACCACTTGGCCCACTGCTTTAGTGAGTCTAAGGCAAAACATTGAAAGTATGTCTCCACGCTCCTAATCACCACCTCTGTCCGGCGTCGGTTTGCGGGTGGTATGCCATGCTCCTCTTCAATGTCGTCTCCTGCACATTAAATAGCTTCTTCCAAAAACTGCTCATGAAGACTTTGTCTCTATCAGAAACAATCGACGCTGGAAAACCATGTAGGCGGACTAGCTCCTTCATGAATGCAGCTGCCACCGTCACCGCCGTATAGGGATGCCGAAGGAGAATGAAATAGACATATTTGCTGAGGCGGTTCACCACAGCAAATATGACAGAAAATCCATCAGACCGTGGTAGTCTCTTAATGAAATCCATGCTGATCTTCTCATATACCCTCTTCGGAAGGGCTAGTGGCTGTAGTAATCTCTCCAGGGCCATAGCCAAGTACTTATGATGCTGAGACATCACACTTCGTCACCATCCTGGCAATATCCCTCTTCATCCCAGGCCAGTAAATCTCACTCACCATCATCCTATAAGTCTGCTGGACTCCCGAATGTCCTCACACTGAATTGCCGTGGAACTCCTGGAATGTGTGAAGAAGTCCGGGTGGCACCAACCGTCTCTGGTACAGCAGCCTGTCCCCCCCTCAGGGTGTAATCAGGATGATCTGCCCCTGTTGTAGTGCCTCTCGTATCTGTGTCAATCCCTCATCAGCCTTAATCTCCCTCCCTAGGGGCTTCCAGTTAAGCAGGATTGGCACTGAAATAGCTACCTCTTCGCCATCTCCTCTTTGCGGGATAAAGCGTCAGTCGCCTTGTTCTCCAAGCCTGGCCTATACTGAATCTCGAACATATAATTTACCAGCTTGGAGAGCCACTTCTGATTTTCCTCTGTGACTATACGCTGCTCTAATAGATACTTCACGCTTCTCTGGTCGGTCTGTATTATAAACCTCATGCCCATTAGATAGGGCCGCCACTTCTGTATGAAGAGCACTATCGCCATCAACTCCCGCTCGTACACTGACTTTAGCAGTGCTCGTGCTGACAGGACCTGACTGAAACAGACCACTGGACGCTGATCTTGCATCAACACCGACTCCAAACCGTACCTTGAAGTTTTTGTCTCCACCATGAAAAGTCGGCTGAATTCCGGTAATGCAAGCATTGGCACCGTAGTCATCGCCTGCTTCAGTGCCTCAAATGACCTGGTCGCCTCATCACTCCACCAGAAACTCTCCTTCAGCTGCTCTGTCAAAGGCCAAGTTATCGTGTTATACCCCTGAACAAAATTTTTGTAATACCCTGTTAGACCCAATAAACAACGCAAGGCTCACGTCGTTGTAGGACGTGGCCAGTCCAACATAGCAGAGATCTTCGTCCTATCTGCCGACATCCCCTCTGCAGACACAATATGTCACAAGTACTTCACCTGAGGCTGTCCAAAGAGGCACTTTTTCCTGTTGGCAAATAACTGGTGCTCCTGCAACACTGCCTGCAAGTGTCCTACATGCTCCTCCATGGTGTGACTCTAAATCAATATGTCATCAATGAATACATGCACATCTCATCTATCATCGGGATCGAAAACTTGTCAGGCACTGTCTCTTTATTCAGGGCACGATAGTCTATGCAGAGACGTCAGCTGCCATCATTCTTCTTCACTAGCAGGACCGGGCTGGAAAATGGACTGATACTTGGCTGAATCATGCCTGCCTGCAACATCTCCATTACCATCCTCTTAATCTCATCCTTCTGCACCTGAGGATATCTATAGGGACGCACGCTAATAAGGGACACCTCTCCCGTAGGACAATCACGTGCTCATGATCCCGTGGTGGTGGGAGACTATGCGGGGTCTTAAAACTCCCTTAAACTGGCGCAACAACCGTTCCAACTCTGGCGGTATCTCCTGCTCCTGTCGCCCATCCTACTCCTCCCCAACTGATAACCCCTGAAACTCCACGAAGAACCCTCTCCCAGACATTTGGATAGCTCTGGCCTTGGTTTTGTAGGAAACAATGGAATTACACAAACTGGGGTTCCCTATAACACTACAGTCCTACCTCCCTCTTGGTGCTCCAGCCTGAGAAGCTTCAAATTCGTCTTTATATCCTATATGGTCTGCAACCACCTCATGCCCAAAATGATGTCTCTGCTCCACAACTGCAGAGGTAGGAAGTCTGTCACTATCTGCACCCCGTGAACGATCGAATCAATCCCCGACATACTCATTGGCTCCGTCCTATGTGGCATGTCCCGAGCACCACTCCGAAATAGCCCGTGTCGCTGAGCTGCAACCCCCGTCTCTCTACTAGCCTGCGAGAGATGAAGTTGTGGGTAGTCCTACTGTCCACCAACACTGTGACATCTTGATCTGCAACGCCACTGTTAACTTCATGATGCGGTTCTGTGTGAACCCCACCACGGAGTTGAGGGATACTTCTGTCATGTCCAAGTGTAGGTGCTCCTGATCATCCTCCTTGCTTGTCTCAAGCTCTACCATGGTCTCCTCCTCTTCCTTATCGTTCACTATTAGCAGTTGCAAGGCGCGGTCTCCACATCAGTCCCTGGTGAGAACTTCTCGTCATACTTGAAGCATAGGCCATTAGCACGCTTCTCCCTAATTTTAGACTCTGTCATCTGCCGAATCTGCCTCCTGGTCGCGCCTCTACTTCCTTCTCTTTGCTGGCCGCTGCCTCTCTTGTGATCTCCTTCTGCCCCCTGCATGCACCTGTCCCCGAAAAGGTCCTCCCCACGCTCCTCGAGCTCTCCGCTCCTCTACCTGCCTGTCCTCCATTATCCTCGCCAGTCACATTTGATCTAACAAATCCCTGGGCGTCTGAATCCGTAGCTCTGTCCGGATGGTGTGCTTCAGCCCCTTCATGAAGCATCCCTTTAGGGACTCTCCTAAAAATCCCACGGACATGGACCGTCAATGTCTCGAACTTCTTTATATATTCCCTGTCAGTTCCTCCTGCCTCAAGGCATATTGCTTCTCACACGTCGCCCCATTGAACCTTCCTAAACCGGTCCAGGAGGCATGTAGTGGACTTCCTGCATGAGCAGAAAGGTCACTGCTGCTGTGTCCACCGGTACCATGATAACAATTCCCCCTACAGGCACACCTCAACGACTCACAACCACTCAGTCTCCTGAACTTGGACATCTTGAAGTACCGCTCAGCCCTATAGATCCACCACTCCGGGTCCTCCCCATCAAAAATAGTCATCTTCAACTTTCCAACTCTGCTCTCCAAGGTAAACCCTTCATGTGCACCTCTACACTGATGATATTCATGGCATCGTGGCGGTGAAGGATCATGTACGTCATAGTAGAGTCTTTTGTAGGGTCCCGATCCTCTCCATCGACACCCTCCCAATCAGTTTCTTCGCAATCAGCTCCTCTATCAACGAAGTCCCTATGGCCATTCTCGTGGTATCGATTGTAGTTTTCAAACTCGGTGTCATGCCTTGGGGGTCTTCCTCCGTAGAAATCAGCGCCAAATCTCTTGGGGCATTCAAACCCCGCGCCGAACCCATCGTGCTGTCCAATCCTCCTAGGCCGCTGGGGGGCTCAAAGTGATCCCAACGGTCCTGCGACTGCAGCTCGGGACCTTGGCGGGCCGCCAGGGGCCTGCGAGTGCCCTGGCGGCTTTGCCAAGGGCTCGCGCGGCCCCTGGTGGCTTTGCCGGGGTGTTTCGGCCTCCGATTCGCCCAGTCCTGGGGTTCCATGCCGTGTCGTCGCATCTCCTCGCATCCATTGAAGTTGTATTCTTCCTCGTCGGATACCAGGTCTGCATCTGAAAGAAGCCCTTCATGAAAAGAATCAATTTTGCCCTTCCCATTCGCCAAAATCTTTGCTTTTCGTTCTGGGTCTAGGGTTGCGGCTAGATCTGATTTTATCGCCTTGGAAAGCACCCAACACTGATTTGTTTCATTTAGGGCTTCCATGATTTGCGAGAACCTCCTATCCATCTCGCCTCTTTGATCATCTACGCTCATCTTGATCCATTGGATCTTGCCGTCAAACTTTTTAATCTTCTCCTCCGACATATCGATTCTATACTTGGATCTCGTTGTCACTATGGATCATCGCGCTCTGATATTAATTTGATACGGCTAGAGCTTTTTGAGGAAAAATGGGCTTTTTATGAATGGAAAAGCAAAAAAGATGGGATTTTTATAAAGTGGAAATCTGAAATAACAAGATAAATGGCCACAATTCGAGAGATGACATCTCTCCTTACTTTCAATTCGAGAAGAAAGCGTAAGATCTCGGGTTCGTAGACACATAGGACAATAGTTTTCCCAAAATAATCAAGCATAACCCATCCCTAGCCGGCCCTAGGCTAATAAAAGAAAAAATTACAAATTTTGAACATTTTACGAAAAAGCCCCTCCAAGTTTAGAATTTACTAAAAAGCCCCTGGTTGAGCCGTGCGCCCACTCCTCCTCCTATAAGTGATGACCACATCATTATCCTGCATCAAAAATTTGTTGGCCGGAAAAAACTTGATCTCAAGTTTAGAAGTATCACAATATAAAGATACTCATAAAAGTCATGTAACCATGCAAGGAAAAAAAGACCCAAAAGTGACAGACAGGTATATGTGAAGATGTAGCACTTGTTGGCTGGTAGGTGACAGACCATCTCAAATAATAAAGTCGACATAGTTGGATACTGAAATGTGTTTGGAGTGGATGCACTTCCGGAAACAACTTTATACGTATCTCCAGGAGCAGCTCAAGACGCTTGTCATGTTCAAGCGCTGACACAGAATCAATAAGTGGCTTGGGCTTTCCTAGCTTCTTTTACAATTTGAATGTGAGTCTTGAAAAGATTTGTTGATCTTCTAAATGGTTCTTCTCCTTGCTCTTTCAAGCTTTGGATTCGCCAATGGTTAAGATGAACGGTTTGCAGAAAGTAGATGGAGTGTCATAATATCTTCTGGCCAAATGATGGACTCTTGAATGAAGAAAATATTGCTTGTTAAGTTCTCATGTTTCCAAGGATGAACACTGTGATTACTCAACCACCGCATGTCTAATTCATTACGTAGCCTAATTCTTGCATATAGTTTCATGTGTGACATTTTCATATTATAATACGGGAATAAATCATCCAAGTTTTCCATTAAACTTTCAAACTCTCTTAGGATGATGACTAAAATTTTCATTAAAACATCAAAAATCATAAATGTTTTCAAACTTACCGTGATTATATTTATATTTTTGAGAAGGCAATGATATGTTGGCCATCGGCAGGCCATCACAAGGATAGTACAAATAAGATCAAACAAAAGATATGCATATAGAATTTTGAAATTTGTAGTCGTGATATGAGATTTCTGTTCTGATTGGATGACTAGAAACAATTGGCAACAATAGATCGGCATGAAATATGATGAACAAAATTGAAGTGTTTCTATTATTTTCTCTTGTAAAGAGTTAATATCTATGTATGCAATTGCATTGAACAAGATACTTCATTTTAGTGCATGCTATTCGTGACAAATCAAGCTGGTATTGTAGAAATTTTGAAGATATATGTTGATCCACTAAAGTTTGGTCAGTGGTTCTGTCTACCAATATTTATTTAATAGTTCTTTTTCCCCTTCTATAAAATTCTAGGCTCAGCACTTCTGTTTGATGGTTTACATCACAAGTTTGCGATCTATTATTTTTACTCATTTTGTTGGTTAAGTAGTCCTTTTCCACAAGTATTTTCTTTACTTTAAAGGGGATCACTTATGCCCTGCCCCATAAATTTTCATCATTAGTCACCTTCCAATGATTGAAAATTAAATGTTTGACCAGTAAAGTCTTACTGATCTTCATCTAAATTTTATATTTGGATTTCAAGTATCATATCCGTTATTTGATCTCTTTGCATGCATGTTTCCGAGATGCAGATATTTGGAATGTGTTTCATTTTGGAATTTTGATTTGTTTTGTGGCTAAAATATTATTTAATTTATTATAGCAATAGTTCTTGTCATCTGTCCATGACAATACATGCTATGATGTTTCTTAGTTTCAACTTTAAAGGGCTTGAACTATACATCCTCTAGTGTGGATATCTCCACTTTTTTAGAATTGTTTACGGCAACCAAAAGTTGGCTCTTGCCAATAGTTCCTTCTCCGGTAATTTGCATCCATTTAGCAGCTTGCCCATATACCTATCTTCTTTGTTATGTATCCAATTGTTAGTTTTGCTCTGTAACATGCGATGCTGATTACTAAATGTGTATATTACTAAGTGCATGACTTAACTGAGCATGTTACTTTAATTTCAGTTTTTTTTTTTTTTTTTTTTTTTGGGGGGGGGGTCAGGTTCATTGAGGTGTCATTTGCTGCTTTTTCTGTTTCATGTTCTAGATACTCGTCTGAGCAGGATGCTTTGCAAGCTTTGGAAAATTGCTTTCTTTTGGACTGTCTGTTTATCACTGCACTTGATAAAATTTGTTACTTTGAAACAATGTGCGCCTTTACTGAATAAGAGATGGCATATTATTGTTGGTACCAATCTTTTGTATGTGCTAAAGAGATATCTTTGCAACAGGTGGATGGGATGGATGCTTTTGCTGTGAAGCAAGCCTGCAAATTTGCCAAAGAACATGCTTTGAAGAATGGACCCCTTGTAAAATTCTAATTCCCCATTTGGCTAATTTTTCTTTAATTTCCTCTCTATGAATCTTGATAATTTTATTTCATCTTGCAATCTATTTTTTTATGTATATTCTGGGAAGATAAATCTTGTTTACTAGGATTATAAATTATATGTTAATATATAATATTACTTTGAGCAACCATCGTCCTTAAATTTTTCTTTGGTTCTTCACCTGATACACAAGTAAATGTGAATACATTATTTCTTAAACTATTTACTTGCCATGTCTCAGTAGGTTTTTTATTTTGATTAGGGCTGTTGACGAACGAGCTTGAACGAGCTTGAACATGGAGCTTGGTTTTGTTCATGAACAAAATCCATGTTCAAGCTCTGTTCGTTTACTAACCGAGTTCTAAAAACATGTTCAAGCTTGTTCGTTAAGCTTACCGAACGAACGTAAATGAACGTAAACGAACATTTACCGAGCTTGTTCACGAGTAGTTAATCGAACGTTTCTGTTCGTTAACAAGACTTATCGAGCTTGTTCGTGAACATGTTCAGGAACATGTTAGTGAACACAAATCAATCTTGTTCATGACATATTTTCAAACAAACAAACGAAAGTCAATTTTTTAATCAGGAATAATAATATTTAAACAATATTGCCAATAACTAAATCAATTAAATAAAAGGATTAAATATTTGTAAGACAAAAATAAACAAATCCAGCATAATAGCTCCATATATACCATTACAAGCATCCATTCCAAGCATAATAAAAAATATAGTACTTGTCTAAATGTACTATTTTCGGTACATGTTCGTTCACGAACACTTAACGAGCTTGTTCATGAACATCACTTAACGAGCTTGTTCATGAACATCACTTAACGAGCTTGTTCACGAACACTTAACGAGCTTGTTCATGAACATAAATGAACGAACACGGTTATGTTCAAGCTCTGTTCGTTTACTAACCGAGCTCTAAAAATCTGTTCAAGCTTGTTCATTAAGCTTCCTAAACGAACGTAAACGAACATGTACCGAGCTTGTTCACGAGTAGTTCGTCGAACGTTCTGTTCGTCAACAGCCCTAATTTTGATACCTTTTGACTTTCATTTTATAGACAATTCCAACTCCTTTACTACTTATTCTGGTCTGTCTTTAGCAACAGAAAAATTTGTAGTATTTTTTGTACTATCATTATCATTATGCAGCTTCTTTGCCTTGAAATATACTCTTTTTCTTAGTACTTATTTTGAGGATTAATAGGACGTCTGCACTCTTCCCTAAAGTTTCCCTCACAATTCCATAATCGCATGCCCTAGGGCCGGCTGCCGAACCCCCCCATAAATCCCTATTGCAAAAATATAACAATTTACTAGTTTGCCCTTTTGCTAATAAAATAAAAGAAATTAATTCAAAAGGGATGCGAACACGTCCCTGAGTCACGTGGTTGAGCCGGATCCTCCTCTGGTGCGCCGCCTCATGTATGTGATGCGCCCATCACAATGTTTATTTAGTTCAGAATGCTTACCAATGAATAAACCGCATACCCAGATAAATGTATGTAGCTTATATGGGAATACTGGACCGATGACTGGCAATAAAACGAAAGGATTAAAGTATGCATGTGGTAGAAATTACAAGTAGCTGTAATTGAGCATATGAAATATATCCTATTGAGATGGTTTAGCATGTCCAATGTCGAATACAGAAGCTGTAAAGAGCAAAAGGATTTATAGTTGAAAGAGCCCATACCAAAGAGTAGCCCGAAATGAACCTTTATGCAGCAGTAAAAATTAAAATGGATATTATGTTTTCTCTAAACTAGTGGAGACTGCCGCAATGGGGCTAAATGTGGAGATTTTGACCTTTTACTGGGGTCATTGTAGAATTTCTATATTGTCAAGTAGAGCTAATTGTCTTGTGGATTCACCAGCTTTACAGTGACTTCACTTGTAAATTGTAATTTGACACTAAATTGTAGCACGTGCAATGCAGAGTTATCTAAGTCACAATTTCTTTCCAAAATCACATCTATTCAGCCTTTACTCTTTCAAATGTCTACCTCAATTTTCCAACAAATTTCCTGTTAAATATACTAAACATTTGTATAGGAAAAATTAGGCTTATCGAGTCGAAGCATTTTGAGTCCCAAAGTTGAAAATCTGGATGCGCTCATTGAAAAATTTATTTTCAAATCCTGGCTGAGGCAAGTATTGATATGTCATCTAGCCTATTAAATGCTGTCTGAGAAATTCCAATAATAAAAGATGTTTTTGGTCTGGGCTGCAGAACTTTGTCAGTAACTACGATAGTGCCTAGTTCGTCTATGCTTGATTCTTTATTCTGCTGTAGAATTAAGATAGTTTGCATATTTAATGCTGCTATGTTTTTATGACGGGGCACCTTTGTGAATCAATATGATAACTATCTATTGGCTTGTCATATTTAGATGCCTGATAAGTTCTGTAGGATATACCACAAGATTATGTTGGGTTTGCGAATAACATAATTAGAATGTTCATTGTTCAATGACCATGACCGTTCAAATCACATAGTACACCTCAAATTTTTTCCCTGATATATACCTTCTTAAATTTTACCTTAAAAATCACCCCTCAAATGTTTCATCTTGTTGATTTACCTCTGAAATCATTAGGTTTTGTAGAAATAATCCACCATTACAGTGTTAATATTTCAACAGTCTTAAGGGTAACTTACAACAATACCCTGGTCTCTTATTAAAATCTATTTGCAAATGTTATCTTAACTCCACACGCGCGCACACACATTGTTTGAACACGAACGCGATCACGAGGTCCACCTCCTCGACACAAGTAGGCAAAGGCGTCCCAGCGGATGAGGTCTCATTCGGCTATGAGGTAGCTGCTACTGCCGATGTAGGAACCATGCTGCAATGGTGGGAGTCACGGTCTTGCAGCAAATCTTGATGGCAGCGATGGGCTGGATAAATTTCTTACTCTTCAGCCCCCCCCCCCCCCCCCCCCCCCCCCCCACAAAAAAAAAAAAAAAACTACTACCCACTTTTCCTTTCCAAGTACTGTCAATATCTTCAAGCTGCGTTATATGATCTTCATTGTAAGTTGTTCTTTTGACAACAAACTTCATTTTTTATTATATGCAAAGGAATTTGGCTGGCATACTTACTTTATGGTAGAGCTTAGCAAAGTCGTCTTACCTGTTGGAAGTGAATGTGTAGGCATCTTTTCTTATTCATTGCCTAGCAAAATCAATACCCTCTTGCAACTGCCCGCACCAATATTCATGGTAGGCCACTGCAACTTTCCAATGTTGGCCATTTCCACATCTCTCCTTTTTAAAAGAAGCTGATCAATATGCCTCTGGATGTTGCATCATGATGAATTCAGAACGTCCCTTGACCAAAGTCTACTTACAATTCTTATACGTGTGCATGTGCGTGTAAGATGCATCATGAATTTGGACATCCTTAAGGATCAAATCTTTGGTTTTCCGACTCTTTGGGCAAGGTGAGGGCAATGAAAGGGGGAGGGTAGCAATTTTGTGTGCCTACTTGACAACAGAGATGGACGACTGGAGTGAGAGGATCTGGTGGTATGTGTGGTAGGGGTGCAATCATATAAGGAGAATCACATGGGAGTTGGAACAAAGGGGAGGTTGAGGGAGTGCATGGTGTTACCACTGATGTAATCTGATTTTGTTCAGTTGGGAAGAGAATGCCAATGTGACAGAGTCAAGGGAGATGGGAGGGGGTACTTTTCAAAGATATCAACAATTTGAGTATATGTTAGACACTTGGGTACAAAGCTGTCAGATTTAATATAAAATTGCTCTACATAAGAACGATCTGACAAATATTCCCTAAAAACTAACAAACCGTAACAAAGATGGTATTGTTCATGGACTATAACGATTAGGGGAATTAATTAGACATATCAAATATTTTTATGGGGAAAGGGGGTTAATTTCCAAAAGTGGAAAGATTTGGGACTGTACCTTTTTTTAGAAGTTGATGTTTAGGATATGAATTCTAGAATTACTCGGGAACTTAAAAGTTTAGAAGAATCTAAAACAGGCTTTTCTTTTCCGTAGAAATACATTTGGGGGCCATCCTATTTCCTTCAGATGGTACCACTAAACTTGATATGCTTGTATTATGTTTCACTAGTTGTGGTAATTGAAATTTGTACATGGAACATTTGGCAATAGTGTTGATTCGACTATATTGCAATTCATACTTTATTTATAGCATAATGCTTTTATATCCTGCAAACTAACGATCTCAAAGCAGCAAAGATGCTTTTAACTCCCATTCGTGCCCTTGCCTTTCCACTAACTGGACTGCAGTCATATCCAGTGACTGGAACCTTGCATGTTAGAAACCATGCAGATTTAATTTGGCTCTCTTGATTAATGTACTCGATTGTTCATGAAAGATTTAATTAAGAACATGTACATAATGATTGCACAGTTCTGCGCCAAAGTTAGAATATGTGGTGGGTCATTTGGTTACAATCAAAATAATTTTCTTTGCACGAATGTCCTGCAAGGCACTGGAATATTGCTAAGGGAATCATGTCATTATAAGTGCACAACTAACAGTCTGTGTCCCATCATTAGCTGCTTCAAGGCAATATTTGTGATAAAGAGATGGCCCAGCGTCTCATGCCAATCCAAACTCTTTCTCAGTTGTCTCAAAGTTATAATTGTTGTTTTAATTTCTTTTTCTTTTGGGTATAAGAACTGCCACTTTCGTATATATTCTAAAGGCTATTTACTTCTTTCTAGATCAAATTATTATGGGAGGCCTAATCTGATTCTTTTGATGCTATTCTGCAGATCCTTGAAATGGATACTTACAGATACCATGGTCACTCTATGTCAGACCCTGGGAGCACCTACCGCACCCGTGATGAGATCAGTGGTGTTAGGCAGGTCAGTAGTTTTTAGGTCACTGCTTTCTTTCCATTATGTATTTTGCTTAACATATGCACTAATTGCTTGCAGGAGCGTGATCCAATTGAAAGAATAAGGAAACTGATATTAGCCAATGATCTAGCAACTGCCACTGAACTCAAGGTAATGATTCTAATTAATGAATTAAATGTGGTTTGTGAATTTAGGCGGGTTATGTGTTGACTACTTGAAGCAGAATATAATTGATTTTTAATATCATTCACTTTATTTAATTTTTTCTCTCTGTTAATATTTCTTCTCCTGTCTGTGCAAATTCTTCAACAGGATGTTGAGAAACAAGTCAGGAAGGAGGTGGATGATGCCATTGCTCAGGCCAAGGTAAACTCCCTGTTGCTCAAATGAATTTATCTGGATTCGCCTGACACATGCATTCATCCTAAATTTTCAGGAATGCCCCCCTCCTGATCCGTCTGAGCTATTTACCAACATATATGTCAAAGGACTTGGTGCGGAGGTAAGATTGATGTTAGAAGTTTTGTTCCTATCACAATATGCTCTATCCCTCACGTGCCACGGTTTTAAATTTGAGTGGTGAAGTGGGGTTTTATTTCACATAACGGTAGAAGAATTTACATATTCCGAATATTTAGGATCAAAATTCAGACCTCGCAAAGTAACCATGTCTAGCGTTTGGCTTCTACTGATGCTTAGTAAATTTATAATCTCCTATCGCGTTGCTTCAGGCTTTTGGCGCTGATAGGAAGGAGGTGAAGACTTTTCTTCCTTGAAGAAAGCTTGCACTCATATGGTTGGAAAGAGAATCCTTTTCTTCTTTTGTCTCACTGAAGCTTGGAAATAAGGTCGCCGTGCAGATTGATTGAGTGGAATTGGCTTCGCCATGTTTCAAGAGGGCATAGTACCCGACGAATATCAGCATTTCAATTTTCGACATATTTGATGAAAATATTTGACATCAGCTGTGAAATTTTGTTATGTCACATCATTGGTGTTTGAAATAATATCACCCAGAATCCAGGATTCAACATATCATGTATCAAACATGTACATCATATCTTGGCTTTGGTTCAGGCTGCTACTTTATAATCTGACATCCAATTCTGGCTCATAGGCTTGCAACTATCTTTTGAGAGAGCGATTGATACGAAGAATCCATTCCAACTGACCTGGGCTCTGGTTGATTATCTACATGCCTAATATTCGCTGAGTGTAAACTGTTATATATTTCTAGATGGTGAGAACCCACATGTATCATTCTTGTGGTGGTTAGTGTGTAGACTAGAAAAAATGTTGCAAAAGTATTTTCATACTGCGGAAAGTTTTTGTTACTATTTCAGTTTTGATGAAGCAGTAGAAAATTTAAACACGATGTTTCGATTTAAGCTTTGTATTATTTGTGAAAATTGGCCAGGTTTGATTCGACATACTTTGGGTACGGGCCATGGCTGCTTCCGTGCAAAAGTTGGGCTGGTTTTTTTTCAATCAAATTGAAAACCCAAGGTTTTGAGTTACATATGAGGTTTTTAACACTGAGTCTGTGTTTGGTTTGAGAGAAAACGGATGAAATAAAAATGTAATGAAATAGAAATAGAAAAGAAAGAAAATAAAAATAAAAATAAAATGAGATTTGTTGTGAAGTATTTTTTGCGTGAGACAACATGTCTTTATTTATAGGGGAACAAGAAGAGTTCATACATACAATGATGTGGTACAATGTGTATGTAGGATACAAACTCCAAATCTTGGACATGATAAGATAGGCTATACTTGGGCCTATGATGAGCTTACATAATAATAATACCATATAATACTCCACCTTATACAGCCATTAGAGTGAACTCATATTCATTAGTGTGAACTCATACTCAGGAATACTTCGAGATTCTGAGTGAGTATAACTAGGGGTGGATACTTCGTGATCCAGAGTTAATGAGATTTGTCTTGTTAAAACATTTAGCTATGAAAAACCCAGTGGAAAAAAAACCATATCTAAGGAAAAAAAGTACAATTCTCTTTTAACTCTCCCTGACATGTACAAGCTCTAAACTTGCAGTTCTTTTAGTCGACTCATACCAATCTTTTGTACAAATTTCCAAAAAGTGGAAGTAGGAAGAGACTTAGTGAACATATCAGCCAAATTTTCCCTAGATTGTAATTGCTTCACGTCGATCTCGTCATTTTTTTGCAGATCATGTGTCCAGAAGAACTTTGGAGAGATGTGCTTTGTCTTGTCGCCTTTTATGTAACCTCCTTGTAGCTGGGCTATACAGGCAACATTGTCTTCCAACATGGTGGTTGGCTCAAGATCACACGTCATCCATTCGGTCGTCACCAAAATGTGATGCACAACTAAGTGTAACCAACCACACTATCTGCTTGCTTCATGGATGTCGAGAATTTCTGAATGATTGGATGAGTTTACCGTCGTAGTTTGATTTACAGATTTCCAGGATATGGTCGTCCCACCTTAGGTAAACATGTACTTATTTTGTGACTTCTCATTATGGGGATCAGACCTGTAACATGCATTTGCATAGCCATTAAGCGTGAAGGATGATTCTTTCTTATAGTATAAGCCCAAAGCTATCGACCCTTGGAGGTAGCACAGAAGATGCTTAATTACGGTCCAGTGGCGCTTTGTAGTCACAACACTGTATTAGGCTAGTAGATTTATTGCGAATGATATATCGAGACGCGTGCAGTTAGCCAGATAAAGAAGTGTTCAAATTGCACTAGGTAAGGGACTTCAGGACCTATAATATCCTCCCACTCTTCCAGCGGACAGAAGGGGTCTTTATGTACATCCAGTGAACATAATACCATTGGTGTACTCAGTGGATGCCATTGGTCCATTTGAAATTTTTGTAATGATTTCTTGGTATATGTGGTTTGATGTAACATGATGTCATTTTTCAGATGTTCAATCTATAAACCAAGACAGAATTTCGTTTTGCTTAGGTCTTTCTTTTGGATTTTTTTGTCACGCTTTCAGATATCTCAATTATCTCTTCAGGAGATCCAACAAGATTTAAGTCGTCTACGTAGATTGCAATGATTACAAAGGATTTCCTTTTCTCTTATAAAGATGTAAGGGCAGACTTCATTATTGTGAAATTCTTGATTCACTGATTCTGTTATACATTCTTTCCAATTGTTTAAGCCAAATATAATGATCTTTGTAGCTTAACATAATAGACGTCCCGTGGTCTATCTTTGAAAGTTTTAGGCAATTGAAAGCCATCAGGAAGTTTCATATAAATCTCTTTATCAAGATTTCCATATAAATATGCAGTCACAACATCCATTAGCTGCATATCTAATCATTTCTTTGTTGTTAAGCTTATTAAAAATCGGAAAGTGATTGCATCCATCACTGGGGACTATGTTTCTTCATAGTCAATAGCTGGTCGTTGGGAAAATCCCTGAGCTACAAGATGTGCTTCGTAGCGTATGATCTCATTATTTTCTTTTCTTTTTCCGACAAATACTCATTTATATCCTACATCTTTGATACCTTTTGGTATTTGGATTATTGGTCCAAATACTTAGTATTTCTTAAGCGAGCCCAGCTTTGCTTCTATTGCCTCATTCCGCTTTGGCCAATCATCTCTACGTTTGCATTCAGCATAGGAGTGTTGATCAATATCATTATCGCTTTCAGCAACGTGAGTTGAAGTATAGAACATGAAGTTATCATCGATGATTGTGCTTTTTCTGTTCAACACCTCCCTAGTACGCACAAAGTTTAATGATATTTCGGTTTCTCCCAGATTCTCCTCTTCTTGGGGTTTCAGAAGGGGGGAGGTTATCGACATGAGCACATTTTCATGCGGTGGTATTGTCTCAGGGCCTTTAGGAGTTTTCCTCTTTTTAGGAATTTTATCCTTGGAGCCTGGTAATCTGCCTCTTTTTAGTTGAGGAACAACCACTTCTATTGCTGTGCATTGCATTCATTCTCAAGAATGTCAATACTAGCTGGAGTGTTAGCAGAAAGGATGTGTGATTTGATAATTTTCTGTAATGACATGCTTTCTGAGGCCATTACTTATTTGATACATTTATAGGTTTGCAGTTAACCAGTAAAAACGAAATAGCTTAAGATACAGAGATGTACAAAAATACTAAAACAGGCGTCTCAATTATTACAATCCATCACAAGTGTACAATATGATCCAATAGCTCACACAGAGATACAAGAAAGGACAAGAAGTACATATGGAAATACATCACGACTCGAACTCTAAAAGTTAGCAGTCACTGAACCAGAATATGACTCAGCAAACTCAGGAACCTCCTCTTCAATCTGTGTGTCGTCTGATGGTACCACAAAGATGAAATTATAGGTAAGTAACAACAATTTTAAAAATAGAAATAAAAGCAGTGTAAAAGCATGGGACATATTATGAAAAGTAACTAAAGACGATTATGCAAGTGCGACAAGTAAAAGTGACCATGCGAGTGCGACAAGTAATGTATGATGGTAATAACTGTGTAATAAGCAAGCATAGACTGTGACAATAATACCATGTAAAGTACTGAATAAGAAGTACATACAGTAAAATGTTTATTGTGATGCTAGCAGTAACTAGTTAAACTATGTGACTCACGTAGGAGAATGCAGTATGCAACCATATGTCAACCTCTTTCGTAACGGGGAGCTAATCCCGCGCGTCTATATACAACATACTTTTGAAAACTGGATGGAAGAGTACTTTTGAAAACTGGACTTGATTGAACATGAGCGGTGACTCCGGTCATAGCTCCCACACACTCTCTACAATGAGTTATCCGAAACCACAATAAAGTGTCATGAATATCAAGTATATGTGTTAGTTCTTGGGTCCAAGACTAACGTTGTTTTGATGATGATCTATACATTATTTTAGTATCTAATCAATCTTAAGTTTTAGTCTCAGTTTATCTTAATGATTATATATTGATGAGACAAATCATAATGCTTGAAGGATGATGCAATGGAAGTATTAAAGACCTCCAAGAGTGATGGTGCGCTCAAGCTTGGATGAAGTCATGGAGATCATCTAATGAAGCCAAAGCTTAGAGCATATGAGGAAAGCTTATCAAGAGGTGCCAAAGCTTGGAAGATGTTGGGAAGCATCAAGGTATCATGTGCTTGAAGACTTAGACTCTAGGAGATGCAATATGTAATCCAAGTAATTTCAATTACTTGCATTTCTCTTTTTTGAGTCTAGGATTATTGTAATGCGTTGATAGATGGTCTACTCATGCATGCATATGAATTTTCCATCATTAGTGAGCCTTAGGATTATCATAGAATACATCCCAATAGGTTCATTATGCCAAATGACTCAATTGGAGTCTCTGGCTCTCCAACAGGCGACTGATGAAGGAAGGACATGCGACTGGGTGATTCCAATAACCTGCCCAGCCTTCTGTAGTCGGTTGTTATGCACTAGCTCAAGTCATAATTCTTGACTCATTCTTGAGCTACTGGAGACAGACGACTGACGTTCATTTTACAGGCGCATGTCTTCCATCAGTCGTCTGTATGTCAAATTGCGTAACTTACTTTTTTGGGCATCAATCCACTTTGTGTGACAGCTGCCTGATTCAGAGTTTACGGTCACCTGTATTTCTTCAGGCGCCTGTACTTTGGACATCAGTCATCTGTATACAGAAAGTGCGTAAGTTGCATTTCTCGGTTTCATTTCCATCCCCTACTGGAGGCGACTGATGAAGGATTTTCAGGTGCCTGCTCATTGTACAGGTGCCTGTGTAGTCTTCTACAGTCGTCTATCCCGGTTCAGATTATATCCGTTGGGATTTTTATAGCCATTGACCAGTCGACCGTCAATTTTGTTCATCAGTCGACTGCCTGTGTCGTAAACTGCCAAAATCTAGCCGTTGTAGATTTCATCCCTTTGGGGTTTTTGTTGGTTTTATGGGCTCTTCTTGACTTCCTATTTATAGGAGATGGCTTAGTTCATTTAGAACTCTTGAAAGGTTTAGGAAATCATAGAAGATCATTTAATCTCTTCTCTAAGCCACTCCTCCCTCATTCCCTCTTAGAGCTTCACTCTTATGCTATAGCATCTATGCTCTAGGAAATTTCTCCATGGGATTTCAATCTCATTCCTTTTCTTGGAGAACATCTTTCTTCTCTTCATTCATACACTCAAGTGAGAAGTGTTAGCATTCCTAGAAGAGAGAAAGGCCGACAAGTGCGATCAAAGCTAATCTCAAGCACTTGATTATCCAAACTTACATGCATTCTTCATCACATTGGTAAGATTAATTCAAGGCATATGTAAGTGTTATTTCGTTTCATATTTTGTGAAACCCCCTAAGTCTATTTGTGGGAATTAGTCACCCTATCTTTCTGTGTGGGAGTTAGTTACTCTTAGTGTGGGAGTATAACCTTCTGTATGAGGGTTGGTTGGAGTCTCTCTGTGTGAGAGAAAAGTCTCTCTATGTGAGAGCAAGGATATCTCTTTGTGGGAATCCAAAATCCTCTCTGTGAGGTATCTCTGTGTGAGATTGTATTCACTTCTCTTTGTGGAAATTATAGTGGATATTGGTGTGGCTGAACGTACCCAAGTTTGGGGAACCAGGATAACATCTTGTGTTTGCGATTATTGTTGTTGAGCATACTCTTTAATTTTCGCTACTTATTGTGATTTAATTTTAGTAACTTTTAATTAAGCATTTTGCTTGCCATTACACTATTCACCCCTTTCTAGTGTTTATAGGCTCTAGTGTGTGTGTAGGCCCGCAGTGTCCTAACAAGTGGTATCAGAGCCTTGGTTTTGTGGCTTTTGCAAGCATGACTTCTAAGTCTTAACAACACCTCTCCCTTCCTCCTGTCTTCAAAGGCAAACTCTTCTCAAAATGGAGGAAGAACATGTTTCGGTGGCTTGTTGAGCATGAAGAGTGATCGCTCCAGAATGTAACCCAAAAGTGCGACCGTGTAGTTTTACCGCAAGCGCACGGTGTAGCGACGAGCGGGTTATCGAACACAGGGAGGACGAATGAAAGTGCTTGCTCCAATCAACCTGGCTATTTAAGAACAGAAAAGAGAGAATTTGCCTTTGGCGATCCTGTCACAATCGTCAGACAGAGTACGAAGATATCAAATCAAATAAAGACGCCTAGGGAATGTGGAATTCCCGCTACTCACCGTATCTCGTCAATGTGATTCGTTGGTATCAAAATTGCTAGGGTAGAATCTCGGATGAACTAGTTGCAACTGAATGTAAAACCTAGCTCACGCTCTCGCGCTGTTGCCGGTCTATAGCTATCCTAGGTTCGGGTCCAATCTCTTGCAAACCCTAGCCTAGGCAAGCTAGCATTAGGATCAACATCATCGTTCAATCGCGTCCCGAGCCCACTCTCGTGCAAACTCGGGCCACGACCTAGGTTGGGATAGTTCCTACCCGTCCAATCTCTTGCAAACGGGTATTGGCATGGAATTGCAACCGAGAACCCTAGTATCGGTCCAATCTCTTGCAAACTGATACTACGAAATTCGATTCCAACCCAATTCGGATTTCTAGGGTTTCCTATCGAATTGGTATCCAATCTCTTGCAAATCCCAATCGGTATGAACTCCTAGCCATCCGTAATAAATCGATCCCAAACTAACCCTAATAGCAATTCTAGCAAAATTTCTACCAATTCATCACAAATCTGAAATTGGGCTCGTAGGGTTCATCCCCACGCCCCAAGACGTGGAGACTACTCACAATTCATAGCACAAATACAAAAATAATCAATGGAATTAACAAGAGAATTCATCACAATATTGAGATAAGCAATAAAAATAGTATTTTTAGAGGAGAGAGACACAAACCAATGGAGTTCTTCCAATAATCCAACAAAAATCAACTTTTGTCTCCTCTCCAATCACAAGAATAAAAGCTAAAAAGTTAATCTAAAAAGCTGCAAAAATTAAAGAGAAAAGCTCTCTAACCTAGGGTAAAAACATGGGTTAAATACCCCCCAAAATCGTCAAAAAAACTGTGACCAAAATGCCCATGTGCAGCATGAAAACCGCAATTTTCGCTACAGGCAGCGCGTCGCACTCGGCCGAGTGACAAAATTCGCTCGGCCGAGTGAGAAACCCTGTAAATTTCCAGTAAGTCTGGGTCTTCGGGGGTCTTCACTTCGGGGGCCGCTCGGCCGAGTGAGTTGTCGTCACTCGGCCGATGGCTTCTTAGTACTCGGGCGGTCGGCATTTGCCACTCGGCCGAGTGGGTCTTCTGAAGCTCAGGCAGACGAAAAACAGTAAGTTGGCGATTTTTGACATGCGTCGTCTGAGTGCCACTCGGGCGGACGGGGTCTCGTCACTCGGCCGATGTGGCTTCCGTCGCTCGGCCGAATGCACACATAAAACGTGTCCGATCCGGTCGGCCGAGCGGTGTCTCGCTGGTCGGCCGAGTGACTCCTTCACTCGGCCGAGTGGGACACCAAAAATGCCCAATCAGCTTGTTTTGGCCTCCTCGTCGCTCCTGCGACGTTCTTTCTTCTTCCTCTCCTCTCCAATGGCAAAATACCCCTCGGGGAGGTCATCGGTGACACTCTGGAGTGGGCGTATCTCGAGATCACTCCAAATCGCTCCAAATCACCTGAAATGCGACAAAAACAACAAATCGTGAAAAGCATCGCAATATCGTCGATATATCGTGAAAAACATGATTTGAGCGATCTAAATGGCATGCAAACATGCGTGAAAAAAGTGTAAAATAAGGAGTGATCAAAGAGTCACTTATTACTTTGGATGCTCAAGAGTGCAATGCTTTGCTCCTTGATATCTCTCTCCAAATATTGCAAAGAAAGTGATGGATTTCGAGACACCAACTAAGATATGGGATTATCTTGATGAAAATTATGGTGGAGAGGAATCTTGCGATGATGAGAGCATCGTTGATAATGAGGTATCTTGTAACTCTCTTGTTCAACGTGGTAATTTTATTGAAAATGATAATGCGTTGTTTATGGACTCTCCTAATGCTGATAAATTTAAGCTTAAAGACACACACACACACACACACACACACACACACACACACACACACACACACACACATCTTCATCATCCAATCTTTGTGATGATACATATTTTATTGCCTTGAATCAAGAAAAGATGCTCTTGATTCTCATGTGCGCATGTTGAGCAAAGAGAACGACTCTCTTAAAGCTCGTATTGAGTTTGATCGTGATTTTCACAAATCTGTGAAAGAGAGTCTGTATGCATCGCATAAAGTTCTTTGCATATCGAGAAAGATACTCTTCTTTCTCAATTGAGTGCCTTGAGAGATGATAATGCTTCTCTCAAACTCCAAATGGAGAAGATGCACTTGGAGTGTGATTACAACATTTTGAGAGACGAGACACTGGCTCTCAAGTCAAAATGTTGTGAGCTTATCTCATGTCTATCCAAGAGGGATAACAACATTTCTTCTCTTTTGAAGAAATGTGAGCTATTGTCCACTCAAATTTCAAATTTCAAATTGAGTAAGGACAAGGTTTTGGGATCCTCTTCATTGATGGTGAACAAACTAAGCTCTTCTCTTAGAAGCACCCAAATAAATTTTATGGGGGAGCATTCTAATGAGAAAGTCACATCCAAGTCTTCTTTTGGCCAAAAATCAACTTTGAATATTCAGCCAAAGAAGAATTATGCATATATGTACACCTTATTGCATAAGAAGTCTATTTAAAACCATATTGGTGTGAATGCTTCTTCGTATTTTGATATGCATAATAAATCTACCCAGGGAAATAACTTACTCTGCTTACATGCTAGAATTGATGATAAACCTTTGCATGCTTCACATGTTCCTATGCATGGTAGAATTGCTTGTGTGAATGCATCTACTGCTAAATCTCACGTTTCATTCACAGGGCATGCCAATGTTTATGTTCCACCTCATAAGCGTGCACCCTCACTTCCTACTCATGCCTTAACCAAACCTCTTCTTAAGAATCCCAAATCACTTTCTTTGTGGATTCCTAAGAATGTTTCTAGGCTTGATAGGAATGTGTATATTGAATCATATGTTTGTCATGTTATATCCTCATATGACTATATACAGAAACCAAACTCCACTTTTGTTTGGTTTCCATCTTACTAGCTCATTCACATTGTTATTCATTGTTTGGGTACCATGCTTGTATGTTTACATTTTGTACCCATATTTGTGTGAGTGTGTCCATTACTCCCATATTTGCATGTTATGTATGATTATGGGGGAGTATGGAACTTTTGTTTGCTAGCATTATGTTTTCCATTCACATGTCACATTGAATGTCATTCACATTATATTTGTGCATATGGGATGATTATTTCTCTAGTCCTTGGTTTTCCTATTTGCCTATTACTCATCTTTTTGATATGCCAATGTGGGAGGGAAATCGGTTATGTAAAAATATACATTATGCCTTTTTATGCATTATTATCAATTGGTATGTTTTTGCATACCATCCATCAATATGATTTGTGTTTTGTATGGTTATATTTTGTGCACATTTGCATATTGATTGGGGGAGTTTGTTAGCTCACATTGTTTATTTCAATGTTTATTATATTTTGGATTGTCATCATCAAAAAGGGAGAGATTGTTAGTTCTTGGGTTCAAGACTAACGTTGTTTTGATGATGATCAATTCATTATGTTAGTGTGCTAATCAATCTTATATTTTATTCTTAGTTTATCTTAATGATTATATATTGATGAGACAAAGTATAATGCTTGAAGGATGATGCAATGGAAGTATTAAAGACCTCCAAGAGTGATGGTGTACTCAAGCTTAAATGAAGTCATGTAGATCATCTAATGAAGCCAAAGCTTAGAGCATGATGAGGGAAGCTCATCAAGAGGTGCCAAATCTTAGAAGATGTTGGGGAGCATCAAGGTATCATGTGCTCGAAGACTTAGACTCTAGGAGATGCAATATGTAATCCATGTAATTTCAATTACTTGCATTTCTCTTTTGTAGTCGAGGATTATTGTAATGCCTTGATATATGGTCTACTCATTTATGTATAGGCATTTTCCATTATTGGTGAGTCTTAGGATTATCATAGAATCCAACCCAATAGGTTCATCATGCCAAATGACTCAATTGGAGTCTCTGGCTTTCCAATAAGCGACTAATGAAGGAAGGGCATGCGACTGGATGATTCCAGGTGCCTGCCCAGCCTTCCACAGTCGGCTGTTGTGAACTAGCTCAAGTCATAATTCTCGATTCATTCTTGAGCTACTAGAGACAGATGACTGACGTTCATTTTACAGGTGCCTGTCTTCCATCAGGCGCCTGTGATTTGTTCTACAGTCGTCTAGTCGTCTGTATGCCAAAGTGTGTAACTTGCTTTTTTCGGCATTAATCCACTTTGTGTGACAGCCGACTGATTCAGAGTTTATAGTCGCCTATATTTCTTCAGGCGCATGTACTTTGGTCATCAGTCGTCTGTATACTGAAAGTGCGTAAGTTGCATTTCTCAGCTTCATTTCCATCCCCTGCAGGAGGCGACTGATGAAGGATTTTCAGGCGCCTGCCTATTGTATAGGTGCATGTGTAGTCTTCTACAGTCGCCTGTCCTGGATCAGATTATAGCTGTAGGGATTGTTATAGACGTTGATAAGTCGATCGTCAATTGTTCATCAGTCGATTGTCTGTGCAGTAAACTGCCAAAATCTAGCCGTTGCAGATTTCATCCCATTGGATTTTTGGTTGGTTTTATGTGCTCTTCTTGAATTCCTGTTTATAAGAGATGGCTTAGTTCATTTAGAATTCTTGAAAGGTTTAGGAAATTATAGAAGATCATTTAATCTATTCTCTAAGCCACTCCTCTCTCATTCCCTCTTAGAGCTTCACTCTTATGCTACATCATCTCAGCTCTAGGGAATTTCTCCTAGGGATTTCAATCTCATTCCTTTTTTTGGAGAACATCTTTCTTCTCTTCATTCATACACTCAAGTGACAAGTGTTAGGGTTCATTCCTAGAAGAGAGAAAGATCGACAAATGCAATCAAAGCTAATCTCAAGCACTTGGCCATCCACACATGCATGCATTCTTCATCACATTGGTAAGATCATTTCAAGGCATATGTAAGTGTTGTTTCGTTTCATCTTTTGTGAAACCCCCTAATTCTCTTTGTGTGAATTAATCACCATATCTTTCTGTGTGGGAGTTAGTTACTCTGTGTGTGGGAGTATAACCTTCTGTGTGAGGGTTGGTTGGAGTCTCTTTGTGTGAGAGAAAAAGTCTCTCTGTGTCAGAGCAAGGATATCTCTTTATGGGACTCCAAAATTCTCCATGTGAGGTATCTTTATGTGAGATTGTATTCACTTCTCTTTGTGGAATTACAGTGGATATTGGTGTGGCTGGACGTACACAAGTTTGGGGAACCGGGTTAAAATCTTGTGTTTGCGATTGTTGTTATTAAGCATACTCTTTAATTTCAGCTGCTTATTCTGTTGTAATTTTAGTAACGTTTAATTAAGCACTTTTCTTGCCATTACACTATTCACCCCCTGTGTGTGTGTGTGTGTGTGTGTGTGTGTGTGTGTGTGTGTCACGCATGGTCCTAACAATATGTTTTTATGGGAGGTTCTAGAAGATATTCCACAACATATTCTACAAGATAGTTTACAAGATGACAAGATGCACCACATAATATTCCACAAGATGTACCACATGATATTCCCTACGATAATTCATTCGCATTTACTAAGTCATAGATGGCATACAACAAGTGATGTGACTATTTAAACATGAGAAATCATGCAACAAGAGTGACGACATTTCATGTATAGTTTTCAAGTGACAAGAATCAGAACACGATAGGCAATGATGAACGAGACAAGGGAGTTAACATGGTGAATATGAGTTTACGTGTGATGAAAAATCGAAGTAACTCATTTAAAAGTGTTTATAAACAATGTCTGCAAATGGATGATAATTGGAATTCTAACATTGATCCATACAAACACTGCCGGTTAGGTTTGGCCAAGCAGGCCATTATCTCCGAGGTGGGTGATCCAGACTTGGATGCACACGATCCTAGACACCGGGTGATACTAATATTAAGAATACCAATTATCACATCTGCTCCATCGATTACATTAATAAACAGTAGAGTAGTTCCTTATTTATTTAGATCTCTACCACTATGATAATTAAACCAGGACTACTGATTGACTTTCTAATTTAAAATCAGAAGGTTAGGGACCCATTTCAGATTGACTGGGCCAAAGCAAAGCGGATGCTAAAACATTTGAGGATAAAGACAAGTCCAACAACTATGATGCTGATTCCATGCTTGAGCATGTGATATATCCATCAGTACACAATTTACTTAAGTAGATGGTCTCGTGCTACAACTACCCAAGTTGAAAGTTGGCAATGTCGTATGCTTAGGTCAATAGTCATTCTGCAGTTGATTAGTTTTCTATTTAATTAGGTCTCTAATAGTTTGTTCAAGTCAATAGCCGTTCTGAGGCTATAGATGATATCCTAGGTTCATATTAGTACACTTGTTTATATTTATACAGTTAGAATTAGAGTGACTTATGGGTTTGAGGATCGTCATAGTAAGCCGAGACTGGAGCTAGAGCTTCCAAGGATGATCGTGCGTGAGAAACAGTACCTAAAAATATAAGAAATTACTGGTTATAGGTCACACTATTTTCTATCTATTTTTCTTACTCGTTTTTATTTTTATTTTAGCTTGAAATGGTGTCAAAATATGCTCTAAAATTTTAGATAGGCTAGATATGATGAAAATAATTTTATATAGGAAGAACATATTTTTCTAGGGCTCATAGATATTTTTTATAATGTTAAAACTCTTAAAAATCATTTTTCTAGCTTTAAAATGAATTAAAAACTAATTTTTAAAATTTTATAATAATTATCATAAACATTCAACGATTTTTAGCGAAATCTACACATCGAAATACTTCATATGATTTATCGAAATGTTACTCTCGACTAGTAGAATACAAAGATATTTTTGTATTTGGAAAATACACGTAGTATTAGAAGATACGAATTTTAAAAGCAAATTAAAGTTAATTACAGATAACTTTGATTCATATTTAAAAATGTATGTCTCTGATTGGGATGACTTCAGTGTCACGCGTTCTATGCGACATGATGAATTTTCTGGCACTTCCCAAGTATTTTTCTGATATACAGATACCTTATTATCAATTTAATATATTTATCCACTTATATAATACGTATTCATATACAAATATGTATTTATATACTTATTATCAATTTAATATATTTATATATGTATTCGTATACGTATTTATCTCACCCTCACTCTTCTCTTTAAAAATAGCAGCGCATGCTGGGCTGGGGGGTTTCATCGATGAAGGCTGCCGGCAGGGTTGCACGGGGAGTAGGAGCTCTGGTGGGGGCTCATGATGGGGCGGTTGACAGATGGAGGCTGTCAAGGTGTGCCGATGGGCAGTCTGTGGCGAAACACGTCGACGGGAAGCTCGGGGCTGCTATGTTGGGTCTTGGCGTGGTTCTGGCGGTGTTGGGGGGCTCGGAGGGTGACACTGTTCATTGAAGATGGCAGCGAGGCGAGGGCGAGTCGGTGGTGGCACTGTCGACGTGCAGTGGGGTGGTGGATGATCACTCCTTATTTTACACCCTTTTCCCGCATGTTTGCATGCCATTTTGATCGCCCAAATCATGTTTTTCACGATATATCGATGATATTGCGATGCTTTTCACGATTTGTTGTTTTTGTCGCATTTCAGGTGATTTGGCGCGATTAGGAGTGATCTCGAGATGCGCGTAATCTAGACGGCCACCGACGACCTCCCCGAGGGGTATTTTGCTGTTGGAGAGGAGCGGAAGAAGAATGGACGTCGCAGGAGCGACGAGGAGGCCAAAACAATCAGATTGGGCATTTTTTGTGTCCCACTCGGCCGAGTGGAGGAGCCACTCGGCCGACCAGCGAGACACTGCTTGGCCGACCCGTTCAGACACGATTTCCATGTGTACTCGGCCGAGCGACGGAGACCACATCGGCCGAGTGACGATACCACGTCCGCCCGAGTGGCGCCCAGACGAAGCCCCTTCAAAATATCGAAGTTTCTGTTTTTCGGCCACCTGAGCTTCAGAAGACCCACTCGGCCGAGTGGTAAATCCCGTCCGCCCGAGTGAAGTGAAGCCATCGCCGAGTGACGACAACTCACTCGGCCGAGCCGCTCCCGAACTGAAGACCCCTGAAGCCCACGACTTACTGGAAAATGACAGGGTTTTCACTCGGCCGAGCGACTTTTGTCACTCGGCCGAGTGCGATGCGCTGCCTGTAGCGAAATTTACGGAAAACAGGCTGTGCAGGGGCGTTTTGGTCAGGATTTTTAGACGATTTTTGGGGCTATTTAAGCTCTGTTTTTACCCTAGTTTTGGGGGCTACCTCTCAGATTTTTTGCAGCTTTTTGAGTCTACTTTTTAGCTTTATTAATTGTGATTGGAGAAGAGAAAAACTTGGATTTTTGTTGGATTAATTGAAGATCTACATTGGTTTGCATTTCTCTTCCCCAAAAACTCTATTTTTATTGTTTATATCATTGTTGTGATGAATTCCATTGCCTATTTCATTGATTATTTTTGTGTTATTGCTATGATTTGTGAGTAGTCTCCACGTCTCGGGGCGTGGGGATGAACCCTACAAGCCCTATTTCCTATTTGTGTTGAATTGGTAGAAATTGAGCTAGGATTGTTATTAGGGATTAGATTGGGATCGAATTACTACGGATAGCTAGGTATTCATATCAATTGGGATTTGCAAGAGATTGGATCCCAATTTGATAGGAAGCCCTAGAAATCCGAATTGGGTTGGAGTCGGATTTTCGAAGTATCGGTTTGCAAGAGATTGGACCGATACTAGGACCTCCGGTTGCAATTCCGTGCCGATACCCGTTTGCAAGAGATTGGACGGGTAGGAACTATCCTAATTTAGATTGTGGACCGAGTTTGCAAGAGATTGGGCTCGGTGCGCAATTGGACGATGATGTTGATCCTAATGCTAGCTTCCCTAGGCTAGGGTTTGCAAGAGATTGGACCCAAACCTAGGATAGCTATAGACCGGCAACAGCGCGAGAGCGTGAGCTTGGTTCCACATTTAGTTGCAACTAGTTCATCCAAATTCTCATTCTAGCGATTTCGATACCGGCGAACCACATTTATGAAATACGGTGAGTAGTGGGGATTCCCCTTTCCCTAGACGTTCTTTATTTGATTTGATATTTCGCAAATTTGTCTGACGATTGTGACAGGATCGCCCAAGGCAATTATCTCTGTTCCTAAATAGCCAGGTTGATCAGGAGCAAGCACGGTCATTCGTCCTCCCTGTGTTCGATACCCGCTCGCCACCACACCGTGTGCTTGCGGTAAAACTACAACCGTCGCCTCGGGACGTGTATCCGGGGCGCGATCAGTGGACAGGGATGAGACAGAAGGGGAGTGACGATGGTGAGAAGGTGGGAGCGATGTGGTGTTTTGACAGGGTTGTGCGGTGGTGGAGACTGATGGGGGTCGAGTTTGGGGGCAGGCGGCCTTGGTGGGTGATCACGCCCGGATATACACCTGGAAAGCGACTGTAGTCTTACCGCAAGCGCACGGTGTAGTGACGAGCAGGTATCGAACACGAGAGGGATAAATGACGGTACTCTGTTTTAATCACCTAGCTATTGGTGGTAGTATGGAATGGTTTCGAGAATATTGTCACAATCGTTCAATTAACAATTTGAATTCTATATAATAAAAGCGTCTAGGGCCAGGGAATTCCCACTACGATCGT
The DNA here is from genome assembly GCA_030789695.1 of Scilla litardierei. Lineage (NCBI taxonomy): Eukaryota > Viridiplantae > Streptophyta > Magnoliopsida > Asparagales > Asparagaceae > Scilla > Scilla litardierei. The sequence goes on from JAULAV010007855.1 coordinate 432,297, forward strand.
TATTTATCTTTGTGAATCGTGAATCTCAACGTTGCCGGCTTGAATTGAGGTGAACTAGTCGTAACTGAATAAAGAACCAAGCTCACGTTCTCGCGCTATTGCCGGTCTATAGCAATCTAGATTAGGGCCCACTCTGGTGCAAACCCTAACCTAAGCCGCTAGCATGAAGATCGACATCATCGTCCAATCGCTCTTCAAGCTCACTCTCGTGCAAACTCGAGTTACGATCTAGGTTATGATAGTTCGTATTCGTCCAATCTCTTGCAAACGAATATGAGTATAGATTTATAATAAAAATCCTAGCTTTGGTCCAATCTCTTGCAAACCAAGTCTAGAGAATCTTGATTATAAACCTAAGTCGAATATCTAGGCCTTTCCATCGATTGAAATCCAATCTCTTGCAAACTCCAATCGATGGAGATTCCTAGCTACTCGTAATAAATCAATCACAACCCAACTGTCTATCAATCCTAGCAACACATTAATTCGTTCATCACAATTCCAAAATTGGATTCATAGGGTTCATCCCTATGCCCTAGAACAGCGGAACTACTCGCAATTAATCATGGTAATCACAGAATAAATAAATAAAACATATAGCAATTCATGGTTGAGAGAAAACAATTCACAAAAACAAGAAATTTTAATAGAAAGAACAAACCAGATCTCCAATCTTCAATCTCAAGCTGAGAATTTCAATTAGAATAGTGCTCAAAACTAATTTCTGGTCCCTTTTCTAAACTAGGAAGAAAACTAGCCTTAAATACAAGCCAAAGTCGGCCAGAAAATCCTGACAGATTTGCCCTTGGCACAGCCTAGAACCCTAATTTGCGATACATGCAGACTGCGCCACTCGGCCGAGTAGAACATGTCACTAGGCCGAGTGACGGACCCAAAGAAAAACAGAGATATTGGGGATTTCGGGGTCTGTCACTCTGCGCTACTCGGTCGAGTAGAGTTCGTCACTCGGTCGAGTGGGCTTTCTCACTCGGCCGAGTGAGTCTTCTGCTGTTCTCCTCCAAACTTCACAGAGTCGGCTAAAATCTCAGGAGGAAGACTCTGACGTACTCGGGCGAGTGGGCTTCTTCACTCGGCCAAGTGAGATCATTCACTCGCCCAAGTGGAATTTGATTCCAGACGCTCTTGTATCCATTGTACTCAGCCGAGTACGTTCCTTCACTTGGCCGAGTGAGCTGTCTGCTCGGCCGAGTGGCCTGTTTCTCGAGTCATATCTTCTCCTCCTCGCCTCCCCGTCGATTCTATCGAACTTCTTCATTCGCTCATCATCTGGTGCTGCAAGATCCTCGATAGGGTCACATGCGATGCTCCAACGTGTGTCACGCCCCGCTTCCCAAAACGACGGAAGCGAAACGTGACAAGGCCTGCTTAGGCCGGAGCTGTGAAGCTCGGACCCAATAAGCATCTATAGAGGTAACATTTTAAAATTTTCAGGTCCTTGCATTTATGAAATCTGGAACAACAAAAGTACAGAAGGAAAAGAATGCATTCATTTAAAATAGAGATAATACATATGAAAAATCTAATAAAGGGAGCCTAAGCATGGCAACAAACTGCAGGAAAGGAAACTAATAGTGCGAAGCACCCAACCTAGGCAGAGAGTAAAGTGGTGCTACCCACCCAAAGTAAAAAGTAGTAACATCTGGAAGTCCACAGCGGTGCAGGACGTCTAAGTCTGGTCCTCGTCAGGTACGTACTCCGGGTCGACGTCCTCTGGCTCCACGTACTCAAGAATGTCCGGCTCGTCCACGTGCTCTGGCTGAACACCTGACGTACAGCACCCAAGAGAAAGGGAACTGTACGTCAGGTAAAGTCTACAAGGAGGGTTAGAATTTACTGCAAGTGTACTGAAATTTAAAGCAACATTTTACTGGTTGATTAACATGTTGGGGTTATAACATGGCTGCTATAGAAAGTAAAACGGAGCAGGAAAAGTAAAATGCGTCAAGTAGTAGCCGTAGCATGTGCTACGGACTACGGGACTAACCTAAACGGGTCAAGACAAGATGAGACAAGACGTGACAAGAAAAGACATGACAAGACACGACAAGACACGTGTGACTCGAAGGGTTCACGCCTTACGGTTCGAGGGGGATCAGACCCTCTCCCCGTGCACACGCTCAATCCTACCACAACCCCAGTGCTCAAGACAAGACAAGTCCGTACAAGGGATCACTCAGAGAGTGCCCTATTTCCGGCAGGCTGTGTATTCGTACAAGGGATCACTCAGAGAGTGCCCTATTTCCCGCAGGCTGTGTATCAGTACAAGGGATCACTCAGAGAGTGCCCTATTGCCCGCAGGCTGTGCATCAGTACAAGGGATCACTCACCCACTAGTGAGTGCCCTATTGCCTGCAGGCTGTGTATCAGTATAAGGGATCACTCGGTGAGTGTCCTATTGCCCGCAGGCTGTGTATCAGTACAAGGGATCACTCGGTGAGTGCCCTATTGCCCGCAGGCTGTGTATTCGTACAAGGGATCACTCACCCACTGGTGAGTGCCCTATTGCCCGCAGGCTGTGCATGACAAGACAGTGATGGTTCTTCTAGGGGGTCCACACGTACGCACACACAGGAAAAATCCCTAAGGTGTCAAAAGTTGTTGTTGTTGCGCTTAGACTTCGTCGTCAAGTCTAAGCTGTAAAGGGGTGTCCCGGACGCTATCATTTCACGTCCGGTTCTCTTTGTTTACATTTTAACAGTTCTAAAAGTCTAAGGCCTAAACACGGCCGAAGGTATAAGTGAGTACACTTGCCTGCGGTGGCGAGTGTGTTGTCCGTCCGGAGCGTCCCGTCCAAGCGTCGCGTCTGCGGTAGTCCGTCTGAAACATGGTCACGACGACAGTGTCAGGTCGCGTTTTTCAACAAATCCTATTAGGTTTTGTTTCTAAAATTGGTAGGACTATCCTAACAGTCAAAAGGTCACATTTTGATATTTGTTCAGTCTAGATCGACGTCTACCCTATGTGCACAGAAAATTTGTCCGATCGTCGATCTTTCCTAAAGTGGCAACATTTTACAGATGCTAAAAATAAATTTAGTTCAAGTTGACCAATTTTAGTTTAGGTTTTGGTTAGCTACGGTGTGGGTTTTACTACTCGTTAGGGAAACCAACCTCGTGATGTCGTCCAACAAGCGGAAGTTGGGTCTGAATGGCGAAACGTCGGTGTCGTCTGGAACTCCTCAGCCGCGGGTAGCACAGCGAGGTACCTCTGGACAGCGGGGTGGTGGCGCGAAATCAGCGAGCTAACAACGATTCTCCTCCCGTTGCGAGTAGCGCAACGGATCTTCACGATAACGGCGACGTTGGCTAAAAGTACGTGCGTGAGGTAACGCACGTGAACTCTGAGAGTCCAATGGAGCTGTTGGTAGATGAAGTCGGACCAGATGAAGATGCTCGGCCCAGTGGGTGGCCGACGGCGTGAGCGTACGGCGGTGGGTGGCCGTGAGAAGCCGGAGAGGACAGATTTGCACAACGTCCGTTGTCGTGTGTCTCAGTGGAATTCCAGCGATGAACATCGAAACAGGAAGTTGCAGAAGGTAAAGGACTTCAAGACAAAGCCAACGGCAGTGGAGTTGTCACCGGGGGTGGTCGGAGGTGATCGTGCGTGGGCGTCGAAGTTCAGCTTCCAGATATGTGAAAAACAACCGATACGGCATGTTCCGACGACGATTCACGGAGCTACAGGTAGGATATGAGTGTAAGGGAAATTGCAGTTGGTAGGGGGTTTCGATAGGAATCCAACGATGGTAGGGTGGTCGTCGTAGGTGGCCGGATGGCCGGTGGACGCGAGTTTTTTCGACGGTGGTGCAGATCTATAAAACTGTCGTTAAGTCGAGTTCGGGAGATGTTTCGAGGAGGTAGAGATGAGAGAAGAGGGTAAGGGGAGTTGGAGATGATCGGGGGGTTCGATAGGAGTCCGACAGTGGTGGAGTGGGTGGACGAAGGCCGTCGGAGGTGGCGGGCATCGGGGTTTTCCGACGGGCACCAGATCTGGAAAAATGGCAGCTTCTTGGTGTTTCAATGGGGTTTTGAGGGGTTTTGAGGAGGGAAGAAGAAGGGAGGATGGGTGCAGCGACTAGGGGAAGTCGAGGGGGACCCGAGGGAGGCAGAGTCAGCCGGAGGGGGTCGCTGGAGAGGGGTGGCCGGAGTAGGGGCTGCTAGTGGCGGCCGCCGGCGGTGGGGAGGAAGAAGAAAAGAGGCGGCCAATGGGTTTTTGCATGAGCAAGAAGGGTTTCGGTTGTGTTTGCATGATTTAAGGAGGAGGGTTTGCTAAAGAGTGTTTTAAAGAGGGTGTAGTTAAGGGATGACTAGGAGAGAGGATGAGTGATAGGGTGTACAAGGTGGGAAAATGTTGGGTGAGGGTAAAGGCAGCAAATCCATTCATGATACATAAGATCCTCTTAGAGATTTGATTAAGTTTGAATTTCGAAATTGGATTAGGCTAATCAACGGTTGCAAATTGATTAGGGGATATCTTCCACTACGGGCATCAGAAAAATAATCAGAAAATACTGGAACGATTGTGGAGACGAGAAGTACGGGGCTACGGGGTCCGATCACGTGCTACACCTACTAAAAATTATCGTAAAATCGAGAACCGCGTATTGGTGCCAAAAGACCAAAACACCCTTCCATTCAAAGCTGTTTTGCAAGAAAACGAGCCGTGAAATGACGTTCAACAAAAAAATCCCACAAATAACTACTCTTCCTTACGGTCATAACAACATATCGCATCGTATAGTCTGGATCCAAGAAGAGGCAAAAATAAATATGCACACGAAAGAGTCGTACACATAGAAAATACGAACAGTCGGTAAGCGGCCATTACATTCTACCCACCTTAGAAATGATTCCGTCCTCGGAATCACCTATTCTAATAATAATAATAATAAAATCTATAAACACTTAAGCCTATAACTTCCATCTTCCACAAAAAGGTCTCTAATCCTATAACTTCAAACAACGTTCCTCAATAATCCATCACAACGTGTCTCTTCACTGGATAATGCTACAACTAGAGTCACGCCCTAGCATCTGACTATAGATCCACATTACCGTCCACAATTCAACAATCATCATGTCCCCAATTTATCATCCGTCACTTAACTCATAAATCTATTCTCCAAAATCAATGAACCAAAAACTACATCTATCCTTACCCTAAACATCTAACCTCCTAATAATACTAAAATCCATCTTCATAACATCTCAACATGTCGTATTACTTCCAATGTCTTCTCACGTCAACTTAATAATCGAACTTGATGCTTTAAATGTTCTACTCATTCTCATGATCACTCTAAATCATACTATCCTGTCCTAGCTACTCTTATCTATCACTCGTCTAAGTTTCAGATCGATTAAGTACTCATCTCCGTATACATAATTTCATCCAATCAGAGTTCTCCATTTGGTCCTTCACACATTAGTATTATAAATAAGTCTTGGACACCTCATTCTTTTCATCCAAGGAAATCTAATCTCATATCATTGTGTCCTAAAATATATTAATCATCGCTATTACATATCTCATCACACACTATACCTACCCGCACACAAGATCCTATAACAATAATAGTTAGTCCCAATAATATAACAACAATAAACATAACATTTCTAAGTGAGAAAGAAGAGAAGAGAAAGGAAAACTTAAGGCCACTGACATATTTTTAAAACATTTGGAAAAACGTGTGGAGTTGTGGTAATGGATGAGCGAGGATAAATGATTTGTGATCTTGTGAGCTAGTTTCAAAAACTTTATAGATTTGGTTTAAAAGAAAACAAAAGTTTAATACAATCACATGCAGCCAAGATAAGCTATTCAATAGTATGAAAGACTAAGTCTAAGGAATTGCCTGCTATGACGCTATTCACACCTATATGAATACTATCATTCAGACAACTCACACCTATATCACGGATAATACTGAGTATGCCACATGATACAAGGGACATACATTAAGATCTTAAAGGTAACACACTCATACAGGTCCACACACTCTACCTACATATATACACGACGACGACATCACAAACCAATGGGCCCACTACTAACTAGAGATGACATAGGCAACTACAGGCACTGATGTCTATGTCACGCCCCGCTTCCCAAAGCAATGGAGGCGAGACGTGAGAAGGTCCGCACAGACGTGGAGCTGTGAAGCCACACGTCTGATAAGCGTCAATAAAACATATACAGGTCCCTGTAACAGTAAACGGAACAACAATAATAATAACAAGAAAGAGAGACTGATAAGAGTTAACCAATCTCAGAATTTATCCACAACAATATTCAACATAACAGAAAAGCCACCAGGCTAAAGGAAGGAGTCTAAAGGCCCAAAACATGGCCAACAAAAGACAACATAACAAATTATTGGTGCCACGCACCGAACAACTACAGCAGTCTAAAATAAAAGGGAAAGCTCAACGAAGACACTAGGACTGGTCCCCGGTGTCCACGTACCCTTCCTCAGCAAACGCGGGTCCTGACTCGGCATCAGCAAACACCACGTCCTCTCCAACGAACTCTGGCTCAGGATCTAACATGTGTCACCCAAAAGAGAGAGGGGCACATGTCAGCAAGATGTAGCAAAAGCTACCAAATCACTAATTCACGAGTCACTTATCACTATTTTCACTTATCATGATTCACTATTCACGATTTTCACTTTGTGCTCAGAGTTTCCGTCTTTTGGCTAGAGTGGCTGATCGGGCCAACTCCTAAGCTCAAGCGACCGTTTAACCCTACCCCTCCACGTGTATCGAGCGTTGGGATTAGCAACACACTGTGCTCGCTTCTGGATCACGAGCCAGGAAGTGTATTTGGCATAGGGGTGCACCTAGCCTCAAGTCACGATGTAGGAGTCAAAATCCTACTCGTCGCAGCTTACATTTTAAAGTAGCGTGTGCTACACAAACACGATGAACAAGCAAGTATGCAATGGCATGAACAGATATTCGCGTACCGTTAATTGAAAATAAACATGACATGCAAGCATGATGAAGGTGGCGGATCTAGCTTCGTTGTCAATCTAGATCAAGGGCGTCTAGGCAGCTATCCTTTCACTGCCTAGTCTCTTTTACGCTAAAATAAGTAAATGGCCTAAGGACATGGCCCAAAACCCTAAGTGGCAAGTTTCACTTGCCTAGCACCGAGGATGACGATCAACGAGGCACGTCACAAAATGTTAGCTACGGGGATGAGAACGCTGCCATGGAAAATCAATATTAGAACAACATCCAACCTAGTTTTATTAGGGTTTAACAAAAATCACAAAACGGGTTATGTGAATATTAAAGGATCGATTCACTACCGTATTGGAGCGGAAGAACGATACCGAGAAAGCACGGAAACGGAAGAACGATCCGTGAAACTAGGGTTCAGATCTAGAAATGGGGAGAAAATATGGAGAAATGAGATTTTGGGGGGTTTTTGGGGGTTTTCCGGCGGCCTAGAGGAGATGGCCGACGCTAGAAAGCGTTAGGGGAGCTCCGGGATGAAGGAGGAGGGCTAGGTGAAGATGGATGATGATTTGGGGAAGAAGGAGGCTCAGAAGAAATGAAAGAAGAAAGAAAAACGATTGGGGGGTTTAAATAGGATTCATGCGGCGGCTGGGCAAACCCTAGGTTTACGACAGCGATTAGTCGATCAAAGAAGGTTGGCTGACCGACTAGTTTGAGAACTAGTCGGGTCGGTCGACCAACTGTGACCGACTAACACCAAACAGTAACTCAGGTCATCAAAATGGTCAATGAATTAGTCGGTTAAAGAACAATGGCTGACCGACTAGTTTGCAACCTAGTCGGTCGGTGGTTGTTCTTGGACCGACTAACGATAAACAGTAACTTAGGTAAAATTAATCAAAGGAACTAGTCGGTCTGAGAGCAAGTTCTGACCGACTAGTTTCACATCTAGTCGGTCGGTGGTTGTTCTTAGACCGACTAAGAGTAAACAGTAACTCATGTACAATTGATTCAATGAACTAGTCGGTTCCAGTAGAGTTCCTGACCGACTAGATCTCAATCTAGTCGGTTGGTCCCCCTTCTTGAACCAACTAAGGTGCATGAAAAGTGCCGAAATGAAGCGCGAAGCTTCGGGAAGATTTCTATAGCTTCTAAGATCACTCTAACTCTAAAATATGAGTGATTTGAAGTTCTTCATGAGCGACTTACTCCAAGATCAACGATTTTAAGGAAGAAGCTAGAAAATCACGATGAAACGAACGAAAACGAAAGCTACGGAGACGAAAACCACACATAAGGAGAAAATCCACCAAAACATATATATATAATGTAGATAATCCAAATACATGAAAAACCAGTCGTTGCATCCTCCCCAACTTAAGAAAAATTCCGTCCTCGGAATTTCCCAACACTCACGTGTCCGGGAACAAAAGTGGGAAACGCTCTCGCATCTCATCCTCATTCTCCCAAGTAGACTCTCCTGGCGAGCCGTGTCGCCACATCACCCTCACAAGATTGACAACCTTGTTTCGGAGTGACTTCTGACACCTGTCCAGAATCTGCACTGGCTGCTGGTCATACGTCATATCAGGGCGAATGGTAATCTCCGAGAAATCCACAGCATGAGATGGATCGCTAATGTATCGACGAAGCTGCGACACATGGAAAACATTGTGAACTCCTTCCAAAGATGGCGGCAAGGCTAAGCAGTAGGCTACCTCGCCAACTCTCTCCAGAATGTCAAATGGTCCAATGTATCGCGGGCTCAACTTCCCTCGCTTCCCAAAGCGAATCATACCACGATTCGGGGAAATCTTCAAGAACACATGGTCGCCTGGCTGAAACTCCAAAGGATGACGTTTAGCATCTGCCCAATGCTTAAAACGGTCCTGAGCAATCCTCAACCTCTCCCGAATGTTCCTGACAACATCCACGGCCTCCACAATCATCTCAGGTCCCAACAACTCCCGATCACCTACGTCATCCCAACTCAATGGCGATCGACATTTCCTCCCATAAAGCGCGGCGAAAGGCGCCATGCCAATGCTCGCCTGAAAGCTGTTGTTGTAGGAAAACTCTACCAGATGTAGATGGTCCTTCCACGAACCCTTGAAATCCAACATGCACGCCCTCAGCATGTCCTCCAAGATCTGAATCGTCCTCTCGGACTGGCCATCTGTCTGCGGATGGTACGCCGTGCTGAAACTCAGACGCGTACCCAAACTCTTCTGCAAACTCTGCCAGAACTGAGATGTGAACCTTGTGTCTCTGTCCGACACGATACTCACTGACGTGCGTTTATATTTCATATATTTATGCACGTTTTCTTCTGTGTTTCTCCGTATTTTCCGCCGTCTTTTATTCGTTTTCTCGTGTTTTCTTGTGTTTTCTTGTTTTCTTTCACTTTTCCATGTTTTTTGTATATTTGCAGGAATTTCTAGCATTTTGGACATAAAAACGATGATATCATGAGTCCCCGGAGTAATGAGAGGAGTCACGCGTGATCCAGGGGGTCAAAGCGATGAAGATTGATATTCCTCAGCCCTCAACCGATCGGGTGGACCAGTCACCCAATCGGTTGGTGCACGCGTATCCTACCCGGGCGGTAGCTGAAGAAGAATAGCTGCTCACCCGATCGGTTCAGCGATCGGGTGAACCGACGGAGCTCTCTGTCATTTGGGCTGAATTCCAATTGATCGGGTGACTTATCACCCGATCGGTTCACCTGTAACGGAATTTTCTAAGAGACGACCCGGACAGCTCAACCGACCGGTTCGTGGACCGTTTGAATCCGACAGAGCTCTCGGTCAAATGGAGCGTAATTCCAACCGATCGGGTGACTTATCACCCGATCGGTTCACCTGTAGCTGTAATTCCTCATTTGGCGAACCGACTGAGCCACCCGCTCGCCTCAGCGCCCGGTTGAAGATTTTCGAAGCTCTCACCCGATCGGTTGACTCATCAACCGATCAGGTGGCAGATTTTCTGCGGGTTTGGACCCGAACCATTAGGGTTTCGATGTGGGGCTATAAATACATGAGGCTGGCCGACTTGATGACTTCTTCTTCAGTTTTTCTAGGGCTTTTTGCCCCTTTCTCTTGTGAGTTTAGATTAGGTTAGAGTAGGTTTTATCTTCTAATAAATCTTGTAATGGATTGAAGACTCAATTGCAAGCCAAGTATTTTCTTCTCTCATTTTCTATTGTATTGTGTTATTTTCTTTGTTGCTTGATGGTGAATGTTTGTTTGTCATTATTATTGCTTTCTATCATGTTCTTCACCATCGAGTAGTGTTTGATGAACCCTAATACAGGTTAGAGTAGGATTGATGCTTGGAAATTTACATTTGGCTTTGTTGCATGGCATGTGTTTGATGAAATGTGTCAATGGGGATTTCTAGCAATCTGAGTCCAATTCGTATGGCAACAGACTAGTTGTGTTGGGGATTGGGGTCCGGTGCTTGTCCAGTCAAGATCCGCTTCGATGTATTGCTAGAAATCACATTTGACCTATTTGGCCATTATGGTTACGCGGGGGTGTTTCATTGTCATTGACGGGAGAAAGACCGCCTCTGACCGTCGGGCCAAGGGGGAATAAACTTGGCGGTTGACTCCCTAGCCACAGCTCACACCCCTAGTGTAGACATCGAGTCCTCGCGCGTGGGAACGGCTTGGACGAAGTGTTGGGAGTTATCATTGTGGCCTTAATGCTCCCGGTTGCGGAAGGTGTTAATGGACATGGGAATGCCCACCGTCCGGAACCGGGTAGGCCTAGCGTACTTGGCACGGACCGGAATATCGGGCCATGGACGCTAGGTACCACCTTTTGGGGCAATGTCTCACCCTGGGTCAAGTCGAATGCCAAGTGTCATGAGTGCTCTAGCCCGTGTTAGCGGGGATTCATTTCGTGTCTTTTTCATTTCTTTCTTTTATTTCTACACTTCACCCATATCATCCGCATAGCTAGCACACAACCTAGGCGAGGCTAGTAGCCATTCAAGCCATCCACCTCCCTGAGTTCGATAAACCCGCACCCTACACTAACCGTGCACTTGCGGTAAAACGACACCGCACCCATACCGTAAACGAGGCGCCGGTTAAGTTTTTGGCGCCGTTGCCGGGGAGGCGTTTGGTTTGATATTAGCTTAGCTTGGGTTCGTTAGACTACGCATAAAAACAAAAAAATATTTCTTTTTTAAATTTTTTTTATTCAATAACCAAGAAATTTTTCCCCCACTATTATATTATCTTTTTGTTATTTCTCTTGTACTATTGACGCTCCTCTTTAGTTTTCTTATTTTTGTTGTCCAAGTATCTTTGGTGTAACCATGTGGAGATAAAATTTCGATGCTCAGATGGGAGGATACAATCCTTATTCGGTTGTGGTTTGTGAGACTTGTGGGATGGCGGGGCATGTGTATTATGATTGCCCATTTACGCTCGAGAGCCTCCCCCACTCCAAGGCCAAACATTTTCCCACAACCTTAGCCCAAACACCTCCCATCCATTTCCTCAACCTTATACCCCTCCACAAACACAAGAAGAATCAAGCCTCGTGTCTCTCCTTGAAAGTGCCATGTTTAACCAAGGCCAAATATTACAAAACTTAATGGTACCAATCACCGAGCCGACATCGAGGAGAGGGGATGAAGGATAGGATATACCCACTTTCATGGTTGAGACCACCATGCCATCAGCCACCATAGACACATCTCAAGCCGATACCCCATTTTTCCATCACTACCACTTGGATGACGAAGCATTTTTTGATGATGATAGTGAGGATGGGGAGATTTATCTAGGATCTGTGGGAGAGGTTTCTTGTCTTGATTTAGATACCCCACATGAGTCCTATGAGAGCACTGAGGAGTTTACAGAGATTATGCATACCGGCGAGGAGGATGTGCGTGAGGACGAGGACACCATGACCACATACGAGGGGTCCGCTCCACATCCACCTCCAGAGCCATCTCTGTCACAGCTTCCTCCTTGGTCGGTGGTCAACCATGAGGATGTCATTCAGGACATCGGGCAGATGGAGGAACATGAGCATATCATCGAGGAGGATGTGCATGAGGGCTTGGATACGATCATCCACTTCATGGAACCGGAGCCACATCTACCTCTACCGTCACGCTCCACTTCTTCTGCGGCTGAGCATCTACTTGAGCATATTGCCCCTATTCAGGTAGATTTTCATACTCACTCTCACTCCACATTTGAGTCTCGCTTTTCACGTCTTATTTCTTTAGACTCATATATTTTTGACACGCCATATCTCTCGCAGGACACATGATCTACTTCCCTTGAGGTATACTGCGGTGCGTCACTACCTGGAGAGCCACTTCTCATGGAAAGCGAGGATTTGGTCATCGCTAGTACAGAGGATAGCGACCCATTCTCAGGGAGTATTCGTCACCCTTTTATTATTTTTCCATCTCATGTTGATGATTATCTCTGGGATACATTTATTTTGGGAAATAATTTCTTGCCATGGACTAATGCACCTCGTCCTTTGCAGGTCACAGGTGGACACCTACGAGGGATGCTTGGAGGTGCATTGCTTGGGTCCATTGGCACACGTGGCACAACGCTTCTGGCGGAGCCACAGAAGGAGCAGTTAGAGCAGCTATCTGCCCCACTTCAGATCTTGGATCCGCCTATGCTCAGGTGTATCCTAATCCAGTAGTGTAAAAATTTACCGCTTTCTAGTTTAGATTTGAATAATCTCGTCTCCTCTCTTTAGCGAGGGGAGCGTATCTAGGATTTGCTTTTGCATCATAATAACCCATCATGTCGTGCCCTTATATTATTTCACCCCACATCCTCTTTCGAGGAGAACGAGCAAACTGTCTCTCCTGCATTCTGATTTCTTTCTTTTCCGATTTTCCCCCTAGCATATCTCTACATTCCCATTGATCATATCATTTTGCTAGCATTGTCATGTTCAGCTTGGGGGAAATCGACTTTTGTGTGCATGTTTTCGTGTGTCGTTGTCGTGTGTTTGTGTCTTTGAGTCCTTCGTTGCGTTTTATATCTTTTATTTTGTATGTTTCTTTCTCTTTATTTTCCAGTTTCGTTTGTGTGTTTTTCGTGTTTTTCATTTTTTGTGTCCGTGCACCCCCCCATTTTCATTGCCCTCCCGTATTCACTACTATTGCATTGAGGACAATGCAAGTTTCAGCTTGGGGGAGTCACACTTCGTGCGTCATTTGTCTCTTTTTCTTCGTTATTTGAGTCGTTTTTCTCCGTGTTTTTCTTTTTCTTTTTCTTTTCTTCTTTTTATCTCTTTCTCCTAGAGATGAACCCTATGATGAATTGCCACGAAAATCACACGCACACCTTGCACGGCTTCGATAATCACATTCACTAACCCTAGGATATCGAGTCCTCTTGTATTTCATGCATCGTGGGTCCACTTAGCTTTTTGTGAGTCATGCGTCGTGCCTAGCCGTGTGGTGTGCTTCTACTTTGTGATTTTACTTTATATACCTGTCCAGGAATGACCCCTAGATTATCATGCTTCGATTTGAATATGCGGTATTTATTTCCCCTGTCTGCTTCTGCATGCTATATATATATATATATATATATATATATATATATATATATCGTGTACTTCATTTCGCATGTGTCGGGATTCCACAATTAAGGACTAGGATAACCCATTTAGCCTATGCTCTGATTAGCAAGAAATATCTCCTTTGCCCAAGTGTTTAGAATCCGATTTCATTTTTATTTTACTTGGTGCAAATCCCCTCGTCGTGTACCGTTCTCCCACTTGGGAGAGTACACATGTGTATGGCCAAAAACCCAAAAATCCAAAAAAAAGAGAAAAGAAAAGAAAAACCCAAAAAGAAAAGAAAAGAAAAATTTTGTATAGCCCAAAATCCAAAAAAAAATACAAATACCCAAAACCCAAAAATTTCAACTGTGAATATTTTTCCTATCTACCGAGAATAAAGGGAAGGCGAGAATTTGCACCAAGTGTTCTACTCCACATCATCTCAACCCTCATCGTTTTCGAAAACACTTGGCATATGGACCTTCTAGCGATTATCTAGGCTATAGTGTGGTGATTTCCTTGTCCCTAGCTGTGGAGTCCCTGATGCATGATACGCTTTGATTCTCGCTCTATTCTCATGCATGCTTGACCTATATATTCACCGCTTAATTCGAATCGAATCGATATTTGGGTCATTTCTTGGATTTGTGTATATCGAGCTTTATTACACAATGTAGATAGTGACACCGTCTGCTAGCACACGACCACACTCACTCGCGCTTCACCCCGTGGGTCCACGACACTTGTTTGGACTTACATTCCTTGGTTTAGTGTTGTGTTTTGTCGTATGCTTGCTTCGTGTGACGTGTTTGATTTTGTTGGCCCTTACGGGCGATTTAGGATTTAGAGTTATCTTTTTCTCTCTTTCTCCCTATTTTCTCCCTCCGAGCTCCTACTCTCACTCGTCTTCCTCGAGGACGAGGAAGAGTTCAGCTTGGGGGATTTTGACGTGCGTTTATATTTCATATATTTACGCACGTTTTCTTCCGTGTTTCTCCGTATTTTTCGCCGTCTTTTATTCGTTTTCTCGTGTTTTCTTGTGTTTTCTTGTTTTCTTTCACTTTTCCATGTTTTTTGTATATTTACAGGAATTTCTAGCATTTTGGACATAAAAACGACGATATCATGAGTCCCCGAAGCAATGTGAGGAGTCACGCGTGATCCAGGGGGTCAAAGCGATGAAGATTGATATTCCTCATCCCTCAACCGATCGGGTGGACGAGTCACCCGATCGGTTGGTGCCCGCGTATCCTACCCGGGCGGCAGCTGAAGAGAATAGCTGCTCACCCGATCGGTTCAGCGATCGGGTGAACCGACGGAGCTCTCTGTCATTTGGGCTGAATTCCAATTGATCGGGTGACTTATCACCCGATCGGTTCACCTGTAACGAAATTTTCTAAGAGACGACCCGGACAGCTCAACCGACCGGTTCGTGGACCGTTTGAATCTGACAGAGCTCTCGGTCAAATGGAGCGTAATTCCAACCGATCGGGTGACTTATCACCCGATCGGTTCACCTGTAGCTGCAATTCCTCATTTGGCGAACCGACTGAGCCACCCGCTCGCCTCAGCGCCCGGTTGAAGATTTTCGAAGCTCTCACCCGATCGGTTGACTCATCAACCGATCGGGTGGCAGATTTTCTGCGGGTTTGGACCCAAACCATTAGGGTTTCGATGTGGGGCTATAAATACACGAGGCTGGCCGACTTGATGACTTCTTCTTCAGTTTTTCTAGGGCTTTTTGCCCCTTTCTCTTGTGAGTTTAGATTAGGTTAGATTAGGTTTTATCTTCTAATAAATCTTGTAATGGATTGAAGACTCAATTGCAAGCCAAGTATTTTCTTCTCTCATTTTCTATTGTATTGTGTTATTTTCTTTGTTGCTTGATGGTGAATGTTTGTTTGTCATTATTATTGCTTTCTATCATGTTCTTCACCATCGAGTAGTGTTTGATGAACCCTAATACGGGTTAGAGTAGGATTGATGCTTGGAAATTTACATTTGGCTTGGTTGCATGGCATGTGTTTGATGAAATGTGTCAATGGGGATTTCTAGCAATCTGAGTCCAATTCGTATGGCAACAGACTAGTTGTGTTGGGGATTGGGGTCCGGTGCTTGTCCAGTCAAGATCCGCTTCGATGTATTGCTAGAAATCACATTTGACCTATTTGGCCATTAGAGTTACGCGGGGGTGTTTCATTGTCATTGGCAGGAGAAAGACCGCCTCTGACCGTCGGGCCAAGGGGGAATAAACTTGGCGGTTGACTCCCTAGCCACAGCTCACATCCCTAGTGTAGACATCGAGTCCTCGCGCGTGGGAACGGCTTGGACAAAGTGTTGGGAGTTATCATTGTGGCCTTAATGCTCCCGGTTGCGGAAGGTGTTAATGGACATGGGAATGCCCACCGTCCGGAACCGGGTAGGCCTAGCGTACTTGGCACGGACCGGAATATCGGGCCATGGACGCTAGGTACCACCTTTTGGGGCAATGTCTCACCCTGGGTCAAGGCAAATGCCAAGTGTCATGAGTGCTCTAGCCCGTGTTAGCGGGGATTCATTTCGGGTCTTTTTCATTTCTTTCTTTTATTTCTACACTTCACCCATATCATCCGCGTAGCTAGCACACAACCTAGGCGAGGCTAGTAGCCATTCAAGCCATCCACCTCCCTGAGTTCGATAAACCCGCACCCTACACTAACCGTGCACTTGCGGTAAAACGACACCGTGCCCATACCGTATACGGGGCGCCGGTCACTCACGGGGACTCCGTGAAGTCGTATGATCTCCTGCATGATTCACGTTACATCACTATCTAAACTAGGAAAAGGAAATAGAAACGGAGAGTAAAAGAATTTACCTCCATGTATCTCCTCGCTAGCGCCTCAGTGGACTGTCCTACTCGGAATGGAATAAAGTGCGCAGATTTAGTCAATCGATCTACGATCACCCGAATCGCGTCATTCTGCTTCAGACTCCGAGGTAGTCCAGTCACGAAATCCATAGTGATGTGTTGCCACTTCCACTCCAGAATCGGAAGCGGTTGTAGCAACCCTGCCGTACGCTGATGCTCCACCTTCACTTGCTGGTAAACCAGACACTTGGCTACACTCCGAGCCACACTCCTCTTCATACCATGCCACTAAAAGTTCAGACGAAGATCCTTGTACATCTTGGTCCCACCAGGATGCACAGAATACGGCGAACTGTGTGCCTCCACCAACAGCTCCTCTCTGATATCCCCAGCTGGCACACACAACCTGGCTCCAAACCTCAGCGAGCCATCCTCATGAATCAAAAAGTCAGTCCGCAGACCAGCTTCCACCTGCTCTCGAATCTTCACCAGCTTCGGATCCTCAGCCTGGCCAGCCTTGATCCGATCCACAATCGACGACTGAATTTGCATACTCATTAACGAAGAAGCCTCCACAGGAAGAACAATCTCAACACCAGACTCGCAAAAATCCTGCTGCAATCTCCACTGCGAGGTCAAAATCATAACCGCTGGAAGCCTACTCAGCGCATCAGGAACCACATTCACCTTGCCAGGGTGATACTGCAAATCAATCTCATAATCCGCCATGAGCTCCAACCATCGAAGCTGTGGCATGTTGAGCTCCTTCTGAGTAAAAATATACTTCAAGCTTTTGTGATCGGTGAAGATCTTCGCTTTCTCACTCAGCAAGAAGTGCCTCCAAATCTTGAGCGCAAACACAACAGCAGCCAACTCCAAGTCGTGCGTCGGGTAATTCTTCTCATGAGTCTTGAGCTGACGCGAAGCATACGCCACAACATGCCCGTGCTGATGCAACACACAACCGAGACCCTTGCCAGAAGCATCGCAAAAGATCTCAAATCCTCCACTGCGATCATGCACAACAAGAATAGGGGCAGTCGTCAATCTCCCCCTCAGAACACCAAAGGCATTCCCACAATCACCCGACCAAACAAAAGGTACATCCTTCCGCGTCAATCTGTTCATCGGCTCAGCAATACGGGAAAAGTCCTTAATGAAGCGCCGATAGTAACCAGCAAGCCCAAGGAAACTCCGAATCTCAGACGCTGACTGCGGAACAGGCCACTCTCTGATGGCCCTGATCTTCTCGGGATCCACTGAAATACCATCTCCAGTCACCACATGCCCGAGAAAAGCAACTCTGTCCAGCCAAAACTCGCACTTCGAAAACTTAGCATACAAACGATGCTTCCTCAAAATCTCCAACACCGTCCTCAAGTGCGATGCATGCTCCTCCTCTGACTTAGAATAGATCAGAATGTCGTCAATAAAGATAACGACAAACTTGTCTAAAAAGTCGTAGAAGATCAGGTTCATTAGATTCATGAAAACTGCGGGCGCATTGGTTACACCGAAGGGCATAACCATAAACTCGTAGTGTCCATACTTCGTCCTGAACACTGTCTTCGGAACATCTTCCTTCTTCACCTTCAGCTGATGATAACCACTCCTCAGATCCAACTTTGAAAACACCCTCGAACCTCCAAGCTGATCAAAAATATCATCGATGCGAGGCAACATGTATTTATTCTTGATGGTCACCGCATTCAGCTCCCGATAGTCCATGCACATGCGACGCGAACCATCCTTCTTCTTCACCAGCAGCACCGGTGCTCCCCACGGAGACACACTAGGATTGACATAACCCTTCTGCAAAAGCTCACCCAGCTGCTTCCGCAATTTCTCTAACTCAGCGGGTGCCATACGATATGGCGCCTTCTAAATCGGCTGCGCTTCTGGAATAAGATCAATCGAAAATTCGAGAGCTCGATCAGGTGGGAACCCAGACATCTCCTCAGGGAAGATGTCATCGAAGTCCAGCACAACAGCTGGCCTCTCCAGCTCCATCTGCATAGCCACAATCTCCACCGGCCTGGCCCGAAATCTGACAGGGCCAAGCGAACTGCTACCTCGGCTGAACTCAAATACTGGATGTCCGGGAACCTCGAAGACCACCTTCTTCCTCCGACAGTCGATCGTAGCATAGAAGCTCGCAAGCCAATCCATCCCAAGGATTGCATCATAGTTGATGATGTCGTGGACAATGAAATCAGCGTCAAGCTCATGCCCACAAACCACTAGCGAGCAAGAATTGCAACCATGATGCACCGAGACCACGCCATTCCCTGTAACGATATTCCAACTCTTGGAAAGAGGGGACGTCGACAAGGAATGCTTCTCCACAAAGCTCCGAGAAATAATGCACATCGATGCACCTGAGTCAAAGAGGACTCGTGCAGGAAATGTGCACACCAAAATCACACCTACAAACAGTCTAACAATCAAGCCCTAGTCTAGCAACAATCATGTGCAAGCAACCAAACATAATCTAACAATCAAAACTAACTAAGAAGGAACAGCTAGAAGGAGAGTTACCTGCGATAACCTCATCCACATCATCGCTCTCCACAGCGGTCATCAGAAAAGCCTGCCTCCTCGGCGGAAAAGCCTGCTGAAAAGCCTGCCTCTAAGTAACAAGAGCTGCTCCATGTCCAGCAGGAACAGACGCTCTCTGCTGCAACGGCTGTGCTGCAACAGGTGCCCTCCAAGGCTGCTTGATACTCGGACAATCCTTCAGAGAATGTGAAGCATCACCACAGCCCAAACAGTGACCCAAAAGCCTCCGACACTGGTCCTTCACATGACCTGGCTTGCCACAATGATTGCAAGTCTTCAGAACAGGCCCACCTAGCCTCTTGAACTGAGCTGGCTGGTGGGGCCTGAACCCCGGCCTGACCACAGCCCTGGCCTGCTCCACAGGCCTCTTCCCAGCACCAGAAACATGTCCTCTCCTCTGGCTCAGGTTCAGCTCCTGCCTCCTCGCAGCTACCAGGACCTTCTGGTAAGAGTCCAGATCAGAGGAAGACACGAAACTCTAAAGCTCCAAAGCAAGTCCCTGCAGGAACCTCTGAGCCCTCTCATCAGCATCCTGCACCATCTTCGGTGCGAACCGACTCAGCCTAGTGAACTCTTGGTGGTACTGGTCCACCGTCAAGCTCCCTTGCTTCAGCTCAATAAAGCGATGCAGCATCTCCTTCCTATCAGCCTTCGAAAAGAACTCCTCATCAAACCTGGACTTAAAGGTAGCCCAAGCTATCAGCTCCACCAGCATCTTCTCTTCCGCATCCCACCAGTTCCGAGCATTATCCTTTAGTTGTCTCTTCGCCAGATCAACCCATCCAGCCGGGCTGATCTTCGCCATCTTCAAATTATCCTCTATGTTCTGAATCCACTCATCGGCAGCTAGAGAACCCTCTGACCCATCAAAATAAGCGGGACCCAGCTCCCAAAACTGCTTCGCTCCTGGCTCGGAGCGAGGGGCATCCTGGATTGCCCGAGCAGCTCGAGCAACTGGAGCATTCTGGACTTGCAGGAGCACGCCCTGCTGCACCTGCATCATCTGAAGCATCATCCGCATCATCTTCCCATTGGTGGGCTCCCGCTCAGGCTCCTCGTCATGAGAGGGCACGCTACCACCACCACGGGTAAATCGTCTTCCTGCCATCTAATGACACAGAAAACGAAACAAATTAGACTCATAGCTTATGACTCAGATGTCGAACTTAGTTGTTGGACAATCTAATATTATTATCGTTGATCCGATAATTCACAGTTACAGAAAGCGACCTGCATGGGCCACCAACAAAACCTGTCACGCCCCGCTTCCCAAAGTAATGGAGGCGAGACGTGAGAAGGTCCGCACAGACGTGGAGCTGTGAAGCCACACGCCTGATAAGCGTCAATAAAACATATGCAGGTCTCTGTAATAGCAAACAGAACAGCAATAATAATAACAAGAAAGAGAGACTGATAAGAGTTAACCAATCTCAGAATTTGTCCACAACAATATTCAACATCACAGAAAAGCCACCAGGCTAAAGGAAAGAGTCTAAAGGCCCAAAACATGGCCAACAAAAGACAACATAACAAAGTATTGGTGCCGCGCACCGAATAACTACAGCAGTCTAAAATAAAAGGGAAAGCTCAACGAAGACACTAGGACTGGTCCCCGGTGTCCACATACTCTTCCTCAGCAAACGCGGGTCCAGACTCGGCGTCAGCAAACACCACGTCCTCTCCAACAAACTCTGGCTCAGGATCTAACATGTGTCACCCAAAAGAGAGAGGGGCACATGTCAGCAAGTCTAAAAGACTTGGGCAAGGAAACCGAAAGTAACTAACAACCTAACAGTTCAAGTAGGATGCAATGACATGACATTTAAGTATGATGCAACAGTTAAAAGGACAAGAAGGGACAAGCACGCACGATGTAGCAAAAGCTACCAAATCACTAATTCACGAGTCACTTATCACGATTCACTGTTCACGATTTTCACTTTGTGCTCAGAGTTTCCATCTTTTGGCTAGAGTGGCTGATTGGGCCAACTCCTAAGCTCAAGCGACTGTTTAACCCTACCCCTCCACATGTATCGAGCGTTGGGATTAGCAACACACTGTGCTCGCTTCTGGATCACGAGCCATGAAGTGTATTTGGCATAGGGGTGCACCTAGCCTCAAGTCACTATGTAGGTGTCAAAATCCTACTCGCAGCAGCTTACATTTTAAAGTAGCGTGTGCTACACAAACACGATGAACAAGCAAGTATGCAATGGCATGAACAGATATTCGCGTACCATTAATTGAAAATAAACATGACATGCAAGCATGATGAAGGTGACAGATCTAGCTTCGTTGTCAAGTTAGATCAAGGGCGTCTAGGCAGCTATCCTTTCACTGCCTAGTCTCTTTTACGCTAAAACAAGTAAATGGCCTAAGGACATGGCCCAAAACCCTAAGTGACAAGTTTCACTTGCCTAGCACCGAGGATGATGATCAACGAGGCACGTCACAAAATGTTAGCTACGGGGATGAGAACGCTGCCATGGCAAATCAATATTAGAACAACATCCAACCTAGTTTTATTAGGGTTTAACAAAAATCTCAAAACGGGTTATGTGAATATTAAAGGATCGATTCACTACCGTATTGGAGCGGAAGAACGATACCGAGCAAGTACGGCTACGGAAGAATGATCCGGGAAACTAGGGTTCAGATCTGGAAATGGGGAGAAAATCTGGAGAAATGAGATTTTGGGGGTTTTCCGGCGGCCTAGAGGAGATGGCCGGCGCTAGAAAGCGTGAGGGGAGCTCCGGGGATGAAGGAGGAGGGCTAGGGGAAGATGGATGATGATTTGGGGAAGAAGGAGGCTCAGAAGAAATGAAAGAAGAAAGAAAAATGATTGGGGGGTTTAAATAGGATTCGTGCGGCGGCTGGGCAAACCCTAGGTTTACGACAGCGATTAGTCGGTCAAAGAAGGTTGGCTGACCGACTATTTTGAGAACTAGTCGGTCGGTCGACCAACTGTGACCGACTAACACCAAACAGTAACTCAGGTCATCAAAATGGTCAATGAATTAGTCGGTTAAAGAACAATGGCTGACCGACTAGTTTGCAACCTAGTCGGTCGGTGATTGTTCTTGGACCGACTAACGATAAACAGTAACTTAGGTAAAATTAATCAAAGGAACTAGTCGGTCTGAGAGCAAGTTCTGACCGACTAGTTTCACATCTAGTCGGTCGATGGTTGTTCTTAGACCGACTAAGAGTAAACAGTAACTCCTGTATAATTGATTCAATGAACTAGTCGGTTCCAGTAGAGTTCCTGACCGACTAGATCTCAATCTAGTCGATTGGTCCCCCTTCTTGAACCAACTAAGGTGCACGAAAAGTACCGAAATGAAGCGCGAAGCTTCAGGAAGATTCCTATAGCTTCTAAGATCACTCTAACGCTAAAATATGAGCGATTTGAAGTTCTTCATGAGCGACTTACTCCAAGATCAACGATTCTAAGGAAGAAGCTAGAAAATCACGACGAAACGAACGAAAACGAAAGCTACGGAGACGAAAACCACACATAAGGAGAAAATCCACCAAAACATATATATATAATATAGATAATCCAAATACATGAAAAACCAGTCGTTACAGTCTACATAAAAGAAAGGAAACCGAAACCAAAAGCGAAACGAAATAAGATCGAAAAGAACGAGGTCAGATAAGGCGAGGATGAGAAGATAGCCGGTTGGATGGGACAAAAATATTGCTCAAAACATTGAAATAGATGAAAGAAAAATTATGTGTAAAGTATGGTATCATATACTTTTATACTTAAAAAAATATGTAGAAAAAGTGAGCAGACGGTAAAATTTTAAAATACGAAAAAGTGTTAGACTAAGAAAATAATGAGTAGGGTGAGGTAGTGATTGTTTTACATATGTAAATAGATTTATAGCAGATTTTTGAAATACGGATATGATGATTAGAAAACAGATATACTAAAAATTGAAGTCTCTTTTTTAGCTCCAAAAATATCCTAAAAGTATTGTACGATAAGTGGTTAAAATAAATTTAATAGTATAGAAAGAAAGTGATACTAATTAAATTATCAAAATGGAGATAAAGTTTTATATATTTATATATAAATGTATATATAAACTGAAATTCGAAAGATATAGGTTAGAAACATTATAAGATGGTAATTAAAGATTTCTGATGAGAAATTTCGAAATTCAAAGAATGCATTCAAGTTAACCGAAAGGTAGGAAATCTAAGTTCATGCTTTTTTTAAGAATTGAAACTGGGGAAGGAATTCGAAAAAAATATAATATTGAAAATTCTTTAGAAGGATCAGGAGGCTGAATGGAAAAGATTCAACGATTGGCGACTAACGACAAACGGATCACGTGATTCAAGGGCAAGGAAAAGAATCGAATGATCCAAATGTAAATATGACTAGGAGAAGAACCATGAAAAGCCACGGTGGAATCCTACGGTCTATGGCACAAAAGGGTAATAATCAGAAAGATGCTAGAAGTCAGGGATTCTAATTATCGGGCCGTCTAAAGATCAGGAGAACTCGGCACTAAGACTTCCTAATAAGCTAGATTGTAATCAGGATCTAAGGGGAAGGTTCCTAAGAGAATCAAGGTTATGTTCTGCTGGGCCCGAAGTCGATGGACCCGAGCGAACGACTAAAAGAAGGGCTCTAGAAATCCAACACGGTCAGAGTCAAGTGGGGGCTACTAAGGTATCCTAGGACGAGGATGACTAAATCTTAACCAAGGCGTCAGACTATCAAACCTGGATGTCTATCTAAATCTTCCTACCATCTAAGACTGGAAAACCTAATTTAGACTTGTACATGGTTATTAAATGAATGTGGTACTCTTATTGTTCCGAACTTTTGCATGACCTGCATGGGCCACCACTAAAATCTGTCACGCCCCGCTTCCCAAAACGACGGAAGCAAAACGTGACAAGGCCCGCTTAGGCCGGAGCTGTGAAGCTCGGACCCAATAAGCGTCTGTAGAGGTAACATTTTAAAATTTTCAGGTCCTTGCATTTATGAAATCCGGAACAACAAAAGTACAGAAGGAAAAGAATGCATTCATTTAAAATAGAGAAAATATCCAGCATATGACAAATCTAATAAAGGGAGCCTAAGCATGGCAACAAACTGCAGGAAAGGAAACTAATAGTGCGAAGCACCCAACCTAGGCAGAGAGTAAAGTGGTGCTACCCACCCAAAGTAAAAAGTAGTAACCTCTGGAAGTCCGCAGCGGTGCAGGATGTCTAAGTCTGGTCCTCGTCAGGTACGTACTCCGGGTCGACGTCCTCTGGCTCCACGTACTCAGGAATGTCCGGCTCGTCCACGTGCTTTGGCTGAACACCTGACGTACAACACCCAAGAGAAAAGGAACTGTACGTCAGGTAAAGTCTACAAGGAGGGTTAGACTTTACTGCAAGTGTATTGAAATTTAAAGCAACATTTTACTGGTTGATTAACATGCTGGGGTTATAACATAGCTGCTATAGAAAGTAAAACAGAGCAGGAAAAGTAAAACGCGTCAAGTAGTAGCCGTAGCATGTGCTACGGACTACGAGACTAACCTAAACGGGTCAAGACAAGATGAGACAAGACGTGACAAGACAAGACACGACAAGACATGATAAGACATGAGTGACTCAAAGGGTTCACGCTCTACGGTTCGAGGGGGATCAGACCCTCTCCCCGTGCACACGCTCAACCCTACCCCAACCCCAGTGCTCAAGACAAGACAAGTCCCAAGGGATCACTCGGAGAGTGCCCTATTTCCTACAGGCTGTGTATCCGTACAAGGGATCACTCGAAGAGTGCCCTATTTCCCGCAGGCTGTGTATCAGTACAAGGGATCACTCGGAGAGTGTCCTATTGCCCGCAGGCTGTGCATCAGTACAAGGGATCACTCACCCACTGGTGAGTGCCATATTACCCGCATGCTGTGTATCAGTACAAGGGATCACTCAGTGTGTGCCCTATTACCCGCAGGCTGTGTATCAGTACAAGGGATCACTCGGTGAGTGCCCTATTGCCCGCAGGCTGTGTATCCGTACAGGGGATCACTCACCCACTGGTGAGTGCCCTATTGCCCACAGGCTGTGCATGACAGGACACAACATGACAAGACAGTGATGGTTCTTCTAGGGGGTCTACACACATGCACACACTGGAAAAATCCCTAAGGTGTCAAAAGTTGTTGTTGCGCTTAGACTTCGTCGTCAAGTCTAAGCTGTCAAGGGGTGTCCCGGACGCTATCATTTCACGTCCGGTTCTCTTTGTTTATATTTTAACGGTTCAAAAAGTCTAAGGCCTAAACACGGCCGAAGGTACAAGTGAGTACACTTGCCTGTGGTGGCGAGTGTGTTGTCCGTCCGGAGCGTCCCGTCCAAGCGTCGCATCTACGGTAGTCCGTCTGAAACAGGGTCACGGCGATGGTGTCAGGTCGCGTTTTTCAACAAATCCTATTAGAGTTTGTTTCTAAAATTGGCGGGATTATCCTAACAGTCAAAAAGTCACGTTTTGATATTTGTTCAGTCTAGATCGACGTCTACCCTATGTGCACAGAAAATTTGTCCGATCGTCGATCTTTCCTAAAGTGGCAACATTTTACAGATGCTAAAAATAAATTTAGTTCAAGTTGACCAATTTTAGTTTAGGTTTTGGTTAGCTACGGTGTGGGTTTTACTACTCGTTAGGGAAACCAACCTCGTGATGTCGTCTAACAAGCGGAAGTCGGGTCTGAACGGCGAAACGTCGGTGTCGTCTGGAACTCCTCGGTCGCGGGTAGCACATCGAAGTACCTTTGGACAGCGGGGTGGTGGCACGAAATCAGCGAGCTAACAACGATTCTCCTCCCGTTGCGAGTAGCGCAACAGATCTTCACGATAACGGCGACGTTGGCTAAAAGTACGTGCGTGAGGTAACGCACGTGAACTCTGAGAGTCCAATGGAGCTGTTGGTAGATGAAGTCGGACCAGATGAAGATGCTCGGCCCAGTGGGTGGCCGACGACGTGAGCGTACGGTGGTGGGTGGCCGTGAGAAGCCGGAGAGGACTGATTTTCGCAACGTCCGTTGTCGTACGTCTCAGTGGAATTCCAGCGATGAAAAGAGAAACGGGAAGTTGCAGAAGGTAAAGGACTTCAAGACGAATCCAACGGCAGTGGAGTTGTCGCTGGGGGTAGTCGGAGGTGATCGTTCGCGGGCATCAAAATTCAGCTTCCAGATCTGTGAAAAACAACCGATACGGCGTGTTCCGACGACGATTCACGGAGCTACAGGTGGGCTATGAGCGTAAGGGAAATTGCAGTTGGTAGGGGGTTTCGATAGGAATCCAACGGCGGTAGGGTGATTGTCGTAGGTGGCCAGATGGTCGGTGGACGTGAGTTTTCTCGGCGGTGGCGCAGATCTGTAAAACTGTCGTTAAGTCGAGTTTGGGAGATGTTTCGAGGAGGTAGAGATGAGGGAAGAGGGTAAGGGGAGTTGGAGATGATCGGGGGGTTCGATAGGAGTCCGACGGTGGTGGAGTGGGTGGCTGAAGGCTGCCGGAGGTGGTGGGCGTCGGGGGTTTCCACCGGGCGCCAGATCTGTAAAAACGGCAGCATCTTTGTGTTTCAATGGGGTTTTGAGGGGTTTTAAGGAGGGAGGAAGAAGGGAGGATGGGTGCAGCGACTAGGTGAGGTCGAGGGGGACCCGAGGGAGGCAGAGTCGGCCGAAGGGGGTCGTCGGAGAGGGGTGGCCGGAGTAGGGGCTACTGGTGGCGGCCGCCGGTGGTGGGAAGGAAGAAGAAAAGAGGCGGCCAATGGGTTTTGCGTGAGCAAGAAGGCTTTCGGTTGTGTTTGCATGATTTAAGAGGAGGGTTTGCTAAAGAGTGTTTTAAAGAGGGTGTAGTTAAGGGATGACTAAGAGAGAGGGTGAGTGATGAGGTGTACAAGGTGGGAAAATGTTGGGTGAGGGTAGAGGCAGCAAATCAATACATGATACGTAAGATCCTCTTAGAGATTTGATTAAGTTTGAATTTCGAAATTGGATTAGGCTAATCAACGATTGAAAAGTGATTAGGAGATATCTTCCACTACGGGCATCGGAAAAATAATCCGAAAATACCGGGACGATCCTGGAGACGAGAAGTACGGGGTTACGGGGTCCGATCATGTGCTACACCTACTAAAAATTATCGTAAAATCGAGAACCGTGTATTGGTGCCAAAAGACCAAATTGCCCTTCCATTCAAAGCCGTTTTGCGAGAAAACGAGCCGTGAAATGACGTTCACCAAAAAATCCCACAAATAACTACTCTTCCTTACGGTTATAACGACATATCACATCGTATAGTCCGGATCCAAGAAAAGGCAAAAATAAATATGCACACGAAAGAGTCGTACACGTAGAAAATACGAACGGTCGATAAGCGGCCGTTACAACGTGCGTGAAAGTCTCTTGATCTCATTTATGCTCTAGATCACTCCATATTTCCTGAAATCCGACAAAAACAAGAAATAGTGAAAAGCAACGCGATATCGTTGAATAATCGTGAAAAACGCGATATGGGCGATCAAAATGACATGCAAACATGCAGAAAAAAGTGTAAAATAAGGAGCGATCAAAATCCCCCAAGCTTACCACTTACTCGTCCTCGAGGAAGATTAGTAAAAAGACGAACCCGGTGGATAAAAAAAGGGAAAAGGAAAAAGGAAGATAGAATAGAAAGCAAAGAGGGGGTGCTAGATCATTTTCTCAGGACGTGGAGCTGCTTACTCAAAAGCGCATGACGAATAAAAACATGCCAAAGATTTTTAACTCGATACCATGATCATATATAAATGCATTCGATATAGAAACCAAGAACGTCAAAATGATATGAAATATGATATCATTCTAGAATTAGCATCGTCTGAGGCATTCAAAGTAGTATACATAATCATAGATTGCACACTTTTCAATTGATCTCTTTTTTACTTGGAGTATAAGAGGCATCACACGTCATAAAGCAATAAGAATAGAAAGAGATGGTATTCATGAAATGCATGCCAAATTTCAATTCGTGGACTTCGTAATACTCCAAGTAATCTCCCTGAGTATTAAAAAGTACCTAGCCTAGGTTGTTATGCACAAATAAGTGGTCACTCTCTCACACATCATATGATCCTCTCCCCCAAGCTTATCTATAAGCGTGGTGGCATCGAATAGAACAATACGAATTTTTCCATTTTTTTGAAGCTGCAAGGAAAATAAAAGAAGAAAGGAAGAAAGAAAGAAATGGGATCGTGTATATACAGACGAACTTCTTTTTGTTTTTTTTCAAACCAATATACACAATAACAATCCCGAATCAAAGATAGAGAGATATGCATGTATTATTTTTTCTTTTGATTTTGGGGGTATTGGAGCTTGGATTTCATAGCAAGGGGAAGGTGCCAATGTAAGATTTGCCAAAGGGAGATTCACCGATGAATTTAAGTGTAGAAATAATGTTCAAGATATGTGGAGAAAGAAAAACATTCAACGCTCAGTTCATTCTTTTGAATGTGCACGACAACTTTCAGCAGGGTAATGTAATTTACTCTGGTTGAATTCAGAAAGTAAACTAATCCAGTTATATCAAAAAGGCATACATTCAATCAACCGGGAAGTTGAGCGTACAATTTCATGCAAATAGAAGTGATAGCAAACAACAAAGCAGTACTCCAAATTTAGGCAATCAATGCGTCAAGCTTGGTGTGTTTTCTATGAAGAGTATACAAAATAAATCTCCAGACTCAGCTAATGCTAGAATTACATTCACAATCATATAATAAAGATGCAGGTTAATTTTCTCGAATGTATGGCAATGTAAAGCATATGATATCTGAAATAAAAACGATGGCATGGCAAGAGGATATGCATATAAGAGCAAGCTAACTCCAAGTCATCGTCATCACAGAGAATTCATTTCTAGCAAAAGGATAAAAGAACTAAGGATAAAGGAAAAGTAAGAACTACTATATAAATGCAGCTAAAAAAAAATAAGAAAACGTGATGCATGAGGAAAAATATGAAAAAGTGGGTGAAAATAAATGGAAAATAAAGAAAGGTGGAAAAAATGAAGATAGAAATGAAGAAAAATAAAAAGTTCGTGAGACACTCACTCTCCCAAGCTAAACTGCACAATGTCCTCAATGTGCTAAGTATGGCACAAGGAGAAATATGATAGGGGCGGGAGGGTAAGGATGCATGCATGATGAAGGGTGAAAATGAAAGAAAATGGGATGGAAATGCAAGTGATGAGTGCAAAGATCAGGGTAGTGCAATATAAAGGTCCCAGAAATACCTTCTCTCTAGCAGAAAGCTATAAACAAATCTCAGCAAAAAGTGGCCAAAATGTGTGGGAAGAGGGGGTCCAAAATCAGCAGCTAATGTAGTATCAATCACAGCAGCGGAAAAATATATATGAGAGGCAACAAGTGCGTGCCTAAGCAGGTGGTGGGTCGCTAGCACCTCCCTGTGGTGGGGGAGGGGGGGAGGGGTGGTGGCTGTTGTGAAATGGGACGCACAGTGACAGGTGGAGGTTGTGGAGGCGCACAAGAATCTAGTTTAGGGCGACCTGAATACCAGGGAGTAGGGTAACGCATTGCTGCACAGAGCTAACGGTGGTGGCGAGAGCCCGAAAATCCGCTCTGAGGCCACTCACGGTCCCCTCGACAGCACGGAGGTGCTGGACGAGAGCGTCGGGAGCGGGTGCAGAGGGTCGCACTGGTGGAGGTCGGGGCTGATGTACACGACCACCGTAGACAAGTGGGGCCACTACTGGGTGAGGGTGTGGTGCTGTGCTCGCTAAAAGACGCTCAGCCTCTGTGGGAGGCTGAGATGCAGGAATGCTCTCAGAAGTATGAGCATCAGCAGAATCAAAAGTGGTGACAGAGGGCGAGAAGGGCAGAGAGG
The DNA here is from genome assembly GCA_030789695.1 of Scilla litardierei. Classification (NCBI taxonomy): domain Eukaryota; kingdom Viridiplantae; phylum Streptophyta; class Magnoliopsida; order Asparagales; family Asparagaceae; genus Scilla; species Scilla litardierei. The sequence goes on from JAULAV010007855.1 coordinate 462,157, forward strand.
TCGATGACATAGAAGTGGGAACAGACGTCACGTCGCTCTCCGTGAAAACATCGATAGAAGAGACGGAAGTGTCGACGACTGGGGGAGTCGTGAAGTCAACAGAAAATGACACCCCAGGTCGAGAAATCTGGTGAGGACAGGGTCTCAGTTGTCGAAATAAAGGAAGGCTCGCATCTTTCAAATGTAGCAGGGGAGGTGCTTTCAGAGCTCACATAAGAAATAGGAGAAAAATTCGATGGCACAGAGGTGGTGATGGTGGTGGGGGGCTAGGTGGCAGGGAGTCTGCTCTAGCAGAGGAAGAGCCAGGCTCGCTAGTCCTCCTCCGCTTGGAAGTGGGCGCCCGCGTACGGGACCTAGTGCGTGGAGGCATGCTAATACCGTGTGACGTGCCAACCAATGTGAAGTGCTAATAAAAGGAACGAATATACCCGAGCACGACGCGACTCCTAAGCAAGCAGTGAGCAAAGAAACGCCTCCCCTGAGAAGCTCTGAATCTGCCCTTGATCTCCCCCAATCTTTCCTGAAACGCAAAGTTGATCGGTTAGCAATGAATATCAATAAATTTAGGGGGAAATCAAGAGAAATAGGTGTGAAAATGGTTTAATTACGATTCGGGACGGAGTAGGGCTTATGAAATGGAGTTTAGGAGAAAAAGGGGAAAATCGGGGCAAATAGGGGACGGCCGGTAGCAAGGGAGGCGGTGGCAGTGGCAATTGAACGGCCGCGTGGCAGGTGGATGGTCGCGCCACTCGTGCAGTGGTGGGTGCGGCTCGGGCGAAGGAATGGAACGTTCAGGTGGAGGGGAGTTGTCGGGCTGGGGATTTTGCGATTTGGGGATTTTTTTTGATTTGGGGCCGCGAGCTGGGTTATATAAGGTAAGTCACTCGACCGAGTGGCGGTGACCACTCGGCCGAGTGACCACAGTTTCGAAGATTTTTAAAATTTTTAATATAGGTTCCGACTCTGCCGAGTAGAACTATCACTCGGCCGAGTAGACAGACATCACTCGACGGAGTGGCTAGGCCACTCAGAGCTTTTCAAGTGCTGAAAGTGTCTGGTTCATTCGGTCGAGTGACAAAGTCACTCGGTCGAGTGGCATGTAAATGACAGAGAGGGGGTTTTCGAAACTTTCCTAATCAGTACCCAACTTGACCGAGTAGGGTCTTCACTCGGCCGAGTGAAAATGTCACTCAGCCGAGTGGGCTGCTATTGTCAGCTCCAACTCTCTGTTTTGCTCCACTTTCTGATTTTCTTTCCCCCATCAGTTTCTTCCTTCTCTTGATGTCTGAGTGCATCACTGGAATGCTTCCCATCGCCATGGTCGTCCTCCATTCATATGGTCTCTTATTCTCCTTCTCCTGAAATGAAAAATGTTGCCCGTTGTCAGGTTTTTCTTCGACACTTGACTGTAAACACTAATAAAGATCTGAAACAAAAAAATGAAAAGAAAATTCAACTAAAAAGTGAGATAGAACCATCGGGTTGCCTCCCGACAAGCGCTCGTTTAAGGTCTTGAGCTCGACCTCTTAAGATTCGCGATTAAAGCTTGTGTTTGGTGCATGGGAGATACGTGCATCAAAATTGTCGGGAAGGCCGCTTGGGTTCAGTTGTTGATTTTCTTTGGTGTTTCTCAGATCCCCTTCATCATGGGTAATAGTGGGGGGGGGGGGGGGGTGAGTCCCCCCAAGCTTGAGCTTTTGATATCCTTCTTCTTGGCCGGCGGCGAAGATTTGTTGGCCGGTGGAGCTTTCTTCACATGTTTTGCCGCAGAGAGCTTACATAGCTCTCTAATCTTGACGACATCAGCATCGTCCTTCTCTTCATCTGTGAGAGGATCTGGCGGGTCCCAATCATTTCGCCTTCTTTGGTAAGTTGGCCCTCTTTGAGGCCATCATCGTGCTTGGCCCAGATGACAAATGGCATGGCATCGTCAATCACCTCATCGAGGAGGTCCACGTAGTCCACGTCCTCTGGCCAAGGCATATGCTTCATCGCCTTTGGAATGTGGAGCTCAACCTCGATATTGCCGACGTTCAAGGACAAGGTTTCTTCCCTCACATCTACAATCACTCCGACGATGGCTAAGAAAGGGCGTCCAAGTATCAGCGACGTATCACCTTCCTCCTTAATATCTATCACCATGAAGTCACATGGCAAGACGAGTCCACCCGGTACTTGAAGTAGTATGTTTTCGGCAACCCCCACCAGCCTGGTGATTCGCCCATCGGCAAGTTGTATCTTCATGTCTATGGCCTTGAGGTCGGTTCCCGTATTCAATCTTTTGACCATCATGAGTGGCATGAAGCACACGCTTGCTCCCAAATCTACTAGAGCTTTCTGAAGTGGGACTCCTCCAAGAGTGCAAGGAGTTCGGAAACTACCAGGATCTTTGAACTTGGTCAGAGCCTTCTCCTTTCTAGTAAACCATGTACTTTGCTCGGCAAGCATGATCCTTTCTTTTTGCGTCTTTCCCGCGATCAAATACTTGAGAAACTTTGCATATGACGGGATTTCGATGATTGCGTCCAAGAATGGATGTTCAAACTTACACCTGGCAAATACTCCAGAAATTTGACGAGCATTTTCTCAATCCTTGCCTTTGCCAACCGTTGTGGGTATGGTACCGGTGGCATATAAGCTCGCTCCTCTCGTGGCTTCTCTACTTCAGATTTTTCATGGTCGCTCGACACCTTCGGGTCCTCCTCTTCATTGACCGGTTCCTCCTCAACCGAAATTTCTTCACTCGTCTCCTTAGCTTGAATCATGGCAGGAGTAGTGTCCTTCTCTCCTCTTGTAGTCACTGCCACAACCGTATTGATGTGGCCGGTGTTGCTTCGTGGGTTTTGTTCCGGTTGAGCCGATAATTGTTGATTGGTCTTATTGAGCAATGTGAGTTGATCTGATAACTGTGCCACGATGGTGTTGAGGGAATCTTGTTGGGCCGTCAATTTTGCATTAAACTTATTTTGTTCAGCCATGAACTCTTCAACCCTTGCTTCGTGGTCCGACCTTGGCAGTGCCTGCGGTGGATTGGGTGCTCTCTATCCTTGATTGTATCCTGGGGGTCTATAGGTCCCTTCTTGTTGCCTCAGTGGGTAGTTTTGTTGTTGGGGGTGGCCTTTGTTGATACTGTGGTTGTTGTGGAGGTCGGGCTTGTGATTGTTGCAGCAGTGGATTCAAGGGTCCATCATTGTTGGCGTATGAAAATCCGGGGTGACCCCTTGTAGCTGGGTACACCCAATAACTGGTACTACATGCAACATATTGAGCTTGCTCCAAAGCTCCGTCTCCTTGCTCCCCTCCAACAAACATAACATGTGCTTGATCCTGCCTGTCACTTATGCTTTCTCCCGGTATAGACATGGTGGAAGCTCCATGTGGGTCACTCACCAACTTTTCCAATCTCTCTACGGCCTTGTGAAGGGAATCTAATTTTGTAGAAAACTCCGCCACTGTCTTGGCTTCATAGATACTTGCCGGCTTCAAGGATGACGAAGAATTTCCCCTTTCGTCAGCCCACTGCTGATTATTCGAGGCCATCTCCTCAAGTAAGTCTGTAGCGTCATTCAGTGTCTTTGACAAGATAGCTCCATTGGCAGTTGCATCAATTATTTGCTGTGTGCTCGGTTGCAATCCGTTGTAGAAGCTATGCACAAGCTCCCGCGGCTCGATGCTATGGTGGGGCATTGGTGTTAGAGGTCCTTGAAATGCTCCCACGCCTCATATAAAGTTTCTTGAGGGCCTTACTTGAAGGACATCAGGGCACTTCGTATCTTAATAGTCTTCGATGGCGGATAGAACTTATTGACAAATGCGCTCGCCAGCTCATCCCAAGTGGTGAAGATCCCCTCGGCTTGCGCCCTCAACCAATACAATGCCTTATCTCAAAGAGTAAACAAGAAGATGTTGAGTATTGGACTTCTCCCTACTTGGTGTTAATGATGAGCAAACATAAATACTTGTGACTAATCCCCTATTTTGCAGTTAATCCATTGCCTAAGCTATTTATGAAGATATACTAGCAACGGATGACTCACAAACTTCATTGAAGGCAAATGACATGAATTGGATGATCGTAGATAATGATTGAAGCTCCGTGAAGACTTCAAGCTCATACGATGGAAAGAAGAGATTATTCGTCAATGTAATTTTCTTTTATCTCTTCTAGTATGTAGCTTAGAAGTAGAACTTTGAAGGAGCACTCACACACATCTACATTCAGTCATAGGACTTCATTAGATCAATTGTCCTTTGATCCCAATTCATTTCTTTATTGATTGTGCTAGGATTGTTTATAACAGTCGACTGCTGAACAGTTTACAGTCGCCTGTCTCAAAAACAGTCGACTGTGTTTTGTTCTACAGTCGCTTGTTATGCACAGACTATTACAATATAGTTTTGGGCCTTCTCTGATTATTTATCACAGGCTACTGATGAACTATACACAGGCACCTGTTCAAGTGACAGTCGATTGTGTTTGTAAATCAGTCGACTGTCTATCCTTTGCCCAAACTCTGTTTGATCTGACTTTTACGACCAATCGACTAATGCTGTATATACAGTCGAATGTCTCTTGAAACAGTCGACTGTCTATGCTGCAGCAGTCGTCTATCAGTGAGATATTTCTTTGACTCAGCTCTCTGGAAATTTCTCAGGCTTTTGAAAGTCGTCTGTTTAAGGATTTACAATCGCCTGTTCTGATTAACAGTCGACTGTGTTTCTTGCATCAGTCGTTTGCCCTGTTACTTGTGAGATTTCAAGTATTAGTCCTTCTTACCATCTATCGGCTAGTCGCCTGTAGAAGAAATTACAATCGCCTGTTGGTTTAACAGTCGACTGTCCACGTGGTAAGTTACCGTTATGAATTCTCACCTACCCTTACTGACTGTGCAACAGTCGACTGTGGATTGTTCAACAGTCGACTGTCGCGAGTTCAGATTCTATCCGTTGAGATTTTTCTCACGGATTCCAATTAGCTTTTTGCCCAAACTATTTTATGGATTTAAGAAAACTATAAATAGAGCTTTTACTGTTCCTTTGGAAGGTTACTCATTCATTGCAAAATCTCTCAAGCTTTCATTTCCAAAGATCAAAGCTCTCAAATCCAATTCCCTAAGTATTTCCAAATCTTGTTCTCTTGCTCTCCAACCTAGAACCAAAGAGTGATCTTCTAAGAAATTGGTACAGTCAAGAGAAAGGGCTTCTCCTCTCTTCCAAGGGAGTTCTTCAACACACATCACACTCCACCTTCAAGTTCTACTTCAAGGCATAGGTGATTGTAAGTGTTGTTTTCATTATTTCATAACTTTCGTTATTTGAGTTTTGCTCTCGGTTGTGAGAGTGGTTTTGCTTGCTCCTTGGTTGTGGGAGTCAAGGACATCGGTTGTATTCGATTGCACTTGTAGGGTTGCTACAAGTGGGCTTTAAGGAAACCTCAAGTTAGGGTTCTAACTTGAGTATCCGGTGGTATCCGGGTGGTAGGGACGTAGGATTATCGGGAACAAGTTAGGAGTTGACTTGGGTAATCCGAACCCTTGAAACATCTCTGCGTTTGCGTGTGTTTTATTTTGGGTTTTTTTTATATTCCGCACTATTTGTTGGATTGCATTTTATTTGGCGTAAATTCCTTTTAAATTTGCATAAACACTATTCAACCCCCCTTCTAGTGTTTTCCCCATAGACAGGGTCCTTACAATTGGTATCAGAGCTCTAGGTTATATCTATGGCATCTAACAACAACAACGTACCTCCGCCTCCTTCGTACAACAATCACGATCGTGATGGAGCGTCCACACTTTTCGAAGGTCAATCTACGGTACGCCCTCCACGTTTCAATGGTACTAATTTTGGCTATTGGAAGTGTAGGATGGAGACATTTCTTAGGAGTGCTTCACTTTGGAGAACTCTCCACAAGGAGTACATCGAGCCCATCGAAGAGGATTTCGAGAAATGGACGACTTCCGAGAAGTCCGCCGAAGTCAACAACGCTAAAGCAATGAACGCTCTTCATTGTGCATTGGACCCGAATGAGTTCAACAAGATATGCACATGTAAGAGTGCATATCAAATTTGGAACCATCTCATCGTTACCCACGAGGGAACGAACAAGGTAAAGCTTTCAAAGTTATATGTTGCCGTACAAAACTTCGATTTGTTTCATATGCAGGATAATGAGACCATTGCATCGATATACAGACGCTTTACCGACATCACGAATGAATTGGAAGCCCTTAGCCAAATATACATCGAACCTAAAAAGGTAAGGAAGACCATCATGGGGATGACCTCCAAATGGGAAAGAAGAGCAATCGCCATCGAGGAGGTCAATGACTTGAAGAACTACACCGTGGTGAATCTGATCGGGACTCTCATGTCTTATGATGTAAGACGAGAGAACCGATTAAAGATTAGAGCAATGATGAATCCTTCAGAGGACAAGAAGAAAGCCTTGGCATTCAATGCCAATTCATCATGCTCCGATAGTGAGGAATCCGAGAACGAGATGGATTTGGGTGAAATGGCCCAAATGGCGAAGAAGTTCAAACGCTTCTTCCGCAAAGGTAAATTTCCCTCAAACAAACGTTTTGATTCTACTAATGCTACTTCCTCTCTTTGCTATAAGTGTAACAAGCCAGGGCACATCAAGAGGGATTGCCCAATGCTAAACACCAAAGTGAAGTGGAAGGCACCGAAGTACCACAAGTCCGATAAGAATAAGAGAGACAAGAAGAAAGGACTCGCAGGTACCTTTGAAGACTCAAGTGATGACTCATCAAGCGATTCTGATGATGAGAAGGGTGAGAGTGCCCGCATGTGTTTCATGGCCCTAGAAGACCCACTCTCCGATGAGAGTGATTTCGACTCGGATGAAACCGAGGTAACTATGGATGAACTTCGTATTGCTAACGAAGAATTATTTTCTAAGTATCAACCTTTAATGCTTAGATACACTAGCTTAGAGAAATCAAATGTTAGCAAGTCTTCCATTCCATGCATTATCAACAATGACACCATTTTTGATACATTAACTTTTGAGAAAGCAAACTTAGCTTCTCAAAATGCCACTTTGAGAGATGAGGTGAATTCCCTCAAATCTCAACTAGATCAAACACATCCTAAGGATAATAGTGATCTAGTTACATGTCACACACAATTGAGTTTAGAGAATGATTCTCTTAAAACTCAAGTGCACGAGCTCAAAGCACGGGTGTCTACTTTGGATACCAATATTTCTTCTATTAAGGAGAAATATGAGCTCATGTCCTCCCGTATTGTGAGATTCAATAAGGGAAAAGGACAATTGGATGATTTGCTAGCAAACCAATTTTTGGCCACACATCGTGTTGGTCTGGGGTTTGTGAAAGCCAATGCATCTAATGATCGCACCTCCTATAGTGGTGTCACTATAGATTTTGCGAGGCCTTCCTCCGGTGCATCCACAAGTGGTGTCAAAGACAATATAGGTAGCAAACCTACCAAGAAAGTCACTACTTCACCTTCTCTTCCTTTTGGCAAGAAACCCACTAAGGGTGAAAACCAAAAGCAAGGCCATGCTTACATGTACACTAACACTCATCCACGTAGGAAACCTCCTACTTCACAAGTGGATAATTATGACACATTTTATGCTCCGCACCCACGGACACGTACACAACCACACATGAGAAATACTCATGTACGTGCTCCTATACACCCGTATGCTCATACACATCATTCTTTCATGTATGCTCATCATCCACATGTAATGCATGATCCATATGCTTCATAAAATATACATGTTCCCAAGCATACATATCATCCTAGAATGTACAATGCATATCCTCCACCATATCTCTATGCTAGAAATCATGTTCCTAAGAAGCATGCACCACATAGAAATCCAACACATATGCATGCAACTAGGAATAGGACTCCCAAGATGTACACTATTTAGGGTCCTAAGAACACTAGTCTAAATGATAGGAATGCTTATGTTGATTTCTATTTTCATGATGTGATTAGAAATAGTAATTATGTTGGGAAGCGAAAGTCCACTTGGTCTTGGCTTCCGAAGGGCTAATCCCCTTGGACCCAACAAACATTGGGCACCATAAGCTTATGGTATATTATATAGGTACCCAAGAGAAAGAAGAAAAGCAACAAAGGTCTTATTAGCTCTAAAGGGAAAGGATGGATTCTTGATAGTGGTTGCTCCAAACATATGACGGGAGATCCCTCATTGCTCTTCGAAGTAATTAGCATCAAGGATGGTGCAACGGTCACTTTTGGAGGTAATCAAAAGGGAACCATCATTGGAGTAGGTATCGTTGGTAATCTTTCCAAACCCTTAATTACTAACATTTATCTTGTTAGTGGTTTGCGTCACAATCTCATTTCCATTAGTCAACTTTGTGACAAAGGTTTTCCTAAGATTGTTTTTAATAAGAAAAAATTTTGTGATTCGTGTCAAAGCGGTAAACTATGTAAATCTTCGTTTAAGCTTAAAGAAGGATTACTTCTAAGTGGCCCCTAGAACTTCTTCATTTAGATTTATTTGGGCCAACTAGAACCGCTTCTTTAGGTAATGCTCATTATGGATTAGTTGTCGTTGACGACTTTTCAAGATTTACTTGGTTTTCATTCTTAACTAATAAGAATGAAGCTTATGAAGAGTTTAGCAAATTTGCAAAGAAGATTCAGAATTTCTTAGGATCCACCATTATCACTATCCGTAGTGATCATGGAGGAGAATTTGAGAATGAATCTTTTACTAAGTTTTGTGATGACACCAGGATAACTCATAATTTTTCCTTCCCTCGGGCACCACCTCAAAATGGTGTTGTAGAGAGAAAGAATAGGACTCTTATTGAGTGTGCATGCACTATGCTCCTGATAGTCATCTTGGACTACAATTTTGGGCAGAGGCGGTGCACACGGCATGTTATGTGCTCAATAGGATCCTAGTGAGACCCCGAACGAACAAAACTTGCTTTGAGTTGTTTTATGATAAAAAGCCTCAAGTAAAATATTTTCGTGTTTTTGGTTCAAAATGTTTTATAAAGAACACATTTGGTAATTTAGACAAATTTGAGCCAAGATCTGATGAAGGAATTTTTGTTGGATATTCCACACGTAGCAAAGCCTACTGGATATACAACAAAACTTCTTCAACGATTGAGTAATCTCTTGACGTATCCTTTTATTAAGATTTTGATTTTCCTCATGATGATGATGATAGTGTAGATACTCTTTGTGATTCTCTTAATAATGTTAAGATTAATGATTCTATTGTTGAGACTAACACTTCTAACGAACTTGTTGAAGTTGTTCCTATTGATACAGGTATACCCAAAGCTTACCCGACCGTTCGCAATCATCCCCATAACCAAATTATTGGAGATATTGGTGTGGATGTTTGAACAAGATCGAGAATTGAAGAATTCTCTCATTGCGCATTTGTCTCTACCATTGAGCCAAAGAATATCCAAGAAGCTTGTGAGGATAGCTCTTGGATAGTGGCAATGGAAGAAGAACTAATGCAATTCGAGAGAAACGAAGTTTGGGAACCCGTACCTCTTCCAAGTGGTCACCAAGTAATTGGGACCAAATGGATCTTCAAGAACAAAACGAATGAAAACGAGGTAATCACACAGAACAAAGCAAGGTTAGTAGCTCAAGGCTACCAGCAAGAGGAAGGTATTGATTTCGAAGAATCTTTTTCCCCCGTAGCTAGATTAGAAGCTATTAGGTTGCTTTTATCTTTTGCATCCCATAAGAATTTTAAACTATTTCAAATGGATGTTAAAAGTGTATTTTTAAATGGGTTTGTCAATGAAGAAGTTTATGTTTCTCACCCTCCCAGTTTTATTCACGAAAAATTTCCAAACCATGTTTTCAAACTTAAGAAAGCGTTGTATGGGTTGAGACAAGCTCCTAGAGCTTGGTATGATCGACTTAAGATCTTTCTTTTGAATTTAGGTTTTAAAATGGGAGAAGTTGATTCTACACTCTTCATTAAAGATTATGAAAATGACATTCTGTTGATTCAAGTTTATGCAGACGATATTATTTTCGGTTCTACTAACTTTAATCTTTGTCAAGAATTTTCCAAGTCTATGAAGGATGAGTTTGAGATGAGTCACATGGGAGAGCTCACCTACTTCCTTGGATTGCAATTTCAACAAATGGAGAATGTCACATTCATACATCAGACAAAGTACACAGGGGAGCTTATTAAGCGATTCGGGATGGAATCGTCTTCGAGCAAAAGGACTCCCATGAGTACTACTACTCATCTACACAAGGATGAAAGCGGAAAATATGTAGACGTTCGTCTATATCGAGGTATGATCGGTAGCTTATTTTACTTAACCGCTAGTAGGCCCGATATCATGTTTTTCGTTTGCCTTTGTGCTAGATATCAAGCTAGACCTAAGGAGTCACACTTGATTGCGGTTAAACGAATATTTCGTTATCTCAATCAATCTCTAGACTATGGGTTACTTTACCCTAAATCTAGCACATATGAGTTAATCTCATAAAGTGATGCTGACTTTGCTGGATGCAAGTCCTATATGAAAAGTACTAGTGGCACTTGCCATTTTCTAGGAAATTCCTTAGTTTCTTGGTTTTCTAAGAAACAGAATGCGGTGTCATTGTCCACGACTGAAGCGGAATATATTACCGCGGGTCTTGCATGTGCACAAGTTCTTTGGATGAGACACACTCTTATGGACTATGGTGTCAACTGTGATACTTGCTCGATCATGGTTGATAACCAAAGTGCCATATGTCTTTTCAAGAATCCGGTACACCACTCCCTTACCAAACACATAGACGTGAGACACCATTTTATAAATGATCATGTAGCTAAGAAGGACATCATCTTAGAGTATATTGAAACCCAAAAACAAATTGTCGACATCTTCACAAAACCTCTTAAAGAAGATTCATTTGTGAGGTTGCGTGAAGAATTAGGAATTATGGGTGAATCTGAAATCTAGAAGCTCAATTTACATGTTATAACACTTTTGAGCTCATATCATCATGTTGCCTATCTTCTTGTGATATATCATTTATATGTGTTTAAGAAAGGCAAATTGTGATCTATGTGATTTCTTGAGTTTCTTGAGATTGATTCCGATGATTAGTGTTTCAATATATGTAGTGTTTTTAAATTGATTTTATAATGAGTTATTGATTAGAGTATAGGTCCTAGGGTGAGTGTTCGTATCCTTTGGATTTCTATCTCACTGTGCATTTTTGGACCAGGACAGACGACTGTTTTGTAGTGCCCTGGGAAGCTACTGCACATGTACTAGAGGGGGGGTGAATAGTACTTTTAAATAATAAGGAGTGTTATTCCTAATTATCGTGCAATTAACAAACAACAATGCGGAATAACAACGATCAACAAGAATAAATGCAAACGCAAACAAATGGTTTAATGGGTTCGGATCCACCCAAGTCTCCCCGACTTGTTCCCGGTGATCCTACGTCCCAACCACCCGGATCCCTTCCGGATACTTGAGTTAGAAACCCTAACTCAAGATTTCCACTATGCCCACTTGCGAAAACCTCACAAGTGCAATCGACCTACAATCGATATCCGTGATTCCCACAACCCGGGATCACGCAAACTCTCACAACCGAGAGTATACAATTCAAATATAACTGAAATGAAATGCTTACCAACAAAATACCTATGCCTTGAGATTTCTTACCAAATTAGGGCAAAGAGGATTTTGATGGAGGAAGATGGCACCAAACCCTAGCTTCAAGAAGATGACCAGCAATGGAAGCCTAGGGTGGAGATGGTGACCTAGAATCAAGCGTCTAGCTTGAATGGCTCACAATGGAGAGAATCTCTCTTGAGGATATAGGACTCAAGAACTTGAGGGAGAGATTCTTGTGAGAAGAGAGAGCTTGGAAATAGAGTTGATAGCTCTTCTCTTTTGATCTAAAAATATCTCCAATATGTTGCTTAACCCCTTCAAGAAATGAATCAGGATTCTATTTATAGGGGCAAGGAAAAACGAGTTCAAAAAGATCCCAACGGCTCTTTTCTGAACCAGACTAGTCGGTCAAAGAAGGATCACTGACCGACTAGTTCATCAACTAGTCGGTCGGTGATACAACGTAGACCGACTAAGAGGTGAACAGCCAAAAGGTGAAGTTCCAGGCAAAGACAACTAGTCGGTCTAAGAAGACTTGCCGACCGACTAGTTTCCCAACTAGTCGGTCGGTAAATGATCTTTGACCGACTAACGTCGAAATAGGATAGGTTGACTTCAAGATGACTTAGTCGGTTTAAGAACAAATTCTGACCGACTAGTTTCTCAACTAGTCGGTCGGTAAACGTTCTTTGACCGACTAACTCGAAACAGTAGCTCAGGCTGAAAAAGGATGAACACAACTAGTCGGTCTAAGAAGGATTACTGACCGACTAGATCGTCATCTAGTCGGTCGGTGACTCTTCTTTGACCGACTAACTGTAGACATAGAAAGAGCTGAATTAGAGAATGCAAACTAGTCGGTTTAAGTAGAGTTTCCGACCGACTAGATCGTCATCTAGTCGGTTGGTGACTCTTCATGAACCAACTAACATGCACTAGAAGCCGAGGGAAAGAGCGTTAGGCTTCGGGAAAGTTTCTAATGGCTTCTATGATAATCCTAGCTCTAAGATATGAGCGAAATGAAGTTTATAAGGTAAGTCCTACGCAAGGCTTAACATTCTAATTTATGAAGCTAGAAGACTATAAAATAAACCTTACGAGCCGTCTTCAAAGCTTCAATCTTCATTCCTCTTGACTTCAATATTGCTCCTTGAGCTTCAACGAAGCTCCAGGCATACGATTACGCATATTGAGAAGTCTTGAGACGTCGCTTTTGTTGTACGTGGTATTTTGGTGACGATCTCCATAACTGCGCTCACAAACTGTTAGTTCATGATATATTTATGTTTGCTCATCATCCAAAACCAAATCCGGGGAGTCCAATACTCAACATTCTCCCCCTTTTTGGTGATGACAAACCAACATAAATAATAATCAGAAATAATGAACTAAATGAAATATACTTACTCCCCCTGCATTGATGACATATTAGTTCCATATGAAATAATAAGCACATACATCAAGCAGACGAGGAAAGTAAAAATGCAAATTCAATATTTGAGATTTAGGGTTTGTAATCCATTTTTTATATCTTAACTCCCCCTGAATCTAACATATCAAATTAGATTCATGGTAAATTATCATTTAGCACATGCCATTATTATGCCATTATTATATCTCTCCCCCTTTGGCATAATCCAAAAAGAGCGGGAGGAAGCCAATGACAATAAATCATGTCCAAATAACTCATTAAGCATGGGAGTCTAAGAATACGACCACGTTTCATATGACACCAAAATAAAATTCGAATAAAATCAAAGCGTGTCAATGAGACCATAGTCGAAAATCGAAAACTTAAATCATCAAAATATCAAATGTAAATTCACTTATCGATGAAATGAATTTACTCTCCAATATCAACATTTATAGCTATTTTAGCGCATGGAAAACAATTCTATGTTTTCATACAACTAAAGCTATTGAATCAAAATAAATCGTCGTACGACGAAATCAATATCAGAGACATACATAAAATGTGCACAAAGGAATGAACCATCAGAAGAGTGGTGCACATCATAGAATATCAAATGTCACAATATCGATCGAAAATGAACATAAAGTAAAAGCACATCAAAACTAAGTGAAGTGTGCGATGAGAAGTGACAAGGTGATAAGAGTAATACGAAAATCATCATAATAACTTTTAAAACATGTCATGCCAAAAATAGATAAGAATTTCAAAGCATTTATGGCATTCACAATTCTATCATGCTAGGAGAAACAAAATGATACCAATGTAAAGAAATAGATTTTAACCAAGCATGCATTCAACCCTCATGGATACCAAATGTAATATCATACTTACAACATTAAGCTCCCCCTACATTGGTGCATTACCTAAGCACCATCAACTCCGTTTGAATGAAAGTCTTCGCAAATCGAGGAGTTGGTAGGGTTGGTATCCCACGGTGGATTGAACCTAGAAAACTTCATTTTGGTATCCAAAAATCCTTTTGGATCCAATGGGTTAGACAACAAATTTGAAATACGAAATTAAAATAATTGTAACCCATGAGTTAATGTAATCAAAATCAATTTTATAAACAAATGCCTTGGTACCCATAACATGATCATAAGCTCATGGTACCAAGCATTGAAAGGTTAAAGGAACTAACCCTTCGGAAACCAAGTCCAAGAGGAACTTGACTTTCCAACATAATCATCATTCAAAATAACATCATTAATATATGATTTCACATAAACATTCATAGCGTCATCGCTAGTGTTCTTGGGACCCCAAATAGTGTACATTTTGGGAGTCCTCTTCCTAGTGGTTGCATGCACAAAAGGTTGATTTCTGTGTGGTGCATGTGGCCTAGGAGCATGAGATCTAGCAATAACATTATGATGAGCATGAGGATGATTATGAGAGAAAGCATGCACATGTGGATGAGATGTTTGAACATAAGCATTAGGATGTGCATGAGCATGATTACGTGCATGTGGGTGTCTCATATGAGTGTTAGCACGTGCTCGTGGGTGCGGAGCATAAAAATCATCATTAATATTTGCATGCACCGGTGGAGTAGGATGTGTGTTCCTACGTGGCTTAGCATGTGAGTACAAAAATGCATGACCCCTCTTTGGAGGTCTACCCAAAGTGGGTTTCTTTCAAATCGGGGGTGTGTACGAAGTGGAAGCACTATTGGTAGGAGAACTACCAACGAGGTGTTTGCTCCCACTCGTCGAGGCATCGGATGTCGGCCTAACAAAGGTGGTAGGCGATTTGGATGAGTCTCCCATCTTATACCCCAAGCCAATGTGGTGTTTGGCCGGAAGTAAGTCATTTAGGATATTATCCAAATGGCCCTTACCTCTATTGAAATCATTGATACGGCCTAACGTGCACTCATACTTCTCTTTGAGAGAATGCATCGAAGCATCCAAAGTGGATACTTGCGATGTGAGTGCATAAAAACGAGATTTGAGATTCTTATTCTCAAAACTCAAGGTTGAGTTTTGAGACGTCAAATCCGCCATCTTGTGTTCATCCGATTTCTCAAAATGAACATGCTCAAGTTGAGATTTGAGGTTCTTCACCTCATTTCTCAACAAGCCATTATGAGTAAGCAAACTTGCTTTCTCATTACAGAGTGTCTCAACAATGGTGTCATTGTTGGTGATGGTAGACTTAGGAGAGGTTTGGAAGCTAACAAGTTCATCTTTGGTCTTATTATATCTATCTACTAATTTAGTAAATTTAGACCAAATTTCTTGGTTTGCTAACCTCATTTCATCAATAGTAGGTTCTCCGCTTTCATCCTCGCTACCATCATCGCTTTCATCCTCGCTATCATCCTCGCTATCATCGAAGGAGGACTTTCGATCTTTTGCCTCATTAGCCATGAAGCAAAGTTTTGCTTTCTCTACTCTTCCATCATCCGACTCTCCACTTGAGGAATCCTCTTCGGAGTCGGTGAATGTGCCAACAAGTCCTTTCTTGTACTTTCTCGACTTGTCGTACTTCGATGCTTTCCCCTTCTCCTTGTGCTTGTAGAGAGGACAATCCGGTTTGATGTGTCCTGGCTTGTTGCATTTATAACAAACGGGAGTAGAAGCATTAGTCGACCTAACTTTAGATTTATTCAAAGATATACCTTTTCGGAGGAATCGATCGAACTTCCTTGCCATACGGGCAATGGATTCCATGTCCAATTCGTCTTCCGATTCTTCATCATCGGTAGATGGAGCGGCCTTGAAGGCAATCGCCTTTCTCTTTGGCTCATCTTGCTTCAAGTACGCTTTCATCTTTTCCTTCATTCGGATCTTACTATCCTTGCGTACCTCGTAAGACAACAAGGTACCCATTAGTTGTACG
This sequence comes from Scilla litardierei, assembly GCA_030789695.1. NCBI lineage: Eukaryota > Viridiplantae > Streptophyta > Magnoliopsida > Asparagales > Asparagaceae > Scilla > Scilla litardierei. The sequence continues at coordinate 478,129 of JAULAV010007855.1, forward strand.
ACGGTATATTTATTCATGTCATTACCTTCCTCGATGGCGAAGGTACGCTTTTCCCAACATGATGGAAGACCGTCGATAATCTTCGTGACTTTCTCCTTTTGGGTATAGACCTTCCCAAGAGCTTCCAAGTCGTTTGATATATCCACGAAGCGAGCGTAATATTCCTTCATGGTTTCGCCCTGCTCCATATGAAACAACTCAAATTCTTTATTAGCAACGACGAGTTTAGAATCTTTTACCGTACTCGATCCTTCGTGCGATATGAGGAGTTGATTCCATATTTGATATGCACTCTTACATGTGCATATCTTGTTGAAATCCTCGGGCTCCAACGCACAATTCAAGGCATTCATTGCCTTGGCATTGGCTACTTCCGCGGCGACCTCCGCGGGAGTCCACTTCACGAAATTTTCTTCGGAAGGCTCGATATACTCCGTCATGGTGGCTCTCCATAGTGAAGCGCTCTGGAGGAAAATTTACATCCGGCATTTCCAGTACCCGTAGTTGGTACCGTTGAAGTGTGGAGGCCTGACGGAGGATAGTCCTTCCATAACTGAAGAAGCTCCATCGCGGTTCCTGAAGACGTTGTAGTCGTTGTTCGTCATAGCTTTGAACTTTGGCTATGTGTAGCTTTGAACTTGGCTTTGATACCAATTGTAGTGCCCTGGGAAGCTACTGCACATGTACTAGAGGGGGGGGGGGGGGTGAATAGTACTTTTAAATAATAAGGAGTGTTATTCCTAATTATCATGCAATTAACAAACAACAATGCGGAATAACAACGATCAACAAGAATAAATGCAAACGCAAACAAATGGTTTAAGGGGTTCGGATCCACCCAAGTCTCCCCGACTTGTTCCCGGTGATCCTACGTCCCAACCACCCGGATCCCTTCCGGATACTTGAGTTAGAAACCCTAACTCAAGATTTCCACTATGCCCACTTGCGAAAACCTCACAAGTGCAATCGACCTACAATCGATATCCGTGATTCCCACAACCCGGGATCACGCAAACTCTCACAACCGAGAGTATACAATTCAAATATAACTGAAATGAAATGCTTACCAACAAAATACCTATGCCTTGAGATTTCTTACCAAATTAGGGCAAAGAGGATTTTGATGGAGGAAGATGGCACCAAACCCTAGCTTCAAGAAGATGACCAGCAATGGAAGCCTAGGGTGGAGATGGTGACCTAGAATCAAGCTTCTAGCTTGAATGGCTCACAATGGAGAGAATCTCTCTTGAGGATATAGGACTCAAGAACTTGAGGGAGAGATTCTTGTGAGAAGAGAGAGCTTGGAAATAGAGTTGATAGCTCTTCTCTTTTGATCTGAAAATATCTCCAATATGTTGCTTAACCCCTTCAAGAAATGAATCAGGATTCTATTTATAGGGGCAAGGAAAAACGAGTTCAAAAAGATCCCAACGGCTCTTTTCTGAACCAGACTAGTCGGTCAAAGAAGGATCACTGACCGACTAATTCATCAACTAGTCGGTCGGTGATACAACGTAGACCGACTAAGAGGTGAACAGCCAAAAGGTGAAGTTCCAGGCAAAGACAACTAGTCGGTCTAAGAAGACTTGCCGACCGACTAGTTTCCCAACTAGTCGGTCGGTAAATGATCTTTGACCGACTAACGTCGAAATAGGATAGGTTGACTTCAAGATGACTTAGTCGGTTTAAGAACAAATTCTGACCGACTAGTTTCTCAACTAGTCGGTCGGTAAACGTTCTTTGACCGACTAACTCGAAACAGTAGCTCAGGCTGAAAAAGGATGAACACAACTAGTCGGTCTAAGAAGGATTACTGAACGACTAGATCGTCATCTAGTCGGTCGGTGACTCTTCTTTGACCGACTAACTGTAGACATAGAAAGAGCTGAATTAGAGAATGCAAACTAGTCGGTTTAAGTAGAGTTTCCGACCGACTAGATCGTCATCTAGTCGGTTGGTGACTCTTCATGAACCAACTAACATGCACTAGAAGCCGAGGGAAAGAGCGTTAGGCTTCGGGAAAGTTTCTAATGGCTTCTATGATAATCCTAGCTCTAAGATATGAGCGAAATGAAGTTTATAAGGTAAGTCCTACGCAAGGCTTAACATTCTAATTTATGAAGCTAGAAGACTATAAAATAAACCTTACGAGCCGTCTTCAAAGCTTCAATCTTCATTCCTCTTGACTTCAATATTGCTCCTTGAGCTTCAACGAAGCTCCAGGCATACGATTACGCGTATTGAGAAGTCTTGAAACGTCGCTTTTGTTGTACGTGGTATTTTGGTGACGATCTCCATAACTGCGCTCACAAACTGTTAGTTCATGATATATTTATGTTTGCTCATCATCCAAAACCAAATCCGGGGAGTCCAATACTCAACATGTTTTTCCTTCGACAGTCGACTGCCCTGCTCTTTCATCTTTGTCTGAAAATTTGTATCTTTCGCACAGCCGACTGATGACTGTTTTTCAGTCGAATGTTATTTTAACAGGTGACTGTACTGTAGTCATCAGGCGAATGTTCTCTCTGTCGAAATTTTACAGTGCTCTCTGTTGTTTTGATGAACTGTTTTGATTCTCGGCCAGTCGACTGCTGAGTATATTACAGTCGAATGTCCAATGGACAGGCGACTGCATGTTACTTGCCATCGACTACCCATCTTTCTGAGCCTTATTGTTATCACTTCATCCAGTCGACTGACTTTTGTTCATCAGTCGACTGTCTACTGTTCGTGACGGTTCACTGCTTTGATCTGAGCCGTCGATTTCTTGATCCAACGGCCCAGATTATTTCCCTCTTTCATATATGAATTGAGACTGTTCTTTTCGTCTCTTGCGATTCTCTCTCCTTCGATTGAAACGCTTTGACTTCCCGCTCGTTTTCTCTGCCGTTGCCGTCGATCTTCTCCTTCCCGCTCGTCGATTGCTTTGTCTTTGCTTTTTCGTGCCTTCTCGACTTGGTTTGTCTCTCTCTCTCTCTCTCTCTCTCTCTCTCTATCTCTCTCTCTGTCAAGTCTTTCGCTCGATTCATTGTCTTTCGATTTCTTTGCACATCGTTTCTCTCTCTATTCCATGGCACCCAAAAACAACGGAAAAGAGAAGATCGTTGCTCCTAAACGACCTAGGGCACCCAAGAAACCTATAGCCAAGAAGAAAAAACCCTACAAAGCCTGAACCAAGCATGCTGAGTCTCCCGTGCATTCTTCTTTGCAGGGATATTCTCCTTCTGCTTCTTCTTCTGACACTCAGCCACTGATTCACCGTCAGCGGAAGCCCATTGGTGTTACCATCAATGAGCCTACTGCTGCCGCTTCCCTTCAGTCTGCTTCGAGCTCTGGAGAAGAACCTCCTGTTGTACCCCCTTCTGATCCCCTTGTTCCTCTTTACCGAGATGATCTTTGTTTGGCAAAGTTCTACTCTCTCTTAGGGATCACGCTTCTTAGGGAGCGGTACATCGCCTTTTCAGCCTTTACTGCTGAGAGACTCTCTGACATCTTATCTGGTACTCAACTGGCTGATCTTTTTTGCTTCTCTCAGAGTGAATCTCCTAGAGCTTACCCATTTTTGGTGAAACTCTTCTTTACGAACCGCATTTGCGGTGAGTATTCCTCTACCGGCATCCTCGATACTGTCGTCCAGGGAACCCACATTCAGATCACTCCCTCACTCTTAGGGAATATTCTTAGGATTCCCTCTGTTGGTTCCTTTCACTCTGATATTTGTATCTCCGATATTGACGACCTTGACCAGTCTGTCCTCCGGGATATGTTTCGAGAGGTACCTTTAACCCTTGATTCGGGTGTCAGGTCATCTATGTTTTCTATGAGAGGTTGGGCAGTTCACCTAGTGGTGAAGTCTAACATCCTGCCGAGGTATGGATCATCTGACCAGCCGTCTCAGGATATCCTGAAGTGTATGTATGCTATTTTCTCTGGCTTGCCCGTGAACTGGGCCGGTGTCCTCCTTGATAGGATGGACAAGGTTGAATTCATGACCTCCTCATTTCACATTCCTTATAGTGGTCTTTTGACTCTTGTCTTCCGTCATTTTGGTATTGATTTGACTCGTTACGAGCCCATTCCCTTTGGTTCTCTACTTCAGCTCCATCCTCCTCCACTGTCCAGCTGACCTGCCTTCCACCTCTGCTCTACCATCTCATGATATTCTTTTGGAGATGGTCTCTGGACTTTACAGATTGATGTCTCTTTCTTTCCTCCATCAGGGAATACCCTTCCCTAAGGATCTGAGACAGTTTGTTCCCCAGCTTCATGTGCCTCCTCATCCCACTGATGTTATTGAGCATGCTGGTGTAGCTTCTACTCAGGATGTTGCTGCTGCTGCTGTTGCTGCTGATGTTGCTCCTTCTGACCCTCCTCCAGAGGATACACCTGCTGTCACAGAGCCTGTTTCTTCTTCTGCAGCCCCTGGAGACGCTCACTCTTAGATAGGTGTTTGTGTGGTGTTAGCTTGGTGATGGTTGTATTTTGATGTTTGATGGGTTGATATGATGTATGTTTCTTCACTTCTGTATGGTGATGTACTTCGATGTTGTCATGATGATGTATTTTTGTCTTGATCATGATGTATTTTTTGTGATGGACATATAGATGTCCATCCGTTGATGTACTCATCTTTTATATATATACTAGTCATAACCCGTGCCCACGGGCACGGTTTATTTAAGATTTTCCTGCAAAATCTTTGTTCTCCCCAAAAATTATTTCTCCCTCCCAAATTCAAACGAACAAAAATTTAGCTTCGGCACGGGCGCCCTCGGGCGCGATTCATTTAAGATATCCCATCAAAATCTTTGTTCTTCCCAAGAATTATCCCCCCGTCAAAATTTAAACGAACAAAAATTTAGCGGGCGCCTTCGGCCCGGGCGCCTTCGGCCGCTAGTCATCGCACACATTTTAATAACCAAAGTGCATTAGCGTTGATCAACAAATTCGGTGCCGGCTGCTAGTCACTGCACACATTATGCTAATCAAAGTGCATTAGCGTAGAACAACAAATCTGACACGAAACAACAAATTAGCGCAAAAAATCGGTGCCCGTGGGCACGGTTCATTTAAGATATGCCCCCACGAAATCTTTGTTTCCCAAAAAATAATTAAAATTTAAAAGAGCAACAAATTAAAGTAAAAATACTTAACGACGCCGGTGCCTTTTGCGCAGAACAACAAATTTCAAAGCACGGAATTCGGCTTCCAGGAGTATTTTTAAAGCATGGGGTTTGACAACATTTTGAATGGATGAGGGATGGGTTGATATTTGACAACAAATTTCAAAACATTTTGAATTTCAAAACACAAATCTGCATCCAGGAGTATCAGGCCCCTTCGTCACGGAATTCGGCACGGAACAACAAATTAGCGTAGAACAACAAATTCGGCTCGAAACAACAAATCAGCGTAAGAATATTTAGCGGACGCCTCATCTTGAAACATGTTCACTGGCTGCTTTCAAAGGTGGACAAAATTTCAAAGCTGGACCAAGTTTCAAAGCTCACATTCAAGATTTCAAAGCTGGACCAAATTTCAAGGCTGGACCAAATTTCAAGGCTCCCATTCATGGTTTCAAAGCTTCATCTCAACCTTCCATTTCATAAGATCATATCCCAGCCACTCTTTATCTTGTCCTAGTCAGCCCTAGAATTCAAAAAACGTTGTCAAATGTATAATAGATATATATATGATGTTGCTATTTATCTTGTGTAACACTATGCTATACTGCTTATCTTATATGTGTGATGTATGTTATGTTGTCTCCATGTATGCTATACTATCTCTGATGTGCTTTTGGGACAATATATGAATTTGATATTCGATTTTCCATGCTATCTCTGGTATGATGCATTTGTGAAATCACTTTTGAAACTATTTTTGTGTGTACATTTAAAATGTTGATATTGGACTTCAATTCCATTACTCACATGTGTATATGATGTGATTTTATGAGTTTTGATTCTATATATCTTTATACTCCTTGATTGTTGTTAGTTTGTATTTAGCACTGTTATTGTTGTTGTTATTTGCTCCCCCCTTTTGGGTAATGCCATAGGGGGAGAGAAATAAACATACAAGATTCATAATGAATGTGCTAAGTGGTTCTAACACTTGAATCTAAGATTGAAGTTGCCTTAGATTCAGGGGGAGTAAGATTACAATGAATAGGGATTGTAATTCCAAGATTTTTTGAATTTATATTTATGCATTTCTTACTCATTTGCTTCAATTGATATGTAGATGCCCAAATATTTGTTGACTAACTTGATTGGTATCTATGTAGGGGGAGTAAGTTTTCATTGCACACAATTATTTATCTTTTTGTTTATGTTTGTTTGTCATCATCAAAAAGGGGGAGAATGTTGAGTATTGGACTTCTCCCTACTTGGTGTTAATGATGAGCAAACATAAATACTTGTGACTAATCCCCTATTTTGTAGTTAATCCATTGCCTAAGATATTTATTAAGATCTACTAGCAATGGATGACTCACAAAAAACTTCTTTGAAGGCAAATGACATGAATTGGATGATCGTAGATAATGATTGAAGCTCCATGAAGACTTCAAGCTCATACGATGGAAAGAAGAGATTATTCGTCAATGTAATTTTCTTTTATCTCTTCTAGTATGTAGCTTAGAAGTAGAACTTTGATGGAGCACTCACACACATCTACATTCAGTCATAGGACTTCATTAGATCAATTGTCCTTTGATCCCAATTCAGTTCTTTATTGATTGTGCCAGGATTGTTTATAACAGTCGACTGCTGAACAATTTACAGTCGCCTGTCTAAAAAACAGTCGACTGTGTTTTGTTCTACAGTCGCCTGTTATGCACAGACTATTACAATATAGTTTTGGGCCTTCTCTGATTATTTCGCACAGGCTACCGATGAACTATACACATGCACCTGTTCAAGCGACAGTCGATTGTGTTTTGTAAATCAGTCACATGTCTATCCTTTGCCCAAACTCTGTTTGATCCGCCTTTTACAGCCAGTCGACTAATGCTGTATATACAGTCGACTGTCTCTTGGATCAGTCAACTGTCTATGCTGCAACAGTCGTCTGTCTGTGAGTCATTTCTTTCACTCAGCTCTCTGGAAATTTCTCAGGCTTTTGACAGTCGTCTGTTTAAGGATTTACAATCGCCTGTTCTGATTAACAGTCGACTGTGTTCCTTGCATCAGTCGTCTGTCCTATTACTTGTGAGATTTCCAGTATTAGTCCTTCTTACCATCTCTCGGCCAGTCGCATGTAGAAGAAATTACAGTCGCCAGTTGGTTTAACAGTCGACTGTCTTGGCTTCATCAGTCGACTGTCCACGTGGTAAGTTACCGTTATGAATTCTCACCTACCCTTGCTGACTGTGCAACAGTTGACTGTGGATTGTTCAACAGTCGACTGTCGCGAGTTCAGATTCTATCCGTTGAGATTTTTCTCACGGATTCCAATTGGGTTTTTGCCCAAACTGTTTTGTGGATTTGAGAAAACTATAAATAGATATTTTACTGTTCCTTTGGAAGGTTACTCATTCATTGCAAAATCTCTCAAGCTTTCATTTCCAAAGATCAAAGCTCTCAAATCCAAAGCCCTAAGTATTTCCAAATCTTGTTCTCTTGCTCTCCAACCTAGAACCAAAGAGTGATCTTCTAGGCAATTGGTACAATCAAGAGAAAGGGCTTCTCCTCTCTTCCAAGGGAGTTCTTCAACACACATCACACTCCACCTTCAAGTTCTACTTCAAGGCATAGGTGATTGTAAGTGTTGTTTTTATTATTTCATAACTTTCTTTATTTGAGTTTTGCTCTCGGTTGTGAGAGTGGTTTTGCTTGCTCCTTGGTTGTGGGATTCAAGGACATCGATTGTATTCGATTGCACTTGTAGGGTTGCTACAAGTGGGCTTTAAGGAAACCTCAAGTTAGGGTTCTAACTTGAGTATCCGGTGGTATCTGGGTGATAGGGACGTAGGATTACCGTGAACAAGTCGGGAGTTGACTTGGGTAATCCGAACCCTTGAAACATCTCTGAGTTTACATGTGTTTCATTTTGGGTTGTTTTTCTATTCCACACTATTTGTTGGATTGCATTTTATTTGGCGTAAATTCCTTTTAAATTTGCATAAACACTATTCAACCCCCTTCTAGTGTTTTCCCCATAGACAGGGTCCTTACAGAAGAGGCGTAGTCGAATAGCGTCAGCCAGCATGCCAGGCATCTGAAAAGTGGCGCATTTAGCCAAGAACGGTTGCAGATGGTAGTGCGAGTTTTCTTGTGAGTTTACATGGAATGGGTCTTGTAAGTTGCATCAACACTACGAGTCCTGTCTTCAGCTCAAAGTTCTTGTCGACCGCCGACTCCGGCATGACTATAGAAGAGGTGGTAGATGTGGTCTTGGGCCGTAGCCTATCTCGGATGGAGACAAGCCTAGCCATACGCTGCGTTAGCTCCAGTGGTTTTTTCGGCGCGGCCATTTGATTTCTCCTCTATAGCAAATCTCCTCTCAGCTCTAAGCCTCCTTGATGTACGCTCGATCTCAGGGTCGAATAATATGTTTCCTTGGGGCACCTTCGATCTCGTGTATATGCACAAAAAAAGAGAGTTTAGATAGAATTGTTAGCACAATAGAGGAATAAAAGAGTGGAAATAATAAAATAAAAAGAAGTAGCTAAGTAAAGAAAATAAAATACCGTCGCCTCTCTGGCAACGATGCCAAAAACTTGATCGCGCCCAGATATACACCTAGAAAACGATTGTCGTCTTACCGCAAGCGCACGGTGTAGTGGCGAGCGGGTATCGAACACGAGGAGGACAAATGACGGTACTCTGTTTTAATCACCTAGCTATTGGTGGTAGAATGGAATGGTTTCGAGAATATTGTCACAATCATTCAATTAACAATTTGAATTCTATATAATAAAAGCGTCTAGGGCCAGGGAATTCCCACTACGGATCGTTATTTATCTTTGTGAATCGTGAATCTCAATGTTGCAAGGCTTGAATTGGGTGAACTAGTCGTAACTGAATAAAGAACCAAGCTCACGCTCTTGTGCTATTGCCGGTCTATATCAACCTAGATTAGGGCCCACTCTCGTGCAAACCCTAACCTAAGCCGCTAGCATGAAGATCGATATCATCGTCCAATCACTCTTCATGCCCACTTTCGTGCAAACTCGAGTTACGATCTAGGTTATGATAGTTCATATTCGTCTAATCTCTTGCAAACGAATATGAGTATAGATTTATAATAAAAATCCTAGCTTTGGTCCAATCTCTTGCAAACCAAGTCTACAGAATCTCGATTATAAACCTGACATGTGTTTATATTTTATATATTCATGCACGTCTTCTTTGTGTTTTTCCGTTGCTTTCAGTCGTATCGTACTCGTTTTCTTGTGATTTTTGGTTTTCTATCACTTCTCCATGTTTTCGTGTGTTTGCAGGAGATTGCCAGCGTAGGGGACACATAACGAAGATATCATACGTCCTCGAAGCAACGGGAGGAGTCACGCACGATCCAGGGGGCCAAACGACGAAGATCGCCATTTTTCAGCCCCCACTCGATCGGTTGGACACAGCCAACCGATCGGGTGATGCACGCATGTCTGACCCGGACGCAAGCTGAAGCGAAGTGCTGCTGACCGGTTGAACACATCAGAGTTCTCAGGAATTTGGAGCTGAATTCCAACCGATCGGGTGCTACCTCACCCGATCGGTTCATTTGTAGCTGATTCTCCCAAACGACGACCCAGAGAGCTCACCCAACGGCTCGCTGACCGTGCCAAACCGTCTGAAGTCTCTGTCTTTTGGGGGCATTTTTCCAACCGATCGGTTGAATTCTCAACCGATCGGTTCACCTGATGACCGCATCTCCTCAAACGACGACCTGCTTGCTTTACCCGATCGTTCCAAGTGTCCGGTTGAAGTTTTTGAAGACCGCAGCCGAAGAATCAATCAGCTCACCCGATCAGTTGATACTTCAACCGATTGGGTGAAGTCATTTTCTATATATAGTTGCCTAGGTTTTTGGAAAACAGAGCTTGTGTATTTTTCTGTCTTTTCTCTATTTGTGACAGCTGAAATTTTATTGTTATATGTAAGTTCTCTGATCTTTGTCAAACTTTAATATAGTCTTAATAGCATTGCTACTACCGTGTTTCAATTGCCTGATAATGATTTTTACGGCTGATTTTCATTTAGATTGCTTTTTAGCTATAATGTGTGAGTAGTTCCCTAATCTGGGATTTTGGTGGAAACCCCTTCGTGGGTTCTCCCTGATGTGTCCATAGGACTAGGATTTCGATAGGGATTAGGAATTTAGAGGTTACGCGGGGTGTTTCATTGTCATCGGCGGGAAAAAGACCGTCTTTGACCGTCGGGCCAAGGGGGAATAAACTTGGTGGTTGACTTCCTAGCCATAGCTCACGCCCTTAGCATAGACGTCGAATCCTAGCACGTGGGAACTACAGGATGAGATGTTGGGAGTTATCTTTGCGAGCTTAGTGCTCCCAGAGTCGGTCAGTGTTAATGGACATGGGAATGCCCACTGACCAAACCCGGGTAGTCCGGCGTATCATCCTGGGCACCGACGGGAATATCAGGCCCATGGGACGCTGTGTAATGCCTTACATAGCTACTGCACAAGTATAAGAGGGGGGGGGGGGTGAATAGTACTTTAAAATAATTAAGAAGATAATTCCTAATTATCTTGCAAACTCAACCAACAAAGCGGAAATGTAAATATTGACAACAAAGAAATGCAATCGCAAACAGACAATTTAACGGGTTCGGATCCACCCAAGTCTCCCCGACTTGTTCTCGGTGATCCTACGTCCCAACCACCCGGATCCCCTCCGGATACTTGAGTTAGGAACTTCTAACTCAAATTTGCACTATGAAATACTTGTAGAAACCTCTACAAGATCAAATCATACACAAATGAAATTGTGACTCCCACAAACCGGGATCACAAACAAACTCTCACAACCGAGAGTAAATCAAAGCAATATTCAAAGTAAATGAAATACGAAATTCTTACCAGCAAAATCCTATGCCTTGAGTAAACTTACGAATTAGGGCAAGAAGGATTTTGGGGAAGATGAAGGCACCAAACCCTAGCTCCAAGATGTTGACCAGCAATGGAGGCCTAGGAAGATGTTGGTGACCTTGGATCAAGCTCTTGGCTTGAATGGCTCACAATCAATGAATCTCTCTTTTGAAATAAGAGTGAGAGAGAGAGATTCTAGAGAGAAATGAATGAGCTTTGAATGAGAATTAATTGCTCTCTTTGATTCTCTAAACTTCAATAAATATCAGCCTTGAATGCTATGAAAGCAGCACTTCAAGTATATATAGGATAGAGGAAAGAGAGAGCAAAATTCATGGCATTTAATGCTCCAACAGCTCTATTCTTAAGCAGACTAGTCGGTCAAAGAAGGACCACTGACCGACTAGATTCACATCTAGTCGGTCGGTGATTCAACATGAACCGACTAACAGATGAACAACCAAAAGAGAAGTTCAGACAATGATGAACTAGTCGGTCTAAGAAGACTTGCCAACCGACTAGTTTCACAACTAGTCGGTCGGTGAGTCAACATGAACCGACTAACAGATGAAATAGAATAGGCTGAATTCAAATACAGCTAGTCGGTTTACGAACAACTTTCAACCTACTAGTTTCTCAACTAGTCGGTCGGTCGTTGTGCTTAGACCGACTAACTGTAAACAGTAAGTTAGGCTGTATAGTGAAAGCTCAACTAGTCGGTCTAAGAAGGATTCCTAACAGACTAGTTTCACAACTAGTCAGTCGATGAACCTTCTTGGACCGACTAACTGTAAACAGTAAGTGAGCTGAAATTGAACAAGGCATTCTAGTCGGTTCAAGAAGCATTGCCGACCGACTAGATTACCATCTAGTCAGTTGGTTCTTCTTCTTGAACCAACTAACATGCACAAGAAGTCGCGATAAGAAGCGTTAAGCTTCAGGAAAGATTCTATGGGCTTCTAATAAGATCCTAGCTCTAAGATATGAGCGTTATGAAGATTAAAACGTAAGACCTACTCAAGGCTTAACAATCTACGAAACGAAGCTAGAAGACAATAAATAAAACTTGACGAACCGTCTTCAAACGCTTCATTCCGAATCTCTTGACTTCAATAATTGTCCTTGAGCTTCAACGAAGCTTCAAGCATACGATCACGCGCTTTGAGAAGTCTTGAGACGTCGCTTTTGATGTTCATAGAAATTTGGCGACGATCTCCATAACTGCGCTCACAAAGAGTTAGTTCACGATATTTATGTTTGTTCATCATCAAAACCAAATTCGGAGTGTCAATACTCAACATTCTCCCCCTTTTTGGTGATGACAAACCAACATAAATAATAATAAAAAATAATGGTTCAAATGAAATTTACTTACTCCCCCTGCATTGATGACACGTTAATTCCAAAATAAATAATAATCATACGCATCAAGCAGACGAGTAAAGTATAAAATGAGAATCCAATTATTGAAATTTCGGATTTGAACTCCATTTTTATATCTTAACTCCTCCTGAATCTAACATATCAAATTAGATTCATGGTAAATTGCTTTGAATTATCAATTAGCTCAATGTCATTATTAATTCTCTCCCCCTTTGGCATAAGCAAAAAGAGCGGGAGGATATCAACGACAACAACAATGGCTAAAAATAAAGGCACGAGAGTCATAGAATACGACGACGATCCAAATGACACCAAAGGAAAATACGAAGTAAATCAAAGCGTGCCAACGAGACCAAAGTCGATAATCGAAAAATAAAATCATCAAAACTCAAATTAATTTCACGTATTGAGTTATGGAACATACTCTTCAATATCAACATTCTTGATGAATTAAGTGCATGGAAAACAATTCTGTGTTTTCATAGAAATAATTTCTATTAAATCAAGATTTAATCATCGAGCGATGAAATCAACATCAGAGACAATAATATAATGTGCACACAGAAATGAATGGCAACACGATGTATATATATATATATATATATCAAACATGGTACAAAAAAATGTATACATTTACCAACAATAACATAAACGATCCGCAGATCGGGGCACATCATACAACATATATCTCACAGACATCAAAATGATTATACAACAGAAGTGTAGCATCAAAACATCAAAAATACATCAAAACTCATAACAACCCAAACTATCCTACCCCACTCTCTCACTACAAGATATATCATCCAAAGTGCACTAGGGAGAGTCCTCCAACGCAAGCTCAGGAGGTGGAGGCAGGGTAAGCAGCAGCAGCAGGCTCTGCAGAAGGTGTGGTGGTCTCAGGAACGACCGGAGTGTCAACTGATGGGAGAGTGGCAATGAGAGTGGTCTCAGGAGCACCAACAGACGAAGTATCCACCGGAGGAATGGTGGCAGCAGGTGTGCTCTCGGGATCACCAGTAGAAGTAGCAGCAGCACGAGCAGATGTACCCTCAGGGGCACGTGCAGCAGATCCAACAAGCTCCTAGAGCTCAGACTCATCCATCTCCTCGTCGTCAGAAACCGACGGAGGAACCTCAATGCCCAAGTGAGTGCAGATGCGAGCAAGCATCTCCTCAGAGCGAGAGACACGAGACTCCACACATCGCAGGGAAACTGTAAACTCAGCGAGCGATGGAGTAGGAGAAGGAGCAGGAGCAGCTGAAGCAGAAGTTGAAGGAGTCGTCCTCTGAATGTGACGAAGCGCCGCAAGAGACTTCTTGACGACCGTCGCATTCAGAGGGGGACCAAGAGGACGCTCATCATCGGGAGGGAGAGGGACATCGAAACGACGGAAAACAAGTGTCAAAAGGCAAGGGTATCGGATGTGAGCAGATTTTGTGGACTTTCGGATACATTCGAAAGAGTCCATCTTATCAAGAATAATCCTAGCCCAATTGATCTCGCTCCCCATGAAGAGAGCGTAGATCAGCTTAAGGAATGGCTGGGATGGCAAGCTCGATGAGCCGTACTTCGGAAGGAGGCACGACTTCAAGATAAGATTTAAGACCCATGCGTTTGGCTTGAAAGATTTTGAAGGGACGCCAATCATGGCGGGAGGGATCACATGAAACATTTCAGCAAGCATGACCTGGTCAAGATCAGAAATGTCATCGACAAAGATATCATCGAGAAGGAGGCCAGAAGATGAGACACCTATCAACTCCCTTAAGATTTCTGTCGTGAGTACAATAGGTGTCCCCAAGACAGTCGTCTCAAAGGAGTGGATGTCGTCATACTGACCCCAGACACGATTCGCATAGAAAAGCTTGACGAGACGGGGGTACGGGTGAGGATTCGCCTTAGGGTCATGGCGAAGATAGTCTATGAGGCCGCTATGGGAAAGAAGATCGGCGAGGTGTGGAAAATCAGAGAACTGAACGAAGTGCTCCAATAACAATGGACAGTGCTCTATACGGTTGTACACCGCGAGACACAACGGGTCATCGCGACACAACGATATATCAACACCGCCTACTGGCATGGGAGCCTTCCCCTTAGATGGATGAGTGCTAGACCGAGGAGGAGGAATAGGAGCCCTATCGATAGGCTCGGACTCCGGAATATATTTCATGTCAGAGTCATCGGGAGGAGTGGGAGCACGGAATGAACTGTGCTTGGATAGAGTCGATCGGGCTCTAGGCTTAGCGCTCGCCGTCCTCTTCTTCTTAAGAGGAGGTGAAGAAGACGATGGATGGGTCGATTTGGTTTGGCGTTTGGGTTAAGGGGGGTCTGTAGACGGAGACTCTACGGTCATAAGAGACGGACGCGAGGGTTCGATGGGGATACGTGTCTTCGCCATGATCAAGACGAGACACGCGCAATCAAATGAGAAATCTACAGCTAGATCGAAAAACAAACCATAGACAAACCCTAAAAAGCGAACTGAAATCGACGAAATCCTAACCCTAGATGCAGAGAGGGAGAGAGAGAGAGAGTTACCCTAGGCGAGGAGAGAGGGAGATCGACGGAGAAGATGGCCGGAAATTGACGCAATCGACGGAGGAAGTCGAAAAGGCACAGGGGGTCGCGGGGTTTAGGGGCTGAGAGAGGAGGGATGCATCGATTAGAATAGATTCTAATCGGTGCGGGGCTGTTAAAATCGACTGGGAAGTGGAAAAGACAAAGCAGTCCCTGCGCAATTAGTCGGTCACAGTTCAAGCGCTGACCGACTAGATGACGATCTAGTCGGTCGGCCAATGAGCTTGAACCGACTAAGTGCAAACAGTAACTGAAGCCAAAAATTAAGCATGAGTTAGTCGGTCTGAGTTCATTCACTGACCGACTAGAACTGAATCTAGTTGGTCGGCCAATGAACTTGGACCGACTAAGAGAGTCCAAAAATTTGAATTTCAGAAATTTTGAGTTCTCTCCTACACGCACTTGGACGATACATCGAAATACTCTCATAAATCATTATACTACGCCATAAAACATCGAAAAACATAAATACGACGTTCATAAATATTTCGAGCATAAATTTCGAAAATTCAATAAAAAATCCAGAAAATCTCAATAATTCTAGCATGAGAATATATAACGAAATTTATTAGCATGCAAGATTATTGAACAAAATATAAATCCTAAATCTCGGATTCACCCATAATCCCCAATTCTCGATGCAACCGCACAAATCGGTCTTCCTTGAGTGGTTTTGTGAAAATATCGGCGATTTGCTTCTGGGTTTTAACATACACTAATATGATGTCCTTTTTAGCAACATGATCATCTAGAAAATGGTGTCAGACATCTATGTGTTTAGAACGGGAATGGTGTACCGGATTCTTAGAGAGACAGATTGCAATTTGGTTGTCCACCATGATAGGGCAAGTATCATGGTTTATACCAAAGTCTTTAACAGTGTGTCTCATCCAAAGAACCTGAGCACACGCAGCACCGGCGACAATATATTCCGCCTCGGTGGTTGAAAGTGATACGGAATTCTGTTGCTTGGAAAACCAAGAGACAAGAGAATTTCCTATAAAATGGCAAGTGCCACTAGTACTTTTCCTGTCGGATTTGCATCCCGCATAATCTGCGTCACTATATGAGATTAACTCATATGTGCTAGACTTTGGATAAAGTAATCCAAAGTCGAGTATGTAACTTAAATAATGGAAAATACGTTTTACCGCTACTAAGTGAGATTCCTTAGGTTGAGACTGATAACGAGCACATACACATACGACAAACATAATATCGGGCCTACTAGCAGTAAGATATAATAAACTACCTATCATACTTCGATATAGACGAATGTTTACATCTTTGCCGCCCGTATCTTTATCAAGATGTGTAGTAGTGCTCATTGGAGTCTTCTTGCCTGAGGCATTCTCCATGCCAAATCACTTTAGCAACTCCACCGTGTACTTGGTTTGGTGGATGAAGATTGCATCGTTCATTTGGCGAATTTGGAGACCTAAGAAATATTTGAGCTCTCCCATGTGGCTCATCTCAAATTGATCCTTCATCACATTAGGAAACGCTTCGCAAAGAGTGAAGTTAGTAGCACCGAAAATGATATCATCTACATAAATTTGAACTAAAATAATATCATTATTCGAATACTTAACAAATAATGTAGAGTCAACTTCTCCCATTTTAAAACCCAAATCCAAAAGAAAGTTCTTTAGACGGTCATACCAAGCTCGAGGAGCTTGTATCAAACCGTAAAGTGCTTTCTTAAGTGTGAAAACGTGATTTGGAAATTTTTCATTTATAAAACCCGGAGGTTGAGAAACATAAACTTCCTCAACAACATCTCCGTTTAAAAACACACTTTTAACATCCATTTGAAAGAGTTTAAAATCTTTATGGCATGCAAAAGATAACAATAATCTAATAGATTCTAATCTAGCTACCGGAGCAAAGGATTCTTCGAAATCAATACCTTCCTCTTGCCGGTAGCCTTGAGCTACTAACTGAGCTTTGTTCCAGACGATGATTTGGTTCTCGTCGGTCTTGTTCTTGAAAATCCACTTCGTTCCTATAACGGTGTGGTTCTTCGATGGCAATGGAACAAGCTCCCAAACCTCATTCCTCTCAAATTGAATGAGTTCCTCCTCCATGGCAAGGATCCAAGCACTATCTTCGCAAGCTTCGTTAATATTCTTTGGCTCAATCGAGGAGGCAAAGGCACAATGAGTGAAGTAGTTGACTTGAGATCTTGTCTTGACACTATCAAGGATGTTGCCAATGACTTGCTCATGGGGATGGTCACGAACTGTATGAAGCCGTTTGGGAATTCCCTGATCACTAGGAACATTCTCAAAAGATTCATTAGTAGGGTTAGTAACATTATAATCAATAGAATTAGAATTACCAATAGAATCACATAAGACATCCATGGAGTCATCATCATTAGTAATTCTAGTAGGGACAAAACCTTCATTAAATGAAACATGATGTGATTTTTCGATTGTTGAGGTTCGTTTGTTGTATATCCGGTAGGCTTTGCTACGGGAGGAATATCCAACAAATATCCCCTCATCGGATCTTGGATCAAATTTTTCCAAACTACCATACATGTTTTTAATAAAACATTTTGCGCCGAAAACTCGAAAATGTTTAACTTGAGGTAATATACCAAACAACAATTCATAACAAGTTTGTTTGGTGCCGGGCCTCAAAAGTATCCTATTAAACACATAGCAAGCGGTATGTACCGCTTCCGCCCAAAATTGATGGCCAAGTTGGCTATCATCAAGTATAGTGCGAGCACATTCCACTAGCGTCCTATTCTTTCTCTCAACAACACCATTTTGAGGAGGTGCACGAGGGAAGGAAAAGGTGTGAGTAAAACCAAATTCATCACAAAAATTTGAGAAATACTCATTCTCAAATTCCCCTCCATGATCACTACGAATAGTGACAATGGTGGTTCCAATGAGATTTTGTACTTTCTTAACAAATATTGTGAAGTTTTCAACAGCATCATTTTTATTACTTAAGGAAAATACTCAAGTAAATCTAGAAAAGTCATCAACGATAACAAGTCCATATCGTGCATTTCCTAATGAAGCAACTCTAGTTGGCCCAAAAAGATCTAGATGTAATAGCTCTAGAGGCCGCTTAGATGAAATGCTTTTCTTTGGTTTAAATGACGATTTTGGAAGCTTGCCTCGTTGACACGAGTCACAAAAGCTTTTCTTTTGAAAGACAAGCTTAGGGAAGCCTCTAATAGAATTTAACTTCGAAAGCTTAAAAAGTGTTCCAAAGTTCACATGACCAAAACGTCGATGCCATAAGTGTTGTTCACTTGTGTTGGCAATGAGACATTGTTCATGTGATTTTGGGAGATCTAATATATAAATATCCTTATGGCGTGTGCCAGAAAATAATAAATCATTATTATCGTTTCTCAAAATATGGCACATTCCTTTCGCAAAGCTAATTTTGTAACCTTTGTCACAAAGTTGGCTTATTGAAATAAGATTGTGGTTTAATCCTTTAACAAGGTAAACATCACTTATTAGTGGTTTAGAAGGATTACCAACTTTACCAACACCTATGATGGTTCCGCTCTCGTTGCCTCCAAAGACGACTCGGTTTCCATTTGCAATGGGCACCACTCCGGAGAGCAATTAAGCATCACCCGTCATGTGTTTTGAACACCCGCTATCGAGTATCCAATTATTCTTGGAGCTAAATTTGGATTTGTTGCTCCGTTTCTTTTTCTTGAGTACCTAAAGATAAACATATCATTCCATGGTACCCAAGGTCATTGGGTCCTAAAAGATTAGACCTTTGGAAGCCAAGTCCAATTGGACTTAGACTTCCCCATATAATCATCATTATGCACGACATTCATAAAATACGAATTCATGTAAACTTGTTTTTCATTCATGCTTGTGTCCTTCGGGCTCCAATTAGTGAAGATTTGGGAGCCCTATTCCTATTGGGAGCTTGCATGCGTTGTTGATTTCTACGTGATGCATGTCGTGGATAGGCATATGGCACATGATGAAATGGTGCATGATGATAATTATTCATATGATGGTGTGGATGAACATATGCATGTGGAGGAACACGTGCGTGAGTGTGTCTCACATGGTGTGCCCGTGCCCGTGGATGTGGTGCATAAAAATCATCATATGTGTGAACATGTGGAGTAGGATGTGTGTTCCTACGTGGCATGGTATTGGTGTACATATAAGCATGACCCTTCTTTGGAGGTTAACCCAAAATGGGTTTCTCTCCAAATGAGGGTGTGTACGAGGTGGAAGCACCATTGGTAGATGAACTACCAATAGAGTGTTTGCCCCCACTCGTTGAGGCATCGGAAGTTGGCCTAACAAAGGTAGTAGATGACTTGGATGAATTTCCCATCTTATACCCCAAGCCAATGTGGTGATTGGCTGGAAGTAAGTCATTTAGGATATTATCCAAATGGTCCTTACCTTTATTGAATTTATTAATTCGGCCTAATGTGCACTCATACTTCTCGGTGAGAGAATGCATAGAAGCATCCAATGTGGACACTTGCGATGTGAGTACACAAACATGAGATTTGAGATTTTCATTCTCGATACTCAAAGTTGAGTTTCGAGAAATCAAATTTGCTATCTCATGTTCATCCAATTCCTCAATATGAACATGCTCAAGTTGAGATTTGAGATTTACAATCTCAAATCTCAAGTCTTCAACAACGGTGTCGTTGTTGATGACGATAGGCTTAGGTGAGGTTTGGATGCTAGCTAGCTCATCTTTTATCTTAGTATATCTATTTACTAATTTAGAATACTTAGACCATATTTGCTCGTTAGCTAATCTAAGTTCATCCATAGTTACCTCATCACCTTCATCCTCGCTATCATCGGAGGAAGATCCTTGATCATGTTCCTCTCTTGCCATGAAGCACATGTGTGCTTGCTACACTTGCTCATCATCCGACTCTCCACTTAAGGAGTCATCCTCGGAGTCGGTGAATGTCCCAACAAGCCCTTTCTTGTACCCTTTCTTGTACTTCTTTGACTTGTCGAACTTTGGCGCCTTCCACTTCTCCTTTTGCTTATTTTGAGGACAATCCGCTTTTATGTGTCCTGGCTTATTGCATTTAAAGCACAAAGGAGCGGAGGCATTAGAAGAACTAAACTTAGATTTGTTCTTGAAATTACCTTTTCGGAAGAACCGGTTGAACTTCTTTGCCATGAGGGCAATGGATTCCAAGTCCAACTCTTCTTCCGATTCTTCATCGTCGGTAGATGTAGATGTAGATGGAGCGGCCTTGAACGTAATCGCCTTTTTCTTTGGCTCCTCTTGCTTCAAGTATGACTTCATCTTGTCCTGCAACTTTAGTTTGCTATCATTGCATACCTCATAAGACATCAAGGTACCCATTAGTTGAATAACAGTATACTTACTCATATCGTTACCTTCCTCGATGGCGAAGGTATGTTTTTCCCAACAAGAAGGAAGTCCGTCAATGATCTTTGAGACTTTCTCCTTTTGGGTGTAGGTTTTCCCAAGAGCCTCCAACTCGTTGGTGATGTCAACGAAGCGAGCATAGTACTCCTTCATATTCTCACCCTGTTGCATATGAAATAACTCGTAATCTTTATTTACAACAATGAGTTTGGAGTCTCTTACCCTACTCGTTCCTTCATGCAAGATGAGGAGTGAGTTCCAGATTTGATATGCACTCTTACATGTACATATCTTGTTGAAGTCCTCGGGCTCCAAAGCACATTGCAAGGAATTCATTGCCTTAGCATTGCTTACCTCCGCGGCGACCTCCGCGGTAGTCTACTTAGCAAAATCTTCTTCTTCGGGCTCGACGTACTCCGTCAACGTGGCTCTCCATAGGGAAGCGCTCCGGAGGAAAGTTTCCATCCGGCATTTTCGTACCCATAGTTGGTACCATTGAAGAAGGGAGGCCTAGTCGAGGAGTGTCCTTCCATCATCGAAGAAGCTCCTTCACGGTTCCTGAAGGTGCTATAGTCTGAAGGTGGACGAATGTTCTTGTTGTCGTTGGTAGACATACCTATGAACTTGGCTCTGATACCAAATGTAATGCCCTACGTAGCTACTGCACAAGTACTAGAGGGGGGGATAGTACTTTAAAATAACTAAGAAGATAATTCCTAATTATCTTGCAAACTCAACCAACAATGCAGAAATGTAAATATTGACAACAAAGAAATGCAATCGCAAACAGACAATTTAACGGGTTCGGATCCACCCAAGTCTCCCCGACTTGTTCCCGGTGATCCTACGTCCCAACCACCTGGATCCCCTTCGGATACTTGAGTTAGAAAATTCTAACTCAAATTTGCACTATGAAATACTTGTAGAAACCTCTACAAGATCAAATCATACACAAATGAAATTGTGACTCCCACAAACCGGGATCACAAACAAACTCTCACAACCGAGAGTAAATCAAAGCAATATTCAAAGTAAATGAAATACGAAATTCTTACCAATAAAATCCTATGCCTTGAGTAAACTTACGAATTAGGGCAAGAAGGATTTTGGGGAAGATGAAGGCACCAAACCCTAGCTCCAAGATGTTGACCAGCAATGGAGGCCTAGGAAGATGTTGGTAACCTTGGATCAAGCTCTTGGCTTGAATGGCTCACAATCAATGAATCTCTCTTTTGAAATAAGAGTGAGAGAGAGATTCTAGAGAGAAATGAATGAGCTTTGAATGAGAATTAATTGCTCTCTTTGATTCTCTAAACTTCAATAAATATCAGCCTTGAATGCTACGAAAGCAGCTCTTCAAGTATATATAGGATAGAGGAAAGAGAGAGCAAAATTTGTGGCATTTAATGCTCCAACGGCTCTATTCTGAAGCAGACTAGTCGGTCAAAGAAGGACCACTGACCGACTAGATTCACATCTAGTCGGACGATGATTCAACATGAACCGACTAACAGATGAACAGCCAAAAGAGAAGTTCAGACAATGATGAACTAGTCGGTCTAAGAAGACTTGCCAACCGACTAGTTTCACAACTAGTCGGTTGGTGAGTCAACATGAACCGACTAACAGATGAAATTGAATAGGCTGAATTCAAATACAGCTAGTCCGTTTACGAACAACTTTCAACCTACTAGTTTCTCAACTAGTCGGTCGGTCGTTGTGCTTAGACCGACTAACTGTAAACAGTAAGTTAGGCTGTACAGTGAAAGCTCAACTAGTCGGTCTAAGAAGGATTCCTAACCGACTAATTTCACAACTAGTCAGTCGGTGAACCTTCTTGGACCGACTAACTGTAAACAGTAAGTGAGCTGAAATTGAACAAGGCATTCTAGTCGGTTCAAGAAGCATTACCGACCGACTAGATTACCATCTAGTCGGTTGGTTCTTCTTCTTGAACCAACTAACATGCACAAGAAGCCGCAATAAGAAGCGTTAAACTTCGGGAAAGATTCTATGGGCTTCTAATAAGATCCTAGCTCTAAGATATGAGCGTTATGAAGATTAAAACGTAAGACCTACTCAAGGCTTAACAATCTACGAAACGAAACTAGAAGACAATAAATAAAACTTGACGAACCGTCTTCAAATGCTTAATTCCGAATCTCTTGACTTCAATAATGGTCCTTGAGCTTCAACGAATCTTCAAGCATACGATCACGCACTTTGAGAAGTCTTGAGACGTTGCTTTTGATGTTCATAGAAATTTGGCGATGATCTCCATAACTGCGCTCACAAAGAGTTAGTTCACGATATTTATGTTTGTTCATCATTAAAACCAAATCCGGGTAGTCAATACTTAACATGCTGGTATCTGACGTCCCCTCAAAAGATGTGTGTGTGTGTGTGTGTGTGTGTGTGTGATCATGCAAGTGCAATATGAGATTGGGGGCGCGAGATTTAAATATTTATAACCGCAAGTGCACGGTGTTGTAGTGTGGCTGTGCTTGTGTCAGAAAGGACCAAATTCAACCTATGGGTGAGCTAGCCCGAATCGGTGGATGGTTTGTCACAAATTGTAGATACAAGATTAAACAATATGAAAGGAAACCTGGGACTTCGGTTTTCACCCTATCATGTGATTATCGCTAATACGGCCGGTGGATAGGACAATGATCGAAATTAGGGTTTAATGGTGAGACGTTGCCTCTAAGAGTGATACCAGCGTCCCATGGGCCCGATATTCCGGTCGGTGCCCAGGATGATACGCCGGACTACCCGGGTTCAGTCAGTGGACATTCCCATGTCCATTAACACTGACCGACTCCGGGAGCATTAAGCTCGCAACGATAACTCCCAACATCTCATCCTGCCGCTCCCGCGCGCTAGGATTCAATGTCTACGCTAAGAGAGTGAGCTATGGCTAGGGAGTCAACCGCCAAGTTTATTCCCCCTTGGCCTAACGGTCAAAGGTGGTCTTTTTCCTGCCGATGACAATAAAACACCCCGCGTAACCAATAGATTCCTAATCCCTATCGATTCCCTAGTCCTATGGACGCATTAGGGAGAACCCACGAAGGGGTTTCCACCAAAATCTCAGATTTGGGAACTACTCACACATTGTAGGTAAAAAGCAATCTAAATGAAAATCGACGGTTAAAATCATAATCAGGCGATTGAAATACGGTAGTAGTATTGCAATTAAGATAATCTCAAAGTTTTACAAAGATCGAAACACTTACGAATAAGTATAAAATTCGAGCCGTCACAATAGAGGAAAAACAGAAAATAAACACAGCCCAAAAACACAGCTTACGTTTCTGAAAACCTAGGGCTAATATATATAGAAAATGACGTCACCCGATCGGTTGAAGAATCAACCGATCGTATGACCTGCTTCGTTCTTCGGCATCGCTCTTCAGGACTTCACCCGGTCATGCGACACGATCGGTTGGCGGAAGCTTCTGGTCGTTTGGATCTTGAGCTCATCAGGTGAACCGATCGGTTGATAAATCAACCAATCGGTTGGAAATGTTGCCCAAATAAACAGAAAGCTACGATGTTTTGGCACGGTCTGTTGGCGGTCGGGTGAGCTCTCCCAGTCATCTCTTTGGGGGAATCGACTACAGATGAACCGATCGGGTGAAGGTCACCCGATCGGTTGGAGTTCAGCTCCAATTTCCCGAGAAGACAGTCAGGCTGAACCGGTCGGTTGACCCGGTCGGTTGATGCTCTCTTGCTTCAGTGGCTGTCTGGGTCGTGCACGCGTGCATCACCCGATCGGTTGGCTGTATCCAACTGATCGGGTGGGGGACTGAAAGATAGAAATCCTTGTCGTTTGACCCCCTGGCTCACGCGTGACTCCTCCCGTTGCTCCGGGGACATGTGATATCTTTTTTATGTGTCCCCTATGCTGGCAAACTCCTGCAAACACGTAAAAACACGGAGAAGTGAAAGAAAACTGGAAAATACGAGAAAACGGATACGAGACGACAGAAAATAACAGAAAAACACAAAGAAGACGTGTGTGAATATATAACACGTCAGTATCACTCTTAGAGGCAACGTCTCACCACTAAACCCTAATTCCGATCGTTTTCCTATCCGTAGGTCGTAATAAAGAGAACACATGATAGGGTGGAAACAGGAGTCCTAGGTTTCCCTTTATATTGTTTATCCCCGTATTTACATTCCGTGACAAACCATCGATCGATTTGGGCTAGCTCACCCGTAGGGTGAATTGGTTCCTCTTAGAAATAAGCACAACCACGCCTCCCTGTGTTCGACCCCCAAGCCACACTACAACACCGTGCGCTTGCAGTACAAATATTTTAAATCTGGTATCCCCCAATCCAACTGCACTCTTATGAGTTAACAACCGGGGGACGTTAAAACCTAAATTGAATATCTAGGCCTTCCCATCGATTGAAATCCAATCTCTTGCAAACCCCAATCGATGGAGATGCCTAGGTACTCCTAAAGTATCAATCACAACCCAACCGTTTATCAATCCTAGCAACACATTAATTCATTCATCACAATTCTAAAATCGGATCCATATGGTTCATCCCCATGCACTAGAACAGCGGAACTACTCGCAATTAATCATGGCAATCACAGAATAAATAAATAAAAACATATAGTAATTCATGGTTGAAAGAAAACAATTCACAAAAACAAGAAATTTTAATAGAAAGAACAAACCAAATCTCCATTCTTCAATCTCCAGCTGAGAATTTCAATTAGAATAGTGCTTAAAACTAATTTCTGGTCCATTTTCTAAACTAGGAAGAAAACTAGCCTTAAATACAAGCCAAAGTCGGCCAGAAAATCCTGACAGATTTGCCCCTGGCACAGCCCAGAACACTAATTCACGATACAGGCAGACTGTGCCACTCGGCCGAGTAGAACATGTCACTCGGCCGAGTGACAGACCCAAAGAAAAACAGAGATATTGGGGATTTAGGGGGCTGTCACTCTGCGCTACTCGGCCGAGTAGAGTTCGTCACTCGGTCGAGTGGGCTTTCTCACTCTGTCGAGTGAGTCTTCTGCTGTTCTCCTCCAAACTTCAGATAGTCAGCTAAAATCTCAGGAGGAAGACTCTGACGTACTCGGGCGAGTGGGCTTCTTCACTCGGCCGAATGAGATCATTCACTCGCCTGAGTGGACTTTGATTCCAGGGCTCTTGTATCCATTGTACTCGGCCGAGTACGTTCCTTCACTTGGCCGAGTGAGTTGTCTGCTCGGCTGAGTGGCCTGTTTCTGGAGTCCTATCTTCTCCTCCTTGCCTCCTCGTCGATTCTATCGAACTTCTCCTTCTTTCGTTCATCATCTAGTGCTACTAGCTCCTCGATAGGGTCACAGGCGATGCTCCAGCGTGCGTGAAAGTCTCTTGATCTCATTTATGCTCCTGATCGCTCCATATTTGCTGAAATCCGACAAAAACAAGAAATAGTGAAAAGCAACGCGATATCATCGAATAATCGTGAAAAATGCGATATGGGCGATCAAAATGACATGCAAACATGCAGAAAAAAGTGTAAAATAAGGAGCGATCAGTGGGGCTGCCTCGACGGTGGGTGGAAGTCGGAGCACGGGGAGGAGGGGAGCGCGAGACATGGGATGGGCCTGTTTGCATTAGGTTTTTGGCTCAGAGAGGAGAGGGTTAGGGGGTTTTAATAATAGATAAGATGTATCATAATATAGTATATAATTAATTACACTAATAAATAGAGGGTTGGATGGGGATGAATGTGGGAAACCACGTTTATCTCAAATTTCAGGCCACCGCCCACATGGTGAGGTAATTCGGTAAGTTAATTAGGGTAATTACCCACAGTAATTAGTAAATAGGTAAAAATATTATTATTATTATATTATTTTAATATTAAAATATCGATTTTCACAAATGACTCCGAAATATTACGAAAAAATGCAATGTGTTCGTATAGTCGCGAGGATCTTGAAAATGAAGTTCATTTTTAGATTTGAGTTACGAAAAAATAGAAAAAAAATCATTTACTCATTTTGAACTCGACTGAAATCGTTTTTCGTTATAGATAAACGTGCACTATGAAAACAAGCCGTTAAATTCTTCCCTCCTTATAAAAATTCCGTCCTTGGAATTTCTCGAAAGATCATAGCTATTAATAAGAAGCTCAAGCAAATAAATGATGAATGGAAAGGCTTGATGGATGATAACGACTTAGTAAAAAAAGTTGTAAATAGCATGACATATAATGTGACATCATAGCATCAAGAAAGTAAGAGATGTTACTGTTAACATCACCATAGCTTCCGTAGCTAGTTCCAAGTCAAAACAAGCTCGGATAGAAGAAGAAGACGAGTTCAAGAAAGATGAAGAAGACCTAGCTGTATACACTTGCACGTCTCGGTTTGGTTCATCTCAATTTGTCTCGCAACATCCTTAAATTCTTTTGAGCATCCTTTGATTTGCTTCCGTAAGTCTGGCTCTGAACTTCACTGATCCTTCTGATCTGCTCCCGTCGCCGAGCTCGAACTTCGGATGATTGAAAATTACAAATGCTACCCTCCTAATAAAAGAGTGTAGACAAAGTTTGGATGAACTAAGTTTGACTGAAAATATTGTCACGCCCCGCTTCCCTAAAATGGAGGCGAGACGTGAAAAGGTCCGCACGAGAGTGGAGCTGTGAAGCCCCAAACCCGATAAGCGTCAATAAAACATAAGCAGGTCCCTGTAACCACAAACGGAACAACAATAATAACACAAGGAGAGACAGAAATAAAATCTCAAATCTCAGAATTTGTCCAACATTAAAAGTAAGTTCAACATCCAGAAAAGCCACCAGGCTAAAAGAAAGAGTCTAAAGGCCCAGAACAAGGCTAAACAAGACAAACATAAACAGAGTATTGGTGCCACACACAGACAACTAAACAGTCTAAACAACAGCACAAACAGTCTCTACGACTGATCGCCCATGTCCACGAAGTCCTCGTCAAACAAAGGCTCGGGCTCGGCGTCCGCAAACACCTCGTCCTCAACAATGAACTCAGGCTCAGGATCTAACATGTGTCACCCAAAAGAGTAAAGGGGCACATGTCAGCAAGTCTAAAAGACTTGGGCAAGGAAACTGAAAGTAAGATAAACTAACAACCTAGCAGTTATAGTATGATGCATGACATGGCTAGTATAATATGGAAGTGACAAGTAAAGGGACGTACAAGTAGCAAGTAGCAAGTAGCAAGTATGTCATGGATAACAAGTTTTACAAGTAAAACATGGACAAGTACAAGTCAAGTGGTTCACGTCAAGTGAACACGTCAAGTAAACAAGTTGTGCACAGAGATTTCGTCTGCTGGCTAGAGTGGCTGATCGGGCCAACTCGTAAGCTTAGGTGACCGCTTATCCCTACCCCTCCACATGTATCGAGCCAGTGCATTACCCCGAACACGGAATGATTGGTCGGTCCTGAGTATACACCCAAAGAACGGTTGTAGTTTTACCGCAAGCGCACGGTGTAGCGGCGAGCGGGATATCGAACACAGGGAGGACGAATGACCGTGCTTGCTCCTAATCAACCTGGCTATTTAAGAATAGAGAAAATTGCCTTGGGCGATCCTGTCACAATCGTCAGACAAATGTGCGAAATATCAAATCCAATAAAGAACGTCTAGGGAATGGGGAATTCCCGCCACTCACCGTATTTCATAAATGTGGTTCGTCGGTATCAAAATTGCTAGAATGAGAATTCGGATGAACTAGTTGCAACTAAATGTGGAACCAAGCTCACGCTCTCGCGCTGTTGCCGGTCTATAGCTATCCTAGGTTTGGGTCCAATCTCTTGCAAACCCTAGCCTAGGGAAGCTAGCATTAGGATCAACATCATCGTCCAATTGCGCACCGAGCCCAATCTCTTGCAAACTCGGTCCATAATCTAAATTAGGATAGTTCCTACCCGTCCAATCTCTTGCAAACGGGTATTGGCATGGAATTGCAATCGGAAATCCTGGTATCAGTCCAATCTCTTGCAAACCGATACTTCGAAAATTCGACTCCAACCCAATTCGGAATTCTAGGGCTTCCTATCAAATTGGGATCCAATCTATTGCAAATCCCAATCGATATGAATTCCTAGCCATCCGTAGTAAATTGATCCCAATCTAATCCCTAATAGCAATTCTAGCTCAATTTCTACCAATTCAACACAAATAGGAAATAGGGCTTGTAGGGTTCATCCCCACGCCCCAAGACGTGGAGACTACTCACAAATCATAGCAATAGCACAAAAATAATCAATGAAATAAACAATAGAATTCATCACAAGTATTGAGATAAACAATAAAAATAGAATTTTTAGGGAAGAGAGATGCAAACCAATGGAGTTCTTCAATTAAACCAACAAAAATCCAAGTTTTTCCTCTTCTCCAATCACAATAATAAAGCTAAAAAGTAATCTAAAAAGCTGCAAAAAATCTAAGAGAGTGCTCTCTAAACTAGGGTAAAAACAGGGCTTAAATAGCCCCAAAAATCGTCCAAAAATCGTGACCAAAATACCCCTGCACAGCCTGTTTTCCGCAGTTTTCGCTACAGGCAGCGCATCGCACTCGGCCGAGTGACAAAAGTCGCTCGGCCGAGTGAAAACCCTGCAATTTTCCAGAAAGTCGGGGCTTTCAGGGGTCTTCAGTTCGGAGGCGGCTCGGCCGAGTGAGTTGTCGTCACTCGGCCGATGGCTTCACTGCACTCGGGCGGACGAGATTTACCACTCGGCCGAGTGGGTCTTCTGAAGCTCAGGCAGCTGAAAAACAGTAACTTCGATGTTTTGGAAAGGCTTCGTCTGGGCGCCACTCGGGCGGACGCTATATAGTCACTCGGCCGATGTGGTCTTCGGTGCTCGGCCGAGTGCATAGGTGACTCGTGTCTGAACTGGTCGGCCGAGTAGTGTCTCGCTGGTCGGCCGAGTGGCTCCTCCACTCGGCCGAGTGGGACACAAAAAATGCCCAATCTGATTGTTTTGGCCTCCTCGTCGCTCCTGCGACGTCCATTCTTCTTCCGCTCCTCTCCAACAGCAAAATACCCCTCGGGGAGGTCGTCGGTGACCGTCTAGAGTAAGCGCATCTCGAGATCACTCCAAATCGCGCCAAATCACCTGAAATGCGACAAAAACAACAAATCGTGAAAAGCATCGCAATATCGTCGATATATCGTGAAAAACATGATTTGGGCGATCCAAATGGAATGCAAACATGCGGAAAAAAGGTGTAAAATAAGGAGTGATCAAAATCCCCCAAGCTTGCCTCTTACTCGTCCTCGAGGAAGATAAGTAAAAGGCGAACCCGGTGGATTCGGAAAACGAAAACGGCGAAAAAAAAGAAAAATGAAAAACGAAGAATAATGAAAACGAAATGAAAATAAATAAAGAAAGAAAGAAAGAAAGAAAGAAGCGAAGTGGTAGGATGCTAGATCATTTTCTCAGGACGTGGGTTTCACTTACTCTTATAGCATGCACCGAATGAGAAATACATGTCAAAGAATTTTATTTTGATATCATAGTATAATAGTGCAAATAGAAATAGAAAACCCACAGAAAACGATATAATCATGAAAAACGGAATAATTCTAAAATTAACTTTGTCTGAATCATTTAAAGCGGTATACAAATCACAGATCACACACTTTTCAATTGAACGCTTTCTATCAGGAGTATAAGAGTATCACACTATAGAATAGAGAGAATAGAAAAGTATGGATTTCATGAGATAAACGCTAGGCTTAGATTTCTGGATTTCGTAAAGCTAAAAATAATCTCACCGAGTATAGAATATTACTTAGCCTAGGTCGTCGTGCAAAGTCAAGTAGTCACTCTCTCACACATCAATGGATCCCCTCCCCCAAGCTTATCTATAAGCGTGGTGGCATAAAAAATATTTACATCTCCATTTTTTATACATATAGCTCCAAAAGCAATGAAAAGAAAGAAGAAATAAAGAAAGTGAGATGGGATCTTTTATTGAGGATTTTTCCTCTTTTTTATAGAATAAGAGACTGGAGCTAGGAATTAATAGCGGGGGAAATGCCATAAAATAGAATCACTAAGGGGAGATTCACCAATGATTTTAAAA
This sequence comes from Scilla litardierei, assembly GCA_030789695.1. Classification (NCBI taxonomy): domain Eukaryota; kingdom Viridiplantae; phylum Streptophyta; class Magnoliopsida; order Asparagales; family Asparagaceae; genus Scilla; species Scilla litardierei. Next base: position 508,630 of record JAULAV010007855.1, read on the forward strand.
GTAGAGAAATGATGTTCAAGATTTGTGGAGAAAGAAATAAATATAACTCTCGGTTCACTCTATAAGACATGCACGACAACTTCAGCAGGGTAATCTAATCTACTCAGTTTCGATCACAAAAAAGCTAACTAATCCAGATTTATCATAGCTAACATCATTCAATCATCCTGAAGTGAAGTGTACAATTCATGCATATAGAAGTGATATAGGAAAAGAAATCAGTACTCCAGATATATGCATTCAATGCGTGAATCTTGGTGTGTTTTCTGTGATAGCATACATATGAATATTCAGACTCAGCTAATAATAAAATTTCATCCATTTTCATGTGGAAAAAGTGTGGGTTACTATCTCTAAATGCAAAGCAAGTCATAACATATGATATCAGAAATAAAATCTAAGACATGACAAATATAGCATGCATATAGGATAAGCTAACTCCACGTAGTCATCATCACAGAAAAGTCATCTCTAGCATGAGATGAAAAAAAAAGAAATAAAGATAAAGGAAAATAGAGCTATTCACAATGCGGCACACAGAAAAAAAATAAGAAAAACGTGATGCATGGTAAAATAAAAGAAAAATAATGAAAAATGAGTGCAAAAGTGAAAAACGGTGTGAAAAACTGAAAATAAAGGTGGCAAATCGAAAAAGAACGTGAGAACTCACTCCCCCAAGCTAAACGGCACAGTGTCCTCAATGTGCAAAGTGTGGCACACCGAGAGACAAGTAATGGGAGGGGCAAGTGAGGATGCATGCAAGAGAGTAAAAAAGGGAAAATAAAAAGAAAAATAAAGAAGGGAAAATATGATGCTGATATGATGCATGCACAGACAGGAGTGATACGAATATAAATGTGGTACCAAAAACTCTCCCTCTATCCCCAAAATAGATATATAAAGATACGGCAAAATGGGAATCCCAAAATAAGTGAGGGGAGGGGGGGGGGGGGTGGACAAAAGGGCAACGGGACCCAGCAGAAACGGGCAGCGCGACGGCAGGAAAAATCCAAGGCATCAAGGGTGCCGAAGAAGGTGGCGCTGCACCTTCTCCGTCCCGAAGCGGAGGTGGTGGTGGCTGGGGCTGCTGAGCAGGGGTGGGTGTGGTAGTGGCAGCAGGCTGAGTGTGTGTGGGGGTGGGAACCTGCTGGGCGGGTACGCGCGGGAGACGCTCTAAGATCTGCGTCAGGCAGTAGTGAATCTGAGGGATCAGCTCAAAGCGCCCCGCCATCGTAGAGACGGTGGAGGACAGGGTCCTAAGGTCACCTCTAAGACCACTAACCGCCAACTCGAGAGCACGTATGCTCTGCAGTACAGTGTCAGGCGGGGGTGGTGCAGAGGGACGCACCGGTCGAGGCTGTGCAGGGCGAGGCTGGCGTACGCGGGTGGAGTATGTAATGGGCTCAGCAGGGAAGGGAACAAAAGGTGCAGCGCCTGCAAATGTGGGCCTGGCCTCAGTGTGAGGCCGGGACACTGGCTGGTGAGAAGTGGAGGCAGCGGCAGCGACGAAAGAAGAATATAAGAGTGGCAACGAGGTGGCCAGAGAGGTCAGTGGCACAGAAGTGGTGACAGACGCCACGACACTCTCAGAAAATACAGCGGCAGTGGAGACAGAGGGCTCTCCGCACTCGACTACGGTCGGCGGGCGCTCGGGTGGGGCAGAGGAAATCGGCTTGGCAGACAGAGGGCTAGTGGTGGTAGTGGGTGTGGAGGTGGTGGAAGTGGTGACAGCCGCGGGAGTGGTGGTGGAAGTGGGCTCAGCAGAGGTACTCGTGACACTGACAGAAGTGGGGACAGAAGTGTCAGGAGCAGCGGAAACATCGGGTACAGGCTGAGGGGCCACAGGGTCAACGGGCTCGGCAGCAGGCTCGGCAGGGTGTGCAACAGGGTCAACATGTTGGATATGGAAGACGTTTGTACACCCTTGTGGGGATGTACGAGGGAATACGGACCTCGAACGTCGCGCACACGAAGTCATGTGCAAAGGGAATCTGTTCCCTTGCGGAGAGGATCTCTGTATGAGCGGGAAAGTCGCATTATATATGCATAAGTGCATGCGACATATGGCTAATAAAGGGGGAATATCTTAAGCTTATGTTGTACCATGCATATGGTACAACTTAAGCTTATAATGTGCCATGTATCATGGTACACCTTAATTAAGTTGTTCCAAAGGAACAACTTACCCTAAAATAACTACCTTGGGGGCTATAAATAAGACCCAAGGGTAGCCATTTTCCTTACACTTTTTGCATGAAATTCATGCATGCATCTTCTTCATAGCGAAGCTCTGCAGAAATATTTCCTCTCCCTCCTTCCAAGTTCTTAATCTAAAATAGAGATTTAGATTGTGGATTAGTAGCCTTACTCCGTTCGTGAGAAGACTCGATCCATCGTGGCGAATCCGAAGGCAAAGTTCCGAGACTATCGTTCCGCATACGCAAGCGTAAGTCTCCACTTTAATTATCGATCCTAACTTTGTTTTGGACAGGATCCTTCATTGGTATCAGAGCCATATGGGTTCGCCCCGGTCAATCCACCGCCCCGTCGAAACTACGAACGAGTCGTTGTCTTTTTCACGAATGGGTCTCCTACTATTACGGATATAGTAGGAACGCTTCGTGACGGAGAGAACGCAGCGGTTGTTCTTTTCACGTTAGGGTCTCCTATCATTACGGATATGGTAGGAACTCTCCGTGACGGGAAGAACCGACCGTTCACGTAGTACGTTATTCATTTTTGGCACACGGCCATTAAGAGATAACTAATTTCTTCGACGAACGGGTGCTTCATCGAGGAAGATGATGGAAGTTATTTCCATCGGGTAAGAGGAAAATTTGGTGCATGTGCACCATGGCCAAATGGGACATGAAGGCCATGCACCCCCTCTCCTCATGCGGAGGGGGTTGGCTACGGCCAATAACCACCGGCGACCACCCCATCAAGGGGGAGGAATGAGTGCGGCAACCCCATTCAAAGGGGGTGGCTGGCCATGGCCAAAGGGGCCATGGCCGGCCAACGCCGAATGGCCTTGGCCATGGCCGGCCATGGCCAAGCCATGACCGGCCATGGCCAGGCCGGCAGTGGCCGGCCTTGGCCAAGGGCCTGCCGGCCAGGCCGGCCCTGGCAGAGGCCAGGGCCGGCGCCCTGGCCACTGCCAGGGCCAGGCCGGCCCTGGCAGAGGCCAGGGCCGGTGCCCTGGCCTCAGGCCAGGGCCTGGCCGAGGCCAGGGCAGGAGCCCTGGCCCCGGCCAGCGGCCTGCCGGCCCTGGCAGAGGCCAGGGCTGGCGCCCTGGCCTCAGGCCAGGGCCTGGCCGAGGCCAGGGCAGGAGCCCTGGCCCCGGCCAGTGGCCTGGCCGGCAGGCCCTGGCAGAGGCCAGGGCCTGGCCGGCCGGCCCTGGCAGAGGCCAGGGCCTGGCCGGCCGGCCCTGGCAGAGACCAGGGCCTGGCCGGCCCTGGCCAAGGGGGCCAGGCCCCCTGGCCGGCCAGGGCAGAGGCCCTGGCCGGCCTTTGGCCAAGCCCCGGTCAGGGCAGAGGCCTTGACCGGGAGAAGTTGCAGTTCGAATATTGGTCGACCAATTTTGTGTTTTTGGTCGACCAATCTGGCAGAAGGTCCGGGTCGACTGCAAATTTGTCAACTGACCCATACGGGGTGACAAAGGGCATTGGTTAAACTCGAATGTGTCGATTAGCCCATACGGGGCTAACCACAGTGCCGACTAGTTCATACGGGACTAACATTTTTAATGAAGTTTTTTTTAACTTGGGCTCTACTCCTTGAAGACTAGCCATAGTGCTCTACTTCATGCGAGATTAGCCAAGTCATTGTGCTCTACTCTACGGAGATTAGCCAATGTACTTATGAAATTGTGCTCTACTCCTTGAAGATTAGCCGTAATGCTCTACTTCATGCGAGATTAGCCATGTCATTGTGCTCTACTCTACGGAGATTAGCCAATGAACTTATGACGTTGTGCTCTACTCTACGGAGATTAGCCAATGTATTTTATATTCGTTTTGAAAAATACGTTTTCAAAAACGCTTTTCCGCTGCTAAGTACTATAAGAGTACTAACATTTGATAAAGTGAGGGAGAAATATTGAAAGTTACTCTAGATGGTGATTGGAAACATAGTGATCTTTCCGATTCTAGAGTAACATCTTCAATATTTTTCGAAAGTAACTTATCAAATAATTATTTTCCGCTGCTAGTACTATAAGAGTACTATTGTTTGATAAGTGATGGGGGAATATTGAAAGTTGTTCTAGATGGTGATTGGAATCATAGAGACCTTTTCGATTCCAGAACAACACCTTCAATATTTTTCGAAAGTAACTTATCAAATATAATATAATTCCAAGTGGGATTTGAATTTTAGAACTATCCAAATGGGATATTCTATTATCATTTCAAGTGGGAGTTATATTTTAAGAATTTTTTATGCAATGTTTTTGATCGAACCTTCGGTTTTGTGTCTTTTTGCAGCATTTTAAAAGTAAAATGTCTTCCGCTTCAAAGAATATCGTCGCTGAGTTAAACAAAGGTGAAAAACTCAACGGCGATAATTACAAACTTTGGTCCATTAAGATACAATACGTTTTAGAGGAGCAAGAAGTGCTCGAAACTCTAAAGAACGTAATGATTGAACCCGAGTTGGGCACTACGGCCCAACACCGAAGAGACAAGGAAGCTTTTGATGCTTGGTCTCGGAAGAATAAGATAGCGCGCATTACGTTATTAAGCAGTATGGCTGATGACATAATGTGCATCTTCCGAGAACATGACCTAGCCATGGACATATGGTCCAAGCTAGAGGAGAAGTTCGGTGGCACATCGGTGTCCAAACTTCGCGCCTTAACTATAAAGTTCGATACATATAAGAAACGTCCAGATCATTCCATAGGGAAACATCTGCGACATATGGCGAACCTTATCTCGGAGTTAAAGGACGCAGGTCATGTGCTCACAGATGAGGAACAAATCCAAGCAGTCATACGTTCCCTACCAAATGGGTGGGATCAGATGAAGATGCATCTCACTCATAATGAGAGCATCAAGACCTTCAACGATGTTTCCAAGCACCTCGAATTAGAGGAAGAGCGGCTTGCGGCTGCCAAGCCAGGTGCAGAAGTGCACATGGTTGCTAGTTCCTCACACGGGGGAAAGAAACGTAAAGATCGTTCGAAGTCTTCTAATGAACGTAATAAGCAACCTGAGTCTACCAAGGAACCCAAACATAAGGGTGGACACAAGAAATGGCACAAGAAGAAAGACTTGAAAAGGATCAAGTGCTTCAAGTGCAACAAGCTCGGTCACTATGCTCGTTCGTGTACGAGTGGGAGTGACGAGGTAACTTGTAATACTAGTTACATATGTGTTTCTAGTTCACTATTTCTTGTGGAATCTAATCCATTTTGGGATAATTGATTCAGGTGCCACCGACCACATAGCAAAGGACAGACGGTCCTTCGTGGAGTATCACCGGATACTCAAGGAATGAATTGGATCAATGTAGGAAACAACACACGTGTTGAAGTGAAAGGCGTTGGGACTCGCAAGCTTGTCTTGGACAACAGCCGCACTATCCTACTTCATGATGTTCTCTTCATTCCATATATTCAAAGGAATATTAAAATTGTGGTCAATTTATTGGGTCTTGGTTAATGGTTGGTTCCTTCATGTTTGTAATATGGACCAATTTTTTGTAATAATTCCTTTATTGGTTCTGGGTTATGTATTTAAAGGATTCATTGTAATAAGTACAATGTATGATTTCTCATTTCCTTATGACAAATTCTTTGACTAATGAGTCTAATATAATTTGTTGGCACTCAAGGCTTGGTCATATTGGACCAACGCGTATGGATAGACTTGCCAAACGTGGCCTTCTATCCAATGTTTCAAAGGTTGAAATGTCGACCTGCGAACATTGCCTTGAAAGGAAATCTTGTCGCAAGCCGTTTGGAACCGGCACAAGGGCCAAGGTTCCATTACCGCTTATCCATTCGGACATATGTGGTCCGATGAATGTCAAGACAAGACGCGGGAGGTCCTATTTCATCACTTTTAATTGATGATTTCACCCGATTCGGTCATATCTATTTGATATCCCACAAAAGTGAAAGCACTAAACCTGCTTTAAAAACTATATGAGTTTAGTGGAGAATCAATTAGATCGCAAGATTAAGGTCATGCGAACCAATAGGGGCGGTGAATATCAATCAACAAGTTTAAAGGAACTTTGTGATGAAAAAGGCATAGTACATCAGGTAACTATGCCTTATACTCCTCAACAAATTGGTGTTGCAGAAAGGAGGTATAGGACTTTAATGAAAAATGGTCTGTTCAATGATGGCGCAAGCTAACTTGCCAATCACCTTCTGGGGTGATGCATTATTGACAACCGTTTTCATTTTAAACCGCGTACCCTCGAAATCAGTTAGCTCCACTCCTTATGAGTTGTGGAACCAAAGGTCTCCTAACTTAAACATTTTACCTTGAGTTTGTGCATTCAACGCACATATTTCCTCCCATAAGTATGGCAAACTTGGGCCATGGGGAAGTAAATGTATCTTTAAACGATACGCATTAAACTCCAAAGGTTATATTTTTGTTAGTCAGGAAGACAATGGTGTGCTAATTGAGTTTGAGTCGAGGGATGTCACTTTCTTGGAAAACGAGTTTCCAAGACAGGGCGAGATAAGTCAGGACTTATCTCTATTTGAGATTTGTGATCAAGAAGGATTACCTCATTCGAGTGGGAGAATTCTTGGTGAAAACGAAAATACTTTTTCAACCTTCACCAATGGATTATACGAATGACGATTATCCTATTCCATACGGGAATAATGATCCAAGTGGGAGCAATTCTAACAACATTTCAAGTGGGAGTGATATTAGAATTGATCTAAATTCAAGTCAACAAGGACTTGAAGAATCTCAAATATGCCGAATCATGCCCTGCAAATGACAAATGGATGGAAGCGATAAAGGAGGAATTGAAATCCATGAAAGTTAACCAAGTCTGGGACTTAGTTAACTCACCCAGAGGACATAGAGCAATTGGGAACAAATGGGTTCTCGAGATCAAGCATAAGGCTGATGGCTCTATAGATAGATATAAAGCTCGCCTTGTCGCGAAAGGTTTTACGCAACAGGAAGGGATAGACTACAAAGAAAACTTCTCACCTGTTGTGCGTTTTACCTTGATTCGCAATGGTAGCTTGCTTATACCTCGAATTACATCAGATGGATGTAAAGACTGCCTTTCTCAATGGAGAATTGGACGAGGAGATCTATATGGAACAACCAACAGGGTTTGTAAAAGAAGGAAACAAACATAAGGTTTGTAAACTTCGTAAGTCCATATATGGTCTTAAATAATCCTCGAGGCAATGGTATATACGATTTCAAGAAGTTGTCTTATCAAATGGATTTTTTCCATGCTTGATGAAGATAACTGAGTATATATCAAGAGGATTAAAAGCAAGTATATTATCATGTATCTATATGTAGATAACATTTTAATAGCCAGAAATGACAAGGGCTTTTTTAATGAGTATCAAGGCTTGGCTTTCATCAGTATTTTAGATGAAAGGCATAGGAGAAGCCGCATATATCCTTGGAGTTAAGATTTCAAGGAATCGTTCGAAGAAACTTCTTTCTCTTTCACAGGAGACTTATATAAAGAAGGTTCTAGAACGATTTAATATGCAGGACTACAAGTCCATTGATATTCATATAAGCATATGCGATAATTTATATCTGGAATCATGTCCAAAGAACCAAAAAGGAAAAGGAAATTATGGAAAAAGTTCCATATTCCAGTACAGTTGATAGTCTTATGTACACTATGGTGTGTACGAGACTGGACATCTGTTTTGCCATTGGAAATGGTAAACTGTTACCAATCCAACCCAGGGCAAGAACACTGGAAAGCGGTTAAGAGGATAATGCAGTATCTTAAAGGAACTGCAGATTTGCAAAAGACTATGATAAAACCAAGAAGGTAGACATAAGGTACATATCTACGCATGAGATGATAGAGGATAAGCTTACGAAAGCGATCCCCAGAAATGTGTTTTATAAACACTTATCATCTCAAGGATTGCGTATGGGCTGAGTTGTACCAAATATATATTCCCATGTCTAAGAAATGATCAAAATTAATAAAAGAATAAAGTTCTTTTTCCAACATTGCATATGAATTTCTTAAGAAATGTTTGTGTACATTTTTGAAATCTCAGCTGAATTGTGTGTATGTCGGACAGATTAAGGTTGGCTCTCTCACATGAGCAACCGCCTTATCTTATCAGATGGATAAGATAGAGATGAGACTAGTTTAAAGTCAAAATCGTTAGACGAATGATTTAGAGTCATGACTTTAACAAGATAGTCGAATGAAAGATCTGCATCATATGGATGCTTACAAAAGATCTGAGATCTGTATCACAAGGATATAAAGATCTCATTGGATTATTTTTAATCCTATCTGTCTTATGCAGGATGAGAGTCCGGGAATATTTCCTGAGTAGTAAGGGGACTCAAAAGATAGGCACTGTGGTGTCTGATCTTTCATCCGTACAACATCATTAAGACATACTCTCCCTGGGAAAGGAGTGATGTTGTAATACGTGTTCATACCACGTATGCATTTCGACCACTGAGTTAGTAGCAATAGTGTTTGCTGTTATGTGAGACTCAAAGGCCATACGGGTCTTAACTCTTACCCTCAAGGACTCCAATTGGTTCCTTTAGATTTGACGAGATGATCGCTATCTTAGCGTGTTACTAATGGGCTATGGTAATTCCGCTCGGCGGGGCACGTTAGAAAAGCGAATCAAGTCAAGATCATAAGGTTCGCAAAAAGAGGAAGATTGATTTCATATTCGCATTTGGACTTTAATGATTCAAAGCTGGCCAGCCAATTGTAATCCAGATGGGATTCAATTGTTGAATATAAAGTACAAGAAATGTGAAGAAATAATCTAGGGTAAAGCATGCGTTGAACTACTCAACTTTGCACCTTCGAGGTCGTTGTGTATCTCTAACAAGTGCACAACAACAGACTCTACGCGCATGACGGTCGCACGGTCTATTTCTCGGTATGATAGATGAAAGAACTAAGGGAAAGACGTTCTCTTACAATCCCCTCAAGTGTGAGTGGGAGATGTTGGATATGGAAGACGTTTGTACACCCTTGTGGGGGATGTACGAGGGAATACGGACCTCGAACGTCGCGCACACGAAGTCATGTGCAAAGGGAATCTGTTCCCTTGCGGAGAGGATCTCTGTATGAGCGGGAAAGTCGCATTATATATGCATAAGTGCATGCGACATATGGCTAATAAAGGGGGAATATCTTAAGCTTATGTTGTACCATGCATATGGTACAACTTAAGCTTATAATGTGCCATGTATCATGGTACACCTTAATTAAGTTGTTCCAAAGGAACAACTTACCCTAAAATAACTACCTTGGGGGCTATAAATAAGACCCAAGGGTAGCCATTTTCCTTACACTTTTTGCATGAAATTCATGCATGCATCTTCTTCATAGCGAAGCTCTGCAGAAATATTTCCTCTCCCTCCTTCCAAGTTCTTAATCTAAAATAGAGATTTAGATTGTGGATTAGTAGCCTTACTCCGTTCGTGAGAAGACTCGATCCGTCGTGGCGAATCCGAAGGCAAAGTTCCGAGACTATCGTTCCGCATACGCAAGCGTAAGTCTCCACTTTAATTATCGATCCTAACTTTGTTTTGGACAGGATCCTTCACAACAGGGGCAGCGTGGGCCTGCTCGGCCTCCTCGGCCTCGAGCACGTAAGCAGCGGGGATGAGAACATCCATCGCAGGGAGCCAGTCAACGTGGGCCGGTGCAATCAGAGTCTGAGCAGGGCTCGGGAGAATCATGTAATCGGCCCCGAAAGGGCCGTGCAACCAGACCCAGTGACGCTCACCATGCGGACGAAGCATCTTCATCCGGGCCATAACATCTATCGAAAGAGAAGTGGGGCCCGGGACGCGTCGCAAGTCGTCGGGGAAGTCCTCGCCGGTCATAAGAGCAAGCAAGGTGATCAGGCCTCCGCAGCATATCGGTGAGCGAGCGCCCACCGATACAATGATGCGGTCTAAAAACCAAGCTGCGATATCGATCACGACGGCGGGGACAAGCTCATCGCCATCCCTAGATAGAGCTCTGGGACGTGTCATCGCATAGAGCATGTAGAGCTCTGGTGTAGACATCGTGCCCGGCTCATATCTGGCCAAAAATGTCGTCGCCATAAGGCGCTGAGCAATGCGAAGGCAGGGATGTACGATGGCCGAGGCCTTGGCCCTACTAGGGTCAAAGGCAGCGTGGAGACCCGTGATACGTGCCCAGAAGGCACCGGCATCAAAGGAGGGTGGGGGGATATGGGTAGGACCGTAACCGCGATCGGCACCGGGGACAGCGGGCCACGAGAAGAACGCTCTCATCATATCAAGAGTGACCTGGCACTCTCTATCCATGAACCGAAATGAGCATCCCTCGTCGGTCCGGGCGATCGAACTCAAAACCTCAAGTGTCGGGCGGGTAAAAGTATCCGCCGACACCTGCAGAAAATCTCGCCAGCCCACGTTGTCGTACAACGTGAGCATCCCCTCTAGTACCCCCAGGCGTCCTAGGTCAGCGAGGTGTGCAAACCTAGAGGGTACGATCGAGCGCTGGGAGATACGCTCGAAGACGGCGCGGTGTGCATCGTCTCGGAACGTAATCCCGAGCGGCCCGACCAGCGGAGCCGGAGGTGGTGGCTGTGCAGCGGCGGGGAGAGGCTGTGCGGGCTGTGGGTGCACTGCAGGCTGTGCGGGGTGTGCGGGGCCTGCAGGCTGTGCGGGGTGTGTGGGGGACAGAGGAGGAGAGACTTCCTCCACGTGGGAGGGGCCGACATCGTCCGACTGCTTCCGCTTAGCGGAAGGTCTCCTCGTCCGAGGCCGTGTCCGGGGCGGCATATCGGCCCCGTGCGCGCCGAAAAGTGAAAAAAGTGCGGTGCGTGTAAAAAGAATGGAAAGAGTATACCCAAACACGCCGCGAGTGCTAAGCAGTGGAAGCGTGCGAAGTCCGCGCCTCCACGAAGTCCAAAACGGCCCGTAGAAGCTCCCATGAGCTCCCCTAAGCTCCAAAAAACAACCTGCGCATGAAAAAGCGATATCAGCGAGTAATAATCAAAATGTATGGAGCAATAGGGGTATAATGGATAGATATAGAAATTGATTTGGGTTAGGGGGGCGTTTAGCACATGGATCCTCAAGAAATACACGAAAAGAGGAGAAAACGACGAAAACAGGGGTACCGGAGGTGATCGGACGGGCGGCCGCCGGCGGCGACTCGGGCGAGGCGTCGGCGGGTGCTCGGCCAGCGGTGGCGGGCCGGGCGGCGGTGTGGGAGCGGCGGTCGGGCGAGTAAGGGCGAGAGCGAGCGAGATCGGGCGAGGGGAGCTGAAGGGGCGCGGGCGTTGGGGGTTTCTACGTTTCGAAATTCGCGCCCCCCCTCGGCCCTTATATATAAAAAAGTTACGACTCGGCCGAGTGACGGGCACTCGGCCGAGCGTTACCAATGAAAATTTCCTCCCTGCCATCGCTTCGGCCGAGTGGCTTTGCCAGCCTCGGCCGAGTGGAGTAAGTCCATTCGGCCGAGTGACTCAAGCTACTTGGCAAGACTCGCCCTAGGAGGGTATCCGTTTTACTCGGCCGAGTGGGAATATGTACTCGGCCGAGTAGCAGTTATATTGAAATCAGGAAAATAAACAGAGAGTTGGGTACATCAGACTTCCCTCGTTCGTGAGCGGCTCGGCCGGACGAACTTGTGTACTCGGCCGAGTGACTAGTATACTCGGCCGAGTGAGCCTTAATCTCTGCTGTTTGTCTTCGTTTTGGCTCTAAACTCCGTCTCTCTTCCTCCAGTCGATTCCATCTTCCTCCTAAGCGTCGAGTGCCTTCTTGGGGTGCTCCTCATCATCTCGTTCATCCTCCTTAAGATGGATCTACCTATCTCCTCTCCTGTCAAGAAAAATAGGACCCGTTTCACAAAATTTTTGGGCGAATGACTAAAAACGCTAAAAATTTCTAAAACGAAAATAAAGGAAAAGTAAAAATAAAGCCAAAACCGTCGGGTTGCCTCCCGACAAGCACTCGTTTAAGGTCGTGAGCTCGACCCCCTATAATTTTCAATCAATGCGGGATGTTTGGTGCATATGAGATGCACCCATCGAACTTTCCGGGGAGCGCGCTTGGATTTGGATGTGGCGGCGGCGCGTTCTCCCTCGGTGGTCTCCTATCTCGAATTGTGTTGGGGGGAAGCTCCCCTAAGCTAGCATTTGCTCCGGTCAACGGTTTTGCCGGTGACGCCGATCTCCGTGCCGGCGGAGCTTTCTTTGGAGACTTTAATTTCGAGAGCTTGCAGAGCTCTCGAATCCTTGCGACATCAGCGTCGCCTTCATCATCTTCAGCGGAGAGGTCGGGGGAATCATCTTTATTCTCATCTTGGCCTAAATCCGGGCCTTCTTCAAAATCTTCGTCGAAAAGAGCGCCAATTGAGTGAGGAATCGCCTCTTCAATCACCTCATCAAGGAGGTCCGAGAGATCATCCGACCGCTCCTTAAGCAAATATACTCTATTGGTTTCGCCCGTCGGGATTCCCTCGGAATAGTGCTTGAGCCTTTGACCATTTACTTTGAATGTGGCACCGTCCTTGCTTTCAAACTCGAAAGCTCCTCCCGGTTGTATGTGTTTGATGGTGAAAGGTCCGGACCAACGTGACCTCAACTTACCGGGAAATAGTCGGAGCCGGGAATTGTAGAGCAAGACCTTGTCTCCTACTTTGAAGTCCGTTACGGTTATGCGGGCATCGTGGAAAATCTTGGTCCTTTCTTTGTAAATTCTTGAGCTTTCGTAGGCGTCTCTTCTTATCTCATCAAGCTCGTTGATGTCCAAGAGTCGCCTCATCGCCGCACTCTTGTAGTCATAATTAAAGGTTTTGATGGCCCAATATGCGCGGTGCTCCAACTCTACGGGTAAGTGGCAAGCTTTCTCATAAACGAGCCGGAACGGTGTGGTGCCTATGGGAGTGCGGAAGGCCGTGCGATATGCCCATAGAGCATCGTTTAGCTTCATTGACCAATCCTTTCTAGATCGATCCACCGTCTTTTCGAGAATTTGCTTGATTTCTCTATTTGAGACTTCCACTTGGCCGCTTGTCTGGGGGTGATATGCCATGCCAACTCTATGATTTACCCCGTACTTCTTTAGCATGGCTTCAAACTTGTTCTCTATGAAGTGGCTTCCCCCGTCGCTTATCAAGGTACACGGCACTCCAAAGCGTGGGAAGATGTTTTGCTTAAAGAACTTGGAGACGACTCTTGCATCATTGGTAGGGGTGGCAATTGCTTCCACCCATTTGGAGACATAGTCGACGGCCAATAGGATGTACTTGTTACCATTGCTCGACGGAAATGGCCCCATGAAGTCTACTCCCCAACAATCAAAAAGCTCAATTTCTTGGATGGGTCTCATCGGCATCTCATTGCGCTTGGAGATATTCCCGGTCCGTTGGCATCTATCGCAACTCTTCACAAAAGCGTGGGTGTCTTTAAACATTGTAGGCCAGAAGAATCTGCTCTACAGGATCTTAGCGGTGGTTTTAGAGGCGGCATGATGTCCTCCGCATGGTAGACCATGGCAATGCAAAATGATGGATGTTGCCTCCTCTTTAGAGACACACCTACGGATGACACTATCTTTGCATATCTTGAAAAGGTAAGGATCTTCCCAAAAATAGCTACGGACCTCATGCATAAATCTCCTCTTTTGTTGCGTGGACATCCCATGCGGTTTGATTCCGCAAGCCAAGTAGTTGACGAAGTCCGTGTACCAAGGTACTTCACCGGTCCTTACCGCATATAGCCTCTCATCAACAAATGTGTCGTCAATAGGTAAGCTCTCATCATCCTTGTCGCGAATGAGCCTAGATAAATGATCCGCCACGACGTTGTCCGTACCCTTCTTATCTCTTATCTCTAGGTCGAATTCTTGCAACAAGAGTATCCACCTAATCAACCGAGGTTTGGCCTCCTTCTTGTTTAAAAGATACTTCAATGCCGCATGGTCGGTGTGGACAATCACCTTGGAACCGAGGAGGTAGGAGCGAAACTTCTCTATGGAATAGACGACCGCTAGAAGCTCTTTCTCGGTAGTTGTGTAGTTTTTCTGCGCGTCATCCAATGTCTTGCTCGCATAGTATATCGCATGAAGCTTCTTGTCTTTTCTTTGTCCCAATACCGCTCCAATGGCTTGGTCGCTAGCATCACACATTAGCTCAAAAGGGAGGCTCAAAAGGGAGGCTCCAATCTGGCGGTTGTATGATGGGCGCGGAGACTAGTGCTTCTTTCAAGGCGTTGAAGGCTTGTAAGCATTCTCCTGAAAAAACAAAAGGAATATCTTTAGCGAGCAAAGAAGTAAGTGGTCGGGCAATCGAGGCAAAATCCTTTATGAAGCGGCGGTAAAACCCCGCGTGACCAAGGAAGCCTCTAATGCCCTTGACATTAATAGGAGGAGGGAGTTTCTCGATTACCTCAATCTTTGCTTTATCTACCTCAATTCCTCTCGAGGAAACAAGATGCCCGAGAACTATACCCTCCGTGACCATGAAGTGACACTTCTCCCAATTGAGCGTGAGATTGTTTTGTTGACACCTTTTTAGAACTTTAGTGAGGTTTTCCAAGCAAGAGTCAAACTCACTTCCATAAACCGAGAAATCATCCATAAAAACCTCCATAATATTTTCAATGTAATCGGAAAATATGGATGTCATACATCTTTGAAAAGTGGCGGGAGCATTAGAAAGGCCAAACGGCATCCTACGGTAGGCATAGGTGCCATAGGGACAAGTGAAAGTTGTCTTTTCTTGGTCATCTTCGTGCAAAGGGATTTGGAAGAATCCCGAATACCCATCAAGATAGCAAAAGTATTTATGTTTTGCAAGTCGTTCAAGCATTTGATCAATGAAGGGCAATGGGTAATGGTCCTTTCGGGTGGCTTTATTGAGTTTCCTATAGTCAATGCACATTCGCCATCCCGTGACGGTGCGCGTAGATATGGGCTCACCTTTTTCATTTTTTACGACAGTCATCCCCCCTTTCTTGGGGACGACGTGAACGGGGCTAACCCACCTACTGTCTGAAATAGGATAGATTATACCGGCTTCTAGCAATTTTAGGATTTCCTTTTTAACCACCTCCTTCATGTTCGGGTTTAACCGCCTTTGAGGCTCTATGGAGGTGGCGTCGGTATCCTCCAAATGGATCCTATGCGTGCAAAGCCTAAGGCTTATCCCTTTTAGATCGGAGATAGTGTATCCCAAGACATCTTTGTGGCTCCTAAGAACGTTTAGGAGTTTTTCAAGTTGGTCTGGCGTGAGGTGTGAGTTCACTATCACCGGGAAAGTTAACTTGTTACCCAAAAAGGCGTACCTTAGATTCGGAGGTAATTGTTTAAGCTCTACCTGAAGAGGCGCCTCTCCTTCTACTTCATCGGTTCGCATGAGTTCTGCTCCTTCCTTGCCATCCGGGTCTAGCTCGTGCTCAGGTGGCGCGCTCTCTTGTGAAGAGTCAGACTCACTGCTTAGCGAGGACAATGCATCAAAATAGGCGTGCTCCGATTCTGTGCTAGCAACGTCAGAGTTTTCATTCGGCTCCGGTTCGTCCCTGGAATCAAGAAACACATCAGACGATTCATAGAAGCAAGAGTAAGTGTCATGGGGTGTAACTCCCTGAACATTGGCTTGCTCTGAAGATCCTTCCGAAGTATAGTGATCCTCGACACTTGCTCCACCTCTTTCGAAATATAATTTGTCGTCGATCACGTCAACTCTGACATTGCCCCCGATAGTCCCCTCCGGGGAGATCTGGTCCATCACGAAACTAGCAAATAGTTGTTCGTCGGGGTCCTTGACATCGATAGCGAAAGCTCCGGTAGCGTGGACCTCGTCGACAAGCTCCCTAAGGAGGTCTGTGAAGGAGTCATAATCTTCCTGACTGAGTCCTATTGTTGACATTGCATCCTCCATTCTTCCTGCAAAGTCCTTAGGCAAAATACAGGGAGGATGTGCGAACAGAAGAAAGTAAAGAGAGAGAGAAAGAAGAAGTAACCGGGTGGTCGATGACGAACACTTGGCAAAACGCTCGTCCCCGGCAACGGCGCCAAAAACTTGGTCGGTCCTGAGTATACACCCAAAGAACGGTTGTAGTTTTACCGCAAGCGCACGGTGTAGCGGCGAGCGGGATATCGAACACAGGGAGGACGAATAACCGTGCTTGCTCCTAATCAACCTGGCTATTTAAGAATAGAGAAAATTGCCTTGGGCGATCCTGTCACAATCGTCAGACAAATGTGCGAAATATCAAATCCAATAAAGAACGTCTAGGGAATGGGGAATTCCCGCCACTCACCGTATTTCATAAATGTGGTTCGTCGGTATCAAAATTGCTAGAATGAGAATTCGGATGAACTAGTTGCAACTAAATGTGGAACCAAGCTCACGCTCTCGCGCTGTTGCCGGTCTATAGCTATCCTAGGTTTGGGTCCAATCTCTTGCAAACCCTAGCCTAGGGAAGCTAGCATTAGGATCAACATCATCGTCCAATTGCGCACCGAGCCCAATCTCTTGCAAACTCGGTCCACAATCTAAATTAGGATAGTTCCTACCCGTCCAATCTCTTGCAAACGGGTATTGGCATGGAATTGCAATCGGAAATCCTGGTATCAGTCCAATCTCTTGCAAACCGATACTTCGAAAATTCGACTCCAACCCAATTCGGAATTCTAGGGCTTCCTATCAAATTGGGATCCAATCTCTTGCAAATCCCAATCGATATGAATTCCTAGCCATCCGTAGTAAATTGATCCCAATCTAATCCCTAATAGCAATTCTAGCTCAATTTCTACCAATTCAACACAAATAGGAAATAGGGCTTGTAGGGTTCATCCCCACGCCCCAAGACGTGGAGACTACTCACAAATCATAGCAATAGCACAAAAATAATCAATGAAATAAACAATAGAATTCATCACAAGTATTGAGATAAACAATAAAAATAGAATTTTTAGGGAAGAGAGATGCAAACCAATGGAGTTCTTCAATTAAACCAACAAAAATCCAAGTTTTTCCTCTTCTCCAATCACAATAATAAAGCTAAAAAGTAATCTAAAAATCTGCAAAAAATCTAAGAGAGTGCTCTCTAAACTAGGGTAAAAACAGGGCTTAAATAGCCCCAAAAATCGTCCAAAAATCGTGACCAAAATACCCCTGCACAGCCTGTTTTCCGCAGTTTTCGCTACAGGCAGCGCATCGCACTCGGCCGAGTGACAAAAGTCGCTCGGCCGAGTGAAAACCCTGCAATTTTCCAGAAAGTCGGGGCTTTCAGGGGTCTTCAGTTCGGAGGCGGCTCGGCCGAGTGAGTTGTCGTCACTCGGCCGATGGCTTCACTGCACTCGGGCGGACGGGATTTACCACTCGGCCGAGTGGGTCTTCTGAAGCTCAGGCAGCCGAAAAACAGTAACTTCGATGTTTTGGAAAGGCTTCGTCTGGGCGCCACTCGGGCGGACGCTATATAGTCACTCGGCCGATGTGGTCTTCGGTGCTCGGCCGAGTGCACAGGTGACTCGTGTCTGAACTGGTCGGCCGAGCAGTGTCTCGCTGGTCGGCCGAGTGGCTCCTCCACTCGGCCGAGTGGGACACAAAAAATGCCCAATCTGATTGTTTTGGCCTCCTCGTCGTTCCTGCGACGTCCATTCTTCTTCCGCTCCTCTCCAACAGCAAAGTACCCCTCGGGGAGGTCGTCGGTGACCGTCTAGAGTAAGCGCATCTCGAGATCACTCCAAATCGTGCCAAATCACCTGAAATGCGACAAAAACAACAAATCGTGAAAAGCATCGCAATATTGTCGATATATCGTGAAAAACATGATTTGGGCGATCCAAATGGCATGCAAACATGCAGAAAAAAGGTGTAAAATAAGGAGTGATCAATGCTCGCTTCTGGATCACGAGCCAGGAAGTGTATTTAACATGTATGGCGTAGGGTTATGCCTGCAACGCAGGTGCCTAGCCGGAAACAAGTAGACCGGGCATTGGCTATCAACCAACTCACGTAGCCCGCTTCTGGAACACGAGCCAGGAAACACAAGTATTGTAGCGTGTGCTACGAATGCGGCATTCAACATGGATAGCATGGATGACAATTAATTCGCGTACCGTTAATTAAAATTAAACATGACATGGTAGTTATGCAACATGATAAATGACGGATCTAGCTTCGTTGTCAAGCTAGTTCCTGAAATTGCGCCTAGGCGAGTATCATTTCATTGCCCAGTCTCTTTTACGCCTACAACAAGCAAATGGCCTAAGACATGGCCCAAAACCCTAAGTGGCAAGTTTCACTTGCCTAGCACCGAGGATGACGATCAGTAGGTTCGTCTCACGGATGCTAATCTACGGGGAAGAGGTCGCTGCCATGGCAAAACAACATTAGAACAACATCCAACCTAGTTTTTATTAGGGTTTCACAAAAACACAAATGGGTTAAGAGAACTCTATAGGATCGAGTTATTACCGAATCGTTAGCGGAAGAATGATGCCGAGCAAGCACGGCGACGGAAGAAACGATCCTCGGTGCTAGGCAAGTTTCACTTGCCTAGCACCGAGGATGACGATCAGTAGGTTCGTCTCACGGATGCTAATCTACGGGGAAGAGGTCGCTGCCATGGCAAAACAACATTAGAACAACATCCAACCTAGTTTTTATTAGGGTTTCACAAAAACACAAATGGGTTAAGAGAACTCTATAGGATCGAGTTATTACCGAATCGTTAGCGGAAGAATGATGCCGAGCAAGCACGGCGACGGAAGAAACGATCCGGAGAACTAGGGTTCAGATCAGGAAATGGGGAGAAAATCTGGAGAAATGAGGTTTTGGGGATTTTTGGGAGTTTTTCGGCGACCTAGAGGAGGTGGCCGGCCTAAATGGAGAGGGAAGCTCCAAGGGAGGAAGGAATGGCTTGGGGAAATGTTGGAGGGTGATTTGGGGGAGAAAATGGCTCATGAGAATGAAAAAGGGATGAAAGAAATCGTGGGTAGGGTTTAAATAGGAAGGGCTGGCGGCTGCCCAGAAATTAGGGGTTTAATACTGATTAGTCGGTAAAAGAGCAACCTCTGACCGACTAGTTTGGGAACTAGTCGGTCGATTGACCAACGCAGACCGACTAAGTGTAAACAGTAACTCCTGTACAAAAATAGGATTTAGATTTAGTCGGTCAGAGAACAACTACTGACCGACTAGTTTCTCATCTAGTCGGTCGACGAACGTTCTTAGACAGACTAAGAATGAATAGTACTTGGTATCAAAATGATCATAGAGCTAGTCGGTTAAAGAACGATTGCTGACCGACTAGTTTGCAACCTAGTCGGTCGAAAATTGTTCTTAGACCGACTAACTATAAACAGTAACTCCTGTACAATTGATTCAATGAACTAGTCGGTCCATGAAGGTTTGCCGACCGACTAAATCGTCATCTATTCGGTCGGTTCTCCTTCTTGTACCGGCTAACGTGCACAGAAATTTCCGAAATGGAGCGCGAAGCTCCGGGATCGATTCCTAAGACTCCTAGGCTTGATCTAACAATAAGATATGACCGATATGAAGCCCGTCACGAATGACTTACTCCGAAATCGACGATTCTAAGGAAGAAGCTAGAAAATCTCGACGAAACGATCGAAAATGAAAGCTACGGAGACGAAAACCACACATAAGGAGAAAATCCACCAAAACATATATAATATAATATAAATAATCCAGATACATGAAAACCAGTCGTTACAAATATTCTAAGAATAAGATGGATGATCGAAAGGCCATCAGAAGAAGGACGATGTCGATGAAGTGAAAGAACGGTTCTATCTATGGAAGGTTACTCTAATTGTTTTCAAAGGAAGGTACTATAAGAAGATCCATCAAAGAATGGAACATGAGTGCCTAATTTTGAATAGTATTGTTTTATACCCCTTAGGGGTTGCATCTCATCCATCCAAAATGTCATCCAACGATCCACATCAACAGACAGAAATCGGGTTAAGAAAAACCCGTTTTTCGTAACCTAGAATTTGGGCGAAAACCCCCGATCAGTCAACTGCTAAACAAATGCCAGTCGACTAATGACAGGCGACTGTCATTGGTTAGACAGTCGCCTGGTTGGTGGGCATCGTAGCTTCCAACTGAAAACATGCGACTGTCTTGAATATTATAGTCGCCTGTGTGCTCCACAGTCGACTGTCTTTTGTGCTTCAGGTGCCTACTACAAAAATATCAAATTAACAGTAAGTCGGCTCTTTTTGCTCCCTTAGGCATCTGGAAAATCTGGCGACTGATGCAAAAATGACAGGCGATTGTACACTATTATAGTCGACTGTCGATCCTCTTACTGGAGACTGTCGTTGTGCTTCAGTTTCTCCAGCTCTAGCTCTT
Source organism: Scilla litardierei (assembly GCA_030789695.1). Lineage (NCBI taxonomy): Eukaryota > Viridiplantae > Streptophyta > Magnoliopsida > Asparagales > Asparagaceae > Scilla > Scilla litardierei. Next base: position 529,180 of record JAULAV010007855.1, read on the forward strand.
CAAAGACATGCGACTGCTGTTGTCCGGGCAGTCGCCTGTATGGTTATCCAGGCGCCTGTCATTCCTTCTATTGGCGCCTGTTATGCACTCCTCTTCTTGAGTTGATTTAGTCCCCTTCGGGACACCTGAAAAATCCAGAAAAATCCCTAAAAATATAGTAGACATTTATAATGCTTTGGAAAGTGAAATTGTGCCAAAATAGTATCATATACTCTTAAATGATGAATCAACGTAAATGTGGTTAAGAGAGCCTGATTCCATGGATTATGTGCACAGGAGGAGATGATTATGATGTTAAGATATGCAATATTTATTCTTAATCACACCCTTAACTAGCATTTTGCTAGTCCCAAGCAAAATAAGTGACCAATCCCAAAAGAAAATGTTGACTCCATTCATGGATTATTTGGCGACACTAAAGGGTGTTGAAATCATATTTATACGGGCAAAGTTCTCGAGTCTATACACTCTTCCCTATGACTATAATCTCATTCATCTTATGCACACCACCATCTACACCTAAGCTTAGTATAGTCCTTAATATGTTGCAATCTCCTAATGTAAGATCGTTAGGAACTCTCGAGCTTATGGGATATAACGCTTACTACCTCAAAAGATCATGGAAATGAGTCGTGGTTCAAATTTCATGCATTTACTCAAATTTCATGGCAATATTTGCCTTATTCAAAGTACCATGGCAAAAGTTTATGCCTTAATCAATTGTGCACAAGTGCATTTATTAATGTAGCATTTGATAGCATTCATTTAAGCAACTCCAAATTCCAAGTCACTATCTTAGGATTCATGAATATAAACCTAGCAGAATTTTTAAAATCCCCACGGCTTAATCAATTGATTGTTGATACCAAGATTTGTACATCAGTATAGGGTTTCAAATGGATGGTAATTTTCATGAGCTTCAAGCTAAAGGGCCAAGTGTAAGCATGTAGAGAGACAATTCAGTGCCCTTAGTACATAAAGATACAACACACCCTAATTTGCCAAAATTCACTTCAAGAATACATTTATACCAAAGTTGGGAAGGATCACCACATTTAATCAAAGGGTCTAACAAAAAGCTATAAGTTGCAGGAATGTTGGTGATAGACGAAAATTTTTTATTTCATTCATTTTATTCAAAAAAAATGAAAAATAATAAAAAGATGCTCACGAAGTTTCTATATCCTAGTCCTATACCCCCCAACTAAAAATAAACATGGTCCTCAATGTTTGAAGGGTGAGACGAAATATATGCATAAAAATGGATAAATGACGTGTGTTTATATTTCATATATTTATGCACGTTTTCTTCCGTGTTTTTCCGTATTTTACCGCCATCTTATATTTGTTTTCTCGTGTTTTCTTGTGTTTTCTTGTTTTCTTTCACTTTTCCGTGTTTTTTGTATTTTGCAGGAATTTTCCAGCATTTGGGACATAAAACGACGATATCATGAGTCCCCGGAGCAACGGGAGGAGTCACGCGTGATTCAGGGGGTCAAACGACGAAGATCGCATCTTTCAGCCCCTCACCCAACCGGTTGGTCACTTCCAACCGATCGTGTGATGCACGCGTGCACCACCCAGACACAAGTTGGAGCGGCCAAGAAGTCACCCGGTCGGTTCAGTGACCGGTTGAAACGCCCCGATTCTCGGGAATTTGGAGCTGAATTCCAACCGATCGGGTGACATCTCACACGATCGGTTCATCTGTAACTGCATCGCCTCAAAGATCGAACCGACGGCTCCACCCGCTCTCTTCAGTGACCGGTTGATGCTCCCGAAGCCCGATGGCCAAAGCAACAAGCGGCTCACCCGATCGGTTGATGTTTCAACCGATCGGGTGGCCTTTTCTTCCGCCTATGCGCGCTGCTGATGCACTCATTGAAGATCTGCTATCATTACAGAGGGATTTTGGATGATCTCTTATTTTTCTAGCGTCGGCATCGTCGTTAGCTTTCCAACTATAGGTCGCATGCCCAAATCCGATTTTTCTAGATGTTTCTGGAATTTTCTGAGCGCAGCTATGTGCTGAAATTGGCTGCTGTCTGAAATTTCACTTTAACCGATCGGTTGGGAGTCCAACCGATCGGTTGAAGTCAATTTCAGCAGTTTCGTGCTCTCTGTTTATTCCACCTGATCGCTCTGGGATGTGACCCAAAGAACGGTTGTAGTTTTACCGCAAGCGCACGGTATAGCGGCAAGCGGGATATCGAACAAAGGGAGGACGAATGACCGTGCTTGTTCAAATCAACCTGGCTACTTAAGAGAGAAATTTGCCTTTGGCGATCCTGTCACAATCGTCAGACAAAAATGCAGAAATATCAAATCAAATAAAGAACGTTTAGGGAATGGGGAATCCCCGCTACTCACCGTATTTCATAAATGCGGTTTATCGGTATCAAAATTGCTTGAATGAGAATTTGGATGAACTAGTTGCAACTGAATGTAGAACCAAGCTCACGCTCTCGCGCTGTTGCCGGTCTATAGCTATCCTAGGTTTGGGTCCAATCTCTTGCAAACCCTAGCCTAGGAAAGCTAGCATTAGGATCAACATCATCGTCCAATCGCGCACCGAGCCCAATCTCTTGCAAACTCGGCTCACGATCTAGATTGGGATAGTTCCTACCCGTCCAATCTCTTGCAAACGGGTATTGGCACGGAATTGCAACCGGAAATCCTAGTATCGGTCCAATCTCTTGCAAACCGATACTTCGAAAATCCGACTCCAACCCAATTCGGATTTCTAGGGTTTCCTATCAAATTGGGATCCAATCTCTTGCAAATCCCAATTGATATGAATACCTAGCCATCCGTAGTAAATTGATCCCAATCTAATCCCTAATAACAATTCTAGCACAATTTCTACCAATTCATCACAAATATGAAAATGGGCTTGTAGGGTTCATCCCCACGCCCCAAGACGTGGAGACTACTCACAAATCATAGCAAGATCACAAAAATAATCGTTGAAATAAGCAATGGAATTCATCACAATATTGAGATAAGCAATAAAAATAGAATTTTTAAGGAAAAGAGATGCAAACCAATGGAGTTCTTCAATTAATCCAACAAAATTCCAATCTTTGTCTCCTCTCCAATCACAAGAATAAAGCTAAAAACTAATCTAAAAAGCTGCAAAAAATCTAAGAGAGAGGCCCTCTAAACTAGGGTAAAAACAGGGCTTAAATAGCCCTCAAAATCGTCCAAAAACTGTGACCAAAATACCCCTGCACAGCCTGTTTTCCGCAGTTTTCGCTACAGGCAGCGCATCGCACTCGGCCGAGTGACAAAAGTCGCTCGGCCGAATGAAAACCCTGTAATTTTCCAGTAAGTCGGGGCCTTCAGGGGTCTCTACTTCGGGGGCGGCTCGGCCGAGTGAGTTGTCGTCACTCGGCCGATGGCTTCATTGTACTCGGGCGGACGGAATTCTCCACTCGGCCGAGTGGGTCTTCTGAAGCTCAGGCAGCCGAAAAACAGTAACTTGGGTGTTTTGGAAGGGCTTCGTCTGGGCGCCACTCGGGCGGACGTGATGTCGTCACTCGGCCAATGTGGTCTTCGATGCTCGGCCGAGTGCACACATAAATCGTGTCTGTTCTGGTCGGCCGAGTAGTGTCTCGCTGGTCGGCCGAGTGGCTCCTCCACTCGGCCGAGTGGGACACAAAAAATGCCCAATCTGCTTATTTTGGCCTCCTCGTCGCTCCTGCGACGTCCATTCTTCTTCCGCTCCTCTCCAACAGCAAAATACCCCTCGGGGAGGTCGTTGGTGTCCGTCTAGAGTAAGCGCATCTCGAGATCACTCCAAATCGTGCCAAATCACCTGAAATGCGACAAAAACAACAAATCATGAAAAGCATCGCAATATCATCGATATATCGTGAAAAACATGATTTGGGCGATCTAAATGGCATGCAAACATGCGGGAAAAAGGTGTAAAATAAGGAGTGATCAAAATCCCCCAAGCTTGCCTCTTACTCGTCCTCGAGGAAGATAAGTAAAAGGCGAACCCGGTGGATTCAGAAAACGAAAACGGCGAAAAAAATGAAAAATGAAGAACGAAAAAGAATGAAAAACGAAATAAAAATAAAGAAGAAAGAAAGAAGCGAAGAAGTAGGATACTGGATCATTTTCTCAGGACGTGGGTTTCACTTACTCGTATAGCATGCACTGAATGAAAAACACATGTCAAAGGATTTTATTTTGATATCATAGTATAATAGTGCAAATAGAAATAGAAAACCCACGAACAACGATATAATCATGAAAAACGGAATAATTTTAAAATTAACATCGTCTGAATCATTTAAAGCGGTATACGAATCACAGATCACACACTTTCAATTGAACGCTTTCCATCAGGAGTATAAGAGTATCACACTATAGAATAGAGAGAATAGAAAAGTATGGATTTCATGAAATGAACGCTAGGCTTAGATTTCTGGATTTCGTAAAGCTAGAAATAATCTCACCGAGTATAGAATATTACTTAGCCTAGGTTGTCGTGCAATGTCAAGTAGTCACTCTCTCACACATCAATGGATCCCCTCCCCCAAGCTTATCTATAAGCGTGGTGGCATAAAAAATATTCACATCCCCATTTTTATATAGCTCCAAATGTAATAAGAAGAAAGAAGAAAGGAAGAAAGTGAGATGGGATCTTTTATTGAGGACTTTTCCTCCTCCTATTTTTTTTTCTTTTTTTCTTTTGTTTTTTTTCTTTTTTTTGATATAGCATATATACACAGCGATCCCAACTCAAAGAGAGATAATGATATACAAGAATGTTTTTCTCTCTTTTATTATTATTTTTTTTTGAGAATAAGAGATTTGGAGCTAGGAATTAGTAGCGGGGGAAATGCCATAAAATAGAATCGCTAAGGGGAGATTCACCAATGATCTTAAAGGTAGAGAAATGATGTTCAAGATTTGTGGAGAAAGAAATAAATGTAACTCTCGGTTCACTCTATAAGACATGCACGACAACTTCAGCAGGGTAATCTAATATACTCAGTTTCGATCACAAAAAAGCTAACTAATCCAGATTTATCATAGCTAACATCATTCAATCATCCTGAAGTGAAGTGTACAATTCATGCATATAGAAGTGATATATGAAAAGAAATCAGTACTCCAGATATAAGCATTCAATGCGTGAATCTTGGTGTGTTTTCTATGATAGCATACATATGAATATTCAGACTCAGCTAATAATAAAATATCATCCATTTTCATGCGGAAAAAAGTGTGGGTTACTATCTCTAAATGCAAGGCAAGTCATAGCATATGATATCAGAAATAAAGTCTAAGACATGACAAATATAGCATGCATATAGAGTAAGCTAAACCCACCGTCATCATCATCATAGAAAAGTCATCTCTAGCATGAGATGAAAAATAAAAAGAAATAAAGATAAAAGGAAAATAGAACTATTTACAATGCGGCACACAGAAAAAATAAGAAAAACGTGATGCATGGTAAAAATAAAAGAAAAATAATGAAAATAAGTGCAAAAGTGAAAAACGGTGTGAAAAACTAAAAATAAAGGTGGCAAATCGAAAAAGAACGTGAGAACTCACTCCCCCAAGCTAAATGGCACAGTGTCCTCAATGTGCAAAGTGTGGCACACCGAGAGACAAGAAATGTGAGGGGCAAGCGAGGATGCATGCATGATAAAAAAGGGAAAATAAAAAGATAAAAATAAAGAAATGAAAAATATGATGCGGACATGATGCATGCACAGATAGGAGTGAAACAGATATATAAGTGGCACCAAAAACTCTCCCGCTCTCCCAAAAAGATATATAAAGATACGATCAAAAAGATAATACCAAAATAAGTGAGGGGAGGGGGGTGGACAAAAAGGCATCAGGACCCAGCAGAAACGGTCAGCACAACGGCAAAAGGAATCGATGGCATCAAGGGTGCCTAGGAAGGTGGTGCTGCGCCGTCTCCGTCCTGAGGCGGAGGTCGTGTGGGTGGTGTTGGCTGGACAGGCTGCTGAGCGGGGGTGGGTGTGTGAGTGGCAGCAGGTCGGGTGTGGGTGGAAGTGTGGGTGGGAACCTGCTGGGTGGGTGGGGGTACGCGCGGGAGACGCTCCAGAACCTAGGTGAGACAGTAATGGATCTACGGTAGCAGCTCGAAGCGGCCAGCCATCGCAGAGACGGTGGAGGACATGGTCCTAAGGTCGCCTCTGAGGCCACTCACCGCCCCCTCTAGAGCACGAATGCTCTGAAGTACAGTGTCAGGGGGAGGTGGTGCAGAGGGACGCACCGGGTGGGGCTGTGCAGGGCGTGGCTGGCGAACTCGGGTCGCGTATGTGACGGGCTCAGCGGGGAAGGGAACAAAAGGTGCTGCGCCTGCGAATATGGGCCTGGCTCAGTGTGAGGCCGGGGCACCGGCTGGTGGGAAGTGGAGGCAGCAGCAGCGAAAGAAGAGTGCAAAAGTGGCAACAAGGTGGCCGGAGAGGTCAGTGGCACAGAAGTGTGGACAGACGCCACGACGCTCTGAGAAAATACAGCAGGGGTGGAGATAGAGGTGACTACCGCTGGGGTGAAAGTGTGTGGACCAAAGGGCGCAACCCCAGTGGAGATCATGCTAGCCATGGTCTCCACGACCGCGGCAAACGAGGGCTCTCCACTCTCAACAAAGGTCGATGGGCGCTCGGGGAGTGCGGAGCAAAGTGGATCGACGGACAGAGGGCCAGTGGTGGCGGTGGGAGTGGTGGTGACAGCCTCGGAAGTGGTGGAGGTGGTGGAAGTGGGCTCAGCTGAGGTGCTCTCGACACCGACAGAGGTGTCAGGAGCAGCGGAAACGTCAGGTATGGGCTGAGGGGCCACAGGGTCAACAGGGGCAGCAGGCTCGGCAGGGTGTGCGACAGGGTCGACAGGGGCAGTGTGGGCCTGCTCGGCCTCCTCGGCCTCGAGCACGTAAGCAGCGGGGATGAGAACATCCATCACAGGGAGCCAGTCAACGTGGGCCGGTGCAATCAGAGTCCGAGCAGGGCTCGGGAGAATCATGTAATCGGCCCTGTAAGGGCCGTGCAACCAGACCCAGTGACGCTCACCGTGCGGACGAAGCATCTTCATCCGGGCCATAACATCTATCGACAGAGAAGTGGGGCCTGATACTTGATCACTCCTTATTTTACACCTTTTTTTCCGCATGTTTGCATGCCATTTAGATCGCCCAAATCATGTTTTTCACGATATATCGACGATATTGCGATGCTTTTCACAATTTGTTGTTTTTGTCGCATTTCAGGTGATTTGGCGCGATTTGGAGTGATCATGAGATGCGCTCACTCTAGACGGCCACCGACGACCTCCCCGAGGGGTATTTTGCTGTTGGAGAGGAGCGGAAGAAGAATGGACGTCGCAGGAGCGACAAGGAGGCCAAAATAAGCAGAATGGGCATTTTTTGTGTCCCACTCGGCCGAGTGGAGGAGCCACTCGGCCGACCAGCGAGACACTGCTCGGCCGACCCGTTCAGACACGATTTCCATGTGTACTCGGCCGAGCGACGGAGACCACATCGGCCGAGTGACGATACCACGTCCGCCCGAGTGGCGCCCAGACGAAGCCCCTACAAAATATCGAAGTTACTGTTTTTCGGCCATCTGAGCTTCAGAAGACCCACTCGGCCGAGTGGTAAACCACGTCCGCCCGAGTGCAGTGAAGCCATCGGCCGAGTGACGATAGCTCACTCGGCCGAGCCGCCCCCGAACTGAAGACCCCTGAAGCCCCCGACTTACTAGAAAATGACAGGGTTTTCACTCGGCCGAGCGACTTTTGTCACTCGGCCGAGTGCGATGCGCTGCCTGTAGCGAAATTTGCGGAAAACAGGCTGTGCAGGGGCGTTTTGGTCAGGATTTTTGGACGATTTTGAGGGCTATTTAAGCCCTGTTTTTACCCTAGTTTAGAGAGCCATCTCTTAGATTTTTTACAGCTTTTTGAGACTACTTTTTGCTTTATTATTTGTGATTGGAGAAGAGGGAAAACTTGGATTTTTGTTGGATTAATTGAAGAACTACATTGGTTTGCATCTCTCTTCCCCAAAAACTCTATTTTTATTGTTTATATCATTGTTGTGATGAATTCCATTGCCTATTTCATTGATTATTTTTTTGCTATTGCTATGATTTGTGAGTAGTCTCCACGTCTTGGGGCGTGGGGATGAACCCTACATGCCCTGTTTCCTATTTGTGTTGAATTGGTAGAAATTGAGCTAGAATAGCGATTAGGGATTAGATTGAGATCGATTTACTACAGATTGCTAGGTATTCATATCAATTGGGATTTGCAAGAGATTGGATCCCAATTTGATAGGAAGCCCTAGAAATCCGAATTGGGTTGGGGTCGGATTTTCGAAGTATCGGTTTGCAAGAGATTGGACCGATACTAGGATTTCCGGTTGCAATTCCATTCCGATACTCGTTTGCAAGAGATTGGACGGGTAGGAACTATCTCAATCTAGATCGTGGACCGAGTTTGCAAGAGATTGGACTCGGTGCACGATTGAACGATGATGTTGATCCTAATGCTAGCTTTCCTAGGCTAGGGTTTGCAAGAGATTGGACCCGAACCTAGGATAGCTATAGACCGGCAACAGCGCGAGAGCGTGAGCTTGGTTCTACATTTAGTTGCAACTAGTTCATCCAAATTCTCATTCTAGCAATTTTGATACCGACGAACCACATTTATGAAATACGGTGAGTAGCGGGAATTCCCCATTCCATAGACGTTCTTTATTTGATTTGATATTTCGCACACTTGTCTGACGATTGTGACAGGATCGCCCAAGGCAATTCTCTCTATTCTTAAATAGCCAGGTTGATTAGGAGCAAGCACGGTCATTCTTCCTCCCTGTGTTCGATACCCGCTCGCCGCTATGCCGTGCGCTTGTGGTAAAACTACAACCGTTCTTTGGGGTCACATCCCGGAGCGATCAAGTTTTTGGCGCCGTTGCCGGGGAGGCGATTGCGTTTGATTCTTTTTCACCCTAGCTATTCTTTTTCTTTTTATTATTATCATTATTTTTATTTCTTATTTCTTGCCTAACCCTTCCACGGTATTAATCATTTCTTTGAAACTCTGTTTCCCCTGTGCATGAACACGAGATCTACGGCGGACCCAGAAGACTTATTATTTGATCCCGAGATCGAACGTACCACGCGGAGACTTAGAGCGGAAAAGAGACAAGATCCGGAAGGGAGGTATATGACCAACCCGGAAACTCCTGAAGAATTGGCAGCAAGGATGGCAAGGATAATCTCTATTCGAGATAGGCTTCGGCCTAAGACTTCTTCTACCACCTCGTCCATTGCCATGCCGGGGTTGGCGGCTGACAAGAACTTCGAGCTAAAGACTGGATTGGTGGTTTTGATGCAACAAGACCCATTTCATGGGAACGCACATGAGAACCCCCACTACCACATCCAACTATTCTTGTCGAAGTGCGCCACATTCCAGATGCCGGGGGTCTCCAACGATGCTATCAGACTGCGTCTCTTCCCCTTCACGCTAAAGGACAAGGCACTCTATTGGTTGAGGACGCAAGCTGAGGGTGTCTTCACCACTTGGGACGAGTTGGCGAGTGCATTTATTGACAAATTTTATCCGCCATCCAAGACGGTGAAGATCCGGAGCGCTCTCATGTCCTTCAAGCAAGGACCACAGGAGACGCTTTATGAAGCATGGGAGCATTTTAAGGATTTGCAGCATCAATGCCCGCACCACAGTATAGAGGATTGGGAGCTAGTTCATAGCTTCTACAACGGTCTCCAACCGGGGACCAAGTAAATTATTGATGCCGCGGCGAATGGTGCAATCTTGTCAAAGACTCCCGAGGAAGCTACGGCCCTAATTGAGGAGATGGCCTCAAATAACCAACAATGGGGCGATGAGCGAGGACACTCCACATCCTCTTTAAAGCCAACTAGCATCTACGAGGCGAAGGCCGTAGCGGAGCTCACGAGCAAATTTGATTCTCTCCACAAGGTGGTGGAGAGATTGGAGAAATTTATCACGGAGCCCCAAGGAAGCCCATCCACCTCCGCACCGACCAACCAAATGTGTGATTGGCAAGACCAATCTCAAGTCATGTACTCGAGAGGAGAGCAAGGAGAAGGATCCTTGGAGCAAATACAATATGTTGCGGGGAACCAAGGGTATTGGTCCAATCCGGCCGCAAGAAATCATCCGGGATTCTCCTACGCCAACAATGAAGGAGCCTTGAACCCGCCACAACCACCGCCTCAACAAGCTCGACCACCACCACCCCAACAACAAAACTATCCACCGAGGGGGCCTCCACAACAAAACTTTCAACCGAAGCAACAAGTTCCACCATATAGGCCTCCCGGATACAACCAAGGGTGGAGGAATCAAAATCAAAACCCTCCACAAGCTCCACAACGATCCGACTTCGAATCTAGAGTGGAGGCGTTCATGGTCGAGCAAAATAAGGTGAATGCTACTTTGAAGGCGGGGCAAGAATCTCTTAATACCGTAGTGGCTCAAATATCGGAGCAATTGGCGTTGCTCAATCGGAACACTCAAAGATTACTGGCGCAACCGGAGCAAAACCCACGGGGCAACACGGGCCACATCAACGCCGTAGTTGCCGTCACTACTAGAGGCGGGAAGGACACCACCCCCGCTATGATTCCTACCGAGGAGGCCGTGGAGGAAAGCTTGGAGCCGGTTGAGCCGGTAGTTGAGGTTGATAAGGAGAAGGAGCCACATGACAAGGAGAAATCTAGAGCGGAAAAATTGATTGAGGAAAGGCGCTTCATGCCACCGGTCCCATTCCCCCAAAGACTAGCGAAAGCGAAAATGGAGAAAAGGCTAGCGAAATTCCTCGAGTACCTAAGAGGAGTTAGCCTTAACATCCCCTTCCTCGACGCCATCTTCGAGATCCCCACGTATGCTAAATTTTTGAAGGACTTGATTTCGGGGAGGAAAAAGAAGGAGAAGATCATGCTAGCCGAGGAGGGCTCTTGGTTCACCAAGAGAGAGAAGGAGCCGGCAAAATTTAAAGATCCGGGGAGTTTTCGGATTCCTTGCACTTTGGGCGGCGTGCCTCTTCAAAAGGCGTTGGTCGATCTTGGGGCTAGTGTGAGTCTCATGCCCCTCTCCATGTTCTTAAAGCTTAACACCGGGACAAAGTTGAAACCCACCGACATGCGCATTCAATTAGCCGATGGCCGGATAACAAGGCCGGTGGGGATCGCCGAGGACATCCCACTTCAAGTCCCGGGTGGAATATGCTTGCCATGTGACTTCGTCATCATGGACGTTAAGGAGGAGGGAGACACCTCATTGATACTTGGACGCCCATTCCTCACCACCACCGGAGTCATCGTCGACGTGCGCGAAGGTACCTTAACCTTAAACGTCGGAAACATCGAGGTGGAGCTCCACATTCCTAAGGCAATGAAGCACATGCCTTACCACGAGGAGCTTGATTTCATGGACCTCCTTGATGAGGTGATAGAGGAGGCGATTCCTCACTCAATCGGCGCTCTTTTCGATGAAGAATTTGAAGAAGGCCCGGGTCTAGGCCAAGATGAAGAGAATAAAGATGATTCCCCCGACTTCTCCGCTGATGAAGATGAAGGCGACGCTGATGTCGCAAGGATTCGAGAGCTCTGCAAGCTCTCGAAATTAAAGTCTCCAAAGAAAGCTCCGCCGGTACGGAAATCGGCATCGCCGGTTAAGCCGTTGACCGGGGCAAATGCTAGCTTGGGGGAGCCTCCCCCCAACACTATTCGAGATAGGAGACCTCCGAGGGAGAACGCTACGCCGCCACGTCCAAATCCAAGCGCGCTCCCCGGGAAGTTTGACGGGTGCATCTCATATGCACCAAACATCCCGCATTGATTGAAAATTATAGGGGGTCGAGCTCACGACCTAAAACGAGCGCTTGTCGGGAGGCAACCCGACGGTTTTTTCTTTATTTTTACTTTTTCTTTATTTTCGTTTTAGAAATTTTTAGTATTCTGAGTCATTCGACCAAAAATTTCGTGATAACGGGTCCTATTTTTCTTGACAGGAGAGGAGATAGGTAGATCCATCATGAGGAGGATGAACGAGACGACGAGGAGCGCCCCAAGAAGGCGCTCGACGCTCAGGAGGAGGATGAAATCGACTGGAGAAAGAAAGACGGAGTTTAGAGCCAAAAATGAAGACAAACAGCAGAAATTAAGGCTCACTCGGCCGAGTATACTAGTCACTCGGCCGAGTAAACAAGTTCGTCCGGCCGAGCCGCTCACGAACGAGGGAAGTCTGCTGAACCCAACTCTCTGTTTATTTTCTTGATTTCGATATAACTGCTACTCGGCCGAGTATATATTTTCACTCGGCCGAGTAAAACGGATACCCTCCTAGGGCGAGTCATGCCGAGTAGCTTGAGTCACTCGGCCGAATGGACTTACGTCACTCGGCCGAGGCTGGCAAAGCCACTCGGCCGAAGCGTTATCGGGGAGAAAATTTTTATTGCCTCGCTCGGCCGAGTGAGCACGTCACTCGGCCGAGTCGTAACTTTCTTTTATATAAGTGGCGAGGGGGGCACGGATTTCGAAATCGAAAAATCCCAAATCCGCCCGCGCCCCCTCAGCTACCCTCGCTCGATCTCGCTTCACCCAGCCCCCACTCGCCCGACCAAGCCCGCGCGCACCGCCGCTCGGCCAGCCACCGCCGGCCGACCGTCGCCGCACCCCGCCCGAGTCGCCGCCGGCGGCCTCGTCTCCGATCGCCTGCGGTATAGCTTGATTTGCCCGTTTTCTCCTCTTTTTGCGTATTTTTCGAGGATCCGTGTATTAATCGAACCCCTAACCCGAATCAATTCCTATATCTATCTGTTATACCCCTATTGCTCCATACATTTTGATTATTACTCGCTGATATCGCTTTTTCATGCGCAGGTTGCTTTTTGGAGCTTAGGGGAGCCTAGGGGAGCTCCTACGGGCTGTTTTGGACTTCGTGGAGGCACGGACTTCGCACGCTTCCACCGCTTAGCACTCACGGCGTGTTTTGGTACACTCTTTCCATTCTTTTTGCACACGCCACACTTTTTCACTTTTCGGCGCGCTCGGGGCCGATATGCCGCCCCGGACACGGTCGCGGACGAGGAGACCTTCCGCTAAGCGGAAGAGGTCGGACGACGCCGGCCCCGCCCACGAGGCGGAAGAGTCTCCTCCTCCTTCCCCCACACACGCCGTCCACCCAGCATAGCCTGCAGGCCCCGCACACCCCGCACAGCCTGCAGTGCACCCACAGCCCGCACAGCCTCTCCCTGCCGATCCACAGCCACCACCACCGGCTCCACTGGTCGGGCCGCTCGGGATTACGTTCTGAGACGACGCACACCGCGCCGTCTTCGAGCGTATCTCCCAGTGCTCGATCGTACCCTCCAGGTTTGCACACCTCGCTGACCTAGGACGCCTGGGGGTACTTGAGGGGATGCTCACGTTGTACGACAACGTGGGCTGGCGAGATTTTTTGCAGGTGTCGGCGGATACTTTTACCCGCCCGACACTTGAGGTTTTGAGTTCGATCGCCCGGACCGATGAGGGATGCTCATTCCGGTTCATGGATCGAGAGTGCCAGGTCACTCTCGATATGATGAGAGCGTTTTTCTCTTGGCCCGCCGTCCCTGGAGCCGATCGCGGTTACGGCCCCACACATATCCCTCCACCCTCTTTTGACGCCGGTGCCTTCTGGGCACGTATCACGGGTCTCCACGCCGCCTTTGACCCTAGTAGGGCCAAGGCCTCGGCCATCGTACATCCCTGCCTTCGCATTGCTCAACGCCTTATGGCGACGACATTTTTGGCCAGATATGAGCTGGGCACGATGTCTACGCCAGAGCTTTACATGCTCTACGCGATGCCACGTCCCAGAGCTCTATCTAGGGATGGAGATGAGCTTGTCCCCGCCATCGTGATCGATATCGCGGCATGGTACTTAGACCGCATCATTGTATCGGTGGGCGCTCGCTCATCGATATGCTGCGGCGGCCTGATTACCCTGCTGGCTCTTATGACCGGCGAGGACTTCCCCGACGACTTGCGACGCGTCCCGGGCCCCACCTCTTTGTCGATAGATGTTATGGCCCGGATGAAGATGCTTCGTCCGCATGGTGAGCGTCACTGGGTCTGGTTGCACGGCCCTTTCGGTGCCGACTACATGATTCTCCCGAGCCCAGCTCGGACCCAGATTGCACCGGCCCACGTTGACTGGCTCCCTGCGATGGATGTCCTCATCCCCGCTGCGTACTTGCTCGAGGCCGAGGAGGCCGAGCAGGCCCCCGTTCCCCCTGTAGACCCTGCTGCCGACCCTGCTGTCGAGCCCGTTGACCCTGTGGCCCCTCAGCCCATACCAGATGTTTCCGCTGCTCCTGACAACGCTGTCGGTGTCGGGAACACCTTAGCTGAGCCCACCCCCACCACTTCCGAGGCTGTCACCACCACTCCCACCACCACCTCCGGCCCTCTGTCTGTCGAGCCTCTTTGCTCCGCTCTCCCCGAGCGCCCGCAGACCTTTGTTGAGAGTGGAGAGCCCTCGTTCGCCGCGGTCGTGGAGACCATGGCTAGCATGATCTCCGCTGGGATTGCGCCTTTTGGTCCACACACTTCCACCCCAGCGGTAGAGTCCTCTGTCTCCACAGCTGCCGTATTCTCTGAGAGCGTCGTGGCGTCTGTCCACACTTCTGTGCCACTGACCTCTCTAGCCTCCTCGCAGCCGCTTTTGTACTCTTCTTTCGCTGCCGCTGCCTCCACTTCTCACCGCCCGCCCCGGCCTCACACTGAGGCCCGGCCCATATTTCTAGGCGCGGCACCTTTCGTCCCCTTCCCTGCTGAGCCCGTTACATACTCCACTCGCGTACGCCAGCCTCGCCCTGCGCAGCCCCGACCGGTGCGTCCCTCTGCACCACCCCCGCCCGACACTGTACTGCAGAGCATACGTGCTCTTGAGTTGGCGGTGAGTGGTCTTAGAGGAGACCTTAGGACCCTGTCCTCCACCGTCTCTGTGATGGCTGGACGCTTCGAGCTGATCCCCCAGATCCACTACTGCCTTACACAGGTTCTGGAGCGTCTCCCACGCGTACCCCCACCCACCCAGCAGGTTCCCACACACACTTCCACACACACTAGACCTGCTTCCACTTCCACGCCCACCCCAGCTCAGCAGCCTGTCCAGCCAGCACCACCCTCACGACCTCCGCCTCAGGACGGAGACGGCGCGGCACCGCCTTCTTAGGCACTCTTGATGCCTTGATCCATTCCTGTCGTTGTGCTGCCCGTCTCTGCTGGGTCCTGATGCACTTTTGTCCACCCCCCTCCCCTCACTTATTTTGGGATTATATTTTGGATCATATCTATTTACGCATATTATATCATATCTACTTGGGATTCTCATTTTGATCACATCTATATATATCTTTTTTGGGAGAGAGGGAGAGTTTTTGGTGCCGCATTTATTTTCATATCACTCCTATCTGTGCATGCATCATTTCCGCATCATATTTTCATTTCTTTTTTTTCTTTCATTATCTTTTTTCTTCCCATCATGCATGCATCCTCACTTGCCCCTCACATTACTTGTCTCTCTAGGTGCCACACTTTGCACATTGAGGACACTGTGCCGTTTAGCTTGGGGGAGTGAGTTCTCACGTTCTTTTTCGATTCGTCACCTTTATTTTCAGTTTTTCACACCGTTTTTCACTTTTGCACTCATTTTTCATTATTTTTCTTTTATTTTGCCATGCATCACGTTTTTCTTATTTTCCTGTGTGCCGCATTGCATAGTTCTATTTTCCTTTTATCTTTACTTCTTTCTTTTTCATCTCATGCTAGAGATGAATTTTCTGTGATGATGTCTACGTGGAGTTAGCTTATTCTATATGCATGCTATATTTGTCATGTCTTAGATTTCATTTCTGATATCATATGCTATGACTTGCTTTGCATTTAGGAGTAGTAACCCACACTTTTTCCTCATGAAAATGGATGAAATTTTATTATTAGCTGAGCCTGAATATTCATATGTATGCTATCACAGAAAACACACCAAGATTCACGCATTGAATGCCTATATCTGGAGTACTGATTTCTTTTCCTTTATCACTTCTATATGCATGAATTGTACACTTCACTTCAGGATGATTGAATGATGATTAGCTATGATATATCTGGATTAGTTAGCTTTTTGTGATCGAAACTGAGTAGATTAGATTACCCTGCAGAAGTTGTCGTGCATGTCTTATAGAGTGAGCCGAGAGTTATATGTATTTCTTTCTCCACAAATCTTGAACATCATTTCTCTACTTTTAAAAATCATTGGTGAATCTCCCCTTAGTGATTCTGTTTTATGGCATTTCCCCCCGCTATTAATTCCTAGCTCCAAATCTCTTATTCTAAAAGAAAAAAAAATAATAAAAGAGAGAAGAACATTCTTGTATATCATTATCTCTCTCTGAGTTGGGATCATTGTGTATATATTGCTTATTGAAGAAAAGAAAAAAAAAGAGAAAAAAAAGAGGAAAAATCCTCAATAAAAGATCCCATCTCGCTTACTTTCTTTCTTCTTTCTCTTCTTTGCCTTTGGAGCTATATAAAAATGGGGATGTAAATATTTTTGTGCCACCACGCTTATAGATAAGCTTGGGGGAGGGGATCCATTGATGTGTGAGAGAGTGACTACTTGACATTGCACGACAACCTAGGCTAAGTAATATTCTATACTCGGTGAGATTGTTTCTAGCTTTACGAAATCCAGAAATCTAAGCCTAGCGTTCATTTCATGAAATCCGTACTTTTCTATTCTCTCTATTCTATGGTGTGATACTCTTATACTCCAGATAGAAAGCGTTCAATTGAAAAGTGTGTGATCTGAGATTTGTATACCGCTTTAGATGATTCAGGCGATGTTAATTTTAAAATTATTCTGTTTTTCATGATTATACCATTGTTCGTGGGTTTTCTATTTTCTACTTGCACTATTATACTATGATATCAAAATGAGATTCTTTGACATGTATTTCTCACTCGGTGCATGCTATAAGAGTAAGTGAAACCCACGTCCTGAGAAAATGATCTAGCATCCAACCTCTTTCCTTCCTTCTTTCTTTCTTTCTTTATTTTCATTTGGTTTTCATTCTTCTTCGTTTTTCATTTTTTTCGTTTTTCGCCGTTTCCGTTTTCCGAATCCACCGGGTTCGCCTTTTACTTATCTTCCTCGAGGACGAGTAAGAGGCAAGCTTGGGGGATTTTGATCACTCCTTATTTTACACCTTTTTTTCCGCATGTTTGCATGCCATTTAGATTGCCCAAATCATGTTTTTCACGATATATCGACGATATTGCGATGCTTTTCACAATTTGTTGTTTTTGTCGCATTTCAGGTGATTTGGCGCGATTTGGAGTGATCATGAGATGCGCTCACTCTAGACGGCCACCGACGACCTCCCCGAGGGGTATTTTGCTGTTGGAGAGGAGCGGAAGAAGAATGGACGTCGCAGGAGCGACGAGGAGGCCAAAATAAGCAGAATGGGCATTTTTTGTGTCCCACTCGGCCGAGTGGAGGAGCCACTCGGCCGACCAGCGAGACACTGCTCGGCCGACCCGTTCAGACACGATTTCCATGTGTACTCGGCCGAGCGATGGAGACCACATCGGTCGAGTGACGATACCACGTCCGCTCGAGTGGCGCCCAGACGAAGCCCCTCCAAAATATCGAAGTTACTGTTTTTCGGCCATCTGAGCTTCAGAAGACCCACTCGGCCGAGTGGTAAACCACGTCCGCCCGAGTGCAGTGAAGCCATCGGCCGAGTGACGATAGCTCACTCGGCCGAGCCGCCCCCGAACTGAAGACCCCTGAAGCCCCCGACTTACTGGAAAATGACAGGGTTTTCACTCGGCCGAGCGACTTTTGTCACTCGGCCGAGTGCGATGCGCTGCCTGTAGCGAAATTTGCGGAAAACAGGCTGTGCAGGGGCGTTTTGGTCAGGATTTTTGGACGATTTTGAGGGCTATTTAAGCCCTGTTTTTACCCTAGTTTAGAGAGCCATCTCTTAGATTTTTTACAGCTTTTTGAGACTACTTTTTGCTTTATTATTTGTGATTGGAGAAGAGGGAAAACTTGGATTTTTGTTGGATTAATTGAAGAACTACATTGGTTTGCATCTCTCTTCCCCAAAAACTCTATTTTTATTGTTTATATCATTGTTATGATGAATTCCATTGCCTATTTCATTGATTATTTTTGTGCTATTGCTATGATTTGTGAGTAGTCTCCACGTCTTGGGGCGTGGGGATGAACCCTACAAGCCCTGTTTCCTATTTGTGTTGAATTGGTAGAAATTGAGCTAGAATAGCTATTAGGGATTAGATTGAGATCGATTTACTACGGATAGCTAGGTATTCATATAAATTGGGATTTGCAAGAGATTGGATCCCAATTTGATAGGAAGCCCTAGAAATCCGAATTAGGTTGGAGTCAGATTTTCGAAGTATCGGTTTGCAAGAGATTGGACCGATACTAGGATTTCCGGTTGCAATTCCATTCCGATACTCGTTTGCAAGAGATTGGACCGATACTAGGATTTCCGGTTGCAATTCCATTTCGATACTCGTTTGCAAGAGATTGGACGGGTAGGAACTATCTCAATCTAGATCGTGGACCGAGTTTGCAAGAGATTGGACTCGGTGCACGATTGAACGATGATGTTGATCCTAATGCTAGCTTTCCTAGGCTAGGGTTTGCAAGAGATTGGACCCGAACCTAGGATAGCTATAGACCGGCAACAGCGCGAGAGCGTGAGCTTGGTTCTACATTTAGTTGCAACTAGTTCATCCAAATTCTCATTCTAGCAATTTTGATACCGACGAACCACATTTATGAAATACGGTGAGTAGCGGGAATTCCCCATTCCCTAGACGTTCTTTATTTGATTTGATATTTCGCACACTTGTCTGACGATTGTGACAGGATTGCCCAAGGTAATTCTCTCTATTCTTAAATAGCCAGGTTGATTAGGAGCAAGCACGGTCATTCGTCCTCCCTGTGTTCGATACCCGCTCGCCGCTATGCCGTGCGCTTGCGGTAAAACTACAACCGTTCTTTGGGGTCACATCCCGGAGCGATCAATACTCGTCACAGGTCGTCTGGGAAATCCTCGCCGGTCATAAGAGCAAGCAAGGTGATCAGGCCGCCGCAGCATATCGGTGAGCGAGCGCCCACCGATACAATGATGCGGTCTAAAAACCATTCCGCGATATCGATCACGACGGCGGGGACAAGCTCATCGCCATCCCTAGATAGAGCTCTGGGACGTGTCATCGCGTAGAGCATGTAGAGCTCTGGCGTAGACATCGTGCCCGGCTCATATCTGGCCAAAAAGGTCGTCGCCATAAGGCGCTGAGCAATGCGGAGGCAGGGATGGACAATGGCCGAGGCCTTGGCCCTACTAGGGTCAAAGGCAGCGTGAAGACCCGTAATCCGGGCCCAGAAGGCACCGGTGTCGAAGGAAGGTGGGGGGATATGGGTGGGGCCGTAACCGCGATCGGTACCGGGGACAGCGGGCCACGAGAAAAACGCTCTCATCATATCGAGAGTGACCTGGCACTCTCGGTCCATGAACCGAAACGAGCATCCCTCGTCGGTCCGGGCGATCGAACTCAGAACCTCAAGTGTCGGGCGGGTAAACGTATCTGCCGACACCTGCAGAAAATCTCGCCAGCCCACGTTGTCGTACAACGTGAGCATCCCCTCTAGTACCCCCAGGTGTCCTAGGTCAGCGAGGTGTGCAAACCTGGAGGGTACGATCGAGCGCTGGGTGATACGGTCGAAGACGGCGCGGTGTGCGTCGTCTCGGAACGTAATCCCGAGCGGCCCGACCAGTGGAGCCGGAGGTGGTGGCTGTGCAGCGACAGGGAGAGGCTGTGCGGGCTGTGGGTGCACTGCAGGCTGTGCGGGGTGTGCGGGGCCTGCAGGCTGTGCTTGGTGGACGGCGTGTGTGGGAGACGGTGGAGGAGAGTCCTCCAACTCGTGGGAGGGGCCGGTATCATCCGACCGCTTCCGCTTGGCGGAAGCTCTCTTCGACCGCGGCCGTGTCCGGGGCGGCATATCGGCCCCGAGCGCGCCGAAAAGTGCAAAAAGTGCGGTGTGTGTAAAAGAGTGGAAGGAGTATACCCAGACACGCCACGAGTGCTCAGTAATGGAAGCGTGCGAAGTCCGCGCCTCCACGAAGCTCAAATCAGTCCCGAGAAGCTCCCCTGGGCTCCCCTAAGCTCCAAAAAGCAACCTGCGCATGAAATGGCGATATCAGTGAGTAATAATCAAAACGTATGGAGAATTAGGGGTATCATAGATAGATATAGGAATTGATTTGGGTTTGGGGGTCGTTTAACACATGGATCCTCAAAAAATACTCAAAAAGAGGAGAAAAAGGCGATAAAGGCGATACCGGAGGTGGTAGGGGCGGCTGCCGCCGGCGGCGACTCGGGCGAGGCGCCGGAGGTGGTCGGCCGTCGGTGGCGGGCCGAGCGGCGGCGTGGCAGCGGTGGTTGGGCGAGTGGGGGCGCGAGCGAGGGGAATCGGGCGAGGGGAGCTGAAGAGTCGAGGCGCGATTTGGGTTTTGCGTTTCGAAAATCGCGCCCCCTGGCCCTTATATAACAGAAGTTACGACTCGGCCGAGTGACTAGGTCACTCAGCCGAGTATGGTCAAAAGAAAATTCCTCCCCGCTTACGCATCGACCGAGTGGCTTTGCCAGCCTCGGCCGAGTGGAGTAAGTCCATTCGGCCGAGTGACTCAAGCTACTCGGCAAGACTCGCCCTAGGAGGGTATCCGTTTTACTCGGCCGAGTGAGAATATATACTCGGCCGAGTAGCAGTTATATTGAAATCAGGAAAATAAACAGAGAGTTGGGTACAGCAGACTTCCCTCGTTCGTGAGCGGCTCGGCCGGACGAACTTTTGTACTCGGCCGAGTGACTAGTATGCTCGGCCGAGTGAGCCTTGTGTTCTGCTGTTTGTCTTCGTTTGAGCTCTAAACTCCGTCTTTCTTCCTCCAGTCGATTCCATCTTCCTCCTAAGCGTCGGGCGCCTTCTTGGGGTGCTCCTCGTCATCCCGTTCATCCTCCTCATGATGGATCTACCTATCTCCTCTCCTGTCAAGAAAAATAGGACCCGTTATCACAAAATTTTTGGGCGAACGACTCAAAACACTAAAAATTTCTAAAATGAAAATAAAGAAAAAGTAAAAATAAAGCAAAACCCGTCGGGTTGCCTCCCGACAAGCGCTCGTTTAAGGTCATGAGCTCGACCCCCTATAATTTTCAATCAATGCGGGATGTTTGGCGCATATGAGATGCACCCATTAAACTTTCCGGGGAGAACGCTCGGATTGGGAAGGTGCGGCGTCGTGTTCTCCCGCGGTGGTCTCCCATCTCGAATAGTGTTGGGGGGAGGCTCCCCCAAGCTAGCATTTTCTCCGGTCAACGGCTTTACCGGTGATGCCGATCTTCGTGGCGGCGGAGCTTTCTTCGGAGACTCCAATTTCGAGAGCTTGCAGAGCTCTCGAATCCTTGCGACATCAGCGTCACCTTCATCATTTTCAGCGGAGAGGTCGGGGGAATCATCTACCTTCTCATCTTGGCCTAAATCCGGGCCTTCCTCGAAATCTTCATCAAAAAGAGCGCCAATTGAGTGGGGGATCGACTCCTCTATCACCTCATCAAGGAGGTCCATGTAGTCAAGTTCCTCGTGGTAAGGCATGTGCTTCATAGCCTTAGGAATGTGGAGCTCCACCTCGATGTTACCGACGTTTAAAGTTAGGGTACCTTCGTGCATGTCAACAATTACTCCGGCGGTGGCGAGGAACGGGCGTCCAAGTATCAATGACGTATCTCCCTCCTCCTTAACGTCCATGATCACGAAGTCACATGGCAAGCATATTCCACCCGGGACTTGTAGCGGGATGTCGTCGGCGATCCCCACCGGCCTTGTTATCCGTCCATCGGCTAATTGAATGCGCATGTCGGTGGGTTTCAACTTTGTCCCGGTGTTTAGCCTTAAGAACATGGAGAGAGGCATGAGGCTCACACTAGCCCCTAGATCAACCAACGCCTTTTGAAGAGGGACGCCGCCCAAGGTGCAAGGAATCCGAAAACTCCCCGGATCTTTAAATTTGGCCGGCTCCTTTTCTCTCTTGGTAAACCAAGAGCCCTCCTCGGCTAGCATGATCTTCTCCTTCCTCTTTCTACCTGAAATCAAGTCCTTCAAGAATTTGGCATATGTGGGGATCTCCACGATGGCGTCGAGGAAGGGAATATTGAGGCTAACTCCTCTTAGATACTGGAGGAACTTCGCTAGCCTTTTCTCCATTTTCGCTCTAGCAAGCCTTTGGGAAAATGGGACCGGTGGCATGAAGCGTCTTTCCTCAATCAATTGTTCCGCTCTAGATTTCTCCTTGTCTTGTGGCTCCTTCTCCTTTTCAACTTCAACTATCGGTTCAATCGGCTCCAAGCTTTCCTCCACGGGCTCCTCGATAGGAATCATGGCGGGGGTGGTGTCCTTCCCGCCTCTAGTAGTAATGGCAACTACGGCATTGATGTGGCCGGTGTTGCCCCGTGGGTTTTGCTCGGGTTGCGCCGGCAATCTTTGAGTGTTCCGATTGAGCAACGCCAATTGCTCCGATATTTGAGCCACAACGGTATTAAGAGAGTCTTGCCCCGCCTTCAAGGTAGCATTTACCTTATTTTGCTCGACCATGAACGCCTCCACTCTAGCTTCGAAGTCGGATCGTTGTTGAGCTTGAGGGGGGTTTTGATTTTGATTCCTCCACCCTTGGTTGTATCCGGGCGGCCTATATGGTGGAACTTGTTGCTTCGGTTGAAAGTTTTATGGAGTAGGCCCCCTCGGTGGATAGTTTTGTTGTTGGGGTGGTGGTGGTCGAGCTTGTTGAGGTGGTGGTTGTGGCAGGTTCAAAGCTCCTTCATTGTTGGCGTAGGAGAATCTTGGATGATTTCTTGCGGCCGGATTGGCCCAATATCCTTGGTTCCCCGTGACATATTGTACTTGCTCCAAGGCTCCTTCTCCTTGCTCTCCTCCCACATACACGGCTTGAGATTGGTCTTGCCAATCACACATTTGGTTCGTTTGAGCAGAGGTAGAAGGGGCTCCTTGGGGCTCTGTGATAAACTTCTCCAATCTCTCCACTACCTTGTGGAGAGAGTCAAATTTTCTCGTAAGCTCCGCCACGGCCTTCGCCTCATAGATACTAGTCGGCTTCAAGGAGGACGTAGAGTGTCCTCGCTCATCGCCCCATTGTTGATTGTTTGAGGCCATCTCCTCAATCAGGGCCGTAGCTTCCTCGGGAGTCTTTGACAAGATAGCACCATTCGCCGCGGCATCAATAATTTGTTTGGTCCCCGGTTGGAGACCATTGTAGAAGCTATGCACTAACTCCCAGTCTTCAATGCTATGATGCGGGCATTGATGCTGCAAATCCTTAAAACGCTCCCAAGCTTCATAGAGCGTCTCCTGTGGTCCTTGATTGAAGGACATGAGAGCGCTCCGGATCTTCACCGTCTTGGATGGCGGATAGAACTTGTCAATAAATGCACTCGCCAACTCGTCCCAAGTGGTGAAGACACCCTCAGCTTGCGTCCTCAACCAGTATAGTGCCTTGTCCTTTAGCGTGAAGGGGAAGAGACGCAATCTGATGGCATCGATGGAGAACCCCGGCATCTGGAATGTGGCGCACTTCGACAAGAACGATTGGATGTGGTAGTGGGGATTTTCATGGGCATTCCCATGAAATGGATCCTGCTGCATCAGAACCACTAGTCCAGTCTTTAGCTCGAAGCTCTTGTCAGCCGCCAACCCCGGCATGGCAATGGATGAGGTAGTAGAAGAGGTCTTAGGCCGAAGCCTATCTCGAATAGAAATTAGCCTCGCCATCCTTGCCGCCAATTGTTCAGGAGTTTCCGGGTTGGTCATAAACCGCCCTTCCGGATTTTGTCTCCTTTCCGCTCTAAGTCTCCGCGCGGTACGTTCGATCTCTGGATCAAACAATATAGCTTCAGGGTCCGCCGTAGATCTCGTGTACATGCACAGGGAAAACAGAGTTTCAAAGAGATGATTAGTACCGTGGAAGGGTTAGGTAAAAAAAAAGAAATGGAAATAATAGTAGTAATAAAAAATATAAAAAAAAGAAATAGCTAGGGTGGTAAGATCAAACGCAATCGCCTCCCCGGCAACGGCGCCAAAAATTTGATCGCTCCGGGATGTGACCCAAAGAACGGTTGTAGTTTTACCGCAAGCGCACGGTATAGCGACAAGCGGGATATCGAACACAGGGAGGACGAATGACCGTGCTTGTTCAAATCAACCTGGCTACTTAAGAGAGAAATTTGCCTTTGGCGATCCTGTCACAATCGTCAGACAAAAATGCGGAAATATCAAATCAAATAAAGAACGTCTAGGGAATGGGAAATCCCCGCTACTCACCGTATTTCATAAATGCGGTTTATCGGTATCAAAATTGCTTGAATGAGAATTTGGATGAACTAGTTGCAACTGAATGTAGAACCAAGCTCACGCTCTCGCGCTGTTACCGGTCTATAGCTATCCTAGGTTTGGGTCCAATCTCTTGCAAACCCTAGCCTAGGAAAGCTAGCATTAGGATCAACATCATCGTCCAATCGCGCACCGAGCCCAATCTCTTGCAAACTCGGCTCGCGATCTAGATTGGGATAGTTCCTACCCGTCCAATCTCTTGCAAACGGGTATTGGTGTTGGGGTTTTGGCGGACCCCCAGAGCTCGGACCCGTATCCGTCCTAAGTCGGACGGACCACGGAGGCACAAAAGTCGCAGCGGAAAAACAGAAATCATAATTTCTACACTAGCTAAACAATTTAGCTAGGCTCTGGGGAGCCAGAACCCAGCCCGATCTATGCCGACTTGGAGTGGGTCTGACCACTCCAAGAAGGATCTACACTAAGCGACTAATTAAAACATTACGCTAAAAAACGCTTAACCACATACCCGGAATCTTGGCCCTGGAGCAGGCAAGATGTACCGCACCGTCTTGAGAAGCTCCTCGTAGCCGAGCCGCGTTGACCCGATCTCCCTGAGCCGCCTCGCACCCTCGCACCGATCCGCCCGAGCCGCTTTCGCCTCCGAGCCGATCACACGCGGTAGAAAGTTTCACTTGAGAAGAAACCCGCGTCTTAGACGTCCGGATCAGATCCAAACCCCTTTCGTAGTCGTGCTAGGACTACTCCAGAGAATAGGAAAGTAGAGAGAGAGATTTAGTCGCGGACCGAGCTTGCTCAATAATTTGGAGCTACCCGATCGTTGACTGGTGTGTTTTTCAACGAGGAGAGTGCACCCCTATTTATATAGGGAGTGAGCACTCAACATCTCGTTGCGGGCAATGTGGGACAATTCCCATGAAGAGAAAATTCAATTAAGCCATTTGGCTTAATTTCAACTTTAAAGTTAGCCTTTCTCAAAGTCAAACTTTAACGAATTAATTCTCCTCACATACTAAACTTCAGACACCAAACAAGCTATCAATCAGAAGAGCTTGGAATGGTGAACGCGTAGGAACTGACGGTGACGAATTTCGACTTCGTTTGACCCCTCAAACAATTGCTCAAAGTTTAGCAATTTCTCAAAATTCGTAGCCGTCATTAGGGTTATTCAAAAAACCCTAATTGACTTAAGTTGCGGGCGCGCCCGCTAGACTTAGCGGGCGCGCCCGCCCAAGGGGGGAAGGGCGGGCCACCCGCCCGCTGCTGCAGCGGGCTGCGCCCGCTGCACAAGCGGGCGCGGGCCCGCTGTGCAGCGGGCTGCGCCCGCTTGCAGCGGGCGCTGGCCCGCTGCGTGCAGCGGGCCGTGCCCGCTGCATCAGCGGGCGCTGGCCCGCTGTGCAGCGGGCCACGCCCGCTAATGCAGCGGGCGCCCGCCCGCTGCACACAGCGGGTCATGCCCGCTGCTGCAGCGGGCCGCGCCCGTTTTGTCCTTGCACATGGGCCTCTTGGCCCGGTGGGTCTAACCCACTTCCCCTTGAACTCTTTCTGCTTTTCTGGGCTCGTTTGAGCTCCGATTTGGACACGGTTTGAACCTGTGTTTAGACCGGGACGATCCCGTCATCCAGGCAACCCTTTCCAACAAGTTTGTTCCTACTAAATTCGTCGTAACTAATTTACAACACGTTTAGTTAAAGTTAGCATCTAATGCAACGTTATGTCCCTATTGCTATTGCGACTAACTTTCACAACTTAACTTGTGAATATCATCAAATGACATTTCTCTCTATTCTATATTCCTATTACTAAGACACGAGTACTACTCGGTGTGAGACCCTACAGCCTGACCTTACTACAGGTTGGGGCTCGAAACCCCTAGACGACGGTCACTACGAGCAGTAGCTGTCGTCCCTGTTTCAGAGTCATCATAACGTGATCGACCCTTTGACAAAAGTGTCATAGGGTTTGCATTGGCTGTGTCAGAGATGAATTCCGTTAGCTAAAATCCCTTCGTCAAGACTGTGTTTGATGTTGGCCTAGGGTATGGTTTTCTGTCAACCCTATTAGACAACATTGGTCAGTATACGGCGGTCTTTATTGTATACACGTTGTACAACTTGCAACGTACCCCGGCCGAGGATTAACATAAAGACCGTACTGAGCCTATAACACTAACTTCCCTTTAATGGAAGTGACGAATCCCATCTTAGTCACTTACTCACCTAGAGAGCTTCTGGTGCAACCCAACCTAAGATCTTTCATCAGGACTGGTCCTCGAAGCTAGATCATGGGTCTAAGCTACACCGTCCGTTCACAGGTTTATACAGTTGACTTCAGGTCTTAAGGATCAACTAACCTATCATCACCCTAGAGTTATTAAAGACAGATCATTAAAGTTAACCATTTAATAACTCTAACTTGGTCGTTCAGTGAACTCATTCTCTAATGAGCACCTGTGTCTTGTCTCCGACTTCGCTAAGTCGAATGACTATGAGATCATCATTACCCGAAGGCAAGACGAAGACACAGTGATCTATCCGATGTGTCGATATCCAGTTCTCGACACATCTATGATCACGAACCGTTTAAGACTTACGTTTCTTTTCGGTCACTTACTTACTCATAATCGAGATCTCATCTAGATATGTAAGGACCTAACTATAAGTCTATGGATATTATCTAAGTATATTAATACAAATACTTTATACTTAGAATAATACGTACCATATACGGTATG
This sequence comes from Scilla litardierei, assembly GCA_030789695.1. Classification (NCBI taxonomy): domain Eukaryota; kingdom Viridiplantae; phylum Streptophyta; class Magnoliopsida; order Asparagales; family Asparagaceae; genus Scilla; species Scilla litardierei. The sequence continues at coordinate 556,454 of JAULAV010007855.1, forward strand.
AACAAGACGTATAATCAAGATAAATTGCCTTATGGGCACATATCTTCCTACAATTGGCACGGAATTGCAACCGGAAATCCTAGTATCGGTCCAATCTCTTGCAAACCGATACTTTGAAAATCCGACTCCAACCCAATTCGGATTTCTAGGGTTTCCTATCAAATTGGGATCCAATCTCTTGCAAATCCCAATTGACATGAATACCTAGACATCCGCAGTAAATTGATCCCAATCTAACCCCTAATAACAATTCTAGCACAATTTCTACCAATTCATCACAAATATGAAAATGGGCTTGTAGGGTTCATCCCCACGCCCCAAGACGTGGAGACTACTCACAAATCATAGCAAGATCACAAAAATAATCGTTGAAATAAGCAATGGAATTCATCACAATATTGAGATAAGCAATAAAAATAGAATTTTTAAGGAAAAGAGATGCAAACCAATGGAGTTCTTCAATTAATCCAACAAAATTCCAATCTTTGTCTCCTCTCCAATCACAAGAATAAAGCTAAAAACTAATCTAAAAAGCTGCAAAAAATCTAAGAGAGAGGCCCTCCAAACTCGGGTAAAAACAGGGCTTAAATAGCCCTCAAAATCGTCCAAAAACTGTGACCAAAATACCCCTGCACAGCCTGTTTTCCGCAGTTTTCGCTACAGGCAGCGCATCGCACTCGGCCGAGTGACAAAGTCGCTCGGCCGAGTGAAAACCCTGTAATTTTCCAGTAAGTCGGGGCCTTCAGGGGTCTCTACTTCGGGGGCGGCTCGGCCGAGTGAGTTGTCGTCACTCGGCCGATGGCTTCATTGTACTCGGGCGGACGGAATTCTCCACTCGGCCGAGTGGGTCTTCTGAAGCTCATGCAGCCAAAAAACAGTAACTTGGATGTTTTGGAAGGGCTTCGTCTGGGCGCCACTCGGGTGGACGTGATGTCGTCACTCGGCCGATGTGGTCTTCGGTGCTCGGCCGAGTGCACACATAAATCGTGTCTGTTCTGGTCGGCCGAGCAGTGTCTCGCTGGTCGGCCGAGTGGCTCCTCCACTCGGCCGAGTGGGACACAAAAAATGCCCAATCTGCTTATTTTGGCCTCCTCGTTGCTCCTGCGACGTCCATTCTTCTTCCGCTCCTCTCCAACAGCAAAATACCCCTCGGGGAGGTCGTTGGTGACCGTCTAGAGTAAGCGCATCTCGAGATCACTCCAAATTGTGCCAAATCACCTGAAATACGACAAAAACAACAAATCATGAAAAGCATCGCAATATCGTCGATATATCGTGAAAAACATGATTTGGGCGATCTAAATGGCATGCAAACATGCGGGAAAAAGGTGTAAAATAAGGAGTGATCACCACCCGATCGGGTGAGTTTTCACCCGATCGGGTGGGCCTGTTTTGACAGTTTTGAGTGGGTTTCGGACCCGAACTGTTAGGGTTTTTGAGGGGCTTATAAATGGAAGTTGGGGGCACGATTTGGGGACTTCTTCCTCAGTTTTTCTAGGGCTTTTTTGCCCCTTTCTCTTGTGAGTTTAGATTAGGTTAGATTAGGTTTTCTATTGTAATAAATCTTGTAATGGATTGAAGACTCAATTGCAAGCTAAGTATTTTCTTCTCTCATTTTCTATTGTATTGTGTTGTTTTCTTTGTTGCTTGATGGTGAATGTTTGTTTGTCATTATTATTGCTTTCTATCATGTTCTTCACCATCGAGTAGTGTTTGATGAACCCTAATACGGGTTAGGGTAGGATTAATGCTTGGAAATTTACATTTGGCTTGGTTGCATGGCATGTGTTTGATGAAATGCGTCAATGGGGATTTCTAGCAATCTGAGTCCAATTCGTACGGTAACACACTAGTTGTGTTGGGGGTTGGGGTCCGGTGCTTGTCCAGTCAAGATCCTCTTCAATGTATTACTAGAAATCACATTCGACCTATTTGGCCATTAGGGTTACGCGGGGGCGTTTCATTGTCATTGGCGGGAGAAAGACCGCCTCTGACTGTCGGGCCAAGGGGGAATAAACTTGGCGGTTGACTCCCTAGCCATAGCTCACGCCCCGAGCGTTGACATCGAGTCCTCGCGCGTGGAAACGGCTTGGACGAAGTGTTGGGAGTTATCATTGTGGCCTTAATGCACCCGGTTGCGGAAGGTGTTAATGGACACGTGAGTGCCCACCGTCCGGAACCGGGTAGGACTAGCGTACTTGGCACCGACCGGAATATCGGGCCATGGACGCTAGGTACCACCTTTTGGGGCAATGTCTCACCCTGGGTCAAGTCAAATGCCAAGTGTCATGAGTGCTCTAGCCCGTGTTAGCGGGGATTCATTCCGTGTCTTTTTTATTTCTTCTCTTTATTTCTACACTTCACCCATATCATCCGCGTAGCTAGCACATAACCTAGGCGAGGCTAGTAGCCATTCAAGCCATCCACCTCCCTGAGTTCGATAAACCCGCACCCTACACTAACCGTGCACTTGCGGTAAAACGACACCGCGCCCATACCGTAAACGGGGCGCCGGTCAAGATTTTGGCGCCGTTGCCGGGGAGGCGTTCGGTTTGATTTTAGCTTAGCTTGGGTTCGTTAGACTACGCATAAAAACACAAAAAAATTTTTTAAAAAAATTATATATATTCAATAACCAAGAAAATTTTCCCCCACCATTATATTATCTTTTTGTTATTCTCTTGTGCTATTGACGCTCCTCTCTAGTTTTCTTATTTTTGTTGTCCAGGTATCTTTGATATTGCCATGTGGAGATCAAATTTCGATGCTCAAATGGGAGGATATGATGCTTATTCAGTTGTGCTTTGTGAGACTTGTGGGATGGTAGGGCACATGTATTATGATTGCCCATTTACGCTTGAGAGCCTCCCCCTACACCAAGGCCAAACATTTTCCCACAACCATTGCCCAAACACCTACCATCCATTTGCTCAACCTTATATCCCTCCACCAACACAAGAAGAATCAAGCCTCGTGTCTCTCCTTGAAAGTGCCATGTTTAACCAAGGCCAAATATTACAAAACTTGATGGTACCAATCACCGAGCCTACACCGAGGAGAGGGGATGAAGGAGAGGATATACCCACCTTCATGGTTGAGACCACCATGCCATCGGCCACCATAGACACATCTCAAGCCGATACCCCATTTTTCCATCACTACCACTTGGATGACGAAGCATTTTTTGATGATGATAGTGAGGATGTGGTGATTTCTATAGGATCTGTGGGAGAGACTTCTTGTCTTGATTTGGATACGCCGCATGAGTCCTATGAGAGCACCGAGGAGTTTACAGAGATTATGCATACCGACGAGGAGGATGTGCGTGAGGACAAGAACACCATGACCACATACGAGGGGTCCGCTCTACATCCACCTCCACAGCCATCTCTGTCGCAGCTTCTTCCTTGGTCCGTGGTCAACCACGAGGATGTCATTCAGGACATCGGGCAGATGGTGGAGTATGAGCATATCGTCGAGGAGGATGTGCATGAGGGCTTGGATATGATCGTCCACTTCATGGAGCCCGAGCCACATCTACCTCTACCGTCACGCTCCACTTCTTCTGCGGCTGAGCATTTACTTGAGCATATTGCCCCTATTCAGGGAGATTTTCATACTCACTCTCACTCCACATTTGAGTCTCACTTTTCACGTCCTTTTCTTTAGACTCATATATATTTGACACACCATATCTCTCGCAGGACACAGGATCGAATTCCCTTGAGGTATGCTGCGGTGTGTCACCACCTGGAGAGCCACTTCTCATGGAGAGCGGGGATTTGATCGTCGCTAGCACATAGGATAGCATACCATTTCCAGGGAGTGCTCGCCACATTTCATATATTTTACCATCTCATGTTGACGATTATCTCTAGGATACATTTATTTTGGGAAATAATTTCTTGCCATGGACTAATGCACCTCGTCCTTTGTAGGTTACAGGTGGACACCTACGAGGGATGCTTGGAGGTGCATTGCTTGGGTCCATTGGCACACGTGGCACATCGCTTCTGGCGGAGCCACAGAAGGAGCAGTTAGAGCAGCTACCTGCCCCACTTCAGATCTTGGATCCGCCTATGCTCAGGTATATCCTAATCTAGCAGTGTAAAAATTTACCGCTTTCTAGTTTAGATTTGAATAATCTCGTCTCCTCTCATTAGCGAGGGGAGCGTATCTAGGATTTGCTTTTGCATCATAACAACCCTTCATGTCGTGCCCTTCTATCATTTCACCCTCATCCTCTTCCGAGGAGAATGAGCACACCGTCTCTCCTGCATTTTGATTTCTTTCTTTTCTTTTCCGATCTTCCCCTTGCATATTTCTGCATCACATTGATCATATCATTTTGCTAGCATTGTCATGCTCAGCTTGGGGGAAATCGACTTTTGTGTGCATGTTTTCGTGTGTTTGTGTCTTTGAGTCCTTCATCGTGTTTTATATCTTTTATTCTGTATGTTTCTTTTTCTTTATTTTCCAGTTTCGTTCGTGTGTTTTTCGTGTTTTTCATTTTTTGTGTCGGTGCGTAATTCCCCCCCATTTTCATTGCCCTCCCGTATTCACTACTATTGCATTGAGGACAATGCAAGTTTCAGCTTGGGGGAGTCACACTTCGTGCGTCATTTGTCTCTTTTTCTTCGTTATTTAAGTCATTTTTCTCCATGTTTTTCTTTTTCTTTTTCTTTTCTTCTTTTTATCTCTTTCTCCTAGAGATGAACCCTATGATGAATTGCCACAAAAATCACACGCACACCTTGCACGGCTTCGATAATCACATTCACTAACCCTAGGATATCGAGTCCTCTTGCATTTCATGCATCGCGGGTCCACTTAGCTTTTTGTGAGTCGTGCATCGTGCCTAGCTGTTTGGTGTGCTTCTACTTTGTGATTTTACTTTATATACATGTCCAGGAATGACCCCTATATTATCATGCTTCGATTTGTATATGCGGTATTTATTTCCCCTGTCTGCTTCTGCATGCTATATATATATATATAGTCATAACCCGTGCCCGCGGGCACGGTACATTTAAGATTTTCCCTTGCGAAATCTTTGTAACCCGAATTTTTTTTCAAAGCCAAAATTTAAAAGAAAAACAAATTAACTTACAATATTTAGCGGCACAGGCGCCTTCGGCGTGGGTGCCTTTGGTGCGGAACAACAAATTCAGCGCATGCGCCTTCGACACAGAACACCAAATTCGACGTGGGTGCCCTCGGCGCAGAACAACAAATTTGACGTAAAACAACAATTTCGACGCATGTGCCTTAGGTGCGGAACAACAAATTCAGCGTTAAAAAATGGCGCGGGCGCCTTCGGTGTGGAATAACAAATTCAGCGCATGCGCCTTCGACACAGAACACCAAATTCGACGTGGGTGCCTTCGGCGCAGAACAACAAACTCGACGTAAAACAACAATTTCGGCGCTGGTGCCTTAGGCGCGGAACAACAAATCAGCGTTAAAAAATTTAGCGGGCGCCGATACATATAACTCGTGACCGTGGGACACTGTTCATTTAAAAATCTTGGACCCACTAATTTTAAACAAACATCAATAATTATTAGTTTCCCCTGAAATATCAGCAGATGGGATCGAAATTTTACAGGGTTTTGCAACGCGGATCAATGAGTTGGCAGCATCTCCTGCATTCATTCTCCCACAGCTCGCGTCCATTCCCAAGATGAGATTGTGTGTGTGCACAACATTTTTTTCATAACTAATATTAAAAGGCTATTCATAATTTCAATGTTTTTGTGTATTCCCAATAAATTTCTCTTCAACCCAAAAATTTCCCTCCAAAACTTGATGTGACATTACCACATAGGACAAATTCAAAATCTGCCCTCAATTGTAATATAGATATAATGTTTGTCATTTATCATACAGATTAAGAAGGCCTAGCATAAATTGAAATGTGTACATGTGGGCATGTATAATTATATATAAGAAAACTGTGGACAGCCAGCAGATTGCATCATAATAGACGTTTTTGTATAAGGTTATAATGATCATCATGGTTCCATGATCATAGGTAAAAGAGAGAAAAAAACTGATACAGATTTTCCCACATTCAAAAAGGCACATGAAGAAATAATGAAAATATGATACAAACTTCTTAAGCATGTTTGACTAAAATTCTAGATGTACATGTACGTGTTCCTTATACTTCATCAAGGCTCGACATTGAAATTGGCCTTGAGAACAGAACATGATGCATAACTGTAGACGTCCACTGCCTGCCAGAAACAATTAACCCATCTTTCGGTGATCACTCATGTCATTTCTAAGCTCCAAATTATGTGCCCTCATTGCAGGATCTAGGTATCATTAACTTTGATATTAAGTCCAAAACTTTAAATTTCAAGATGCACAATTCCATACAGGAGAGGTTGCATATGAACTAACGGCCAGAAAATGGTGGCATTTGACACTAACATAGATATCCTCACATGACTAAAGTACACTTTTCCTATTAAGAATATATCACTATACCTGGAAGTAACACCCAGAATCATCATCATAGTTATCATTCAACTTTGATATATAACCTTTTTTTCCTAGAAAGGTTCACCTGATGGTTTCTACGCTAACAATATGTATCTAACAAACTTACTGCAACACTACCCATTACATCGGCCTTGTGCAACATGGAAAAGCCTTCAGCGTAAGCAAGACTCCATTGGAAAGGGACAATCATTTGGAAAATTTGCTAGATAACACTATTTCCCAGAAAGGTTCAGGTAATGGTTTCTGAGCTAACAATATGTAATTTTCATCAAAGAAATGCCAAGTTCTGGCACTACAATAGTTTATATTCATAGCAAATGAGAAAATTTCAGATAAGATCTACACAATGGCATCGAGCTTATCTTTGGGAGCAGAGGATTAGTAAAATACACCGACATCTGGTCTGATAGAAGTCATCTAGATAAATAAAACATAGCCTTAATCGCATTTTTCTTCACATAACATGCATGAATTAGTTTTGAGAAATTAAAACACATTATTAGGAAAACCTGAAACGATCTTGTTATAAAAATATCAAATAATCACCAAAGAGAAATTTTTCAATAAAGCATCACCAACATCTACACCTGTTGCCATCATCACCAACATCTACACCCATTTTCATATCAACTGGTTTTGATATGGCTCAAGAGACTTCTACAAAGAAATTTTAGCCAATAACTACACCCAATTGTTTGTGACAGAACTTTCTCTCAATTTGCTCCATCTAAGCCCCCTCATTATATCAGGAAAAACATTCAAATCAAAGTTGTATGAAACACCAGTGGCCCAGTAAGACACCTAACATGACTACAAAAGTAAAGTTATAGAGGCTTCGAAAAAGCATTATAACATTATAAACTCAAGTCACTCTCGAAGAGATGCTTCAACCCCCTATAATTCACTTAATTTTTCCACAATCTACATTTTTAGCCAAGATCGTAACAATAACATACAAAATCAAACCATGTTACAAATAAAGAGGTCAACCCCCCATAATACACTTAATTTTTCCACAAAACATCCACAACCCACAAAAAGGAATTTAGACTTGGGAGAAATATGTATTTTTAGTCCCCTTCTTAGATAGCAAAACTAAGTAAATGGTCGGTAAAACCCCACCGCTTGCAATAGTCACACCAGCAAGCAGCTTCCCAAGCTCCTTACACCGGCAAGTAGCATCCCAAGCTTATCATCGTTCCTTACTAACAACAGCAAACGCCTAGGAATGATCATGTTTGTTTTCTTGTCATTTGCTGCATTCCAGGAAGCTCCAAAAACTAATCAAAACCTAAATCAACACCCAAACAACAAAATCTCAATCAACTACCCAAAATAACAAAATTGCAATTTGGTATCCCTTGTATAGATCAAATTAAACAAATCATTGAAAAATTGATGGTGAAGAAGACCTCGGCTGTTCATCCTCTTAATAGGGTCCTTCATGGACTGCTCCGTGTCGAACGTCATGAACGCAAAACCCATGGATCTCCCAATCTCCCGATCGTTGATGATCTGAAAAAAATACAATAAAAATCGAAACCGGAGTGTTACTTGCCGACCTCCCCGAATAAAAATACAATAAAAAAATACAATAAAAATCGTTGATGATCAAATCAATACAATAAAGATTCAAGTTCGAGAGGTGGTAACCTTTGAGTCAACGACCTCCCCGAATGCGCTGAAGACTTGATCGAGGGAACAGATGTCGGTGGTCTAGGCGAGGCCGCCAACAAAGCAAATGTACTCCATGTCAACACTGGAGAGAAAGAATGCGAAACCGGAGTGGAGATGGATGAAGGCAGCGGTACTCCATGAAAGCACGGGCTAGGCGAGGCCTGCTCAATGGATGAATGCGAAACCCTAGAACCGATCGAAGGGCATGAGGGAGAATCCGAACCTGCCTTGGTACTCTATGAAAGGGTTTTTTCCACATAGAACCGATCGAATCGGGGGAGAGAGGATGGAGAATGGACAACAGGAGTGGAGATATTCCCTTTTTCTCTTCTAGGATTTGATGTCTTGCGGCTGAGGTTTAAGAGAGAGGAAGATAGCAAGTCGAAGCCCTGAACTTTCTGTGGGTTGGGTCTTCGGCTGAGATAGACAGAAATAAAAACAAAGGAGGCCGTTCTTCCACGTCAGCGATCCGTGAGACATGTGTTTCTTTGTTGCGGTCAAGTGCTTTTGATGCGGGCCTTTCAATGCGGCATATATCTATTGGAGGCGGGCCTTCCAATAAAATTCTTACATGATGGACTCACGCACGCATCAATTAAAAAGTTTTTACTTTAAAAATTTTTCCTTCAACGTTTTAGATTCCCAACGTGGTCCCCCCTCACGTGTTCTCACCAAAAAACAAAGTTTCCCTCTAAATTTTTTCCCAAACTCTAATCTTAACCGTTCATTCCCCAAGATTAAATCTCATCCACTTTTTATCCCCCTCACTTGTCCTAGTCAGCCCTAGGATTCAAAAAACACTGTCAAATGTATAATAGATATATCGTGTACTTCATTTCGCATGTGTCGGGATTCCAAAATTAAGGACTAGGATAACCCATTTAGCCCATGCTCTATTTAGCGAGAATAGTTTCCTTTGCCCAAGTGTTTAGATTCCGACTTCTTTTTTGCTTTACTTGGTGCAAATCCCCTCGTCGTGTACCGTTCTCCCACTTAGGAGAGTACACATGTGTATAGCCAAAAACCCAAAAATCCAAAAAAAGAGAAAAGAAAAGAAAAAACCCAAAAAGAAAAGAAAAGAAAAATTTTGTATAGCCCAAAATCAAAAAAAATACAAATACCCAAAACCCAAAAATTTCAAGTGTGAATATGTTTCCTATCTACCGAGAATAAAGGGAAGGCGAGAATTTGCACCGAGTGTTCTACTCCACATCATCTCAACCCCCATCGTTTTCGAAAACACTTGGCTTGGGAACTTTTTAGCTATTATCTAGGCTTTAGTGTGGTGATTTCCTTAACCATAGTTGTGGAGTCCCCAGCACATGATATGTTTCGATTCTCTCTCTATTCTCATGCATGCTTGAACTACATATATTCACCGCCTTATTCAATTCGAATTGATATTTGGGTCATTTCCGGGGTTTGCGTATATCGAGCTTTATCGCACATCGTAGATAGTGACACGGACTACTAGCTCACGACCACACTCACTCGCGCTTCACCGCGTGGGCCCACGGCACTTGTCTGGACTCGTATTCCTTGGTTTAGTGATGTGATTTGGCGTTTGCTTGCTTGGTGTGTCGTTTTCGATTTTGTTGGCCCTGACGGGTGATCTAGGATATAGAGTTTTATTTTTCTCTCTTTCTCTCTATTTTTCCCCTCCGAGCTCATACTCTCACTCGTCTTCCTCGAGGACGAGGAAGAGTTCAGCTTGGGGGATTTTGACGTGCGTTTATATTTCATATATTTATGCACGTTTTCTTCCGTGTTTTTCCGTATTTTACCGCCATCTTATATTCGTTTTCTCATGTTTTCTTGTGTTTTCTTGTTTTCTTTCACTTTTCCATGTTTTTTGTATTTTGCAGGAATTTTCCAGCATTTGGGACATAAAACGACGATATCATGAGTCCCCGGAGCAACGGGAGGAGTCATGCGTGATCCAGGGGGTCAAACAACGAAGATCGCATCTTTCAGCCCCTCACCCGACCGGTTGGTCACTTCCAACCGATCGGGTGATGCACGCGTGCACCACCCGGACACAAGTTGGAGCGGCCAAGAAGTCACCCGGTCGGTTCAGTGACCAGTTGAAACGCCCCGATTCTCGGGAATTTGGAGCTGAATTCCAACCGATCGGGTGACATCTCACCCGATCGGTTCATCTGTAGCCGCATCACCTCAAAGATCGAACCGACGGCTCCACCCGCTCTCTTCAGTGACCGGTTGACGCTCCCGAAGCCCGATGGCCAAAGCAACAAGCGGCTCACCTGATCGGTTGATGTTTCAACCGATCGGGTGGCCTTTTCTTCCGCCTTTGCACGCTGCTGATGCACTCATTGAAGATCTGCTATCATTCCAGAGGGATTTTGGGTGATCTCTTATTTTTCTAGCGTCGGCATCGTCGTTAGCTTTTTAACGATAGGTCGCATGCCCAAATCCGATTTTTCTAGATTTTTCTGGAATTTTCTGAGCGCAGCTATGTGCTGAAATTAGCTGCTGTCTGAAATTTCACTTCAACCGATCGGTTGGTAGTCCAACCGATCGGTTGAAGTCAATTTCAGCAGTTTCGTGCTCTCTGTTTATTCCACCCAATCGGGTGGGCCTGTTTTGAAAGTTTTGAGTGGGTTTCGGACCCAAACTGTTAGGGTTTTTGAGGGGCTTATAAATGGAAGTTGGGGGCACGATTTGGGGGACTTCTTCCTCAGTTTTTCTAGGGCTTTTTACCCCTTTCTCTTGTGAGTTTAGATTAGGTTAGATTAGGTTTTCTAAATAAATCTTGTAATGGATTGAAGACTCAATTGCAAGCTAAGTATTTTCTTCTCTCATTTTCTATTGTATTGTGTTGTTTTCTTTGTTGCTTGATGATGAATGTTTGTTTGTCATTATTATTACTTTCTATCATGTTCTTCACCATCGAGTAGTGTTTGATGAACCCTAATACGGGTTAGGGTAGGATTAATGCTTGGAAATTTACATTTGGCTTGGTTGCATGGCATGTGTTCGATGAAATGCGTCAATGGGGATTTCTAGCAATCTGAGTCCAATTCGTACGGCAACACACTAGTTGTGTTGGGGGTTGGGGTCCGGTGCTTGTCCAGTCAAGATCCGCTTCGATGTATTGCTAGAAATCACATTTGACCTATTTGGCCATTAGGGTTACGCAGGGGCATTTCATTGTCATTGGCGGGAGAAAGACCGCCTCTGACTGTCGGGCCAAGGGGGAATAAACTTGGCGGTTGACTCCCTAGCCATAGCTCACGCCCCGAGCATTGACATCGAGTCCTCGCGTGTGGGAACGGCTTGGACGAAGTGTTGGGAGTTATCATTGTGGCCTTAATGCTCCCGGTTGCGAAAGGTGTTAATGGACACGGGAGTGCCCACCGTCCGGAACCGGGTAGGCCTAGCGTACTTGGCACCGACTGGGATATCGGGCCATGGACGCTAGGTACCACCTTTTGGGGCAATGTCTCACCCTCGGTCAAGTCAAATGCCAAGTGTCATGAGTACTCTAGCCCGTGTTAGCGGGGATTCATTCTGTGTCTTTTTTATTTCTTCTCTTTATTTCTACACTTCACCCATATCATCCGCATAGCTAGCACACAACCTAGGCGAGGCTAGTAGCCATTCAAGCCATCCACCTCCCTGAGTTCGATAAACCCGCACCCTACACTAACCGTGCACTTGCGGTAAAACGACACCGCGCCCATACCGTAAATGGGGCGCCGGTCAATAAACTAGGATAAGAAAGCTTGAGCAAGAGTTATTCATTACTACATACTATAGAAAGAAAAGTTTTGGAATGAACACACCTAGTTTTCCACCCGGCGGTGGTTCTGTAAGCTCCATGGTGTCCTCGTCTCTACTCTACGGCTCTTAGTAATGCTTTAAGCGTTGGCCATTTACCTTGAATTCATTGCCGTTTCGTGGGTTGGAAATGGTCACCGCGCCATGTGGAAACACCTCCCGAACAATGAAAGGTCCAATCCACTTCGAATGAAGCTTTCCAGTGAAGAGATGAAGTCTTGATTTGTAGAGTAGCACTTTCTCCCCCGGGGTGAATTCTCTCCTAAAAATTATTCGATCATGGGCGCACTTAAGCCTCTCTTTCACAAGCTTGGAATTGTTGTATGCATCCCTCCTTATCTCTTCGAGCTCCACTAATTGCAATTTACGAGAAGAGGGGTCAATTTCACAATTAAACTTTTTAATTGCCCAAAAAGATTTGTGTTCAAGTTCAATGGGCAAGTGGCAAAATTTTCCAAAAACTAATCGATATGGGAACATCCCTAAAACCATTTTGTAGGCGGTACTGTACGCCCACATGCCTTTGGAAGACGCATGCTCCAATCATTTCTTGATGGATTCATCGCCTTTTGGAGCATGTTCTTAATCTCCCGATTTGCTAACTCTGCTTGTCCATTGGTTTGGGGGTGGTATGGTGTAGAAACCTTGTGTGTCATCCCAAACTTCTTCATTAAGCTTGCGAAGAGGAGGTTGCAGAAATGTGACCATCTGTCGCTTATCATAGCCTTTGGCATCCCAAATCGTGCGAAAATATTTTCTTTCATGAATTTAAGCACGATAGCCGCATCATTGGTCTTACAAGGAATAGCCTCCACCCATTTAGATACATAATCTATATCAAGCAAAATATATGTGTACCCAAAAGATGGGAGAAATGGCCCCATAAAATCAATGACCCAACAATTGAAAATTTCTAATCCAAGAATAGGTTTAACGACATCATGTTTCTTTTAGTAATCCCCTAACTTTTGGCAAGCTAAGCATGACTTACAATATGTATAAGTGTTCTTAAACATGCTAGGCCAATAAAAACCACATTGTAGAATTTTTGATGCGGTCTTTTATGCGGAAAAATGACCACCACACACATCCTCTTGGCAAAAATGCAAAACACTGTCAAACTCATGGTCGGGTATGCATCTCCTCACTATTTGGTTATTACAATACTTGTAAAGGTAAGGGTCATAGAAAAATAAAGATTTTACCTCAAAGATTTACCTTTGTAATCCTGGCGAGACCAAGTGTAGGGAGTCTTACCGTTGACCAAGTAGTTTACGATGTCGGCATACCATGGGAGTGTGTGGGAGATCACAAAAAGATGTTCGTCAGGGAATGAATCATTCAATGGGATGGTTGTCGGCTCCATGCTCATCGTTAACCGTGAAAGGTGATCGGCAACATGATTTTCCACTCCCTTCTTGTCCTTAATGGCGATGTTGAATTCCTGCAAGAGCAAAATCCAACGGATTAGTCTAGGCTTGGTGTCTTTCTTGGAAAGGAGATATTTAAGAGCGGTATGGTCGGTAAGGATTGTAATTGGGAATCCCCAATATGTTGCTCCTAAATTTCTCCGACGCGAACACAACGGCTAAAAGCTCCTTCTCCGTGGTGGTGCAGTTTCGTTGAGCTTCATCCAAGCTCTTGCTAGCATAATAAATCACCACGGGGACATTGTCCTTGCATTGTCCAAGCATGGCGCCAACCGCATAGTCACTAGCATCGCACACGATCTCGAAGGGTGTCGTCCCATCTGGCACCTGAAGAATAGGTGAACATGTAAGCAAATTTTCCAACTTCTCAAAAGCAAGTTGACAATTATTATTCCAAGCAAAATCTACATCATTTTTCAAAAGCATGCAAAGAGGCTGAGATATTGAGCTAACATCTTTTATGAACCTCCTCTAAAAACCGGCATGCCCAAGAAATGATCGAATATCTCTTACACAACGAGGAGTGGGTAGCTTTTCTATTACCTCGATCTTGGCTTTGTGAACTTGCATACATTCCTTGGATAAAATATGACCGATGACTAAGCCTTCGGTGGTTATGAAATGGCGTTTTCCCCAATTCAAGAGAAGGTTTTTCTCGATGCATCGATCTAACACCAAAGCCAAGTAAGATAAACAGTTATTAAATGAGCTACTAAACACAGAGAAATCATCCATGAATACCTCCACAATCCTTTCAACCATATCATGGAAAATGCTAAGCATACAACGTTGAAAGGTTGCGGGGGCATTACATAAGCCAAATGGCATCCTTCGGAATGCAAAAAATCCAAAGGGACAAGTGAAGGTGGTCTTCTCTTGTTCTTCAGGTGCTATTTCTATGTGATAATATCGTGAGTAGCCATCAAGGAAGCAATAATACTCATGTTCGGCCACACTCTCTCTAGGATTTGATCTAGAAATGGGAGAGGGAAGTGGTCTTTACAGGTCTTAGAATTAAGCTTCCTATAGTCAACACACATGCGCCATCCTGTGGTGGCTCACATGGGGACTAACTCATTTTTCTCATTTTTAGCTACCCTTAGCCCCGAGTTCTTAGGTATAACTTGAATGGGGCTAACCCGTCAACTATCGGCAATATGTTATATAATACCCGCTTCAAGAAGCTTAAGGATTTCACCTTTCACCACTTCATTTAGATTAGGATTTAACATACGTTGCATCTCTCTAGTGGGTTTGGTGTCATCCTTTAAGTAGATGTGATGCTTACAAATTAGGGGATCAATACCTTTAATATCGGCAATTGCCCAACTAATTGCCCACTTATGAGTTTAAGCACATCTAACAATTGCATTTCTTGCTCATTAGAGAGTTTAAATGATATTACCATGGGGAATGTGCCGGATTCCCGAAGAAATTCATACTTCAAATATGGCGGCAACGGTTTCAAGTCCAATGATGGGTGCTCCAGCTTCGATGGCTTTTGGTATGGTGTATCCAGTGGTAGCGGCTCAAAAGATGGCATCAACTTAGTCACCGCGCCAACTTCCTGTAAAGGACAGTCGGTGTCAATATTTTCACAAAAATGTTCAACAAAATTAAGCGCTTAATCAAACTCCGCATTAAAATGCTCTTCAACTAGAGTCTCAATCATGCAAGCATCCTCAAACTCACCATCCCTCGATGGAAACTTACATGCATTAAAAATGTTTAAGTCAAGGGTCATGTTGCCAAAAGAGATTTTAAGTTGACCATCCCTATAATTGATTATAGCATTGCTTATGGCTAGGAATGGTCTACCTAAGATGATGGGGGTTGGTGTCTCGGTTTGAGGTCCAAGAATGTCCAACACGACAAAGTCCACCGGGTGGTAAAATTTGTCCACTTAGACAAGCACGTCCTCTATGCTACCCTTGAAGACCTTGATGGATCTATCAGCCAATTAGAGAATAATGGGTGTAGATTTCAATTCTCAGAGTCCTAATTGCACATACAAGTTATATGGCAAAATGTTAACACTAGAACCTAAATCAAGGAGGGCTTGCCCTCTCTTTTTGGTTCTTATGATGCATGGGATTATAGGTGAGCTGGGATCCTTGTATTTAGTAGGAGTGTTGTGTTGTACAATAGCACTAACTTGTTGTGTTAGGAAGGCCTTTTTCTTAACACTAACATTCCTCTTAACGGTGCACAAATCTTTTAAAAATTTAGCATACGCAGGAATTAGATTTATTGCATCAAGAAGATGAATATTAATTTGACATTTTTGAAATATTTTGCGGATTTCGAAATGAAACTTATCTTTCCGTTGAGGTTGAAACCTTTGAGGGAATGGTGCGGGAGGGATGTACGGCGCGAGCTCTTTAATGATGATCTCTTCGGAGTGGTTGGCTTTGTCCGATCTCCCATCCTGCACCTCTTCATTTGGGGTGGCTTCATTCTCTATAACTATCTCCGCCTCGACTCTCGGTGGCTCCGACTTCTCAATTTCTCGACCACTCCTTAAAGTTGTCACCGCTTGACAAGATTTGACGTTGGGTCCCCCAATGACGAATTCATGTTGGGGTTGAGGAGTGGTTGTGCCGGGAGCTTGTCATTCTCTAGAGTTGCCGCAATCTTCACTATGTTATCGTTGAGTTGCTGAAATTGTTGTTGGTATTGCACCTGGGTTTGTTGTAGTTGTTGCCATTATTGAAAATTGGCTTGATTTTGCGTCGTTTGCATTTGGATGAATTGTTGCAATGTGTCGCTCAAAGATTGCGCTTAGGGTTCATTTGTTTCATCCCTCCTCCTTTGGATGCCTTGTTGATTGTTGTTGTTGTTGAAAGGTGGTGGACGATATGATGGTTGAGCTTGTTGTTGTCTTTGGGGGCCATAATTCAAATTCGAACTACTCCTCCAACTCGGGCCTTGATTGTTGGAATTGTTGTATCCTTGCCCTTGGTTGGAATTTGCCACATAATTTACTTGTGTGGGGTCTTGAAGTACTTTCTTCGCTAGCGGCAGGTTGGGACATTGATTAATACCATGGTTTGTGCTACTGCCAAGATTGCGTAGCCCTTCATTACCAACCGTCACGGCCTTCACTCCTTTCAACTACAATCCCCTTAAGTCTCTTGCAAATGAGGGCCTCCGTTCTTTCTTCTAAGGCTTCCTCTTATGTCAATGTAAGAAGATCTATACGGGCCAAAGGTTGAGGTAATTCTCTTCTCTCAGATTCGGGATTCGCCTCCCAACTTCGCACATTTTCCGCTATGGATTGTAAATAATCCCATGCATCCTTCGGTGTCTTATCCAAGAATTCTCCGTTGCACATCATTTCCACGAACTGTTTCATGGATGGGATGAGTCCGTCGTAAAATAAACCGATGAGACGGTATTCATCAAATCCATAGTGTGGACATGCTAATAGCAGCTCCTTGAACCTTTCCCAAGTGATATCAAAGCTATCGTTTGGCTTCTGAGAAAAGTTTGCCATCTGCCGCTTTAATCCTTGAGTCCTGTGCAAGGAAAAAACTTTTTCAGAAATTCAGCTTGCATTGCCAACCATGAGTAAATAGTATGAGGAGGTATAACATTAAACCAATTGTTAGCTTTATCCTTTAAATAAGGAAACCGTTTAAGATAAATGGTTTCATTGCTAGCCTTTCCATCAGAACATGTAAGGCAGACATCTTCGAAATCCTTTATATGTAAATAAGGTTTCTTCTTCTCTACACCATGAAAAGTGGGGAGAATTTGAAATATCCCAGGTCTTGGGCTAAAGGAATTTACATCGGCTGGAAGCACAATGCATGAGCCGGTAGCAGACCTACTCGGTCTCAACACATATCTCAAACTTCGATCACCCTCATGTTAAGAGTGATCGTCCTCACTATGATTGGTGTTGTCATTACCGTTGGTGTTGGTATTGTTATCAGCCATATTTATGTTTCTTACAAGTCTATGTGTCCGAGGAGTCCTTAACCACATAAACTAGACAATTGAGCTCAAGCCAAAACTTTCCAAGATTAGCCTAAATTTTATGGTTTTGATGATTATATAAATTGAAAAACAAATTCGGATATCCATAATGAATATAAAAAATAGAATGGAAAGATCTCACCAAATTTTCACGACAAAAACTAAAGTGTGAAATGAAGATACGCCATCCCCAGTAACGGCACCAATTTGCTTGACTGGACCTGAAATGTGATACTCGCAAGTGTACGAGGTTGACAAATAATATACCCAGTAAGTACGGGATTGTATCCACAGAGACAGAACTAATCTGCAAATTCACACAAATAGTCAAAGCATGTAAAGAATGGTTGAGGGTTCTAACCACCCTTTGAGGGTGAATGATTGTTTGAATAGGCGATTTATCTAATACCCTAGAGTTAGGGTAATGTCCTAATGTTTGGATGCAAGGGAGAGAAAGAGTGCGGGTGTTGAGGATATTAGTAGGATTACTCAATTGCTCTGTTAAATGTTAATTCCATGATAACTCTATCACTCATCCATTTCAAGGTATGAGGATCGGGAAATAAATCAATTAAGCACATATGGGGTGCACCAAAGGTAATTCCTAATTGGGTTCTTGTCTTAATTAAAGCTCATGAATCACTCTCACACCCATTTCAAGGTATGTGAGAGTAGTGCATGTAGATTGTGTTGCACATCACACAAACACCGTTCTGCGGCCCCTTTCAGGTAATGCACGATTCGATAAATAGGTGATCGCTCCCAGATATACATCGGAAAACAATTGTAGTTTTACCGCAAGCGCACGGTTAAGTGGTAAGCGGGTTATAGAACACGAGAAGGGACTAATGACGGTACTCTATCTTAATCACTAAGCTATTGGTGGAAAGGTGATTTTAGAATGTAGGTGTCACAATCGTTCAATTATCAATTCAATTCAATATTATAAATATAACTAGGGCTAGGGAATCTCCACTACGGATCGTCATACATTTCTGTGAATCACGAATCTCAACGTTGCAAGACTTGAATTGAGGTGAACTAGTCGTAACTAAATATAGAACTAAGCTCATGCTCTCGTGCTATTGCAGGTCTATAGCAACCTAGATCAGAGCCCACTCTCGTGCAAACCCAAATCTAAGCCATTAGCATTAAGATCGACATCATCGTCCAATCGCACCTCGAGCCCACTCTCGTGCAAACTTGAGTTGTGACCTAGATTGTGATAGCTCGTATTCGTCCAATCTCTTACAAACGAATATTGGTATAGACTTATAATAAAAATGCTAGCTTTGGTCCAATCTCTTGCAAACCAAATCTAGTGAATCTCGATTATAAATCTAAATCAAATATCTAGGCCTTCCCATTGATCAGAGCCCAATCTCTTACAAACTCTAGATCAATGGAAATTCCTAGCTATTCGTAATAAATCAATCACAACCTAACCTTCTAGCAATTCTAGCAACATAGAAATCCATTCATCACAAATCTGACATTAGATCCATAGGGTTCATCCCCTTGCCCTAGAATAACGAATCTACTCACAATTCATCGAAACGATAGCAAAATCAATAGTAGAAAACATGTCGCAATTCAGATCTAGAAGGAAACAGTTAATAAAGTGCAAATATTTAAAAGGAATAGACAAACCAGATCTGAGTTCTTCAATCTCCAAAGTTGAATTCAAATTAAAATTGATCTAAAATCTATTCTCTGGTCTCTCCGTAAACTGGGTTATAAACTGGGCTTAAATACATGCCCAAATCGTCAAAATAAACTGGACAGAACTGCCCATGCGTAGCCTAAAACCCTAGTTTCCAACCCAGGCTGGCAGCGCTACTCGACCGAGTGGAAATCACACTCGGCCGAGTGCCAGATCCGAATAAAAACAGAGAAGTTGGGGGGTTTGGGCACTCTGGAACTCTGCAGAACTAGGCTGAGTGGGGTTCATTACTCGGCCGAGTGGACTTCCTACTCGGTCGAGTGGATCTTCTGCTACGCTCCCCAGGATTCCAGAGAGTCTGGCGTGTTTTCCTTTAGAAAATGTGACCTCACTCGAGCGAGTGGAGTTCTCTACTCGACCGAGTGGAATTAACCACTCGGGTGAGTACATTGCAGCACAAGGTGTCTTCGTATCAGTCGTACTCGACCGAGTACGCTCATTCACTCAGACGAGTGGGCTGTGTTACTCGGCCGAGTAGCCTGTTTCTGGAAGCAACTCTCCTTCTCCTTGCCTCTTCGTCGATTCTATCGATCTCCTTCTTCTTCCGCTCATCATCCAGCACCGTTAGCCCTTCGATAGGGCCATGGGCGATGCTCCGGTATGCGAGCAAGTCCCTTAAGCTCATTTTTGCTCCCGATTGCTCTATATTTCCTGAAATACAACAAAAACAAGAAATAGTGAAAAATAACACAATATCATCGAATAATCTGAAAAGCGCGGTATGAGCAATCGAAATGGCATGCAAACATGCAGAAAAACGGTGTAAAATATGGACCGACCAATAGGTTACAACCCAATTAACAATTTGGATTATTAGGTGAATTAAACTTCTAAATTACGAAATATAGATTGAAGGGTCTTGCATTCATTTCAAGATATGCAATACACAGTGGATACATAGGTGCAATAATTACAAAGCACCACCGTTCTGCGGCTCCTCCATGGATAGTATCAAATCCACTTAATCATAAGCTTATTTCACCCAACGACATGGATTAGCAAATGGGTGCTGGAAATTAACATTAGCAAGGAAATCAAAACATCCTACTTCAATCTAAAACACCCATACAATAAATTTAGACTAACATATCAGGAATAGAATAAGCATTCATAGAAATAACCATAGTTCAATACAAGAAATGAAAGAAATTGTATAATAGCAAGAGAGTTGGAGATTTGTCGGCAAATACTAGCTTCCTCAATCATCAATCAATCTCAGCAACAACAAAAAACGAGATTAGAAAACTCAAAACTCTCCAAAACCCTAATCTCATTCTTAAGGAAGAAGATGGCCTAAAAATAGTAAAAGATTAAGCTCTCCCTTATTACATCTGAATAGTAATGTTTTATACCCCCTAGAGGTTGCATCTCATCCATCCAAAATGTCATCCAACGATGCACATCAACTAGAGAGAAATCGGGTTAAGAAAAACATGTTTCTCGCAACCCAGAATTTGGGCGAAAACACCCGATCAGTCGACTACTGAACAAACGCTAGTTGACTGATGACATGTGACAGTCATTGGTCAGACAGTCACCGGTTGGTGGGTAGCATAACTTCCAACTGAAGACATGCGACTGTCTTGAATATTACAGTCGCCTGTGTGCTCCATAGTCGACCGTCTTTTGTGCTTTAGGCGCCTACTACAGAAATGTCAAATTAACAGTAAGTCGGCTCTTTTTTCTCCCTCAGGCATCTGGAAATCAGGTGATTGATGCAAAAATAACATGCAACTATACAATATTACAATTGACTGTCGATCCTCTTGCAGGCGACTGTCGTTGTGCTTCAGTTTCTCCAGCTCCAGCTCTTCAAAGACAGGCGACTGCTGTTGTCCGGGCAGTCGCCTGTGTGGTTATCCAGGCACCTGTCATTCCTTCTACTGGCGTCTGTTATGTACTCCTCTTCTTGAGTTGATTTAGTCCCGTTCGGGACACCTGAAAAATCCAGAAAAATCCCTCAAAATATAGTAGACATTTATAATGCTTTGGGAAGTGAAATTGTGCCAAAATAAATTCATATGCTCATAAATGATGAATCAACGTAAATATGGTTAAGAGATATGATTCCATGGATTATGTGCACATGAGGAGATGATTATGATGTTAAGTTATGCAATATTTATTCATAATCATTCTGCCTTGTTCCCTTTTTCACTTCTTATTGCATGTCTGCTATAATTGTGTGCCTTACCATATGACTTTATTATTCGTTGAAATGAATGAAAATATCTGTGCTTGCTTAAGAGTTTAGTTGGAGTATTATCTTATTGAACCATTGTGCACATCTTATTAGTGAACCAAGTGATTATATTATTTCCTTCTCCACATATCTTATTATTTTCTACATGTCACTTGGGTTCACCATCTTTGCAGCTACTTATACCGCATCCACTTTCCAAAAATCCCAAAAGAAAAAGTTAGCTTCAAAAAGCCCCAAAAAGCCAAAAAGGAGCCAAAAAATATATGTATATCCTATTGCTCCATAAAAAAGAGAAAAAAGTACTTCCTATATCTTATTATTTGGAACTACACAAATACTTGGGAAAAAGCCATAAAAATTCCTTCATTATTCCTTAGATGCGATGCCTCAAGCTAAGCTTGGGGGGTGAATCCATTTGATTATACGAGTGAGTACACCATTAGAGTGGATTTGTGCACATTTGGGGATATTTGATAATGCTCAGACTTTGCGAAATATATTAGCTATGGAGATTTTTCATGATTTGAGATGAATATATGAATGCCATGATCCTTATTCTATTCTCTATTGCATGCTTGGTATGACTCTTATATGCTTCATTTATTTCTATTTTTTGAAAAGTGCATCGCCAACATATTTATACTAAACTCTATGAATTGCACGATATGGATCTGAATTGATTGCATGATTTTAGAGGATCCCTTCCTTTGTTCTTAAATGCTTGCAAGTGATATGTCTAGCTAAGATATGAATTCTTATTAGCATGTGATATATTTTCGAAGTATTGTGATATGTCGCTATGGCTTGAGATCTAAACGAATACTTTAGCACTCCCCTCCATCTTCCATTCTTTTTTCTAATTTTTATTTTTTTCGCCCGGTGAGCCTCGTATTCGTCTTCCTCGAGGACGAGTAAGAGGTAAGCTTAGGAGATTTTGATGTGTCCATATTTTACATGTTTTTATCGCATCATTTCACGTCATATTCGCCTCCAAACTCCATGTTTTCATATATTATCACGCTTCTAACACTATATTCGAGTTTTGTATAGCTTTTGGGATTTTCAGGAGTTTTGGAGCGAATTGGAGCTATTTTGAGACATGGACACATCCGGCACGTCTAAGACGTCATTGGTAAGGCACCATGAGAGTTCGTCGAGGAATGGAAGAAGATTAGAGGAGAGGAGGAGAAGAGAATGAGAGATGTCAAAGTTCAGTTTCCCAGGTGACTCGACCGAGTAGCATCAGTTACTCGGCCGAGCTGACACGCAGAAATCATACAAGAAAGACCTTACCCTACTCGACCGAGCAGATAGCCGATTCGAACCGAGTCGCACCAAACAAATGAAGATTTTGAGCTTTTCTCAAGGCACCCTAGCTCGACCGAGCAGCAAAGCAACTCGACCGAGCAGCTCACCCACTCGACCCGAGTCATCAAGAAACAGAGCAACGTTTAGAGGAAGTTTTGATCTACTATAGCTCGACCGAGTAGTGGGGCTACTTGACCAAGTAGCCAGTGTCACCCAGAAGCAGAAGCAGCATCAAGCGCATTCTGAAGCCGACTTGGCCGAGCAGGCTCTGCTACTCGGTCGAGTAGCGCGATGCAACCAGCCTAGTTGGTGGGCCCAAGTGCCCAGATTTTTTTGAGATTTTTTGGAATTTCAAACCTATGTATTTAAGCACGTTTTTAGCTCTATTTTTAGAGAGCAACTTTGGAGGAACTTTTAGTTTAGTTTTAATTAGTTTTTTGAAATTTTGTGCCGTCGCTATTTTTGTTAAGCAAAGCTAGGATTTTTATTGCTATTTCGCACAAGGAATATTATTCTCTTAATTCTATTTGGATTGCTATTGCTCCACGACATTTGGTAACACTTTTCTAAACTCTCTATTGATTTTGATGTTTTTCATTGCTAAGATGAATTTCATTGCATCTATTGAATCTTTTGTTGTTATTTATATGATGCGTGAGTAGTTCTATCTAGGGCTAATGGATTAGCCCATGGATCTTAGGATTTAGATGCAAATTTAGGATTTTAGGTTGCGTTGGTATAAAAAGGGACGTATTTTGGTTGATCTTGCAAAGTTTGTCGGAGAACTCGTACTGAGATCGTGCCCACGGTCGGTGGAATCGATTGGCTTAAGGAGTATCTTATATGCTTAATTAGGGAGTTAGTGGATTCAATTGGGACTCGTGACCATGCCTGGCTCGTGCCTTGATGGGATCCATCGACGAACTATATTACTATTGAATGCTACCGCCATTGCGTCAATGAGAGCCACCAAAATACTTCGAATCTCTAACCCACATGAGTGGCTTGAGCTGAGATCATTCTGTCCACGAGAGTGGCATGAATATTTTCGATTCTTAATGCACGTATCATGTGCGCCTATCGTGAGAGTGGGGCTAATGCGATATGTTAGATTCATGGTGCTTAGAGCCATGAATTCCACATCTTGGATGCGACAATCCCTATAAAACCAATGCAACGTATGAGTCTTAACCAAGCATCGACATCTGATGATCCTAGTGGTGAGTCCTAAATCGCCAATCTTTATTAATTGTTCACAATCCTAAATAAACAATCTCTTGAAATCGAATGCTACTTAAATTTTGAGATTTGAAAATAGCCCAAGACGATAACATCTTTACCTTCCCTGTGGGATCGATATCTTTTATACTATTACTTGACATCGTACATTTGCGTAAAGTACCAAGAATTCAAATTTGGGATACGTCTAGCACTTGGCGTTCTCACCATTACTAGGTGGCTTCTAGGTGTTAGTTTCGGGAGCATCGATAAACTCTTATTATCTGCTAGAATTAATTGTTCCTTTTGTTTTCTATTATTTAATTGAATTGTAATCCAACTATTGACTGCATCTTGTGATTGTGGATTGGGTTAGTATTGAATAGTTGCCATCGTCTATTGCAATGAATGTTATTTAATGAAATCTATCATCTATAATTGCATGGATCGTGAGTAGTGATTCATCCAGCACGAATGGGTTGAACCCCATTGTATGAAGCTAGGGATTGATGAATTGTTGATAAATTGTTGAGTAATTGAGGATAAGGGGTATGTTAGGCTGATTATATCAATGTAGATAGAACTCCCCCATTTGTGGGTAATTAACGATTATCGTCAGGGTTAATCTAGGGTTTTCAAATGCATTGATCGATACTATTGATGCGGCTGATGGGAGTCAGGCATCGATTAGAGTTATCCTAACATTGATCCAAATCCTAATCCATGGGAGTGGCATGGAGGAAGATTGGGGACATTTGTCAGACGTAATGCGTTTAACGCGTATCGATGCAAGATTGGCGTCGGGTATGTGTACATGTTAGGTAATCCTATCATGTGCCATTGGAGTGGGGATATTGTTAATATAAGGAGATATCTTATCATGCACCACTGGAGTGGGGGATAAGAGAATACCCTTATATTAGACAACCTCTCCCGAACATCATGAACTCAATAATTGATTAACACTAATAAATCCTATCTAGTCAAATGGTGGGGATGTCCAGGCCCTAGAGCTTTTTAGAATTTACATCTTTCTATTAGTTTTATAGTCCTTCACGTCATACTCGATCACATGACTATTAACTTAGGATGAAATTAGTAGCAACATCGACGTCCCAGGATGACCCGTATAGTGCTACAACAACATTATGCGCTTGCAGCTTATAAATTTAAAGTTGACGCACGAATCACAACAAGCAACAGGAGAGCTTTCAGCTGTGAGCATGAGAATCACACGGTTGTGTGGAGGCAGCGCAGCCACACGGTTATTTGCAATTGTGGGGGACTACTTTAATGCAAGGGCCAAGATCAACGGCTGTTTGGCTTCCTCAACGTGACTGCATCAAAGGGGACAATTCTCTGGATTTTCAAGGCCAAATTTTGAACACTGACACGGCCGTTTGGAATTTTCCAAATGATCATGTCGCATGCACCCTTTTACGGTCGTTTGAACCAATCCTACGTGATCATTTGGAATTCCAAATGGTCGCATGGCCCAACTTTTCCAAGCACACTCACCTTAGCACTAGGAGACGACATAACCGTGTCAAACGGTCGTGTCACCTCCTTTATATAAGCTGCAGTCCCAGAATGGTCGAGTCCCCTCACTTCTTTCTCCAAAACGCTTCGACTACTTCTCCTTCTCTCCCCCCAACACCCACCTCTGGCAACCCACAACCTCTTACCACCCCTACTCACACCGACCCCACCCCCTTCTCCTTCTCTCTGCCATATCCACACATTCTCTCCACAGTTAAAACACTCCCCATCCTGCAACCCTAAAGATCGTTTTGGGATTCTTCTGGCAAATTTGGACGGTGAGGCTTCAATATGATCAAATTGGCAACTCGAGGAACATCATTAGCCTCCATTGCTTGGCATCGCAGCAAGGATCAACACACTCTTTGGGTAATCTCACTCCATTCTCCTAAATTTTAGTTCTTACCCAATTTTTCGCATCACACAACTAAGGTTTTGGTTTGGTTGCAGTTGCTTATCTATGTGGTCACCATGGCACTACATTCACTTCACACACATTCTTCATCCCTCCATGCCTGAAGCAACCACAGTCACCACCCCCACATTCACAATTGGGAAGGTCCACACGTCAACGGAGATCAGATGACCTTCCACATCTACACAACCTCCACCACCTGCTGTAACCCCACACCAGATTGATACGTTGGGGATCACATTTGCCACTGAGGCCCAGCGAGATCGTTACACCATCCTATCTCAACAAACCGTCCTACCCACCAAACTCACAAGCATTCCCGCTCTCGAAACCTTAGGGGTCGTCGAGGGTGTACGGTGACTATTTCTAAACCTAAGATGGACCGATTTCCTCAACTTTAGATTCCCCACCTACGAAAGACTCACTCTTGATATTCTCAGTTCTCTAAAATCCGAGGATACTCGATTAGAGTTCAGGGTCATGGACACGGACAACACAATTTCTTTTGATGCCCTGAACATTATCTTTCGTTGGCATGCTACCTCGGTAGACTCCATTGGCCCTTCTAGCACCCATCTCGCTGCATTCACTTCATCCCATTTTTGGGATATGATCACTAGGGCGGGAAACTTCCCTCTCACTATGGTAAAGACGTCTTTCATCATTCACCCATCGTTACGGCTTTCACATCGCATTCTCGCAAACACACTATTTTGCTGGGAAGAGACATGCACAGTCTTGCTACCTAAGCTCCTATTTTTGTGGAGCATGACATAGCCTCTGGTATACCACTCCACAGGCATCCTAGCCCCAATAGAGTTTTCCATGCTGGCTCATGGTTAGCCCACAAACTCATGCGCATCGCCACATCCTCTACTGATAAGATCTATTGTGGTGGTCTTATTACACTTATAGATTCCCATCCCACTGTCTCCCTTGAGATAGATGATATCATACCCTCAGTTACTGGCCATACTTCTCTTGACCTCTCAGTTCTTGCACACATGCATATGATCAAACTGAACCTAAGAGATCAGTACATATGGTCATATGTGCCAGATCACACTACATACATCATCTTACCGAATCCTACATGAACGCGTGTCGATGCGGCTATGTAGTGGGCATTTGACCCCGATCCTATCTTTCCTCCTGCTACGTAGCCCGAGCCCTAGCCATAGCCATAGCCTACCCCCGCAGACCTATCTACCTCCCTCGTACACACCATTACACCTACGATCCCTGAGGAGCCCATCATCACTCTGACTACACTTATTGATGACGGCTCTGGACTGTTTGTTCCTCATCCTCCTTCCCTCGACACTCGTGCACGCTTACTTGTAGTAGAGGGGATGGCTTGGGATCTCCAAACCTCTATGGATGCCCTTAGAGACATACATGCTAGGATTCTATCTTTGGTCTCTGACATTCACCAAGTCCATTACCCACCTATCATACCGCCACCACCCAAGGGTGGCGCTTCTCGTTCTCCTCCACCATCCACTATCCTCACCCAGCCCAGACCCTAGCACCACGCTTGCTTGGGGGAGACCACCACCCATTCATCCTCCCACACACATATGTCCTCACATCTTCATTGTTTGTATTGCATTGAGGACAATGCACACTTCTAGCTTGGGGGAGGAGCGTTTCATGCTTCACTTGTTGATTTTCTTTTTCTTTTTCACTTGTTTTTATTTTTATTTTTCCACCTTCACTTTCATATTTTTATCCATATGTTTATATCACTTTTCTCTTTTCCTTTTTATTTACATGCATCATATCTTCCCTATTTCTATATGCATTCCAAAAAAATAATCAAAAACCCAAATATACTTGCATCACATCATACATCTTGCATTTCTCAGGCTCATATGTAAATATATATGTTTTGAGAATTTTCTGAAATCGAGCTTTATATGTGTGGTTTATTGAATGGAATTTCAGTTTCTATCTTTTACGCTCGATTTCCTCGATATCGACATGAATATATGATTAGGATACGTTTTTAGTTTCGGATCCCATTTAATATGCTTGTTATAATCATCCTCTTGATTTCTAGAATAGTAGTACTTGAAATCGACTTAGGTTGGACTTTTTCTTAGGGATCCATTTTATGCATGGACCGTAGAATTGATAGTTGAGTATAATGGTTTATAACCCATCGAGGTCTAGCTAATGACATATTAACTAGTACTAAGGAGTGATATCACTTTACATATTCATGCTTTCGTGAAAAAAAGAAGAAAAAAATTGTGTATATATGGAAAAAGAATAAGACATGAACCGTTCTCCCAGCGACGCTGAGTAACCGGATCCACATGCCTCAGGAAGCATTGGGGCCTCGTACCGAAAGGTTTAGCTTGGGGGAGTGCATGGGACTAAGGATTATACTTGGTTTGAGTTAGTAGGTCCGAGGGGTCCTTTTTGGTTTGATGCCCTAAGGTCGTCTGACCTGAGAGTCATCGACCCAACACTCCTTACACAAACTAATTAGAATCCAAATGAACAAAAAGAAGAAGGAAAAGAGAAAAAAATTTTGGAAGCATGAATAAGCTTGTCGATTTTACGAATCATGGAAAGTTGTCATGTTGTGAGAGCCACTTCTTTAATGGACCAATAACCCATTATCATAGACTTATCCCTTCATCGGCCATCGCATAACTTCGACCCCTTTGCTTTAGACCTAAGGACAGGTTAGAGGAAATATATTAGGATTTGAGCGTAATCATGACTAAGTATATTATTTAACGATTTAAGCTAAAAAACACGTCCTAGGAGTATATTCTAATCGATGGAGAGGAGTTAGCGTTTTAAATTTACATGATTTTGAAATTTTCGTTTGTCCACATATATATGCACGATTTTCTGAAATTCTCAAAATCCATGCCATCACTTGCATGCTTATTTGCATACCCTACTCTTTACTCTTTCTTCATCTTCCTCGAGGACGAGGAAGAGTTTAGCTTAGGGGATTTTGATAAGTGGTTTTTATATATAGTTTTCACGTACTTTTCCCCCACATTTCATGCCTGTCACGCCCCGCTTACCTAATATGGAAGGCGAGACATAAGGAGGTCCGCTCAGACGTGGAGCTGTGAAGCTGCAGTCTGATAAGCGTCTGTAAAAATTTCAAACAATAGCGGGTCCTTTGCATTGAGACGAAACAATAACCATAATAATAAAGCAGATAAAAGAACATCCACCAACAACATCCAGAAATTATTCTAACATCACTGAGCAGTCACAAAAGTATAAGTCTGAACAAAAGGCCTGAAGCATGGCCAAAATAAAGGTAAAGAGAGTCACCGGCTGAGACTAAGGGTAGGACTGGAATCCTCGAACTGAACGTCTGCAACCTGTCGTCCTCTGCAACTAAGTCAGGCTCAAATCCTGACATGTGACATGTAAAGAGAAAAGGGCACATGTCAGCAAAAGTCTCCCAAAGAAAGCGGAGGACTTTGGTGACAGGATACAAATAATAAAAGAGCGACTAGCAGTTCTAAATAATGAATTGACATGACATTTAAAGAATGTAAGAATTTAAGATGACATGATGACATGCATGCACGTCGTAGCAGAAGCTACGAAAAACACTGCTTTCTTGAGTCACGAACATTATCATTTCACAAACATTATCATTTCACGATGTGCACAGGGTTTACTCCTTACAGCTGAAGGAGCGGATTAGGCATCCTTCTACGCTGCGTGATAGCTTAACCCTACCCCTCCCCAGTGTCGAGCCTTGGTTTCCCAAGTACGTGAGCTTGCTTCTGGATCACGAGTCCAGGAAGTGTTTTTCATTATGGACTGACGTCCACCTTCTGGATCACGAGCCAGGAAGTGTTTTTGTCATAGGGTTGTACCCGCAAAGCAGGTGTCTAGCCTCAATCATTATAATAAGTGTAGCGTGTGCTACTCAATCACGATGAACATTGTATGCATGCAATGACATGGCAATGAATAGATAATTTGCATACAGTTAATTGAAATTAAAAATGGCATGGTAACATGAATGCAAGCATGATAAGGGTGTCAGATCTAGCTTCGTTGTCAAGCTAGATCTAAAAGTGTCATCTAGACAGCTATCATTTCACTGCCTAGTCTCTTTTACGCTACTGTGCAAAATGGCATAAGACGTGGCCTAAACAGAAAGCTGGCAAGTATCACTTGCCTGCACACCAAGCTGAAGTCACGATTAACCAGGGTCCAAATTACATACGTGTTCAATTCACAGTCCAGCCTATATCCCAATTATTAATCTTGATTAGTGAAGCACAACCATCAGAAATTACCAATTTTAGTTGATTAATAGGCAAGTGGTGATTCTTACGGAGAGAGTCTTACCTCAAAACGATGCGAGAGCTACTCTGACGCGGGTAGCGACGTCAGGGGTTGGATTCTGGTAGCGAGCACGGTACGGAACGATGGATTCTCTGTGATAAAACACGTGCATAAATAAGTTTATGACGACGGGTTAGATTTATTAGACAAATCCTAAAACGTCTAATGACCCAATTTAGCAAGTTCTCTATCCTAAGATGGGTTACATATCGTTATTAACGATGGTTAAAATTACTAACATTATAAATACGTCATATAGCTAGCACGAAAATACACAACAAATATAACTAGCAACCTATGCTAACACGTTAACCAGGAATTGTGTAAACAAGTTATAAGCCCTATAGTTTTAGCGTGTTAACCTCATTTATTAAGTTACTAACATGCTACTTAAGTTAAGTTGCCAACAATATCATCATCAAAGCAACCTAGACTAATATTAGCTAAAAGTCGCGTACACGAATGATCACCCCTACGAATTATCAAGTTATCGTCTATATCTATGTTAATAACATGCAAACAACATTTAATTAAGTTACTTAGCTGATCATCACTATTAATGGTTCAACAATTATTAGAAATAGGTATAAAGTGTTATAACAAACGCTTACTAACCGCTGTGAATAATAGATCCCCCACGTAGCTACCCGAGGTCTTCGCGAGTGGTCATCGATTAGGGGAACATTGCAACAGCGCGTGGGAAGTCTACAACAGCCCGGGAAATCGCTACCGTGCGACTGTGGCCTGTTGTAGTCGAACAGCGCGCGACGACGTTGTGTTCTGTCGTGCCTGGGCAGAATCCGACGGAGCCCGCTAGGATGAAGGTCGGGAAGAGGCTGACGTGGGTCAGTGATCACCGGGGAGGCCGTGGCAGCACCTGGCGGTGCTGCAGTCAGCGTCGGGGCGGCGCTGCCGCTGTGACAGTGCCTGGGGCTGCTGTCAGCGCACCGGGGGTTTTTGGCGGTGATACAGGCGTCACCGGCGGGGTTTACGGCGGGAGGATGGTGGGAAAGGTCAAGGGAGTGCTGTAGAACAATGATAAGGCTGACGGGGGCCGTGTGGAGTTAAGTCGGAGAGCGCTGCGGTGCTCAGAGTTGACATTTCGCGTGGGGGAGTTGGGCGGCGCCTGGGGATGAAGATCCGGTGATGTGAACGGCGGGGGTGGCGGCTTGTCACGGTGAAGATGGGTCGTCGGAGGTGAGATAGGTCGAAGGAATCTGGGTGTTGTGCGAGGATGTCGAAGAACAGGGCGACAGCTGCGTAATCTCGCGTGAAGGGGAGGAAATGAAACCTAGGGTTAATTAAATAAGAGTATGGGCTTTGGCAGCCCGTGATGAAGTCTAAAGGGCTTATTATTACACAAAATAAGTTGTAAGTGGGGAAATCAGAGGAGCAGCTCGTGAAGCTACTAGCCTAGAGTTAGGTTTTTTACATATATATAAAGTTTAGTTTTATTACAAATTATTATCATAAATGTTATAATATAACAATAGCATATCTCTCTCTCCATCCCCTATGTGTATGCGGCCAAGAGGGGATTTAATAGTGGGCAAAGTCAACATTATAAAGAAATAAACATCATTAAATAATGATTAGTGGGTTAAACATATGAAACTTAGAATTAGACTATAGCTTAAAAGGGAAGAGCGAAAGTGGGTCAAACGGAGCTCTTAAATTATGAGATAAATA
Organism: Scilla litardierei; assembly: GCA_030789695.1. Taxonomy (NCBI): domain Eukaryota; kingdom Viridiplantae; phylum Streptophyta; class Magnoliopsida; order Asparagales; family Asparagaceae; genus Scilla; species Scilla litardierei. The sequence goes on from JAULAV010007855.1 coordinate 588,292, forward strand.
CCGGGGGGACCGTGTCTACGAGAGAAACGAAACTATGGAGATTGGACACGAGTTTGGCGACGAGGAACGAAACTAAAAATAAAAAGGTCTCACGACAAAGTGAAAATCACGACGCCTCTTCAAACAAAGTCATTTCGTGGGAGAACGACCCGTGAAATGACGTTCCAAAATAATCCCACAAATTAATACTCTTCGAGAGGGTCACAACATCATATCACACCATAGTGTTCGGATACAGGAAGGGTCAAAAATAATTACGTGTACGAACAAAAGTACATGCACAAAAAACGTACGATCGAAAACAGACCGTGACATCCTACCAGCCTTAGAATAAAGTCCGTCCTCGGACTTTCTAACTATAAATATATCTAGTCACTCGAGTAACTACCCCAATCATACCACGTTATATTTCAAACCAGATATAGTCTCTACAAGTGCTTATATATGCACATGTAGTCAAACATTAATACTACCAACATGTATATATATTTACGCCCATCTATACTTACACCTATCATAGTCAGTCAAATTCATACACGTACTTCAATCATTCATATAGTCACATACATCCTTATGTAACTATTACTCATTTATCACAGCCAAGGTACATATACATACAAAAAAATAGTTTCACATTAGTAAATACGATCCTAGTACTTACTTATAGATAACTACCTACGTACCACAACATGGATATTATACTCCCCATATCTCCTAGTACACATCTAACACTAACATATCAACATATGTAATCATACCACATAATATTAAATCAGGCTTACTATATCTAATATACATTCACCACTACTATAACTTCACAAAGATATAGTTATTCACACGCACGCAAATATTTCACCATATTTTCACATCACATACTGTCCTATGACTATATTCAAGACACGCCACACATACCATAGTCACAAATACCTATAACTAAGCACATACTTACCCGTGCACGGTGCACGCCCGCACACGCTATCATATCATTCATACATACCACACATACCAATATATACATTAGCACAACTACACTCCTAGTTTAGCTAGAACATATCCATTCGAACACGTAAGTCCTTAGTGTATAACTATACTACAAGACCAACACTTATAACTATATAATGGTATAGCCACCCACAATCATGCGCGTAACACAACCAGACACAACCAATCATATCACTATACATACATCATCCATCACTATATTCACGGTACTACACACAACCACAAACATACGTAACAATATACTCAGAGTATACCCACTCAAGCTTGAGTGAGACTCGAAACCCATATCAAAATACTCTATACACATAACACGATACTTAAACCTATATCAACACAACACTCCAAAAAATATATATACACCTGCCAACGTAACCACCCCCTTACCATAAAATCAAGCACACTTAATATTTAGTCAGGTGACACCCACATAATTCAATCACTCTACATACCATAATAATATTAAGAACATCAACACACATATACAATTAAATACATCATCCTGAGCAAGCATACATCGTATAGCCACATACATGTAATATATATATTCACACCATAGCCAATCTACCTATATTTAGTATACCAACACATCTATTTATCCATTCATAGTTAAGACATGCAATAATCGTGTATACCTCATGGTATACATGCACACACAACATCCTGTCAATACCAAACAAAATTATAATCCTACTACCATACGTATATTACATAGATACTGATGCAGCAAATACATAACTACTTACGTCTAAGCACGATATGTACCTACGTACGAGCACATACTCACACGTACTACCATATAGGTCCTATAATAGTCCTACACACTTAACTATAAGAACACATATACTATTTCACTTAACATACACATGACTTACGAGTATACTATTTCAAACATTTACCACATACTCTACTAGCAGATACTCCAACACTGAATCCAATATGCATAGACGTACCTAACGTGGTATAACTATCCACACACTCTACTTATATACATGCACCACGACTACATCCCAAAAACCAAAGGCCCACTACTAAATTAGAGTTGACCTAAGCAACGACAAGCATTAGTAGGGTGACTAAGCAAGGGAGAGAAAACCAAGATCAAATAGCTTAACGAAACAAGATCGGAAAGAACGGGTTCAGATAGGGCGAGAAAAAGGAGATAGCTGGCTGGGTGAAACAAAATATTGCTCCAAATAATTAAATAGATGAAAGAAGGATACGTGTAAAATGTGGTATCATATATATATATATATATATATATATATATATATATATATATATATACTCTTAAAAATATGTAGAAATGGCAAGCCAACGGTAAAAATTTTAAATCACGGAAAAGTGTTGAGACAAGGAAATGATGAGTATGGTGAGGCAGTGATCGTGTTGTAAATGAAAGTAGGTTTATACCAAAAATTTTGAAGTATGAGCACGATGAATATATTTCTTGTATATAAAGATATATTGAAGTTCGATTTAGCTTAGAAAACATTTTAAAAGTAAGTATGATAAGTGAAAAATTTAATAATAAACTTAGTAGTATAGAAATGGGAGGAATGATATATCGAATTATTAAAAATGGTAATAATATTTTTAGAACCGAAATACAATAGATATAGATAAGATATGGTCTCGAGATTGAAATAAAAATTTATGACCAAGACGACTTCAAAATCCAAGAAAGCATTTAGCTTCACCGAAAGTAAGGAATTCAAATATATAAGAAGGGGGTTTTAAAAACAAATTTTAAACTGAGTGAAAACTGTTTAGTAAGGAAAAAAATCGAATATAACTTTGGAAGAATCAAGATTGGCAACAGAGAAGATTCAAAGATTAACGATAATCGTCAGGAAGCGATCACGTGTATCGAGGGCAAAGATTATGATCGCGAGATGAATACGCCTAGGCTACGATTCATGAAAACTACGATGGGGTTCTACAGTCGATAACACAGAAGCGTAATGATCAGGAAAATGATAGAATCAGGGGTCCTAATTACCAGGTCGACTACAGGTCAAGAGAAACTTAACACTAAGGCTCTCTAATGGGCTAGAATGTAACAGAAATCTCAGGAAAAAGTTTCCTAAAGAATCAAGATTACGTTCTGCTGGGCCCGAAATTGTCGGACTCAATCGAACGGCTAAAAGAGAAGCTCTAGATGTCTAGCATGGTCAGGGCTGGGTGAGAGAATGCTAAGTCAACCTAAGACGAGTACAGCTTAATCTTGACGAAGGCTCTAACTATCAAACCTGGACATCTACCTAAGTCTTCCTACCATCTAAGACAGGGAAACGTTCAGATTAGACTTAATCATGACTCGAATGTTATGAATAATTAATTGGATGTTATTTATCATTATTGTTGTTCCGATATTTCACAGATGCAAAGAGGACCTGCATGGGCCACCAACAAAACCTGTCACGTCCCGCTTCCCTAATATGGAAGGCGAGACGTGAGGAGGTCCGCTCAGACGTGGAGCTGTGAAGCTGCAGTCTGATAAGCGTCTGTAAAAATTTCAAACAATAGCGGGTCCTTTGGATAACCATAATACTAAAGCAGATAAAAGAACATCCACCAACAACATCCAGAAATTATTCTAACATCACTGAGCAGTCACAAAAGTATAAGTCTGAACAAAAGGCCTGAAGCATGGCCGAAACAAAGGTAAAGAGAGTCACCGGCTGAGACTTAGGGTAGGACTGGAATCCTCGAACTGAACGTCTGCAACCTGTCGTCCTCTGCAACTAAGTCAGGCTCAAATCCTGACATGTGACACCCAAATAGAAAAGGGCACATGTTAGTAAAAGTCTCCCAAAGAAAGCAGAGGGCTCTTGTGAAAGGATACAAATAATAAAAGAGCGACTAGCAGTTCTAAATACTGAATTGACATGACATTTAAAGAATGCAAGAATTTAAGATGACATGATGACATGCATGCACATCGTAGCAAAAGCTACGAAAAACACTGTTTTCACGAGTCACGAACATTATCATTTCACGAACATTATCATTTCACGATGTGCACAGGGTTTACTCCTTACAGCTGAAGGAGCGGATCAGGCATCCTTCTACGCTGCGTGATAGCTTAACCTTACCCCTCCTAAGTGTCGATCCTTGGTTTCCCAAGTACGTGAGCTCGCTTCTGGATCACGAGTCCAGGAAGTGTTTTTCATTATGGACTGACGCCCACCTTCTGGATCACGAGCCAGGAAGTGTTTTTGGCATGGGGTTGTGCCCGCAAAGCAGGTGCCTAGCCTCAATCATTACAATAAGTGTAGCGTGTGCTACTCAATCACGATGAACATTGTATGCATGCAATGACATGGCAATGAACAGATAATTTGCGTACCGTTAATTGAAATTAAACATGGCATGGTAACATGAATGCAAGCATGATAATGGTGTCAGATCTAGCTTCGTTGTCAAGCTAGATCTAAAAGTGTCATCTAGACAGCTATCATTTCACTGCCTAGTCTCTTTTACGCTACTGTGCAAAATGGCATAAGACGTGGCCTAAACAGAAAGCTGGCAAGTATCACTTGCCTGCACACCAAGCTGAAGTCACGATTAACCAGGGTCCAAATTACATACGTGTTCAATTCACAGTCCAGCCTATATCCCAATTATTAATCTTGATTAGTGAAGCACAACCATCAGAAATTACCAATTTTAGTTGATTAATAGGCAAGTGGTGATTCTTACGGAGAGAGTCTTACCTCAAAACGAGGCGAGAGCTACTCTGACGCGGGTAGCGACGTCAGGGGTTGGATTCCGGTAGCGAGCACGGTACGGAACGATGGATTCTCTGTGATAAAACACATGCACAAATAAGTTTATGACGACGGGTTAGATTTATTAGACAAATCCTAAAACGTCTAATGACCCAATTTAGCAAGTTCTCTATCCTAAGATGGGTTACATATCATTATTAACGATGGTTAAAATTACTAACATTATAAATACGTCATATAGCTAGCACGAAAATACACAACAAATATAACTAGCAACCTAGGCTAACACGTTAACCAGGAATTGTGTAAACAAGTTATAAGCCCTATAGTTTTAGCGTGTTAACCTCATTTATTAAGTTACTAACATGCTACTTAAGTTAAGTTGCCAACAATATCATCATCAAAGCAATCTAGACTAATATTAGCTAAAAGTCACGTACACGAATGATCACCCCTACGAATTATCAAGTTATCGTCTATATCTATGTTAATAACATGCAAACAACATTTAATTGAGTTACTTAGCTTATCATCACTATTAATGGTTCAACAACTATTAGAAATAGGTATAAAGTGTTATAACAAACGTTTACTAACCGCTGTGAAGAATAGATCCCCCACGGAGCTACTCGAGGTCGTCGCGAGTGGTCATCGATTAGGGGAACATTGCAACAGTGCATGGGAAGTTGACAACAGCCTGGGAAATCGCTACCGTGCGACTGCGGCCTGTTGTAGTCGAACAGCACGCGGTGGCGTTGTGTTCTATCGTGCCTGGGTGGAATCTGGCGGAGCCTGCTGGGATGAAGGTCGAGAAGAGGCTGACGTGGGTCAGCGATCACCGGGGTGGCCGTGGCAGTGCCTGGCGGCGCTGCAGTCAGCGTCGGGGCGGCGATGCCGCTGTAACAGTGCCTGGGGCTGCTGTCAGCGCACCGGGGGTTTTTGGCGGTGCTACAGGCGTCTCCGGTGGGGTTTACGACTGGAGGACGGCGGGAAAGGTCGAGGGAGTGCTGTAGAACAACGATAAGGCTGACGGGGGCCGTGCGGAGTTAAGTCGGAGAGTGCTGCGTTGCTCGGAGTTGAAGTTTCACATGGGGGAGTTGGGCGGCGCCTTGGGATGAAGATCCGGCAATGTGAACGGCGGGGGTGGCGGCTCGTCACGGTGAAGATGGGTCGCTGGAGGTGAGATAGGTCGGAGGAATCTGGGTGTTGTGCGTGGATGTCGAAGAACATGGCGGCGGCTGCGTAATCTCACGTGAAGGGGAGGAAATGAAACCTAGGGTTAATTAAATAAGAGTATGGGCTTTGGCAGTTCGTGATGAAGTATAAAGGGCTTATTATTACATAAAATAAGTTTTGAGTAAGGAAATCAAAGGAGCAGCTCATGAAGCTACTAGCCTAGAGTTAGGTTTTTACATATATATATAAAGTTTAGTTTTATTATAAATTATTATCATAAATGTTATAATATAACAATAGCATATCTCTCTCTCCCTCCCATGGGTGTATGCGGCCAAGAGGGGATTTAATAGTGGGCTAAGTCAACATTATAAAGAAATAAACATCATTAAATAATGATTAGTGGGTTAAACATATGAAACATATGATTAGACTATAGCTTAAAAGGGAAGAGCGAAAGTGGATCAAACGGAGCTCTAAAATTATGAGATAAATACCGGGGCGACCGTGTCGACGAGAGAAATGAAACTATGGAGATTGGACACGAGTTTGGCGACGAGAAACAAAACTAAAAATAAAAAGGTCTCACGACAAAGTGAAAATCACGACGCCTCTTCAAACAAAGTCATTTCGCGGGAGAACGACCCGTGAAATGACGTTCCAAAATAATCCCACAAATTAATACTCTTCGAGAGGGTCACAACGACATATTACACCATAGTGTTCGGACACAGGAAGGGTCAAAAATAATTACGTGTACGAACAAAAGTACGTGCACGAAAAGCGTACGATCGAAAACAGACCGTGACAATGACACTTCGCCATGTTTTCCACGTCATCACCCCCCCCCCCCCCCCCCCGCTTTTGGTTTCTTTTATGTTTTTGGCTCTGTGGTGTGTTTCAGGTGAATTTGTGGATTTTTGGAGCAAAAGAACGAGAACTTTGGCTTTTGGAGTGATCGGCGACGCAATAAGATTCAACTCGAGGAAATAGAGGCAGTTTGGTGACTGCAGCATCTCACACGATCGTGTGAGATGTCTCACACAACTCTGTGATAAGACACGGCCTGAAGCCCATTTGAGCCCCCAACAAAGCCCCACACGACCATTTTGAACGGTCATGTGGTCTGTCTGCCAAGAGGAGAAATCGCCACGATATGGTCGTGTGAATCCTCACACGATCGTGTTATCCCCATTCCAAGTGAAGGCCAGCACAACAGTGGCAGTAATCATACAAGGATTCCTGAAGCCCACAACATGCGTAACTTGGCTCAAACAACGTGACCACATCGTTTGGCCCACATGGCTGGTTCAGGTCGAATCTGGAGCGAACCCAATATGGTTCTGGGCTAGTATTTAAGCCCCTGGGGCATCACCAGCAGAAGGATATTAACCTCTACCCTTGTTTTCTTCCTGTTTTTCATAGTTTATCTTAGTTTTTAGGGGTAGGATAGATTAGATAGGGTTTTAAATTAGGTTCTCCTTCGTGGATGTACTTGTAACACAAATTATGTGAACTCTACGATTGTGAAGATAAGTATCTTCTTGTTTTTCTTGTTCTTTTCTTGTCTTTGGTGATTTCTTATTGTACTTATTGTTTCTCTTTGTACTTCTATATGTTTCGTGAGTAGATCTTCATCTAGGGTTTGGTGGATCTCTTCATGGAATGAGTTTGGGTTAAACTTGATTATTTGGCTATTGGATGATTGTTTAGGGTAATTAGATTGATCCACGACAGGAGCCAGGGTTAATGTAGATTGATTTCTCCCTTCATGGGTAATTAGATTAATCCACGGCGGGAGATGGTGTGGAGTTTTCGATACATTGATCGATACTATCGATGCGGCTGATAGGAGTCAGACATCAATCATAGCCCAACATAGATCCAAATCATAATCCACGGGAGTGGCGTGGAGTAAGATTGGGGACATCCATTGGACATAATGCATCTAACACATATCGATGCATGACGAGAGTCGGTATCGATATGGGTTAGGTAGTCCTATCATGCACCACGAGAGTGGAAGATAGGTTCAATATAAGGGGATATTTTATCATGTTTCCACAGGAGTTGGGGGGAGGGAGAGAATACCCATAGATTAGACGTCATCACCCTACGGTGATTCGATAGCCACACAACGAATTTATTCTTGTCCTCAACCTACATTTGGGTGATACATAACCCTAGATTCCCTTTTATTCTATTTATTTCTCCATATTCTATACACACTCCACATATCCCTCATGTAGCTGACCACGGCCTAGATTTGAGCTAGTACTTTATAACCTAACCTCCTTGTGGATGACCCATACAGCGCTACGACGATAGCCGTGTGCTTATGGTTTATAAGTGTAAAACTCCTAACATAAACCAATGATTTTTTAATCTCCATTGTGCATTGTTGTGATGTAATTAGGGTTCATCCCTCTATATTTTCAATCATTACTATGTCATTCCATGTTTATTTCATTTGATTATGGGTTATCTTTACTCTTATTGTAATGCATCACCCGTCGAGGGGTTCGATGAGGATGGAATGCCCGAGGCATCTCCCACGTGTAATAGCATCACCCGTGAGGGGTCCCAATAAGATGATGCACCACGAGGTACTGCCTAAGTGCGCCTACGCTACCCATCGAGGGATCTGAGAATGACATGCCACAAGGCATAGCCTATATGCATATGACCCGTCGAGGGGCCCTAGAATGATTAGGGTGGTGTGCCGCAAGGCATTGCCTAGTGTTTAGAATATAGACCCCAGCAATTGAATGAATACTTGATAATTTATGTGCTTAATCCCACCAGGGAATCTTCCGATGATGTTTGCCCACAAGGCACATCACTGATTTATCAAGATGATTGAAATGCATAGTTGTGCATGACCCCAATGAAATCACAACATACACACACCATTATCCTATTGTCTCACCCACAGTTCCCGACAGCATATATTTTTAAGTTTAAGTTTATTACTTAAACTCTCAAATGATCATTTCACTTTTGAAAGGTGGTTTGACTCTCATTGAATTATTTACTATTTTGATTTGTGAATTGTGATTTTGCAGATGAGCATTGTCCATGTGGAAATGATACCCGACTCACCGGGTTATTACTTCTTAACCTCTTGCAATTGGGATAGCACAATATTTTGAGGCAAGCAGCCATTGCTAAGCAAGACCTGATGTTGCATGCCAAAGAAGATGAGCTCATGTTGGGATTCGGAAGTACCTATAACAAGAGATTTTCCTTTCTCCATGTTGGCTACAAGCTTGGCCAAACTCTCACTCATTTATTGGAACTGTTGGATTTGTTGGCACTGGGCTTACTAAGCTTGATGTATCTGCTGCATCTACTGAATTAGGCTTGATGTCGTTGATGAAGCTGTTCATTCTGAACTTGTTGAATCTGCATGAATCACAAGATCACTTGATTAAGAGTTTGAAACTATGGGGTCAATGTTAGGCTCATCCTTCTTCATTTGAGTTCCACCATGGTAACTGTTGAGAGGTGGTGGCCTATATGGTGGTGAAGTCTGTGGCTTGGACTACCAACTCAGGTTGGGATAGTTGCGCCAGTTGGAGTTGAAGGCATTTGTGTTGATGCCTTATCCTTGGTATGAATTCGATACATGGTTCACTTGAGTATGGTTCCTTAGCACATCCTTCAATGTCAGAATGGTCAGGCATCCCGATGTATGATGCTCCATACGTTCACAAATGATATAGTTCTCTGCAACAGTCTGTAAGGACCGTCTACCTTGCAATACTAACAATACACACATTAGAGAGAGGTGAATAGTGTAATGGTAATAATTGTGTAATTAAAAATTAAACTTGTAAATGTTGAATAATAAGTACAAGAGTAAGTTAATACACACAATCAGGCAAATGCAAACACAAGAGATTTTACCTTGGTTCCTCCAACTTGGGTACATCCAGCCATACCAATATTCACTATGGTCCTACACAAGGTAGTGATTACAATCCCTACACAAGGGATACCCTACACAAGAGATTTAGACTCCCACAAAGAGACAAACTAACTCCAACAAAGCGAGTAACTAAATCCCATGAAGAGAGTAACAAACTCACACGAAGAGAGTAACTAACTCCCACAAAGAGAGTTATGGTTTCAATCACAAAGATGAAATAAATAGACCTTACATATGCCTTGATGAGATGAACTTACTCAATGTTAAATGCAAGGCATGGAAGAGGATGTCCAAGTGTTGAGATGAACTTTGATTACACTTGGAGGATTTCCTTATGAGCTAGCTTCAATGCATGAAGAGGAGTGTGCTCAAGAGAGGGAAATAAGAGAATTAGGAGTGTCTTATTGATTCTCTATGATATTCAATGTTTATCAATTTTTTTCCAAGGGTTATAATAGAACTAGGCCCTCGTATATATATAAGAAGCCAAGAAAACCCAATAAAACCAAGCAAAAAGCTAAAAGAAAGAATTCTACAATGACTAGATTTTGGTAGAAATCGGCTTGGACAAGCGCATGTAGACCAATGGTCAGTCGACTGATCAACAACTAGATTATTACTAAGGGCTATAATCTGAGCCAGTACAGGCGACTGTAGAAGACTGTATAGGTGCATGTACAACTGTGTAGGCGCCTGTAAAGACTTCATCAGGTGTCTGTCACATAGATGGAATGTATCCGAGAAATGTCAACTTATGAACTTGTGCATTCAGGCGACTTATGAACAAAGTCCATGTGCCTGAGGATTGATAGGCGACTGTAAACTCTATATCAGTCGACTGACACACAAGATAGAGTGATGCCCAAAATTGGCAAGTTACGCATTTTGGCACATAGGCGACTGATAAACAAAATCCATGAGCCTGATGGTTGGCAAGCGCCTATATTTTGTACTTCAATCGCCTTCACCAAAAGCTTAAGTAAGAGTCAAGAAAATATTGACTTAAGCTGTGCATATCAGCCGCCTGTAGAAGGCTGTCCAGGCACTGGTGAACCATTAGTCGCCTGTCCTTCCTTCGACAGACGCCTTGACGTGAGTTTATATTTTATATATTCACGCACGTCTTCTTCGTAATTTCCTGTCGTTTTTCATTTTTTCGAATCCATTCCCTTGCGTTTTAGTTCCTTTTCACTTTCGTTGTGTTTGTGTACTTTTGCAGAATATTGCTAGCGTAGGGGACATACAAGGCAAATATCATGAGTCCTCGAATCAACGGGAGGTGTCGTACGAGATCCTGAGAGCCAACCATCAAGACAAACCACATATCAGCTCTCAACCAATCGGGCGGACAGATCCACCCGATCGGGTCGTGTAGCCGTATCAGACCCGAGGAATAACCAACTCCACCCGATCGGTTCAGTGATTGGGTGGATGTGACACATACACTGTTTTGAGAGCCAAAGTTCACTCGACCGATTGACTTGTCAACCGATCGGGTCACCTGTAGCAGCTGCTTCCCCATGCTCGAGAATTCAAAGACTCACCCGATCGGTTCAGCAATCGGGTGAGGTTTATCAAAGCCGAAGACCAAGTTTCCCGTTCGTCTCACCCGATCTGTTGAAGTTTCAACCGATCGGGTGGACGTTTATTTTTGTCTTTTAGTGGGAATATTCCCTGGCATCTTGCCAAAATGTATAAATAGAGCTAGGTTTCCCAGAAAACATAATCCCCATTTTCTTAAGCTGTTTTTAGGGGTATTGGCTGCTCTGAATTTATTTTCATTTGTAAGTTTCTTGATCGTTTCAATACTTTAATATTGGGTTTATATTACCATTTCCTACAGTAATCTATTGCTTGATTTTCATTTTGATGGCTGTAATCTGTTTTATCGCTTTTCATGCCATGATTAATGAGTAGTTCTTAAATCTGGGACATTGGTGGAAGCCCCTTCGTGGGTTTTCCCTAGAACGACCATATGATTATGGATTCGATAGGATATATGGATTTAGATGGTTACACGGGGGTGTTTTATTGTCACTGGTGGGAGAAAGACCGCCTTTGACCGTCAGGGCAAGGGAAAATAAAACGGAAGTTTGATTCCCTAGCCACAGCTTACCCCCGTAGCGTAGACATTGATTCCTTGCGCGTGGGAACGACTTGGATGAAATGTCGGGAGCAATCGTTGCGAGCTTAGTGCTCCCAGAGTCGGGCAGTGTTGGACATGGGAATACCCACTGTCCGAACCTGGGTAGACCTAGCGTATCATCCTGTGCATCGACCAGAATATCGAGCCCATGGGACGCTAGGTACCACTATTAGAGGCAACGTCTCCCCTCTAAACTCTAGAATCCGATCACATTCCTATCCTTCAGTCGTAATAGTGAAAATTCGTGATAGGGCGGAAGCCAAGGTCCCAGGTTGTCTTTTTTTTATCTCTTACACCTTTTTCATTAGTTTACTATCGTGACACCCAACAAGCGATTAAGCTAACTCACCCACCGGGTGATCAGGATCCCGATTGTTCACAAGCACAACACACGCCTCCCTGTGTTCGACCCCCAAGCCACACTTCGACACCGTGTGCTTGCGGTTACAAATTCTAATCCTAGTATCCCCATCCCGATTTGAGCGACAAACGGGCGGACGGTCAAGCTCTATGGCGCCGTTGCCGGGGAGGCAACGTGCTTGTTACATTTAGGACCCTGTAATCCCTGAGACTAGCTCATATCCTTACCCCGTGATAATTTTCACATTCTATACTTTTATTTTTATTTTTATTCCTTATATTTTATTGTTTTTATTTTTTGTTTTTATTTGGCATTATACCATACGTGATTCACGGTATATTTTGATTTTTCATGCTCAGGAACTCGGGAAGTCTTGATGACTTAGTTCCTTTAGATCCCGAGATCAACTCCACCTTGAGGCATTTGAACGCAGAGAGAAGAAGAAGAGAAGAATTTGCCACCATGGCAGGAAATATCACTCCTCAAAATTCTCTACTCGAGTACTCGATGCCATCCATTGGGTCCACATCCAGCATTCAACCTCCGGCCATTACGACTGAAAATTTTGAGCTGAAGCCATCACTTGTGGCTTGGATCCAACAAGACCAATTTTTTGGAGCTCCTATGGAGAACCCGATCGAGGCGTTTAAGATCAATGGCGTATCAACCGAGTCTATTCGGTTGAGAATATTCTCATTATCTCTACGGGACAAGGCGAAGCAATGGCTGAGGGGGAAAGAACCCAAAACGTTCACGACCTGGCAGCGGCTCTCAAATGCATTCCTGAAAAAGTTCTTTCCTCCGGAGAAGACAATGAAGCTAAGAAGCTAGATCTCCTCTTTCTCCCAGGCTAGCTATGAGTCGTAGCATGAAGCGTGGGTGAGGTACAAGGTAATGCAGAGAAAATGTCATCATCACGAGCTCCCCCGCTGGCAGATCATCAACTTGTTTTACAATGGACTAAGGGACAAATTGAAGTCCTCCATGGATGCCGCAGTGGTTGGATCCTTCATGGAAAGAAATGAAGTGGATGCAGGAAATATTTTGGAGAATATGGGCATCCAACAATGAGAGGTGGAGCGACGAGCTTGCTACGCCAAAAGCTTGAGGAATGCATCGAGTTGAGTAAGTAGATAAGCTGTCAAGCAAATTCGATTTGCTTTCCACTCAGATTTCAGCATTCATGGTTGGAGCCGGTGCTGCTAACCAACATCATGTAGTGACAGTGGAAACTGAAGTAATGGGAGACTTTGATGTTGGAGACATCTCTGCGCCCGTGGATCAAGTAAGTGCCCTATTTTATAATCCAACAGGAAATGCGCCCTATCCACCGAGGATGAGTTATAATCCTGGATATTCTCCCAACAACTAGGACCATCCAAATTTCAGCTACAGGGCACCCTACCAGCAACTTCAGCAACCTCATCAGCAACAACATTATCAGCCTCCACCGCCTCAACAACAAATGTATCAGTAGTTTCCTCCTCGAAATTAGCAACCTCTGCCCCAACAGCAACGAGTGGTCTCTCCAATTGAGAACATCCTAACTCAGTACGTTGTGAATCAGGAGAAGGTCACTTAACAACTACAGCTTGGGCAAAAGGCCTTGGCCGATCAAGTGACCCAGCTGGGGTTACAAGTGGCCAACCTCCAGAATGCACAAGGACAATTGTCGGGTCAACTGGAGGTCAACCCTAGGGGACCAAGCCAAAATCCTTGACACACGGTCAAGAGAATGTCTCCACCATTGTCCTGAGGAGTGGAAAGAAGATTCTGGCGTGGGAGGCCGAGAGAGATAATGAAGAACCATTTGTCAATGAGAAACCGAATATGGAAATGAACAATAATGGAGCTTCTACATCGAGCACCGTGACTCCGGAGGGAGATTCTGGGGAGAAGAAGAAGAATGAGGGGGATGACTTGAGGGTTTTCAAGCCTTCAGTTTCATCTCCACAGAGGCTTGCCAAGGCCAAAATTGATGAAAAGTATGGCAAGTTCTTCGAGATGGTGAAGGACCTAAGTCTGCAAATCCCGTTCCTGGAAGCAATCGAGACTATCCCCTCGTACGCAAAGTTTCTTAAGGACCTGGTAATGAAGGGGACAAGAAAGGAAAAAGTGATCCTTACGACGGAATGTAGCGCCCTAATTCAACGAGCAAATCCGCCGAAACTCAAGGACCCAGGACGTTTCTCTATCCCGTGCTCCATAGGGGAGGTATCTATAAATAGAGCGCTTGTCGATTTGGGAGCGAGTGTAAGTTTGATGCCCCTATCTCTGTACAAAAGGATCAATATGGGTGAACTTGAACCCACGGGGATGACCCTGCAGCTTGCAGATAAATCAGTGAAGTACCCGGTGGGAGTCGACGACGACTTGCCAGTCAATGTCCACGGTGTGCATGTGCAGGTGGATTTCGTGGTTATGGACATGCCCGAGGATAATCACACTCTGATTATCCTCGGAAGACCTTTTATGGCAACCACCAGTGTGCTCATCGACGTAAAGAAGGGGAAATTGTCCTTAAACGTTGGAGATTAAACAGTAGAATTTGACTTGGCGCTGTCGATGAAGTTACCACCAGAGGAACCCAAGTGCAACCTTCTGGAAATCGAAGAAGAGAGGGTTAATGAACCAGGATCATGGGAATTTCTTTCAAGGAACCCCCCTAAAGATTTGGATGGAATCGAGGAGCACACTAGGCTAGATGGAGAGAAAGTTCTTGAGCCAGATGTGTCTCACAGCCAACCCCCCCCCAGACCTGGAAAGAGAGCTCGGATGAAGAGCAAGGGGAAAGAGCCTTTGAAGCTCACCGCTGACGAAGTTCAAATTTTGAAGAGAGTGGCGACTGTCACCAGCACAAAAGAGAAACCCCCGGATATCCCCCCAGTGGGGGAGTTATTGAGACCATCCATTTGTCGTCGCTGTCAATAATCAGGATTTCTGCCCCAACCGCTGAGAGGACGCCGACCATTGAGCGTCACCCAGTCAAGCCCCCTCGAATATCATATCGGGAATCGAGCAAACGACTATAAAAACAACGCTTCATGGGAGGCAACCCATGTTCTGAACTTCTGTCGGGTTTTAGATAGGATTAGTTTACTAATTTTTGTGAATAAATACTGCTGTGGGGATTTTTGTTGGGACACTTAGAGGATTTTCACTTTTTGTGCTGGAATTGCCCCATCCAATCGGTTTATACATCAACCGATCAGGTGGATCATTTTAGTAAGTAGCCAGCTTTAGTCAGAGAGTGAACCGATCGGGTGATAAAGTTGGCAATCGGGTCGCTGATCGGGTGATGAAAATAATGGCTTGGGGTGTTTTTCAGATAGCGGTCAACCGCTGATCCACAAAATTTTTTTGGAAAATTATTCCAACGATCGAGTGATTTGTACCCGATCGGTTCACCCAAACCCTATTTATATCACCCCTCCCACCTGACTTTATTTCAACCGACCTCCAAAATTTTCATTCGAATGGTTCGTTTCCCCCCTTCCAAATCGATCTCCCCCATTACTCCTACTACTCCTAATCGCACTCCCCCACTTCCTCCACCACTTCCCCACCATCAACCTCCTCCGTCAACCACGTTCAAGCCGCAACCCACTCAAAACCCTAGCCCTATCCTCCAGATTTTCAAAAATTTTGTTTTCTTTAGATTAGCGTGCGGCGGCTCCTAGGATCACTCCTTCGTGCATTGTGGGACCTTTTGGGAGCTAGGAGTCGCATCATTACTGGGTAAACTTGCTCCATAACTTGATTATTTCATTGCCTATGAATTTTTATTTTGTCACTTTGTCATTTGTTGCGTGCACCCACTTACCATCCTGTATATCACACCAAATCCCCATAACATCATGTCAAAAGACAAAGATATGGGTAAGCAACCCATGGTGGAAGAGCAGCCGTCTCACAAGAGACAACGATCCACACGTTCTACGCGTGGACGCGTTCCTCCACCATCGCCTACCCTTCCACAACCCCAACCTGTCGTACCTGTGGTAGACCCACTGCTTGGACAACAGGGAGTTCGTTTTATGATCCAAGCATACAAAGATTTCTATTCTCGCCTCAGCCATCTATCTCACCTAGCCACCAAGTTCGCACATAATCAAACCCTATTCGATCTCGGAGTTTTCACTGAAGTCAAATCCATATTCGCAAACTTAGGTTGGCTTAGTTTCTTCCACTCTCATGCCCTATCCTACCCCATTCTCACACAAGAATTTCTCTCCACTATCAAAATTGAGACGTGATCAACTATCAATTTTCGCCTTCGAAACCGAAACTTCCGTGCCCCTTTGACCCCCATCAACGATATTTTTGGTTTCTCCAATCTTGAAGGCAGCATCCTCCCCATGAATTGCATGCCGACTTTGATGTCGACTTCTTTGGGGACGCCTCACATTACACGATCATTATCCTAGAGGCAAGGCCAAGGCCTCTTCTATTATCCACCTAGTCTTCTGTCTCGTCCATTGCATTATCTCGAGCACTTTCTTTCCACGGGATGAGTCTGGCACTATGACCATCCCAGATTTATTTATTTTATGGACGATGACCTTTCCTTACATTCCTGGTGTTGACAGAATTACTTTCGAGGCACCGCGTGTATGAATAAATGCCGTTGCATGGCTAATTCAAAAGCTTGTTGATATTAGCCACGCAAACAAAGGAAAATTTTGCTACGGTGGCCTCATCATCATTGCCCTACACCATCCCTTCAACATCGAGCTTCCCCCCGATTTTCCCCGTGCCCCAGGATCTACCTATCTTGACATCGATGTCCTGAGGCACACTCATATGATCAGACCGCTAGGCAACAGTCGGTTTTCTTTCCACTACGGCCATATCCCTGCTCCTTACACCATTCTACTCAACCCTGACCGTGTCACCAGTGAGCTTCAGGCAGATTGGTCTTTTCAACCAGATCCTGAATTTATGGGGGGCTACACCTTCAGTTTGTTCTCCCTGATGTTCCTAGACCGACTTTCACTGCCGTCCACTTGGGTGAGCATGATTTTACTGAGTTCAGAGGAGACCCCGGGGCCGGACCTAGTGTCACTACCCCGGCTGCTGCAGTCGTTTCTTCCGAGGCCCTGATCACGGCCCTACATGGCTTGGCCTCTCATGTCGACACGACTACTGTTACCGGCACATACTCTACCGTGCACCGTGCTACTTCAGCTCGCCTCGCTCTCGTGGCTGAGATGGCTGCCTTACACGCTGGCACATCCTCCTCCACCTCCTCGGATCCATCTACTTCTTTCCTATCACATCCCGTTTCCTCGCTCTCGAGCGAAAAGTCGTCGCCATTCTCTACCTTCTTACCCATGTCCACGGTCCTCCACCACCATCTCCACCCCCATCACCTCCTCCATCGCCTCCTTGATGATCTTCCCCTCCCACCACCACTACCGTTGACCCTCCACTTCCACCACCTTTCACTTCTATCACCACCACCTACTCGCATCGCATGAAGCAGATCGCTGTGCACGTGAGATCATTACCCACACCATCCTCATCAGTCGTCGTATCCTTACTACCTTCCGTTACCACCAACACCCCACCCATCATTCACACCCCCACCGAGCCCATCCGTCCACCATCTCCACCCCTTTCTCCACTTCTTCGCACGCCCATCACCTCTCCTGCCCATACCCCTCCACTCTCTTTCGAGGAGGATGAGAAGCCTTCCGCTACTGCACCTTGATTTTCCTTTTTTCTGATTTTCCCCTAGACATTTTTCTGATTCACCATGATCACATCTTTTTTCTTGCATTATTAAGATTAGCTTGTGGGAAATCAATATTTTGTGATTGTCGTCGTGTCAATTATTTGTTGTGTGCTTGGTTTGTGTGTTTGTTTGTATGTCTTTTGTATAGTTCGTTTCAGTGTTTATTTTCTTTATTTTTCTATGTCTCTTTTTGTGTGTGCTTTTCATGTTTTTCCCGTTTCTTTGTTGGTGTGTACTGCCCTCCCATCTTTCGTTGCCCTCCTGCCTTTACTCCTATTGCATTGAGGGCAATGCAACGTTCAGCTTGGGGGAGTCGCACTATGTGCATCAGTCGTGTCTTTTTCACCGTTTTGAGTCGTTTTCATCGTGTTTTTCTTTTTCTTTCCTTCCATTTATTCTCCCTCTCCTAGAGATGACCCCACATGATGAAACCGCCACTCAACCACACACACACACACACACACACAGCTAAGCAATGCCACCTATCTTCACTAACCCTAGTAAGCCGAGTTCTATTGCATTTTATGCTCCGTGGGTTCACTTTGCTTTTTGTGTTGAGTTGTGTGTTGTGACTAGCTAGTTGGTGTGTTTTTGTTTTATATTCATATCCTTGGATGACCCCTAGACTATCATGCTCCAATTTCGAATATGCGGTATATTGCCTCTACTTTCTGCTTCATTATGCATGAATCATCTATATATTTACGCTTCAAATCGCATGTGTCGGGACTCTACAAATAGGACTAGGATAACCCATGTTGCTTACGCTCTGATCTGCGAAATTTTTTCCTTTTACCAAGTGTTTAGAATTCGAATTATTTTTTGTTTTACTTGGTGCAAATCCACTCGTCGTGTACTTTACTTCCACTTAGGAGAGTACACGATTTTACCACTTACCTGCGCATCGTTCTCCCGCATTTGGAGAATGCGCATTATCCCACTTCTACTATAAAAAAAGAGAGAGAAAAGAGAGAAGAAAAGAAATGAGAAAAGAAAGAATATGTATAGCAAAAATCCAAAAAATATACAAATATCCAAAACCCAAAAAAATTCATGTTGTGAATATTACTCCTATCCGCCGTGAATAAAGGAAAGGCGAGAATTTGCACCAAGTGCTCTCCTCCACACCTACTCAACCCCTTTCGTTTTCGAACACACTTGGCATATGAGCTCTCTAGCGATCATCTAGGCAATTGTGCGACGATTTCCTAGTTTCTAGCAGTAGAGTCCCTGACATATGATATGTTTCTATTCTTACTCTATTCTCATCCATGCTTGAACTATTATTCACCGCTAACTCGAATTATTCAATATTTGGGTCATTCCTTGGATATGTGTATATGGAGCTTGATTGCACGATTTAGATAACAACACCATTGGCTAGCTCATAACCATACTCAATAGCGCTTCACCGCGTGGACCCACGATACTAGTAGGGACTCGTATTCCTGGGCTTAGTGCTATGCTTCTCGCGTGCTTGCTTAGTGTGTCGTGTTAGTTTTCGTTCGCTCTGACGGGTAATCTAGTGTTTCCTTTTCTTTTTCTGTTTCTTTCTTTCTATTTTCCCCTCCGAGCTCCTATTCTCACTCGTCTCCTCGAGGACGAGGAAGGGTTCGGCTTGGGAGATTTTGACGTGCGTTTATATTTTATATATTCACGCACGTATTCTCCATAATTTCCCGTCGTTTTTCGTTGTTTCGAATCCATTCCCTTGCGTTTTTAGTTCATTTTCACTTTCGGTGTGTTTGTGTACTTTTGCAGGATATTGCTAGTGCATCGGACATACAAGGCCAATATCATGAGTCTCCGGAGCAATGGGAGGTGTCGCACGAGATTCTGAGAGCCAACCATCAAGATAAACCACGTATCAGCTCTCAACCGATCGGGTGGACAGATCCACCCGATCGGTTCGTGCGGCCGTATCAGACCCGAGGAAGAACCAACTCCACCCGATCGGTTCAGTGATTGGGTGGATGTGACACAAGCACTGTTTTGAGAGCCAAAGTTCACCCGATCGGTTGACTTTTCAACCGATCGGATCACCTGTAGCAACTGCTTCCCCATGCTCGAGATTTCAAAGACTCACCCGATCGGTTCAGCGATCGGGTGAGGTTTATCAGAGCCGAAGACGAAGTTTCCCGATCGGCTCACCCGATCGGTTGAAGTTTCAACCGATCGGGTGGACATTTAGTTTTTAGTGGGAATATTCCCTGGCATCTTGCCAAAATGTATAAATAGAGCTAGGTTTCCCAGAAAACGTAATCCCCATTTTCTTAAGATGTTTTTAGGGATTTTGGCTGCTCTGAATTTATTTTCATTTGTAAGATTCGTTTCAATACTTTAATATTGCGTTTATATTACCATTTGCTACAGTAATCTTCATTTTGATGGCTATAATCTGTTTTATCGCTTTTCATGCCATGATTAGTGAACAGTTCTTAAATCTAGGACATTGGTGGAAGCCCCTTCGTGGGCTCTCCCTAGAACGGACATAGGATTAGGGATTCGATAGGATATAGGGATTTAGATGGTTACGCGGGGGCGTTTTATTGTCACTGGCGGGAGAAAGACTGCCTTTGACCGTCGGACCAAGGGGAAATAAAACGGGAGTTTGATTACCTAGCCACAGCTCACCCCTTAGTGTAGACATTGATTCCTCGCGTGTGGGAACGGCTTGGATGTAATGTCGGGAGCAATCGTTGCGAGCTTAGTGCTCCCAGAGTCGGTCGGTGTTGGACATGGGAATGCCCACCGTCCGAACCCGGTTAGACCTAGCGTATCATCCTGGGCATCGATCGGAATATCAGGCCCATGGGACGCTAGGTACCACTATTAGAGGCAACGTCTCACTGCTAAACCCTAGAATCCGATCACATTCCTGTCCTTCAGTCGTAATAGTGAGAATTCGTGATAGGGCTGAAGCCAAGGTCCTAGGTTGTCTTTTTTATCTCTTACACCTTTTTCATTAGTTTACTATCGTGACATCCAACAAGCGATTAAGCTAGCTTACCCGACGGGTGATCAGGATCCCGATTGTTCACAAGCACAACACACGCTTCCTTGTGTTCGACCTCCAAGCCACACTTCGACACCGTGCACTTGCGGTTACAAATTCTTATCCTAGTATCCCCGTCCCGATTTGAGTGCCAAACGGGTAGTGGTTCAAGCCTGAAGGAAGTCCAGAGACTCCAAAAAGAGTTCATGGCATGGGTAACCTATTGGGTTAGATTCTATGATGATCCTAAGGTTCTCTAAGATGGTTGATGCATATGAATGAATGAATGTGACTATCTAATCTAGGCATTCCTAGACTCACAAAGAGAAAAGCAAGTAATAGGAATTAAATGGATTACAAGTTGCTTCTACTAGAGTCAAGTCCTCAAGCATGAGTATCATTGATCTCTCCATCATCTTCCATGCTTTGGCACCACTTGATGAGCTTTCTTTCATCAAGTTTCAAGCTTTGGCTATGTGTCTCTTGATGTCCATCATTGCACCAAGATTTTAGTCTCCAAAATGCTATTCTTCAATTGTTAAATATGAGACTAAAACATTGCGAGTCATTAGCAACAACATAATGTTGTGATCATCATCAAAACAATATTGGACTAAAACTCCAATACCTAACATAGTCATGGCCTTCACTCCCTTAAATTCTAGGTCTTGGATTTTTATATTGAAGAAGGCTCACATCTTAGCTTCCAATGCATTCTCTAGTTTCAAAGTAAACGGGCCTCTCTATGTGATGAAAATTAAGGTGGGTCTGTCCTATCATACTCAGGAGTCACTTTCCATATTTATGCATATTCTACTATGGACTCAAAGTATTTACATGCCTCAGCTGTCCTCTTGTCAAAGAACTCTCCATTACACTTCATTTCTACAAATTGTTTCATGGAAGGTTGAAGCCCATTATAGAAGAATCCTATGAGGTGATATTCATCAATCCCATGGTGGGGACATACAAGCAATAAGTCCTTGAACCTCTCCCATGCTACATCAAAAGTCTCATTGTTCTTTGGTGAGAAGTTTACAATTTGTTTCTTTAGTCACTGGGTCCTGTGCAAGGGAAAAAACTTCTTTAGAAACTCAGCGTATAAATTAACCCAAGAAATAATAGAGCACAGAGGCAGATCATTAAGCCAATTCTTAGCCGCATCTTTTAGTAAAAATGGAAACAATTTAAGATATATATTTTCAGTGCTTATTTTACCATCTACACATGTACGGTAAACATCTTCAAATTCCTTGATATGCAACTATGGTTCTCCCTCTCCATACGTGAAATGTGAGAGAAGTTGAATCATCCCAGGTTTGAGACAAAAGGAATTTGCATCAGCCGAGAGCATGATCCATGAGCCAGAAGCATACCCAGTTAACCTTAGCATATCTCTCAATGACCTATCTCCCATGGTTTAGTAGTCATCGTCATGATCATGGCCATTTATACCATTAGTATTAGAATTTTTGCCATCTCAAAATATCTAACTAATATATGTGTCCTAGGAGTCCAAATCCACATAAACAGATAAGATCACACATGATTCTTATTTCCAAATTAATCTAATTTTTATAGGTATGAATAAATCTATACAAAATTAAAGCAAAAATTTCAAGTAAAAGCGGATAAAAAAGACTAGTTACACAATAGATGAAAAGATCTTATTAGGTATTGGTGTTTTAGACCAATATTGTTTTGATGATGATTACAACATTATGTTGTTGCTAATGACTCTCTATGTTTTTAGTCTCATGTTTATCATTTGGAGAATAGCCTTTTGGAGACTAATAGCTTGGTGCAAGGATGGACACCAATAGGAGCATTGCCAAAGCTTGGAACATGATGAAGGGAAGCTCATCAAGAGGTGCCAAAGCTTGGAATATGATGGAGAGATCAAGGCCACACATGCTTGATGACTTAGACTCTAGGAGATGCAAAATGTAATCCATGTAATATTTCATTACTAGCATTTATCTTTTTGAGTCTAGGATCTTGTAATGCCTTGATAGATGGTATACTCATTCATGCATATGCATTAACCATCTTACTGAACCTTAGGATCATATTAGAATCCAACCCAATAGGTTCCCCTTGCCAAGAACTCAATTGGAGTTTCTGGCCTTCCAACAGGTGACTGCTGAAGGCATGACATGTAACTGGGTGATCTCCAGGCACCTGGTCAGCCTGCTACAGTCGACTGTAGTGCACAACTCAAGTCAATATTTCTTGACTCTTTTCTTGAGCTTTTGGTCCAGGCGACTGAAGTTCATTTAGCTGGTGCATGTCTAACATCAGGCGCCTAAACTTTGTTCTTCAGTCGTCTGAGTACCATTGTGCATAACTTGTCTTTTCTGGACACCAATCCACTCTGTGGGACAGTCGACTTACGTCGAGTTTACAGTTGCCTGTCTATCTTCAGGCGCACATACTTTGGTCATCAGTCGTCTGAATTTGCAAGTGCAAAAGTTGCATTTTCTCTGCTCCATTCCATCCCATGTGACAGCCGCCTCCTGAAGTATATTCAGGCGCCTGCACATTGTACAGGCGCCTGTGTAGTCTTCTACAGTCACATGTCTTGGCTCAAATTATAGCCATTGGGAAAAATTTGACTGATCAGTCGACTGGCCGCTCTTGTACATTCGCTTGTTGTTTCCGTAAAATCCCAGATTCTAGCCGTTGCAGAATTCTTTCTTTAGCTTCTAGCTTGGGTTTTATGGGGGTTTTGGGGCTTCCTATATATATGAGTGAGCTTGCCTCATTTAGAACTCTTGGAACTATTGACGATCATTAAGAGATCATTAAAGCCACACCTAATCTCTCATTTCCCTCATTAGATCTCTAATCCTCTTCATGCTTTGAAGTTAGCTCAAGGGAAATCATCGAAGTGTAATCAAGCTCATCTCAACACTTGGAGATCCTCTTCCATGCCTTCTTCTTCATATTGAGTAAGTTCATTTCAAGGAATATGTAAGAGGATTTATTTCATCTTTGTGAAGTGAAACCCTAACTTTCTTTGTGAAGTTAGTTTCTCTCTTTGTGAGAGTTTAACCCTAAATTTTTTGTAAGAGTTAGTTTCTCTCTATGTGAGAGTTTAACCCTTGTGTAGGGTTGGTTGGTTGTGTACTCTCTGTGTGAGAGTTTGGTTCTCTCTTTGTGAGATTGTATTCACTATTTTGTGTAGAATCATAGTGAATATTTGGTGTGGCTGGATGTACCCAAGTTGGAAAACTAGAATAAAATCTTTATTTTTTTGTTTGCTTGATCGTGTTGTTTAAATTTCTCTTACACTTATTATTCTGCATTTACAGGTTTAATTTTTAATTACACAATTATTGCTATTATTTTTTTCACCCCCTTAGAGAGTTTGTTGTTAGTATTGAAAGTCATAGACTGTCCTTACAATTGGTATCAAAGAGAGGTTGAAGCATTCTAACAACGATATCATTTAACGCTTCTTCCATGTCTTAAGAAGAAGGTCTATCAACCATATGACCACTGCTTTTCAACGGAAAAAATTATCTAAGTTGGAAGATCAAGATGATGATCTACTTGGGGGTCAAGACCTTTGGGATGTCACACCATTTGTGAAGCTTACTGCTCCTGCAACTACAAGGACAAAGGCAGAGAAGGACTAAATCAAATCCAATGCGAGGGCAATGAATGCATTGTATTGTGCCGTCACTCATAATGAGTTCAACCACATCTCAATGTGCAAAAACAGCCAATGAGATTTGGCCTGCATTGGAGATTTGTAATGAAGGGATGTCAAAGGTAAAGAAATCTAAACAAGGCATATTTAGATCTAAATATGAATTGTTTAAGATGCAGGAAGGAGAGAGCATCTCGGAGATGTTCACAAGATTCACTGACATCGTGAACGCTTTAGAAGGACTTGTGAAGGTGATTTCCTAAGAGGATCGCGTGGAGAAAATCCTTGACTCTCTTACACCCAAATGGGAGTCAAATGCCAATAGTATTTTGGAGTCTAACGACATGCCCAAATACACCGTTGAGTAGAGCATTGGGAATCTCATGGAATATAAAGTAAAGCTTCAACACAAGAAGGAGATTCAACCATCCAAGCCCGAGAAGCCAGCGAAGCAAAAGGGGATTGCATTCCATGCCGCGAAGGAGCTAATCAAATGGAGAAAGAAATTCCATCGAGAAGCTTCGAGTTAAGAAAATGGAGAGGATGAGGCTAGTGATGAGGATTTCATGGAGCTTGCCAAGCAATTCAAAGCATTCTTGAAGGACAAGGAAGGTAAATCTTTGTCAAAGTTTGCATCTAAATCTAACAAGATTTGTTACAAATGCAGTGGCAAAAGTCATCTCTCTACCGAATGCCCTTCCAAACCCTCCAAATATTCTTACAAAGGGAAAGGAAAAAATATTAGAAATGGAAGTCTAAATATAAGAACATGAAGAAGGGTCTTGTTGGCCCATTTGATAACTCAAGTGATGACTCATCAAGTGAAGAAGATGAAGATGACGAGGAAGTAACCCACATGTGCTTCATGTCATTTGATGATTCTTCATCAATCTCCTCAAGCTCAAGTGATGAAGGGGTAGAGGCGTGGCTCAACCCCAACAAAGAAGTGCGCTTCATGGAAAAAGGGGAAGAGCCTTTGTCAAGCTCTAGCGAGGAGGAATCCGATGATGAAGATGTGGTAGAGCCAAAACTATCATATGAGGAACATGAATATCGCTACAATGTGGTCTCCAACAGGGCAAGTAAGTGCATCAACTCATACTCTAAAGTAAAAGGAAAATTTAAAGATGCTATGAGTATGGTGCACGAATTAGAATCTACTAGTGTAAATGTGAATGATGTGCAGGTTTGTGACACTAGTGAGAGGGACACACTTCTCTCTCAAGTTAAGAAATTGAGTATCTCTAATGAAAAATTGCTAGCTCAAAATCTTAGCTTAGCATCTCGCATTCAACAACTTACGTGGAAATGCGAAGAGGAATCCCAAAAGCTCAAAATCTTTGTTTATTCTAGGGATTCACTACACAATTTGTTGGAAAAACAACATCCGACAAATCATAGAGGAGGTTTGGGTTATATTCTAAATGAGGTAACTAAACCCACCTCTAATTCTTCTAATGGTGCAAATTCAAGCAATATTGCTAAAGCACCTAAGAAGAATCACCATGCCTTCTTGTATAACAATAACACTAACAAAAAGCATGTAAATCATAAGGTGATGAGGGAGAACGAAAATTCTTCATTTGTTGCTAAAAAGCAAGCCACTCATTCTTTGCATGCCAAGAAATATTTTTATACACCTAAGCATGCCACATCTACCCCTCTTGCAAAGGCAAAACCATTGACTAGGAAGTCCTTAAGTCTTTGGATTTTCACTAGGTGTAGTGTGCAAGAGAGAGATAGATATATCAACTCTTTAGTTAGGGATGTGATCACCTCGTGTGATTGCATTAGGAAATCAAACTCTTTTAGGGTTTAGTTCCCAAATGTTTAGGTCTCTAACATATGTGCATTTTGCATGCGTATATTGCTTTAATGTTTATTCTTAAGCATACACATTGATAGTATGTGATGTTTCATGATTTTGAAATTATTTTGAAATTATTTTTCATGAAAATAGGACCTTGGGGATTTCATTGTCATACATGCATTTATTGATTCATGTCTATGATAATGGGGGTGTTAATATGCTATGTATATTTAAAAGTATCTTAAAACATATTTTAACTCTCATGTTAGGTGATTTTTGAGATGATTTTTACAATTGGTTATTATGATCTCAATTTCAACCCGTTGATATTGCCAACATTTTTGTTATACTTTATATTGACAATATCATTTGTATCAATGATGCTTGATCTTTTTATATCCATGCATTGATGCAATTTAAGGCCCATGGCTCCACATATTATTATTTACAATTGGTAAAGTTACTTTTTCCTTACAATTGGTATTAGACCATAGAAGTCTACAATTTGACACTCACTATGATCTAGGGCGAGCATAAGATAGTGATTACTACCCACTTTAAATCTACAATTAGTTATCAAACATTGTTGAGTATTGGACTCTCTGCCTTGGTTTTGATGACGATCAAATATAAATCATTGTGATTAACCCATGTGATTGCAGTTAACTAAAGAGTCACCAATTAGATTCAAGAAGATCAAAAGTGCCTATGCGTGTTGATTCAAGTGGAGAACTTGATAGATCATCAAAGGTGAAGCATTGGCTTGAAGAACTCAAAGATTATTTCAAACCTCAAGCCAATGGAGATTCAATCCAAAGAGAATAAATGAATGGATGATTCAAAAGCTTCAAAGAACATCTTGAGGATCAAAGACTAGATGACGTTGGAGACATTCAAGACATACAACTAAAAGACTCAAGACCATGAAGAAGTAAGGATATTCATTGTTATCTTTAGTATTTACTTCTTTGTGAGTTTTAGAATGTTAAGCCTTGAATTAGAAATACTTAGAGTCACCTACACCACATATACACATTATTAGTATAGCCTCTAGTTGACCTCATATGCTTCTAGGCTTTGAAAACTTGAATCTGAATTTTTGACTCAAAACAGGGGCCTGATGAAGGATTACCAGGCGCTGGTGTGCTCACCAGTCGACTAGTTTTCCTTCAACAGTCGACTGTTTTTAAACAGAGCCCAAATCTGTTTGAAACTGTATTCTGTTTTTCTGACCAGTCTGCCTTCAAACTGATGAAATTTTTTCTGTAGTTGGAACTTTTCATCCAAACCACCTTCAGTAGTTAGCTAACTCACTAAGTTTTCCAACTCAACTTGAATTACTCTAATCGGATATCTGTAGTTCAAGTTATGACTGTTTTCGTGAGCCGATATCAGATTTTCTGCACCTATCAGTCAGATTCAAAGTGCTATCAGTTTTCTGTAGTTCGAATTTTGTGTACATTCAAAGCCCATTTGAAAGAAAACTTTGTTAGCTTTCCAACCCAATTTGAATCACTCCAATTGGATATCTGTAGTGGCAGATATGGATGTTTTAGCAATAGCTGTACTGAAAATCTGCAGATTCTGCCCCTCGAACAGTCGACTGCTGAAGGTTGGACAGTCGACTGCCCAGGTGGACAGTTGACTGGTCATCCTTATACAGTCGACTGGTCACCCTCTGTCCTGCCAGTATTTTTCAGTTTATAGCCGTTGGCTACAGCAGAACAAGCGACTGTCCCCCCTTCTACAGGCGACTCTCCGAGTCGTTTCCAGCCCATTTCTAGGCGTTGGCTGATTAGTTTTTGGGTCTTTTTGCTTGGGGTTTTGGGCTTCCCTTGAGCTAATATATATAGGAGATAGGCTGAAAATGTGAGAACACTTGGTCTCTTAAGAAAACATTTCAAGTCTCATTTCAAGCCTCTTTCTCCTCTTAAGTGCTCTCTAATTCTCTCTTGCCCTCTATGCTCTAAAGCACACATCTAAGCTAGATTTGCTTTCATCTTTGGGCAAACATCTCAAGGGATATCTCCTCCCTCATTGAGCACTTCACACACACACACACACACACACACACACACACACACACACACACACACACACACACACACACACACTATAGCTTTCACAGGTAAGTTCTTATTCAAGGCATTGGTGAGTGTATTTCAAGTTGTATATTTCATTCTCAATACTTCTATTTTGTTGATTACTCTCGGTTGGTGAGAGGGTTGGCTTGATCTCAAGTTGTGGGAGTCAAGGAAAGGTTTTGCTCTCGGTTTGTGAGAGTGTGGTTAGATCCAAGTTGTGGGATTAAGGTATTTGCATGTTCCTCGATTGTGGGATACACGAACATCGATTGTAGGTCGATTGCACTTGTTGGGGTTTTCGCAAGTGGGCTAAAGGAAAGCTCTAGTGGTATTTACTAGAGTATCCGAGTGTGATCTCGGGTGTTGCTGGATTAGGGAACTGGTAACAAGTCCGATTTAACTTGGGTGGCACCGAACCAGGATACATTGCTTGTTTGCATTGCATTCTTCCTTGTGTTGTTGATCATATCTTTAATTCCGCATTTGTTAGTTAATTAGGGTTTTATTTGGCGTAATTTCTTATAATTCTATAAAACACTATTCACCCCCTCTAGTGTTTCTTCCTCATAGAACAAGGTCCTTACAATTGGTATCAGAGCGAGGTTATAGCATGGCAACCAACAACAACAACACACGAAGGCCTCCACCATTTCTCATTAGATCCAACTATCAAATTTGGTGTGTAAAGATGATGGCCTATATTCAATCCATTGATGATGCGACGGCCGGTCTTTCGGCCGGATCCGTTCGTGTCAAAAGGGAAAAAAAAGCTTTTTGGTCTTCTTTTTTATAATATATTTCTAAATCTAATAAATCAATATATATATAAATCTATTTATTTGCTCATCAAAGATGCTAGCCTGTTGTTTACCGATTAGAACCGGTACTGTTCACGACCCTTACTTGCCAGAGAACTGACTAATTCTTCCGAATTTCGAATAGTACTCAAAATCCGAATCCAATATACTCTATGGACAGGCATTGGAAGCTTGTGGAGAAGCCCCTTCGTGCCCCTACCACTTTCGAACATGAATGGACAAATGAGAAAAAAGAATTGATGGAGAAAAATGAAGAGGTAATGGACATCTTGCTTAATTATTTAACTTATGACATTCTTATACGTGTGTCCAAGGCAAAACGGCATATCAAATATGAAACATGCTAGCGGAGCAAGAGCAGTCCACCTCGAAGTGTTCTTCCTCCAATGATGAAAGGGATTCATTCATGGGTTTGATGGCTTCTTCCTCCAATGATGAATGGGCTTGATGGCACGAGAGGATGCCACTACGGGTGATTCTGGTGACGAATCAAGTGATTCTAGTGGAAGTTATAGCGACGATGAAGTGGTAACAATGGATGATCTTAGAATTGCAAATGAACAATTATTTGATAAATATCAAAAGATTATGCATAAATATTGTGATGCTAAGAATAAGATTGCTAGTCTCACTAACACATCTACATGTAGCACCTCAAACAATGACACCATTGCTGAGACACTTTCCATTGAGAAAGAAAGTTTTCTTACACAAAATGGCATGTGGAGAAAAGAGGTGGAGTCCCTCAAATCTCAACTTGATCGTGTTTTCATTGTGGATAGTAACGATCTTGAGATTGAAAATCTTCAATATCAAAACACTAGTTTGGGCATTGAGAATGAGGCTCTCAAATCCCAAGTGCACGAGCACACCACACATGCATCCACATTGAATGCCACTATTTCTTCAATTTCAAAGAAATATGAGCTCATGTCCTCCATTGTTGAGAGATTCAATAAGGGAAAAGACATTTTGGATGATTTGCTAAAGAATCAACTACATGCAAACCATCGTGTTGGCCTTGGTTATTCTAAGGCAAGTGCATCCAATGCACGCACCTCCTATAGTGAAGTAACTATAGATTTTGTGAGGCCATCCTCCGATGCATCCACGAGTGGTGTCTATAACAACTTGAGTAGTCCTACTGCCAAGGAAACCACCACTCCTATTCTTCCCTGCTTGGCAAAGAAACCCATCAAGGGTGGACATCAAAGGAAGGGACAAGCATTCATGTACACCAATACTCGTAGGAATGCATCCACTCCTCACATTCCTACAAATGATATTTTTTATGCTCCACACCCACGAAAACGTGCAAACACTCATTTGAGACACTCTTATGCATGTACTCATGCTCATGCACCTTCACATGCTTATGATCACACATCACATCCACGTATGCATGCTTATTCTCATGATCATCTTCATGCATATGCACCTCATGTTCATCCACGTATATATGCAACACCACACCATGGATCACATGCCCATCATCATGCTTTAGCACAACACAATGTTCCATACACATATCCACATGCTCTTGCTAGATCACATGTTCCTAGGCCACATGTACCACGTAGGGATCAACCTTGTGTGCATGCAACCACTAGGAAGAGGATACCCAAAACATACACTATTTGGGGTCCTAAGAACACTAGCAATCATGCTAAGGATATGTATGTGTAATCTTATATTCATGATATTATTTTGAATGATGATTATGTTGGAAAATCAAGGTCGTCTTGGACTTGGTTTCCAAAGGGTTCGTTTCCATTGACCCAACATGCTTGGTACCATAAGTTTATATTCATTTATGGGTACCAAAGTATTTATGTTTAGAATTAGTTTATTCTTTTGTTTGCATACCGGTCTTGGATGCTCTGATTTGTTGGAAACTTAAATTCTTATTGAATTTGATTTCCATTGTTTGATTATTATTAAATCATTGTGTTTAGGGTTTTCATGTCTAGAATATTTAATGCTTTCTCATGCAATACATACTTTGGTTCATATTTATGTTTTGTTGCATGTGATACATGTCATGCTTTTAGATTAATATACATATTTACTTTTGATACAATTGGTACATGCATGTATAAGGTTAAATATTTATCAAGTGACATGATTACATGTATTATAAAAATTGTGTGTGATTACATTATGATATGGGTTACAATTATTTAAATTTAGTGTCTAGATTTGTTACCTAACCCATAGGATCCAAAAAGGTTTTTGGATACCAAAATTATGTTTTCTAGGTTCAATCCACTTTGGGATACTAACTCTACCAACTCCTTGATTTGCAAAGATTTCCATTCAAATGGAGTTAGTGGTGCTTAAGTGATGCACTAGAGTATGGAGCTTAATGTTGTAAGTATATTCTTACATTTGGTATCTATGTGTGTTAGATGCATGTAGATGTCACTTTGTGTTTGAGACTATCTCATGCATATCCTATTTTTGCATATTATGTGTCTTTTATGCCATTCATGTCTATGTATGTCATTTTGTGTCAAATTCTTGACTCATGTGCATTGTGTATTCATAATCCATATTCATATGTTTATTTATGGAATATTTATAACATATGGCTTAAATATTTTCATGCTAGAATTAATGCTCATTTGCATGTTTCACACACCGTACATGCTAATATTTTTGTTCCACCTAGCGTGCATCCCAACTTCCTACTCTTGCCACTACACAACATCTCCTTAAGAATCCAAAATCACTATCTTTATGGATTCCTAAGAATTTTTCTAGGCATGATAGGAACACATATATAGAATCATATATTAGGAATGACATATTCTCATGCGGCTATATATAAAAATCAAACTCAGCCTTTATTTGATTTCCACCTTGCTAACTCACTCACTTTGCATTTCATTGCTTGGATACCATGCTTGTATGATTACTTTTTGTACCCATATATATGTGAGTTCGTCTATTACTCCCAAGATTGTATATTTTGTATGATTATGTGGTAGTATGAAATGTTTGATTGATATCATGTTATTTTCATTTTTATGTCATGTTTCATTTTTATGTCATTGCGTTTCATTCATATTATGTTGTGCATATAGATTAGTTGATTTCTCTAACCCTTGGTAATTTATTATCAATTTGCACCTTCCCATCTTGTTGATATGCCAAAGAGAAAGAGAAATTTGGTTATGAAAAATAATACTATATGCTTTTCATGCACACTCTTCGTGGTATTACTTTTCATGCCATCCATCAATATGTGTTGTGCCGTGAATGTTTATTTTGTGTACATATGCGTATTGAACGGAGAATCTTTCTAGCACACAATATTGTATTATATGTGTGTATTCATAGTGATGTTGCTTGTATAATGTATTGTGATTAAATCATATGCATTATTAGTCTAGGTGTATCTAAATTTCTAATGGTTGAGAATTGTTAATTCCATATGTGTATGATTTTCATGATTATAATAACTCCTATCAATGCATGTCATGCATTTTTATTGATGGTTGTTGTAACGACTGGTTTTTGTATGATTGGATTATCAGTGGGTTCTGCTTGTGATGGTGGGTTCTCTCCTTGTGTGGTTTCCATTTCCATAATTCTCGCTTTCATTCATCTCGTTGAGATTTCCTATCTTTCGTTTTCATTCCTTTTGATGTGATCTCCTAGCCTCTTCCTTAGAATCATTGAACTCGGAGTAAGTCCCTCGTGACGAGCTTCATATCGATCATATCTTAGCGATAGGTTGATCCTAGAAACCTTAGAATTCATCCCGGACCTTCGCGCTCCATTTCGAGACTTTTCGTGCACGTTAGTTGGTTCAAGAAGATCAACCGACCGACTAGATTCCAATCTAGTCGGTCAGGAAATCAACTGGAACCGACTAGTTCATTCAATCAATTATTCTGGAGTTACTGTTTATCTTTAGTCGGTCTAAGAACATCTTTCGACCGACTAGATGCTAAACTAGTCGGTCAGGAATCCTTCTCAGACCGACTAACTCACATTTCCATGATCTCTCTCAGAATTCAGCCTTTAGTCGGTCAATGAACACTCACCGACCGACTAGTTCTCAAACTAGTCGGTTTACAAGCCTTCACAGACCGACTAACTCATAGTCCAGTTTTCCTGAGCGAGCTACTGTTTACTCTTAGTCGGTCCATGTTGAACGACCGACCGACTAGATCCTCAACTAGTCGGTCACCAATCCTTCTTTGACCGACTAATCAGCCCAGGAAACCCTAGTTTTGCCCTAGCCGCCACACTTTTCTATAAATACGCCCCAAACGTTTTCTTCTTCTTCCTCATCACCCCAAACCCTAATTTCTCCCCCATTGAGCCCCCTTCTTCCCCAAACCATTGATCCTTCATCCCAAGCTCATCCATCATCATCCAAACCCTCATTTCACATATCCTACCTCTCCTCAACCTCAAACCCTCATCAAATCCCCAAAAGCTTCATCCAAACCCATTTCTCCAGATTTCCCCCATTTCCAGATCTGAGCCGGATCGTTCTTCCATTGCCATGGTTGCTCGGCATCGTTCCTCCGCTTCTTCACGGGTAGTATTCTTCCTTTAATAATCTCATAACCCACACTTGCTATTTGTGAAACCCTAATAAAATGGATCATTAGAAATCGTAGGGTTCAATTGTGAATACGGATTAGTTACCATTCTAATGTTGTTTTTCCATGACAGTGATCCGTTCCCGTAGATAACAAATTTGTGTGATGTGCCTACGTTGATCGTCATCCCCGGTGCTAGGCAAGTGAAACTTGCATCTCTTGATTTGGGCCATGTCTTAGGCCATTACCTTGTTTTAGCGTAAAAGAGACTAAACGGTGAAAGGATAGCCGTTTAGACGCCATTGACCTAGCTTGACAACGAAGCTTGGTCCGTCACCCTCATCATGCTTGTATGTCACGTTTAAATTCAATTAACGGTACGCAATTATCTGTTCATATCATCCCTGCATCTTTGCCTGTCATGTTTAAATTCTATTAACGGTACGCAAATATCTGTTCATGTCATTGCATAGTGATTATTTATCGTGATTGCGTAGCACACGCTACAACATTATATTCCTGGCTCGTGTTCCAGAAGCGAGCCCTGTAGTTGGAAACCCCAACGCTCGGATACCGGTTAGGCACCTGCGTTGCGGGCACAACCCTATGCCAAATACACTTCCTGGCTCGTGAACCAGAAGCGAGCTCAGTGAGTTGGAAATCCCAACGCTCGACACATATGGGTGGGGTAAGAGATAAGCGGCCTGAGCCCGAGTTGGCCTGATCCGCCACTCCGGCCAGCAGGTGGACTCTCTAGTGCACAAATGATTAATAGTGATAGAGATAAGCGGCCTGAGCCACGAGCTGGCCAGCAGGTGGACTCTCTATGCACTAAGTGTTTAAGTGATTAATAGTGATAGAGATAAGCGGCCTGAGCCACGAGCGGGCCAGCAGGTGGACTCTCTATGCACTAAGTGATTAACAGTGATAAGTGATAAGTGATAAGTGTTAAGTGATAAGTGATTAGTGATTTGGTAGCTTTTGCTACATCGTGCGTGTTTGCCTCTCTTTTAACTATTGCATCATACTTAACTTCCATGCCATTGTTTAACATTTAAATGCTAGGTTGTTAGTCACTTTCAGTTTCCTTGCCCAAGTCTTTTTGGACTTGCTGACATGTGCCCCTTTCTCTTTGGGTGTCGCATGTTAGTTGCCGAGCCAGAGTCTTGTTGCAGGGAATGTGGTGTTGCTGATGCTGATGTTTGCTGTGGTGGTGAGTGGACACCAGGGGCCTGTCTTGGAGACCGCTTGTGTTCGCTTCCTTGTTTAGGTTTGCTGTTAGTCGTTGGTGCGTGGCACCCTTGGATGTATGTTATTCTTTGTTGGCCATGTTTGGGGCCTTAGATCCCTTTTTCTTTTAGCCTGGTGGCTTTTCTGCGATATTGTAATTTGTTTATGGACATTTGGAGATTCAGTAAAATGTCGTCTTAATTCCTTATTATCATTGTTGTTTCGTTTTGCTTTGCAAGGACTTGCCACAATAAGTGATTTTTATACGCTTATCAGACTTGGAGCTTCACGGCTTTAAGTCTGTGCGGACCTTCTCACGTCTCGCCTCCACATTTTTGGGAAGCGGGGCGTGACAGTTGTTATTTACAATTGGTATATGATTGGTTATTTGACTACTTGTTTTTGTTCCGTAACCCCTTGGATCCAAAAAGTTTTTGGATACCACCAATTGTTTAATTGTCAGAATCTTGTACAAGATGCCTACCATACACACTCTTGGTTTATAAATGAAGGATCAATTCAAAGGAGAGGATGGTACCTTGGAGATGCACACATATAGGGAGAACTAAATGGTTGTAAGTATGTGTTTAGTACAATTGGTATTTTAATATTTTGGATTTGTGTAATATAGCATACTTCTTTATTAGCTCATTCATGTCACACCCACATGGAGATTGTTTGTTTATGTGACTACCATGTTCATGTATGTCATATATGTCTTATTATGACTCATGTTCATGGTAGCTATAACATTCATATAATGAATTAGTTAGCTATTTATTAATTTTCATATCTTTGGAACACGTTGTCATTACACATCTCATTCCTCACATGCATGCTTCTTTGTGAAGATTGTCAAAAATTATAGATATGATAATTGATGTGTATGACATGCTTGTTTGTTTATTAGATTGTATAAAGTATATTTAGATCTTAACATTCAATGAAAACCTTTCAATTCTTTCATTAAAGATTTATTGTTGTTTTGATTCTATCACATGTACCTAATTTTCATATATGATTATGTTTATGGATTATTTAGATCCTATCATGATATGTCATGCCATTCTAGTAGAATCATTCATTTCCTCCCTAACATGTGCATTTTGGTTGATTTTCAGGCGACTGCTGAACAAGTTTCAGGCGCCTGTCTCCTTACAGGCGTCTATGATTTGTTCTATAGTCGTCTGTCATGTACACGTTTTTGAAATGATACTTTGGGTTTCTCTATTGCACAAAGATCACTAACTTGTCATTATTTGGTCAGAAGACTGATGTTGGTTCCACAGTCGCCTACCCATGGCACAGGCACCTGTGGATACCACATCAGTCGCCTGTCTTTGCTTACACAGAATTCTTGATTTTGGCAACTTTCGTACTTCTGCCACACAGACGCCTGGTGATCCTTCATCAGTCACTTGTCCTGTCAGGATTTTTAGACATTGAGCCTTTTTTCAGCAGATTGTGTTGATGGTTTTGGGTAAATCATTTTGGGGTTTTTAGAGAGCTTATAAATATGGCTTTTATTGTTCCATTAGAGAACGCTTGGAACCCTCTAAACTCTATTGATTTGTTTTCAATGCTCAAGCTCTCATTTCATTCAAAAGCCCTAAATCTCCAAATCTAATCTTGTCTTCTAACTCGAATCATTCATTTCCCTATGGCATGCTATACTTCATCATGTTATATATTATTCGTGCCATGAATAAGATTAATTGATTTAGGATCTTTATGCATCTTTGTTCATTGTATCACCACACTTCTCATACTTTTCTTACAGTTGGTATGATTATCTTTATGAGACATATTGATATGATTTGGGGTGATCAATGTATGTTATTTGTCATTTTAATTGCTTCATGACTGATGTTTAGCTATAATTTTACTAGAGAGATCATTCATGTCTATAGCTAAATCTTTCATGTATGATATTTTCATAAGTGATATAACACTCATGCATATTGGTTAGTGATCTTCATGCTATATTTCTCACTATGCCATCTCTCATCTCATGCTCATATTTTATGCTATTTTATGAGATGTTAGAGATAATTTGTGCTATACAAGATCATATAAGTTTTATATTATGTTTGATGATATGTATATTTTGTCATAGATATTCTTCCATGAATATATTCTGATGCACTATGACTTCATTAATGTTACCTCCGATTAAATTGTGCTTACATAAGCTTTTATTCTATTCGCACAATTGGTATGCATGCATGCGATGCACATAGTAACTTTATTCATTTATGTCATATCTTGTGACTTTGAACGTAGACTATCTTCATTATATCGTATATCTTTGCTCATGTCAAACTCCATGCCTTTGCTCAAAAGATGTTTTGTCACACTATGCCTCATGTTGAATCCTTTGTGATAATTGAGCTAGGATGAGATCATAACTCTATTTGTTCACTTGGTTTCCTTCACAAGTGATGTCATGATCTTGACATTATTTACTTGCTTTACATACTTTGTTAGAATATTTATATTGGATATCATCTTTACATGCTCTTACTTGATGCTAGTTTTGAGCTTAGGATATATTGCTTATGTTGCTTATGCTCATGACATTCCATGATTATCATTGACTCATTCTATAAGTATCTATTCTGGAATGCATGCTAGTACTATGCTTCTTTTGAACATTGTTCAATTAGTATCCTATTGTGCTAGAATTGTGTATGCCATAATTTTTATGAAGTCACTATCTTTATTTGGCATAACACTTTTGCATAATGCTGATATTTGATATGCATACATTTTTTATCACTATGCCACCCCTCATCTCATACTTCACTTAGAATTGGTATGCTTACATTTGGAGATGATTTGGGGAGTTTAGCACATGCTATTATACTTAATTTTTTTCATCTCACATCTTATACGTCTATTTTCACTCTTTTATGAGATTTTTGAGATGGTTTGTGCTAGATGTGATCATTTGATGTAATTACAGTATGTGATGTTTTGAGTATGTTAGTATGCTTATTAGAATTTATTTTGAGTAATGAGTTCATAACCATGATTGTGATATTATTCATGTCATTTTGATCATATTTTCACCACTTATTGTCACTTGACTTTCAATTGATATAGTTTGATTGTAGTGATTAGTTCATTGGTATTATAATCATTAGAACTTAATTTGAGTTATTATTTCATAACATAACTTTGTACACATGGCTAAAAATTTCCATAGTCATGTTTGTTGCATTTTTTGCTATGTTTGGCTTAGATCTCAGTTTATTGATATTATTTGTTGATCTATATCATAGTGATGATATTGATTCTATCATTATGTCTTTAATCATGTTCATGTCATATGTCATGCCCTTGCTCAAGGATAGTCTATCACTTTATGATTAATGTTATAAACTTTGTGATAATTCAGCTTGTTCTGACATTATTTGATCACTTGTTTTTCTTTCACAAGTGATGTAATGATTTTTGTATTATTATCCATAATTTTTATCATGTTTATAGTTAAAAGCTACTGCTAATTATGATATTGTCACTTTTCTAACACTGCTCACACTACTCTTTACAATTAGTATATATTGTAATCTTTTGTCACATATGCTTATTGCTTATCTATTTGTGATAATTGAGGGTCGTTGAGTTGTTGTTGGATATTTGCTCTTGCAATTGATATCTTTATTTTGATATCGTGTTTACAATTGGTAGCTTATATAGTTTACATTAGATATACATTTATGTTTTCCACTCTATTTTTGCATTTTTTTTGTTTCTATGCCCCCCATGCCTTTTGGATAATGCCAAAGGGGGAGAGAAATAAGCAAAGGAGGTGCTTTGTGATAATTAAATGTTGAGTGTTACATAATAACTTGAATCATATAGCCTTTATGTATAATTGATCATGTATATTATTCGGGGGAGCATTGGTGATTACCTTGGTTTATATTGATTAAATTTGGTATATGTTGGTAATCATGCTCATGTTTATGATGTGTATCAACTATATGATTTGTATTGTGTATGCATATTATTTTTGGTCATTCATGCGATATATACACAACCTCATGTGAGACACACACTATTACCTGATTAATGATGCTATTGATTATTGATATTAACTTGATTGGCATCATTGCAGGAGGAGTAAGTATATTTAATGCACAATTATTTATTTTGTTTATATTTGGTTTGTCATCAACAAAAGGGGGAGAATGTTGAGTATTGGACTCTCCGCCTTGGTTTTGATGATGATCAAATATAAATCATTGTGATTAACCCATGTGATTGCAGTTAACTAAAGAGTCACCAATTAGATTCAAGAAGATCAAAAGTGCCTATGCGTGTTGATTAAAGTGGAGAACTTGGTATATCATCAAAGGTGAAGCATTGGCTTGAAGAACTCAAAGACTATTTCAAACCTCAAGCCAATGAAGATTCAATCCAAAGAGAATAAATGAATGGATGATTCAAAAGCTTCAAAGAACATCTTGAGGATCAAAGACTAGATGACGTTGGAGACATTCAAGACATACAACTAAAAGACTCAAGACCATGAAGAAGTAAGGATATTCATTGTTATCTTTAGTATTTACTTCTTTGTGAGTTTTAGAATGTTAAGCCTTGAATTAGAAATACTTAGAGGCACCTACACCACATATACACATTATTAGTATAGCCTCTAGTTGACCTCATATGCTTCTAGGCTTTGAAAACATGAATCTGAATTTTTGACTCAAAACAGGGGCCTGATGAAGGATTACTAGGCGCTGGTGTGCTCACCAGTCGACTAGTTTTCCTTCAACAGTCGACTGTTTTTAAACAGAGCCCAAATCTGTTTGAAAATGTATTCTGTTTTTCTGACCAGTCTGCCTTCAAACTGATGAAATTTTTTATGTAGTTGGAACTTTTCATCCAAACCACCTTCAGTAGTTAGCTAACTCACTAAGTTTTCCAACTCAACTTGAATTACTCTAATCGGATATTTGTAGTTCAAGTTATGACTATTTTTGTGAGCCGATATCAGATTTTTTACACCTATCAGTCAGATTCAAAGTGCTATCAGTTTTCTGTAGTTCGAATTTTGTGTACATTCAAAGCCCATTTGAAAGAAAACTTTGTTAGCTTTCCAACCCAATTTGAATCACTCCAATTGGATATCTGTAGTGGCAGATATGGATGTTTTAGCAATAGCTGTACTGAAAATCTGCAGATTCTGCCCCTCGAACAGTCGACTGCTGAAGGTTGGACAGTTGACTGCCCAGGTGGACAGTTGACTGGTCATCCTTCTACAGTCGACTGGTCACCCTCTGTCCTGCCAGTATTTTTCAGTTTATAGCCGTTGGCTACAGCAGAACAAGCGACTGTCCCCCCTTCTACAGGCAACTCTCCGAGTCGTTTTCAGCCCATTTCTAGGCGTTGGCAGATTAGTTTTTGGGTCTTTTTGCTTGGGGTTTTGGGCTTCCCTTGAGCTAATATATATATGAGATAGGCTGAAAATGTGAGAACACTTGGTCTCTTAAGAAAACATTTCAAGTCTCATTTCAAGCCTCTTTCTCCTCTCAAGTGCTCTCTAATTCTCTCTTACACTCTATGCTCTAAAGCACACATCTAAGCTAGATTTGCTTTCATCTTTGGGCAAGCATCTCAAGGGATATCTCCTCCCTCATTGAGTGCTTCACACACACACACACTGACACACACACACACACACGCGCGCACACACACACACACACACACACACACACACACACACACACACACACACACACACACACACACTATAGCCTTCACAAGTAAGTTCTTATTCAAGGCATAGGTGAGTGTATTTCAAGTTGTATTTTTCATTCTCAATACTTCTATTTTGTTGAGTACCCTCAGTTGGTGAGAGGGTTGGCTTGATCCCAAGTTGTGGGAGTCAAGGAAAGGTTTTGCTCTCGGTTTGTGAGAGTGTGCTTAGTTCCAAGTTGTGGGATTAAGGTATTGCGTGTTTCCGGGTTGTGGGATACACAGACATCGATTGTAGGTCGATTGCACTTGTTGGGGTTTTCGCAAGTGGGCTAAAGGAAAGCTCTAGTGGTATTTACTAGAGTATCCGAGTGTGATCTCGGGTGTTGCTGGATTAGGGTACTGGTAACAAGCAGGGTTTAACTTGGGTGGCACCGAACCAGGATACATTGCATGTTTGCATTGCATTCTTCCTTGTGTTGTTGATCATATCTTTAATTCCGCATTTATTGGTTAATTAGGGTTTTATTTGGCGTAAATTCCTTATAATTCTATAAAACACTATTCACCCCCCTCTAGTGTTTCTTTCTTATAGCATAGGGTCCTTACAAACATCTCTTAATCTCTTGTTACATGTTGTCACATTTTTAAAAGGGAATCAATGACAAGAATTATTTCGTGTATGTTGTGTCCACCTTCTTGACAATAACACATGGAGAGAGATATGGATTATGTAAATCATCCTATATAATGTAGGGGGATAGATATACTCATATATGTGGAGAAAGATATGAGATATTGTTTATGTAATCTATGCCTATTATATGTCACTATTGTGTTACTATTGGTTTATCTATTTTCAATTGGTGCATATAAGTAGGGGGAGCTCATTAGCAATGTGCTTTATTTGTTTATGTTTTACATAATGTGTGTCATCATTAAAAGGGGGGGAGATGGTAGGTATTGGTATTTTAGACCAATATTATTTTGATGATGATCACAACATTATGTTGTTGATAATGACTCTCTATGTTGTTAGTCTCATGTGTATCATTTGGAGAATAGCCTTTTGGAAACTAATAGCTTGGTGCATGGATGGACATCAAGAGGAACATTGCCAAATCTTGAAACTTGATGACGGAAAGCTCATCAAGATGTGCTAAAGCTTGGAAGATGATGTTGGATATTGGACTTCCCGGATTTGGTTTTGGATGATGAACAAACATAAATATATCGTGAACTAACTCTTTGTGAGCGCAGTTATGGAGATCGTCGCCAAATTCATATGAACATCCAAAGCGACGTCTCGAGACTTCTCAAAGCACGTGATCGTATGCCTAAAGCTTCGTTGAAGCTTATGGACCATTATTGAAGTCATGAAGATTCGGATCGAAGCTTTCGAATACGGTTCGTCAAGTTTTATTTATAGTCTTCTAGATTTGCAACGTAGAATGTTAAGCCTTGAGTAGGTCTTACGTTTTAATCTTCATAATGCTCATATCTTAGAGCTAGGATCTTAGTAAAAGTCCATACGAACTTTTCTGAAGCTTCGCGCTTCGATTCGCGACTTCTTGTGCATGTTTGTTGGTTCAAGAAGAAGAACCAACCGACTAGATGGTGATCTAGTCGGTCAGCAAAGCTTCTTGGACCGACTAGTTTGCCTTCTCAATTCTAAGCTCTTTACTGTTTACAGTTAGTCGGTCTACGTTGACTCACCGACCGACTAGTTGGTGAACTAGTCGGTCAGTGATCCTTCTTAGACCGACTAGTTGAGCTTTCCCTGTACATGCCAAGTTACTGTCTATCGTTAGTCGGTCTATGTATATTTGGTGACGACTAGTTGATGAACTAGTCGGTCAACATTTGTTCTTGGATCGACTAATTCAATTTGTACTCAGACTATTTGTTTTATCTCTTAGTCGATCTAAGTTCACTCACTGACCGACTAGTTGTGAAACTAGTCGGTTGGCAAGTCTTCTTGGACCGACTAATTCCTTAAGTCTGAAACTTCATCTATTCACTGTTCACCTCTTAGTTGGTTTATGCTATTTGACCGACCGACTAGTTGATGAACTAGTCAGTCAGTGGTTGTTCTTTGACCGACTAGTTTGGTTCAGAATAGAGCCGTTGGAGCTTTAATTGAAATGTTTTTCTCTCTCTCTTTCCTCTAACCTATAAATACTTGGTGTGCTACATTCATTGCACTCAAGGCTGATATTAAGAGAAGTTTAGAGATCAAAGAGAAAGCATTCAATCTCATTCAAAGCTCATTCATTTCCATTCAAGAATCTGTCCCTCACTCTTATTTCAAAAGAGAGATTCATTGATTGTGAGTCTTCCAAGCCAAGTGCTTGATTCTAGGTCACCAACATCCTCCTAGGACTCCATTACTGGTCATCTACTTGGAGCTAGGGTTTGGTGCCTCTTCATCTTCCCCAAAATCCGGTTTTCCCTAAATCGTAAGTTATACTCAAGGCATAGGATTTTGTCGGTAATAATTTCTTTTCAATTTACATTGATATTGTAAGTGTTTCACTCTCGGTTGTGAGAGTTTGTTTGTGATCCCGGGTTGTGGGAGTTACATTTCGATTTGTGTATGATTTGATCTTGTAGATGTTTTCTACAAGAATTGCATAGTGCAAATCTTGAGTTAGGGTTTCTAACTCAAGTATCCGGAGGGGATCTGGGTGGTTGGGACGTAGGATCACCGGGAACAAGTCGGGGAGACTTGGGTGGATCCGAACCCGTTAAATTACTTGTTTGCGATTGTCTTCTTTGTTGTCTACATTTACATTTCCGCATTTCCGCATTGTTTGGTAGAGTTTGCAAGATAATTAGGAATTATCCTCTTAATTATTTTCAAGTACTATTCACCCCCCATCTAGTACTTGTGTAGTAGCTTAGCAGGGCATTACATTTGGTATCAGAGCCAAGTCTATTGCTATGTCTGCCAACGACAACAAGATCGTTCGTCCACCTTCAGATTACAGCACCTTCAGGAACTGTGAAGGAGCGTCTTCGATGATGGAAGGACACTCCTCGACGAGGCCTCCCTTCTTCAACGGTACCAACTACGGGTACTGGAAATGCCAGATGGAAACTTTCCTCCGGAGTGCTTCACTATGGAGGGCCATGATGAAGGAGTATATCGAGCCCGCCGAAGAAGATTTCGAGAAGTGGACTACCGCGGAGGTCGCTGCGGAGGTAAGCAATGCCAAGGCAATGAACGCCTTGCAATGCACTTTAGAGCCCGAGGACTTCAATAAGATATGCACATGTAAGAGTGCATATCAAATATG
Source organism: Scilla litardierei (assembly GCA_030789695.1). Lineage (NCBI taxonomy): Eukaryota > Viridiplantae > Streptophyta > Magnoliopsida > Asparagales > Asparagaceae > Scilla > Scilla litardierei. The sequence continues at coordinate 632,535 of JAULAV010007855.1, forward strand.
GAACTCCCTCCTCATCTTGCATGAAGGAACGAGTAGGGTAAGAGACTCTAAACTTGTTGTAGTTAATAAAGATTACGAGTTATTTCATATGCTACAGGCTGAGAAGATGAAGGAGTACTATGCTCGCTTGGTCGACATCACAAACGAGTTGGAGGCTCTTGGTAAGACCTACACCCAAAAGGAGAAAGTCTCGAAGATCATCGATGGACTTCCTTCTTGTTGGGAGAAACGTACCTTCGCCATCGAGGAAGGTAATGATATGAAAACTTATATCGTTGTTCAACTAATGGGTACCTTGATGTCATATGAGGTATGCAAGGATAGCAAGATGAAGTTGCAGGACAAGATGAAGTCCTACTTGAAGCAAGACGAGCCAAAGAAAAAGGCTATTGCATTCAAGGCCGATCCATCCACATCCACATCTACCGATGATGAAGAATCGGAAGAAGAGTTGGACTTGGAATCTATTGCCCTTATGGTAAAGAAGTTCAACCGGTTCTTCCGAAAATGTAACTTAAAAAACAAATCGAAGTTTAGTTCAACTAACGTCGCCTCTCCTTTGTGCTTTAAATGCAATAAGCCAGGACACATGAAAGCGGAGTGTCCTCAAAACAAACACAAGGAGAAGTGGAAGGCGCCAAAGTTCGACAAGTCCCAGAAGTACAAGAAAGGGTACAAAAAGGGGCTTGTCGGGACATTCACCGACTCCGAGGATTCCTCAAGCGGAGAGTCGGATGATGAGCAAGTGGAACAAGCACACACGTGCTTCATGGCTAGAGAGGAGCAAGATAAAGATTCCTCTTCCGATGATAGCGACAATGAAGGCGATGAGGTAACCATGGATGACCTTAGAAATGCTAATGAGCAATTATGGTCTAAATACACTAAATTAGTAAATAGGCATACTAAGGTAAAAGATGATTTAGCTAGCATCCAAACCTCGCCTAAAACTATCATCACCAACAACGACACCGTTGTTGAAGAGTTGAAAAATGAGATTGTAAATCTCAAGTCTCAACTTGAACATGTTAGCATTGAGGATTCGGAGGAACACAAGATTGTGGATTTGACTTCTCAAAATTCAACTTTGAGTATTGAGATGAGAATCTCAAATCTCGTGTTTATGTGCTCACATCGCAAGTATCCACTTTGGATGCTTCAATGCGTTCTCTCAACGAGAAATATGAGTGCACATTAGGCCGAATTAATAAATTCAATAAGGGTAAGGACCATTTGGATAAAATCCTAAGTGACTTACTTCCGGCCAATCACCACATTGGCTTGGGGTATACGATGGGAAATTCATCCAAGTCGGCCACTACCTTTGTTAGGCCAACTTCTGATGCTTCAACGAGTGGTAGCAAACACTCTATTGGTAGTTCATCTACCAATGGTGCTTTCACCTCGTACACACCCTCTTTCGGAAAGAAACCCACTTTGGGTGGATCTCCAAAGAAGGGTCATGCTTATATGTACACAAATACCATGCCACGTAGGAACACACGTCCTACTCCACCAGCTCACACATATGATGATTTTTATGCTACACATCCACGGGCACATGCACACCATGTGAGACACCCTCATGCACGTGTTCCTCCACATGCATATGTACACCCACATCATCGTATGAATAAATATCATCATGCACCATTTCATCATGTTCCTTATGCCTATCCACGACATGTATCACGTAGAAATCAACAACGCATGCATGCTCCCAATAGGATCAGGGCTCCCAAAATTTTCACAATTTGGAGCCCAAAGGACACAAACATGAATGAAAAACAAGTTTACATGAATTCTTATTTCATGAATGTTGTGCATAGTGATAATTATGTGGGGAAGTCTAAGTCCAATTGGACTTGGCTTCCAAAGGTCTAATCTTTTGGACCTAATGACCTTGGGTACCATGATACGATAATTTCTATCTTTAGGTACTCAAGAAAAAGAAAAGGAGCAACAAATCCAAATTTGGCTCCAAGAATAATTGGATACTCGATAGCGGGTGTTCAAAACACATGACGGGTGACGCTCAAACTCTCCGGAGTGGTGCCCATTGCAAATAGAAACCGGGTAGTCTTTGTAGGCAACGAGAGCGGAACCATCATAGGTGTTGGAAAAGTGGGTAATCCTTCTAAACCATTTATAAGTGATGTTTACCTTGTTAAAGGATTAAACCACAATCTTATTTCAATAAGCCAACTTTGTGACAAAGGTTACAAAGTTAGCTTTGCGAAAGGAATGTGCCATATTTTGAATAAAAATACTAATGATGTATTGTTTTCCGGCACATGCCATAAGGATATATACGTCCTAGATCTTCCAAGATCACATGAACAATGTCTTATTGCTAACACAAGTGAACAACACTTATGACATCGACGTTTTGGTCATGTGAACTTTGGAACACTATTTAAACTTTCCAAGTTAAATTCTATTAGAGGCTTCCCTAAGCTAGTCTTTCAAAAGAAAAGCTTTTGTGACTCGTGTCAACGAGGCAAGCTTCCAAAATCGTCTTTTAAACCTAAGAAAATCATTTCTTCTAAGCGGCCTCTAGAGCTATTACATCTAGATTTATTTGGGCCAACCAGAGTTGCTTCATTAAGAAATGCACGATATGGACTTGTCATCGTTGATGACTTTTCTAGGTTTACTTGGGTATTTTCATTGTGTAATAAAAATGATGCTTTTGAAAACTTTACAATTTTTGTTAAGAAAGTACAAAATCTCATTGGAACCACCATTGTCACTATTCGTAGTGATCATGGAGGGGAATTTGAGAATGAGTCTTTCTCAACTTTTTGTGATGAAGTTACACACACCTTTTCATCCCTCGCGCACCTCCTCAAAATGGTGTTGTTGAGAGAAAGAATAGGACGCTAGTGGAATGTGCTCGCACTATGCTTGATGATAGCCAACTTGGCCATCAATTTTGGGCGGAAGCGGTACATACCGCTTGCTATGTGTTTAATAGAATACTTTTGAGGCCCTGCACTAAACAAACTTGTTATGAATTGTTGTTTGGTAGGTTGCCTCAAGTTAAACATTTTCGAGTTTTCAGTTCAAAATGTTTTATTAAAAACACGTAAGGTAGTTTGGACAAATTTGATCCAAGATCCGATGAGGGGATTTTTATTGGATATTCCTCACGTAGCAAAGCCTACCGGATATACAACAAACGAACCTCAACGATCGAGGAATCACTTCATGTGTCATTTAATGAAGGTTTTGTCCCAACTAGAATTACTAATGATGATGACTCCATGGATGTCTTATGTGATTCAATTGGTAATTCTAATTCTATTGATTCTATTGATACTAACCCGACTAATGAAGTTTTTGAGAATGTTCCTAGTGATCAGGGAATTCCCAAACGGCTTCATACCGTTCGTGACCATCCTCATGAGCAAGTCATTGGCAATATCCATGATAGTGTCAAGACAAGATCGCAAGTCAACTACTTCACTCATTGTGCCTTTGCCTCCTCGATTGAGCCAATGAATATTAATGAAGCGCGCGAAGATAGCGCTTGGATCCTTGCCATGGAAGAGGAGCTCATTCAATTCGAGAGGAATGAGGTTTGGGAGCTTGTTCCATTGCCATCAAAGAACCACACTGTCATAGGGACAAAGTGGATCTTCAAGAACAAGACCGACAAAAACCAAATCGTCGTCCGGAACAAAGCTCGGTTAGTAGCTCAAGGCTATCGGCAAGAGGAAGGTATTGATTTCGAAGAATCCTTTGCTCCGGTAGCTAGATTAGAATCAATTATATTATTGTTATCTTTTGCATGCCATAAAGATTTTAAACTCTTTCAATGGATGTAAAAAGTGCGTTTTTAAACGGAGATGTTGTTGAGGAAGTTTATGTTTCTCAACCTCCGGGTTTTATAAATGAAAATTTCCAAATCATGTTTTCAAACTTAAGAAAGCACTTTACGGTTTGAGACAAGCTCCTCGAGCTTGGTATGACCGTTTAAAGAATTTTCTTTTGGATTTAGGTTTTAAAATGGGAGAAGTTGATTCCACATTATTTGTTAAGTACTCGAATAATGATATAATTTTAGTTCAAATTTATGTTGATGATATCATTTTCGGTGCTACTAACTTTCTCTTTGCGAAGAGTTTTCTAATGTGATGAAGGATCAATTTGAGATGAGCCACATGGGTGAGCTCAAATATTTCTTAGGTCTCCAAATTCCCCAAATGAACGATGCAATCTTCATCCACCAAACGAAGTACACGGTGGAGTTGCTAAAGCGATTTGGAATGGAGAATGACTCCAGGAAGAAGACTCCGATGAGCACGACTACACATCTTGATAAAGATGCAGGCGAAAAAGATGTAGACATTCGTCTATATCGAGGTATGATAGGTAGTTTACTTTATCTTACCGCAAGTAGGCCCGATATTATGTTTGCCGTATGTGTATGTGCTCGTTATCAGTCTCAACCTAAGGAATCTCACTCAGTAGCGGTAAAACGTATTTTCCGTTATCTAAGTTACACACTTGATTTTGGATTACTTTATCCAAAATCTAGCACATATGAGTTAATCTCATATAGTGACGCAGATTATGCGGGATGCAAATCCGACAGGAAAAGTACTAGTGGCACGTGCCATTTTATAGGAAATTCTCTTGTCTCTTGGTTTTTCAAGAAGCAAATTCCGTATCACTTTCAACCAACGAGGCGGAATATATTACCGTCGGTGCCGCGTGTGCTCAGGTTCTTTGGATGAGACACACTCTTAAAGACTTTGGTATAAACTGTGATACTTGCCCTATCATGGTAGACAACCAAAGTGCAATATGTCTCTCTAAGAATCCGGTATACCATTTCCGTTCTAAACACATAGATGTCCGTCACCATTTCTTAGATGATCATGTTGCTAAAAAGGACATCATATTAGTGTACGTTGAACCCCAGAAGCAAATCGCCGATATTTTCACGAAACCCCTAAAGGAAGACTCCTTTGTGCGGTTACGTCGAGAATTGGGGATTATGGGTGAATCCGAGATTTAGGATTCATATTTTATTCAATAATCTTGCATGCTATTCTATTTCATTATGTTTGCACATGCTTGATGTATTGGATTTTTCTGGATTTTTCGTTGAATTTTCGGAATTTTCGCTCGATTTGTTCGTAAACGTCAAATTTTAGATTTTCGATGTTTAATGGGGTAGTATAATGATTAATGAGAGTTGTATGATGTTTCGTCCAAGTGATTAGGAGAGAACTCAAAATTTCAAATTCTAAAATTTTTGAACTCTGTTAGTCGGTTCTTGTTCATTGACCGACCGACTAGATCATCATCTAGTCGGTCAGTGAATGAACTCAGACCGACTAACTCAAGCCCTAATTTTGGCTTCAGTTACTGTTTGTAATTAGTCGGTTCAAGCTCATTGACCGACCGACTAGATCATCATCTAGTCGATCAGTGCTTGAATTGTGACCGACTAATTGCATCGGGGACAGTTGCGTCTTTTCGACTTCCGATCGACTTATACTCCATCTAACCGACTTATTTTCATTCTAGTCGGTTCATACTCTCCTCTCAGCTCAAAAACCCCCAGTGACCCTTGGTATTCCTCCTCTCCCAACATCGTCCGATCGTGTTTTCTGTCGATCTCCGACCAAATTCTGACCGTAGATCCGATCTCCCTCCTAGGTATTCTCTTTCTCAGCTTCCTAGGGCTTGTTTCCAGCACTTAGGGTTAGGTTTCTTCTATTTTTCAGTTCGGTTACTCCTAGGGTTTGTCTAGGATTCTAGAACTCGATTTCTAGTGTTGATTCATGCGTGTCTTGTCATGCTTATGGCACGAACACGTATTCCGATCGACCCCTCTCGTCCATCGCCTATGACCGTCGATTCACCACCTACGGACCCCCCCCCCCCCCCCCCCCCCCCCGCAACCCAAACGCCGATCGAAAACGACCCATCCCCCTTCGTCTTCTTCGCCTCCTCTTAAGCGAAGGAGGATGGCGATAGCGAAACCCCGAGCCCAATCTCAGCCCAAGCCTGGGAAGGAAACCGTTTCACCAGCTTCATTCCGTGCGCCCACTCCTCCTGACGATTCTGACACGGAATACATTTTGGAGACCGAGCACACCGCTCGGGATCCTACTCCTCCACCCCGTCCTAGTACTCGACAGCATAAGGGGAAGGCTCTGATGCCAGTTGGCGGTGTCGATATCTCTTTATGTCGCGACGACCCGATGTGTCTCGCGACATATAATCGTATCGAACAATGTCCTCTGATGTTGGAGCATTTCGTACAGTTTTCAGACTTCCCAGGCCTTACTGATCTTCTGTCGTCTAGCGGTCTTATCGATTATCTTCGATATGACCCTAAGGCGAATCCACATCCTTACCCTCGCCTTGTCAAGCTATTCTACGCAAATAGGTTTCGCGGTCAGTACGACGAGACCCATTCGATTGAGACTACTGTCTTGGGGACACCGATAGTCCTTACGGCAGAAGTCTTAGGAGATGTGTTAGGTGTCTCCTCGTCTGGCCTTCTTCCTTCTTATATTTCTGTAGACGATATTTCTGAGCTTGATCAGGTGATGCTCGCCGAGATCTTTCATGAGATTCCTCCTGCCATGATTGGCGTCCCCTCGAAGTCCTTCAAGCCGAATGCTTGGGTACTTAATCTGATTCTGAAGTCGTGCCTCCTTCCGAAGTACGGCTCTTCTTCATTGCCATCCCAGCCATTCCTGAAACTCATATACGCCATCTTCATGGGGAGCGAGATTAACTGGGCTAGGATCATTCTCGATAAGATGGATTCTTTCGAGTGTATTCGAAAGTCCACGAAATCTGCTCATATCCTATATCCATGCCTGTTGACACTTGTTTTCCGTCACTTTCGTGTCCCACTTCCTCCTGATGATGAGCGTCCCCTCGGTCCCCCTCTGAATGCGACGGCCATCAAGAAGTCTCTTGCGGCGCTTCGTCACATTCAGAGGACGACCCCGTCTGCTTCCGCCCCTGCCTCTACTTCAGCCTCAACTGCTCCCTCTCCCACTCTTGCTGACCTCGCACGTTCGTTGAAACGTGTGGAGTCTCGGTTTGCTCGCACTGAGGAGATTCTCACTCGCATTGCTTCTAATTTGGGTATTGAGATCCCACCGTCAGTCTCTGACGAGGATGAGTTGGATGAGGATGAGATCGAGGAGCTTGCTCATGCTGCTACTGCTCGTGCCCCTGTGGGTACGTCGTCTGGTGTTGCTGCTGCTTCGTCTGCTGGTGACCCTGAGAGCACACATGTTGCCACCGTTCCTGTGGTGGATACTTCGACTGGTGCTCCCGAGGCCACTCCCGTCACTCCCGTGGACACTTCTGCTGATCCGGTGACCACTCCTGCTGTAGAGCCTGCTGCTGCTGCAGAGCCTGCTGCTGCTGCAGATCCTCCCGCTGCCTCCTGAGCTTCTCTGAGGACTCTCCTGTTCACTTTGGATGATAGATCTTGTAGTGAGAGAGTTGGGTAGGATAGAGGGTGGTTATGTATTTTGGATATTTTGATGTATTTTGATGGATATGTATGTTTTGTGATACTCCGATGTCTTGTGTGATATGATGTATTTTGTGCCCCGATCGTTGGATCGCTTTTATTTATGTTGTCGATGTATCATTTTGATGTACTCATGCTTCATATATATATATATATATACATCGATGTTGACATTTATTCTCCTGTGCACATTATATTGGTTTTACGTCTCTGATGTTTGATTTCGTCCCTCGACGATAATAACTTGGTTAAATAGAAATTATTTTTATGAAAACATAGAATTGTTTTCCATGCACTAAAATTAACCAAGAATGTTGATATTGGAGAGTATATTCCATAACTCAATTCGTAAAATTAATTTGAGTTTTGATGATTTTATTTTCTGATTTTCGACTTTGGTCTCATTGACACGCTTTGATTTAATTCGTATTTTGCTCTGGTGTCATTTGGACCTAGGTCGTATTCTCGACTCCCGTGCTTTTAGTTTTTTTGCCATTGTTGTCGTTGATCTCCCGCTCTTTTTGCTTATGCCAAAGGGGGAGAGATATAATAATGACGATGAGCTAAATGATAATTTAAAGAATTTTTTCCAAGAATCTAATTTGATATATTAGATTCAGGGGGAGTTAAGATATAAAAATGGATTTCAATTCCTAAATTTCAATAATTGATACACATTTTATATTTTACTCGTATGCTTGATGCGTATGATTATTATTAAATTTTGAGATTAACATGTCATCAATGCAGGGGGAGTAAGTAAATTTCATTTGAATCATTATTTTTTATTATTATTTATGTTGGTTTGTCATCACCAAAAAGGGGGAGAATGTTGGATATTGGACTCCCCGGATTTGGTTTTGGATGATGAACAAACATAAATATATCGTGAACTAACTCTTTATGAGTGCAGTTATGGAGATCGTCGCCAAATTCATATGAACATCCAAAGCGACGTCTCGAGACTTCTCAAAGCGCGTGATCGTATGCCTAAAGCTTCGTTGAAGCTTATGGACCATTATTGAAGTCATGAAGATTCGGATCGAAGCTTTCGAAGACGGTTCGTCAAGTTTTAATTATAGTCTTCTAGCTTCGTATCGTAGAATGTTAAGCCTTGAGTAGGTCTTACGTTTTAATCTTCATAACGCTCATATCTTAGAGCTAGCATCTTAGTAGAAGTCTATACGAACTTTCCTGAAGCTTCGCGCTTCGATTCGCGACTTCTTGTGCATGTTAGTTGGTTCAAGAAGAAGAACCAACCGACTAGATGGTGATCTAGTCGGTCGGTAAAGATTCTTGGACCGACTAGTTTGCCTTCTCAATTCTAAGCTCTTTACTGTTTACAGTTAGTCGGTCTACGTTGACTCACCGACCAACTAGTTGGTGAACTAGTCGGTCAGTGATCCTTCTTAGACCGACTAGTTGAGCTTTCCCTGTACATGCCAAGTTACTGTCTATCGTTAGTCGGTCTATGTACATTTGGCGACCGACTAGTTGATGAACTAGTTGGTCAACATTTGTTCTTGGACCGACTAATTCAATTTGTACTCAGACTATTTGTTTTATCTCTTAGTCGGTCTAAGTTCACTCACCGACCGACTAGTTGTGAAACTAGTCGGTTGGCAAGTCTTCTTGGACCGACTAGTTTCTTAAGTCTGAAACTTCATCTATTCACTGTTCACCCCTTAGTCGGTTCATGCTGTTTGACCGACCGACTAGTTGATGAACTAGTCGGTCAGTGGTTGTTCTTTGACCGACTAGTTTGGTTCAGAATAGAGTCGTTGGAGCTTTAATTGAAACGTTTTTCTCTCTCTCTTTCCTCTAACATATAAATACTTGGTGTGCTGCATTCATTGCACTCAAGGCTGATATTAAGAGAAGTTTAAAGATCAAAGAGAAAGCATTCAATCTCATTCAAAGCTCATTCATTTCCATTCAAGAATCTCTCCCTCACTCTTATTTCAAAAGAGAGATTCATTGATTGTGAGCCTTCCAAGCCAAGTGCTTGATTCTAGGTCACCAACATCCTCCTAGGACTCCATTGCTGGTCATCTACTTGGAGCTAGGGTTTGGTGCCTCTTCATCTTCCCCAAAATCCGCTTTGCCCTAAATCGTAAGTTATACTCAAGGCATAGGATTTTGTCGGTAAGAAATTCTATTTCAATTTACATTGATATTGTAAGTGTTTCACTCTCGGTTGTGAGAGTTTGTTTGTGATCCCGGGTTGTGGGAGTCACATTTCGATTTGTGTATGATTTGATCTTGTAGAGGTTTTCTACAAGAATTTCATAGTGCAAATCTTGAGTTAGGGTTTCTAACTCAAGTATCCACAGGGGATCCAGGTGGTTGGGACGTAGGATCACCGGAAACAAGTCGGGGAGACTTGGGTGGATCCGAACCCGTTAAATTGCTTGTTTGCGATTGTCTTCTTTGTTGTCTACATTTACATTTCCGCATTTCCGCATTGTTTGGTAGAGTTTGCAAGATAATTAGGAATTATCCTCTTAATTATTTTCAAGTACTATTCACCCCCCCTCTAGTACTTGTGTAGTAGCTTAGCAGGGCATTATAGATGGTGGGGAGATCAAGGCCACTCATGCTTCCTGACTTGGACTCTAGGAGATTCAAAATGTAATCCATGTAATATTTCATTACTTGCATTTCTCGTTTTGAGTCTAGGATCATGTTATGCCTTGATATATGGTCTACTCCTTCATGCATATGCATTAACCATCTTAGTGAACCTTAGGATCATATTAGAATCCAACCCAATAGGTTTTCCCTTGCCAAGAACTCAATTGGAGTTTCTGGCCTTCCAACAGGCGACTTCTAATGGCAGGACAGGCGACTGGGTGATTTCCATGCGCCTGGTTAGGCTTCTACAGTTGACTATAGTGCATAGCTTAAGTCAATATTTGTTGACCCTTTTCTTGAGCTTTTGGTACAGTCGACTGAAGTTCATTTGGCAGGCACATGTCTACCATCTGGTGAACTTTGTTCTTCAGTCGTCTGAGTGCCCATGTGCGTAACTTGTCTTTTCTGGGCACCAATACACTTTGCGTAACAGCCAACTGATTTCGAGTTTACATTCACCTGTCTATCTTCAGCCGCCTAGACTTTGGACATCAGTCGTCTGAATGCACAAATGTAAAAGTTGCATTTTCTCTGCTCCATTCCATCCCATGTGACAGCCGCCTGCTGAAGTATATTCAGGTGCCTGCACATTATACAGGTGCCTGTGTAGTCTTCTACAGTCATCTGTCCAGGCTCAGAATATAGCCGTTGGGAAAAATCTGACCGTTGATCAGTCGACTATCCGCTCTTGTACAGTCACCTGCTGTTGCCATAAAATCCCAGATTCTAGCCGTTGCAAAATTCTTCATTTTGCTTCTAGCTTGAATTTTATGGGGTTTTGGGGGCTTCCTATATAGGAGTGAGCTTAGTTCATTTAGGACTCTTGAAACTATTGAAGATCATTAAGAGATCATTAAAGCCACCCTAATCTCTCCTTCCCCTCATTAGAGCTCTAATCCTCTTCATGCTTTAAAATTAGCTCAATGGAAATCATCGAAGTGCAATCAAGGTCATCTCAAACTTTTGGAGATCCTCTTCCATGCCTTCTTCTTCATATTGAGTAAGTTCATCTCAAGGCATATGTAAGAGTATTTATTTCATCTTTGTGAAGTGAAACCCTAACTTTCTTTGTGAGAGTTTAACCCTTGTGTAGGGTTGGTTGGTTGTGTACTCTCTTTGTGAGAATTTGGTTCTATCTTTGTGAGAGTTCTTATCTCTTTGTGAGATTGTATTCACTACCTTGTGTAGGATCATAATGAATATTTGGTGTGGCTGGATGTACCCAAGTTGGGGAACCAGGGTAAAATCTTTGTGTTAGCATTTGCTTGATTGTGTTGTTTAAATTCCTATTGCACATATTATTCTGCATTTGTCAGTTTAATTTTTAATTACATGATTATTGCCTTTACTCTTTTCACCCACTCTAGAGAGTTTGTTATTAGTATTGCAAGGCATAGACGATCCTTACAGATCTCACCAAAGCTTCCAAGTAAACCAGAAATTGCAAAAATTTAGAATCGTAGCCCCGACATCGGTGCCAAAAACTTGACTCACTCCCAACATGGGATACTCCCAAGCATAGGAGGTTGTAAGGCATATTTTATAAACCTTTTTCAAACCCTTTTCCATGTGTTTTCTCGCTTTATTTCACTCCGTCGCATTTATTTTTATCACTTTTTATTATCTTTTGCCACTTTGATGCATGTGATATGCTTTTCTCCATGTTGCAGGTGTTCGTACCCAAAACTATGCATTTTAGGATATATTGAGGCCGAAGGAGGAAAACCGAGGAGAGGAAGAGGCATGGTCGAACTTAGAGGCCAAGAGGAGGAGAAGGAGGCATGGTTGAACTTAAAGGGCAAGAGGAGGAGAATGAGGCATGACAAGGCCGTGCTTAGAGGCCAAGAGGAGGAGAAGGACGCATGACAAGGCCGTGTTGATACACACAGGACTGTGTCAATGCACCAGCTGAATGGAAACGTTGCAGTTTTGCGGTATGGCCATGCTACGCGGTCGTGCTGGAATTATTTCAGAGCGGAGACTAGCAGCATGGACGTGCTACATGGCCGTGTCGTTTTGGGGTCTCTGGAACATCTATAGTCGCAAAAGGCTAAATGACACAGCCATGACGATTAGCAGCATAACTGTGCATATCGATGGTGGTGCAGAGTTAACCTAGGTTATTCGGCTTGACACGGCCATGCCGCTTTTCGGCACGGCCTTGCGCAATGTATTCTATTTAAAGAAAGTTGTATAACAACCAATGGACGCTTTTTATTACAGAGAACTACTTTTGGGCATTTTAAGAGGGTTTTCTGGAGCTTTTATTTGGCTATTCTCTTTGGGCTGTTTGTAAGACTCTTTCATTACTCCTTGCTATATGCTTTTAATTGGTCGTTATCTGGATGTACTTAGAAAACAATGTAGTTTTACTGCAAGCACACGATTAAGTGGTGAGCGGGTATCGAATCACTGGAAGGTTTATTGCTATTATCTTGGTTATGTGGCATAGTAGAAACAATGGTGAAGGAATATGTAAGTCGCGAACATGTAGAAATATCAGAGGTAAATTAAATTGATAAGAAATACATATGACTAGGGAATCCACACTATAGATTTTTGAGTATCAATGTGAATATGAGCACCTAATTACTAACTCTTAGTTTAGGGTGAAATTGTCGCAACTATGTTGCGAACCAGTGCACGCTCTCGCGCCACACAAGTCTAAATAACTCAAGCTAAAACCTCGCCCTCGTGCAAACCTAGTTTGAATTATTAGCATTAAGGTCGACACTATAATTCAATTCGCTCAAGTTCACTGTCATGCAACGTGTGTTCGAATCTAGATTATGATGGTTCAAATTTGTCTTACTATCTGAGGTGCGTTTATATTTCATATATTCACGCACGTTTTCTTTTGTGTTTCTCCGTGTTTTTCGCCGTCTTTTATTCGTTTTCTCGTATTTTCTCGTTTTCTTTCACTTTTCTTTGTTTATCCATGTTTGCAGGAGGTTGGCCACGTAGGGGACGTTTAATGATGATATCTCAAGTCCCCGAAGCAACGGGAGGAGTCACACGTGATCCAGGGGGTCAAACGTCGAAGAATTCATCTTTCAGCCCCTCACCCGGTCGGTTGGTCATCTCCAACCGATCGGGTGATGCACGCGTGCACCACCCGGTCTCTGCCGCAGCTCATAAGGAGGTCACCCGACCGGTTCATAGACCGGTTCAGCGGGGGGCTGTTCTCTGTTTTCTCGAGCAAAATGCCAACCGATCGGGTAACTCTCACCCGATCGGTTCATCTGTAGCTGAAGAAGAAGAGCTGAAGACACGGACGTCGAACCGATCGATTCACCCGACTGCTCTGAGATCCAACCGGTCACTCAAGAACTCACCCGACCGGTTAATATGACCGGGTGAAAGTCCGCCGTTTTCTGTTTACTATTTGTAACAGATCACCCGATCGGTTGACTTGTCAACCGATCGGGTGGCTCTTTTCCTGCGGGTTTGGACCCGAACCATTAGGGTTTCGAAGTGGGGCTATAAATACACGAGGCTGGCCGACTTGAGGGGGATCTCCTGGAGTTTTTAGGGCTTTCTACCCCCCTTCTCTTGGGAGTTCTAGGTTAGTTTTAGATTAGGTCTTTTGTTCAATAAGTCTTGTATTGGATTGACGATTCACTCAAGATAAGTATTTTTCCTCTCTTTTTCTCCATTGTTTGTATTGTGTTTATTTTGCTTGATGGTGAAAGTTTATATGTCTTTTGTGTTGTTTGTTTTTATGTTATTCAACGTTGAGTAGTTCTGATGAACCCTAATACGGGTTAGGGTAGGATTGATGCTTGGAAACTTACATTAGACTTGGTTGCATGGCACGTGTTCGATGAAATGCGTCAATGGGGATTTCTAGCAATCTGGGTCCAATTCGTACGACAACACACTAGATGTGTTGGGGATTGGGGTCCGGTGCTTGTCCTGTCAAGATCCGCTTCGATGTATTGCTAGAAATCACATTCGACCTTTTTGGCCATTAGGGTTACGCGGGGGTGTTTCATTGTCATTGGCGGGAGAAAGACCGCCTCTGACCGTCGGGCCAAGGGGGAATAAACTTGGCGGTTGACCCCCTAGCCACAGCTCACACCCCTAGCATTGACATCGAGTCCTAGCGCGCGGGAGCGGCTTGGACGAAGTGTTGGGAGTTATCATTGTGGCCTTAATGCTCCCGGTTGCGGAAGGTGTTAATGGACATGGGAATGCCCACCGTCCGGAACCGGGTAGGCCTAGCGTGCTTGGTACCGACCGGAATATCGGGCCATGGACGCTAGGTACCACCTTTTGGGGCAATGTCTCACCCTGGATCAAGTCAAATGCCAAGTGTCATGAGTGCTCTAGCCCGTGTTAGCGGGGATTCACGTCGTGTCTTTTTATTTCTTTCTTTTATTTCTACACTTCACCCATATCATCCGCGTAGCTAGCACACGACCTAGGCGAGGCTAGTATCCACTCAAGCCATCCACCTCCCTGAGTTCGATAAACCCGCACCCTACACTAACCATGCACTTGCGGTAAAACGACACCGCGCCCAAACCGTAAACGGGGCGCCGGTCAAGTTTTTGGCGCCGTTGCCGGGGAGGCGTTCGGTTTGATATTACCTTAGCTTGGGTTCGTTAGACTACGCATAAAAACACAAAAAAAATTATTTTTCTTTTTTTTAAAAAATATATATTCAATAACCAAGAAATTTTTCCCCCACCATTATATTATCTTTTTGTTATTCTCTTGTGCTATTGACGCTCCTCTCTAGTTTTCTTATTTTTGTTGTCCAGGTATATTTGATATTACCATGTGGAGATCAAATTTCGATGCTCAGATGGGAGGATACGATCCTTATTCAGTTGTGGTTTGTGAGACTTGTGGGGTGGTTGGGCACATGTATTATGATTGCCCATTTACACTTGAGAGCCTCCCCCTACACCAAGGCCATACATTTTCCCACAACCATTGCCCAAACACCTCCCATCCATTTCCTCAACCTTATACCCCTCCACAAACACAAGAAGAATCAAGCCTCGTGTCTCTCCTTGAAAGTGCCATGTTTAACCAAGGCCAAATATTACAAAACTTGATGGTACCAATCACCGATCCGACACCGAGGAGAGGGGATGAAGGAGAGGATATACCCACTTCCATGGTTGAGACTACCATGCCATCGGCCACCATAGACACATCTCATGCCGATACCCCATTTTTCCATCACTACCACTTGGATGACGAAGCATTTTTTGATGATGATAGTGAGGATGGGGAGATGTATCTAGGATCTGTGGGAGAGAT
This sequence comes from Scilla litardierei, assembly GCA_030789695.1. NCBI lineage: Eukaryota > Viridiplantae > Streptophyta > Magnoliopsida > Asparagales > Asparagaceae > Scilla > Scilla litardierei. The sequence continues at coordinate 647,962 of JAULAV010007855.1, forward strand.
TTCTTGTCTTGATTTGGATACCTCACATGAGTCCTATGAGAGCACTGAGGAGTTTACAGAGATTATGCATACCGGCGAGGAGGATGTGCGTGAGGACGAGGACACCACGACCACATACGAGTGGTCCGCTCCACATCCACCTCCACTGTCATCTCTGTTGCTGCTTCTTCCTTGGTCGGTGGTCAACCATGAGGATGTCATTCAGGACATCGGGCAGATGGTGGAGCATGAGCATATCGTCGAGGAGGATGTGCATAAGGGCTTGGATACGATCGTCCACTTCATGGAGCCCGAGCCACATCTACCTCTACCGTCACGCTCCACTTCTTCTACGGCTGAGCATCTACTTGAGCATATTGCCCCTATTCAGGGAGATTTTCATACTCACTCTCACTCCACATTTGAGTCTCTCTTTTCACGTCCTATTTCTTTAGACTCATATATTTTTGACACGCCATATCTCTCGCAGGACACAGGATCTACTTCCCTTGAGGTATGCTGCGGTGCGTCACTACCTGGAGAGCCACTTCTCATGGAGAGCGAGGATTTGGTCATCGCTAGTATAGAGGATAGCGACCCATTCTCAGGGAGTATTTGTCACCCTTTTATTATTTTTCCATCTTATGTTGACGATTATCTCTATGATACATTTATTTTGGGAAATAATTTCTTGCCATGGACTAATGCACCTCATCCTTTGCAGGTCACAGGTGGTTACCTACTAAGGATGCTTGGAGGTGCATTGCTTGGGTCCATTGGCACACGTGGCACAGCGCTTCTGGCGGAGCCACAGAAGGAGCAGTTAGAGCAGCTACCTGCCCTACTCCAGATCTTGGATCCGCCTATGCTAAGGTGTATCTAAATCCAGTAGTGTAAAATTTTACCGCTTTCTAGTTTAGATTTGAATAATCTCGTCTCCTCTCATTAGCGAGGGGAGCGTATCTAGGATCTGCTTTTGCATCTTAATAACCCTTCATGTCGTGCCCTTCTATCATTTCACCCTCTTCCTCTTCCGAGGAGAACGAGCAGACTGTCTCTCCTGCATTCTGATTTCTTTCTTTTCCGATTTTCCCCTAGCATATTTCAGCATCACATTGATCATATCATTTTGCTAGCATTGTCATGTTCAGCTTGGGGGAAATCGACTTTTGTGTGCATGTTTTCGTGTGTCGTTGTCGTGTGTTTGTGTCTTTGAGTCCTTCGTTGCATTTTATATCTTTTATTCTGTATGTTTCTTTTTCTTTATTTTCCAGTTTCGTTCGTGTATTTTTCGTGTTTTTCATTTTTTGTGTCGGTGCGTAACCCCCCCCCCCCCCCATTTTCATTGCTCTTCCGTATTCACTACTATTGCATTGAGGACAATGCAAGTTTCAGCTTGGGGGAGTCGCACTTCGTGCGTCATTTGTGTCGTTTTTCTTCGTTTTTGAGTCGTTTTCCATCGTGTTTTTCTTTTTCTTCTCATCTTTAGTTCTCTCTCTCTCTCCTAGAGATTACCCCATATGATGAATTGCCACAAAATCACACACACCTAGCATGGCATCGATAATCACACTCACTAACCCTAGGTTATCGAGTCCTCTTGCATTTCACGCTTCGTGGGTCCACTTTGCTTTTATGTGAGTCGTGTGTCGTATCTAGCTTATAGTGTGCTTCTACTTTGTGATGTTGTTTTATATACCTACCCTTGGATGACCCCTAGATTATCATGCTTCGATTTGAATATGCGGAATTTATTTTCCCTGTCTGCTTCTGCATGTTATATATATATCGTGTACTTCATTTCGCATGTGTCGGGATTCCACAACTAAGGACTAGGATAACCCATTTAGCCTATGCTCCAATTAGCGAGAATAGTTTCCTTTGCCCAAGTGTTTAGATTCTGATTTCTTTTTTTGTTTTACTTGGTGCAAATCCCCTTGTCGTGTAACGTTCTCCCACTTGGGAGAGTACACATGTAAATATCCCAATATCCAAAAATCCAAAAAAAGAGAGAAAAGAAAAACCCAAAAAAAAAGAAAAGAGAAAAAAAATATGTATATCCAAAAATCCAAAAAAAATACAAATACCCAAAACCCAAAAAAAATTCCAGTGTGAATATTTTCCTGCTTGTCGTGAATAAAGGGAAGGCGAGAATTTGCACCGAGTGATCTACTCCACATCATCTCAACCCCCATCGTTTTCGAAAACACTTGGCATATGGAACTTCTAGCGATTATCTAGGCTATAGTGTGGTGATTTCCTTGTCCCTAGCTGTGGAGTCCCCGATGCATGATACACTTCGATTCTCGCTCTATTCTCATGCATGCTTGAGCTATATATTCACCGCTTAATTCAAATCGAATCGATATTTGGGTCATTTCTTGGATTTGTGTATATCGAGCTTTATCGCACATCGTAGATAGTGACACGGACTGCTAGCGCACGACCACACTCACTCGCGCTTCACCGCATGGGCCCACGGCACTTGTCTGGACTCGTATTCCTTGGTTTAGTGAAGTGATTTGGCGTTTACTTGCTTGGTGTGTCATTTTTGATTTTGTTGGCCCTAACGGGTGATCTAGGATATAGAGTTCTCTTTTTCTTTCTTCCTCTCTATTTTTCCCTCCGAGCTCCTACTCTCACTTGTCTTCCTCGAGGACGAGGAAGAGTTCAGCTTGGAGGATTTTGACGTGCGTTTATATTTCAAATATTCACGCACGTTTTCTTTTGTGTTTCTCCGTGTTTTTCGCCGTCTTTTATTCGTTTTCTCGTATTTTCTCGTTTTCTTTCACTTTTCTTTGTTTATCCATGTTTGCAGGAGGTTGGCCACGTAGGGGACGTTTAACGATGATATCTCAAGTCCCCGGAGCAACTGGAGGAGTCACGCGTGATCTAGGGGGTCAAACGTCGAAGAATTCATCTTTCAGTTGGTCATCTCCAACCGATCGGGTGATGCACGCGTGCACCACCCGGTCTCTGCCGCAGCTCATAAGGAGGTCACCCGACCGGTTCACAGACCGGTTCAGCGGGGGGCTGTTCTCTGTTTTCTCGAGCAAAATGCCAACCGATCGGGTGACTCTCACCCGATCGGTTCATTTGTAGCTGAAGAAGAAGAGCTGAAGACACGGACGGCGAACCGATCGATTCACCCGACTGCTCCGAGATCCAACCGGTCACTCAAGAACTCACCCGACCGGTTCATATGACCGGGTGAAAGTCCGCCGTTTTCTGTTTACTATTTGTAACAGATCACCCGATCAGTTGACTTGTCAACCGATCGGGTGGCTCTTTTCCTGCGGGTTTGGACCCGAACCATTAAGGTTTCGAAGTGGGGCTATAAATACACGAGGCTTGCCGACTTGAGGGGGATCTCCTGGAGTTTTTAGGGCTTTCTGCCCCCCTTCTCTTGGGAGTTCTAGGTTAGTTTTAGATTAGGTCTTTTGTTCAATAAGTCTTGTATTGGATTGACGATTCACTCAAGATAAGTATTTTTTCTCTCTTTTTCTCCATTGTTTGTATTGTGTTTATTTTGCTTGATGGTGAAAGTTTATATGTCTTTTGTGTTGTTTGTTTTTATGTTATTCACCGTTGAGTAGTTCTGATGAACCCTAATACGGGTTAGGGTAGGATTGATGCTTGGAAACTTACATTAGACTTGGTTGCATGGCACGTGTTCGATGAAATGCGTCAATGGGGATTTCTAGCAATCTGGGTCCAATTCGTACGACAACACACTAGATGTGTTGGGGATTGGGGTCCGGTGCTTGTCCTGTCAAGATCCGCTTCGATGTATTGCTAGAAATCACATTCGACCTTTTTGGCCATTAGGGTTACGCGGGGGTGTTTCATTGTCATTGGCGGGAGAAAGACCGCCTCTGACCGTCGGGCCAAGGGGGAATAAACTTGGCGGTTGACCCCCTAGCCACAGCTCACACCCCTAGCGTTGACATCGAGTCCTAGCGCGCGGGAGCGGCTTGGACGAAGTGTTGGGAGTTATCATTGTGGCCTTAATGCTCCCGGTTGCGGAAGGTGTTAATGGACATGGGAATGCCCACCGTCCGGAACCGGGTAGGCCTAGCGTGCTTGGTACCGACCCGAATATCGGGCCATGGACGCTAGGTACCACCTTTTGGGGCAATGTCTCACCCTGGATCAAGTCAAATGCCAAGTGTCATGAGTGCTCTAGCCCGTGTTAGCGGGGATTCACGTCGTGTCTTCTTATTTCTTTCTTTTATTTCTACACTTCACCCATATCATCCGCGTAGCTAGCACACGACCTAGGCGAGGCTAGTAGCCACTCAAGCCATTCACCTCCCTGAGTTAGATAAACCCGCACCCTACACTAACCGTGCACTTGCGGTAAAACGACACCGCGACCAAACCGTAAACGGGGCGCCGGTCACTATCTTACAGATGAATATAATTATAGAAATATAATTTAGATGCTAGCTTTGGTCGCTCTCGCACACGAAATCTAGGATATCCAAATTATAGATCTAAATCAAATATCTTATGCTTCCTATAGATCAAGATCCTCTCTCGAGTGCTCACGATTTAAATAGAAAAGCCTAGCTACTTGTAGTAGATTGTTCATAATCTAAACCTAAAATAAGTTTAGCAATATGGGGTTTCAATAGATTTTACAAGTCAAGATCAAAATCCATATGGTTCATCCCTTTGCCCTAGAGCAAAGCGACTACTCACAAATATTCATGATCAAAGTAATAGAATTCATGGAGACAATGGAAATTATCATAAAAAAGAGAGTCAAACAAGAAATAATCATAAAAACTAAATAGAACAAGAGTTTAGACAAACCAATGAATCCCAAGGCTTCAATCCAACAAGATAATTAAGAAATAAAATTCCAATCAAAAGCAATAGCAAATAAAAGTTGAGTCCTTTCTCTTTTCTCTAGTCGTCTTGTCTCCCCTCTTTGACTGCTCTTAAAACTCTCAATTTATACTAACTCAAAAATCAAGGAAAAAGCATACCAAAATACCCTTTACCCTTAACAAACCCTAGCTTTTAGATTCTGGGCCGGTGGCTCACTCGGTCGAGTGGAAGTTTCACTCGGTAGAATAGAACTCTCTACAGAAAATATCCAAAATTTGGTGCTCTGTATCTTCTGGCCACTCGGTTGAGTAGTCGGATCACTCGGTCGAGTGGAAGGTTCACTCGATCAAGTGTCTTTGTCGTGTTTAGAGGCTTGAGCTTGGCTAGTATCAGTCTCACTCGGTCGAGTGGTCTGATCCACTCGGTCGAGTGAGCTGGTTTTGCAGCTTCTCCTCCTTCTCGTTATTTTTTTTCCTCTTTTGCTTCTCCTCCTTTCGCTTCTTCTCCTCTTCTAGCACCGTAAGCTCCTTGATATCATCGCTGCTGATGCTCCAGCATGCGTGCATATGCTCATAGCTCCAATTCGCTCCAGATTGCTCCATATTTCCTGAAAATATAATAAAACATACAAATGGTGAAATTCATCGAGAAATCATCGTTTTAGCTTTGAATATGCAATACCGGCAATCGATATGACATGAAAATATGCAAAAATAAAGTGTAAAATATGAGCATATCATTAATCCCCATTGCATCTGTGATTATTGTGATTGCCATTTCTAGCTCATTCTCCATTTTGCTTACTATGGTTATCATTGCATTGATTTCATCTATTGCACTTGATTAGTGAGTAGTCTCTTAAGCTAGGGCTATGTAGAGCCCTAATGTATGGATTGAGCACGATGGATCGCCCCAAATATCGATCCAATTAATGTTATAGTCTAGGAATATGATTGGATGCTGTGCCTAATTCAACTCATCCTATTATGGTGCTACATAATCCAAACCACCAACGACCCATTGGGGTTTTGATTTGATGCCTCTAATGGTGGTGGACTATCTAGTGCCTGACACCAACGACCCATCGGGCACACTCACTAGAACCACCTATATAGTAGCGGCCGACGACCCATCGGAGCTACAATAGGGACCAACCTATTCTCTGAGTCCTCTCTCACGGTTAGACGTCGAGAGGACGAGGATTAAGATTTAGTCGTCATCGATGACTATAATCCTTGGGTCGAGAAGTCGGACCCATTAGCTTAAGACTTACAATAGCGACGATATGCCAGCCCGAGCTCATTCTCTTAATTAAATTTCCCCATAATCATTGTTCTTTGACCTCTGTCACACAAATCTCACAGCTACACAAAACTCACCACTAATCCATGTTTCAAGCCTTCGCCTACCTGCATTCGACACCCGCTACATACGACACGTACGCTTGTGGTTTATACTATATTTTTGCATGCATTAGAGGTCATTCAAGTAGTAATCTTGTGGGTTCAGGGTTGTAATCCATAGGTGAAAACTAGCCTTCAAATTCACAATCTGAAATTAAGCAAGTAGTTTGGTGAGAGATGAACCATCTTTCGAATGCAAATTGTTGATTCAATGGTTTAAGTGTCAAAATTATACTAAAATTACACTAAAGATGATAAGGTGAGAGAGAAATAGGAGAAGAGCATGTGTGTTATGTTTTCGTTAGGGTTATGATTTACTATGCTATTCAAACTTCCATGGATGAATCAATCTCGCATTCGGGCCAAAGTATGCAAGATTGGAGGATTAAACATTCAAAATCAATATGATTAGCATCTTAGGTATGTAGACCTGAAACTATGGTAAAAAATACAAGAGGGGGTGAATAGTGTTTTATGATAATTAAAATGAATTTATGCCTAATAAAAATCCCAAGCAACCAAGAGTGCGAAATGAATATAAATGAGACAACAACATAGAAATTGCAATCATAAACACGGTATGTACCATGGTTCGGATTCCCCGAGTCAATTCCCGACTCCCTGGAATCTTACTCCAACAACCCTTGAGTAAATCCCACTAGAGATTAGTATTCACTAATAAACCCTCTTACCAATTCCCCGTAAGAGTAAATCCAATGCACAATATCCTTATTCCCACAACCTAAGAATAATCCACTCTCAAACTCTGATAGTCTCTTCTTACAAGTGAGAGAATGAAATTTAAATACTCAATATGAAATAAAACACAATACATATGCCATAATCTTACTTAGAAGTGAGGCAAGGGAGTGTGTGTGGTGCTCTAAAATGAGAATGAAAGCACTTACTACTTGTCCAAGAGATTAAGCAATGAATGTTTAAAGGTGTGAGGTTTAGAACTTTGAGGACAAGTGATGAAGATGAGAGCATGAGAAAATTGGGAGCTTTGAAAGGATTGAATGATGGCTTAAATGTTTCCAAGAAGTATAAATTGAATGATAACATTCCTTATTTATAGCTCTCTAAAAATCCCACCCCTGAGAAATCCACAATATTAAATGCTGGAATGGGCTGTAATAGGCAGATTTCTAAGTCACCAAACATCTGGAGAAGTTCCATTTGGCGTCTGGCACACTATACTAATAATGCAATATATGCAGTCTAACGACTAGATCAACATGCATCTGATGAATCCCAGACATCTAGCTAACTGTCCAGGCATCTAGCACAAAAGCATCAGACGATTTAACATGGGGTCAAGGAAAATGAAGCTACTTGAAAATCTATCCAAAATAACCAGACATCTGTAGGTCATCTCCCAGATGTTTGACAGACTATATAGACGCCTGGGAAGACACCTTCAAGTGTCTGGCCTGTTAAGGTTTCTAGGACTTTTCTATGAATGCATGCTAGACATATAGTGCACATAAACCAGGCATCTGATTATGGGTTCAAAGCTTAGTTTCGAGCTTAAAGAATTTCTAGCCCGATGGGTGACGTGTGTGTATGTTTTATATATCCACACACGTATTCTTTGTGTTTTTTCGCTATTTTCTGCCGTCTCGTATCCGTTTTCTCGTATTTTATTGTTTTCTTTCACTTCTCCATGTTTTTACGTATTTACAGGAGTTTGCCAGCATATGGGACACATAACGAAGATATCCTAAGTCCCCGGAGCAACGTGAGGAGTCACACGTGATCCAGGGGGTCAACTGATGAAGATCGCCATCTCTCAGCCCCCACCCGATCGGTTGGACACAGTCAACCGATCGGGTGAGGCACGCGTGCACGACCCGAACAGTCGCTGAAGCAACGAGAGTGTCAACCGACCAGGTCTGAGACCGGTTCAGCCCGACTGTTCTCTCTGGAAAATTGGAGCTGAAATCCAACCGATCGGGTGATCTTCACCCGATCGGTTCATCTGTAGCCGTTTCCTCGAAGATATGACCCGGAGAGCTCACCCGACCGCCAGCAGACCGTGCCAAAACGTCCGAAGTTTATGTCTTTTTGGGCGAAAATTCCAACCGATTGGTTGATTTATCAACCGATCGGTTCGCCCGACGACGCCAAGATCCAAACGGCTAGAAGCTTCCGCCAACCGACCGTGTCGTCTGACCGGGTGACATTTCTGAAAATCGCTGCCGAAGTTCACAGCTGGTCACCCGATCGGGTGATTCTTCACCCGATCGGGTGATGTCGTTTTCTATAAATATAAACCCTAGGTATCCAGAAATGGAGAGTTGTTTTTTTACTGTTTTTTCTCTCTTGCGACGGCTGTAATTTTCTAGTTATTTATAAGTGTTCTGATCTTAACCAAACTTTGATATTATCTTAATTGCATTACTACTACCGCATTTCTACTGCCCAATTATGTTTTTAACGGTCGATTTTCATTTAGATTGCTTTTTAGCAAATATGTGTGAGTAATTCCCAAATCTGGGATTTTGGTGGAAACCCCTTCGTGGGTTCTCCCTAATGCGTCAATAGGACACGTAAATCGATAGGGATTAGGAATCTATCGGTCACGCGGGGTGTTTCATTGTCATCGACGGGAAAAAGACCGCCTTTGACCGTTGGGCCAAGGGGGTTTATGAGATGTTGGGAGTTATCGTTGCGAGCTTAGTGCTACCGGAGTCGGTCAGTGTTAATGGACATGGGAATGCCCACTGACCAAACCCGGGAAGTCCGACGTATCATCCTGGGCACCGACCGGAATATCGGGCCCATGGGACGCTTGTATCACTCTTAGAGGTAACGTCTCACCAGTAGACCCTAATTCCGATCGTTATCCTATTCGTCGGCCGTATTAGCCAGAATCACATGATAGGGTGGAAACCAAAGTCCTAGGTTTCCTTTATTATTGTTTATCCTCATTTCTACAATTCGTGACAAACCATCATTCGATTCGGGCTAGCTCACCCATGGGGTGACTTTGGTCCTTTCTGACACAAGCACAACCATGCCTTTCTGAGTTCGACCCCCAAGCCACACTACAACACCATGCGCTTGCGGTTATAAATATTTAAATCTCACGCCCCAATCATATATTGCACACATAAAACACCCACAACACGGGAACGTCAAGCTTTATGGCGCCGTTGCCGGGGAGGCAACGTGCTTGTTATTTTTGGATCTTTTAAACCCTTGAGTCTAGCTCACATCCCTATCTCGTGATAATTATCGCATTCTACACTTTTTGATTTTACTTGGACATATTGTAAATATTAGTTGTAAATAATTGGCTGATTGAGTTGCCGTACCGCCGTTGCTACTACTCATCTCCCATTCATGCAACTGGTGCTTTTGACGTGTTTTCTATCTGTGCAGATCTCTCTCCCTCCTTTTCTCGCAGGTTTTCTACCCCCAGACAAGGATGTTGTGTGCCGTTTCGGGCGATATCTGGGATCATTCGCACCACATCCGCTGCCTGGCACAGAGTCTGACAGTATACCTAAATGCCTCGAACATTCTATCCCTTCTGTCTACTGCTTTAGAAAATCAGAGGAGGTATCATGATACGCAGCAGCATCGAGCAACAACTCTCCTTCCTCCGTGTGAGGTGGCGTATTTTGACGCACCCAGTTTCGAATTTAGTGGGGGAGAATTGTTCACCTACGAGGGGTTTTGTCAGTAGAACTACCAAGCAGAGTCTGTCGAGTACGTTGAACAGGAACCGGTCTATTCCTTGCAGACTTCTATAGAGCATCCTGAATCTTGGGGGAATGACGAAGCTAGAAGCAGTGGTGGGGAACCATCGATTGTCGAAACCTGTTTTCAGGTTGAAGCCTTCTTCCCGGATAATTATTATGATCTTGAGAAAGACCCAGGGCCTACCCCCGTTGCCCCTCGATACCTTGTGAGGCTTTACCTAGCGAAACCAAAGCAGAAAGTGAAATTCCAGATGCTAGCTTTCGAAAGATCCACGAGGAAATACTTTCACTGAAGGATGCTCAGCTTGAAAAATATGCATCGGGACCCCATGAAGTTGAGATGAAAGAGTTGCCTCCGGGACTAAAGTATGAATATCTAGGGAAGGATTCGACACTGCCGATCATAGTGAACTCCTCGCTGCATGAGGACCAGATGACCAAACTTCTTGGTGTTTTAAAAAGGTTTAAGAGTGTTTTCAGGTATGCTATTAAAGACTTGAAAGGAGTAAGCTTGGGGCTTTGCTCGCACAGAATTCTGCTTGAAGACGAGCAAGCCTCCTCTATTGAGCCGCAACGTAGACTAAATCCCATCATGATGGAGGTGGTCAAAAAGGAAATTGTTAGGCTTCTACATGCCGGTATCATATACCCTATCTCCGACAGTCGCTGGGTTAGCCCCGTGCACGTTGTACCCAAGAAAGGTGTAATGACGGTGATTTGCAACGAGAAAAACGAGCTCATACCTACGAGGACCGTCACGGGGTACCGGATGTGCATTGACTACAGGAAGCTGAACATGGCCACGAGGAAGGATCACTACCCTCTCCCTTTCATTGATCAGATAATGATTAGATGCTCGAGAGGCTGGCAAAGCACAACTACTTCTGCTTCATGGACGGGTACTCCGGTTTTCTTCAAATCCCCATCCATAACGATGACCACGAGAAGACGACTTTTACCTGTCCATTTGGGACATATGCTTATAGAAGAATGCCGTTTGGGCTTTGTAACTCCCCGGCTACATTCCAAAGGCTAATGTCTGCAATCTTCTCCGACTACTCCCAGGATATCATGGAGGTTTTCATGGACGATTTTTCCGTCTATGGAACTGAGTTTGACTCATGCCTCAGCAATCTAACTAAAGTCCTGGAGAGGTGTCAAGACAAGTGTCTGGTCCTGAACTGGGAGAAATGCAATTTCATGGTCCAAGAAGGAGTTCTGCTGGGACACGTCATTTCTTCGAGAGGAATCGAGGTAGATAAGGCAAAAGTGGAGGTGATTGAAAAACTTCCGCCACCGCTCAATCTTCAAGGGGTCCGTGGATTTCTAGGGCATGTGGGATTCTATCGTCGCTTCATAAAAGACTTCTCCAAAATTTCCCGGCCGTTGACTCAACTCCTTGTGAAGGATGCACCTTTCGTCTTCAACGACGAGTGCATGGAAGCCTTCTGCCTTCTGAAGCAAGCCTTGATTTCCGCACCCGTGATCCAGCCGTCGAAATGGAACCTGCCCTTCGAATTAATGTGCGATGCTAGCGATTATGCCGTTGGAGCCGTCTTGGGACAGAGGAAGGATAAAAATCTGCATGTTATTTATTATACGAGCAAGACCCTTGACGTTGTCCAAAGAAATTATACGACCACGAAAAAAGAATTGCTAGCAGTCATTTACGCCATGGACAAGTTCCAGCAATATCTCGTTGGTGCGAAGGTGATCGTGCACACAGATCACGCGGCTCTCAAGTACCTATTGAACAAAAAGGAGGCTAAGCCACGGCTCATCAGGTGGATTCTCCTCCTCCAGGAATTCGACCTAGAGATTAAAGACAAGAAGGGGGCGGAGAATGTCGTTGCCGATCACTTGTCTAGAATGCCTACTCTCGATTTGAAAGCCACTCATGTTGACGACTCACTCCTTGACGAGCATCTCTTCTCCATCTCTTCTGCATGGACTCCTTGGTACGCCGACATCGCAAATTATCTGACTTGTGCCATTGTTCCCCACAACGTGAGCAATCAACAGAAGAAGAAATTCTTTCATGAGGTCCGTAAGTTCTATTGGGACGACCCCCATTTGTACAAGACCTGCAATGACGGGGTAATACGAAGGTGTATTCCTGAAACTGAGGCGACCTCCATAATCTCCCATTGCCATGATCAGTAGTGTGGTGGACATGCGATCGCCTATAAGACGACGGCGAAAATCCTCCAGAGTGGATTCTACTGGCCGACCCTCTTTAAGGACACCCACGCTTATGTCCAAGCTTGCGACAAATGCCAAAGGACAGGAAACATATCCAAGAGGAACGAGATGCCTCAACACTACATCTTAGAGGTAGAGATCTTCAACGTGTGGGGAGTCGACTTCATGGGGCCGTTCCCCTCGTCCTCGGGGAACCAGTACATCTTAGTAGCCGTGGACTACGTATCAAAATGGGTTGAAGCGATAGCCAGACCTACTAATGATTCCCGAGTGGTCGCCAAGTTCTTCAAAAACAACATCTTCCCATGGTTCGGTGTGCCTCGAGTTTTGATCAGTGACAGAGGGAGCCACTTCATAGAGAAGAAATTCGAATCTCTCTTGAAGAAGTACGGGGTGCAACACCGAATAGGGCATGCCTACCACCTGCAGACTATTGACCAATTGGAAGTTTCTAACAGGGAGATCAAGAGCATACTGGAAAAGATGGTGGCCAACTCTAGGAAGGATTGGTCGTCGAAACTTTCTGACGCGCTCTAGGCTTACAGGACGGCATTTAAAACTCCGATCAGCACGACCCCCTACCGGCTTGTCTACGGGAAGGCATGCCATTTACCCGTGGAATTGGAACACAAGGCGTTTTGGTCAATCAAGAACCTAAACTTTGATGCCAAAGAGGTTAGAGGCCACCGAGAGCTGTAGCTTAACGAGCTCGACGAGATCCGGCTCAATGCTTATGAAAATGCCCGGATCTATAAGGAGAAGCTGAAGCGGTGGCACGATAAGCGCATCTTGAAGAGGGAGTTCAAGGAAGGAGACTTGGTTCTCCTATTCAACTCGAGGCTGAAGCTTTTTCCTGAAAAGCTCAAGTCAAGGTGGTCAGGACCTTTCCGCGTCACCAAGGTTTTCCCGCATGGGGCTATCGAGATAATGGGAAGAGATGAGCCATTCAAAGTCAACGGGCAGCGCCTTAAACACTATGCGGTAGGAGAACCGGCATTCTCTCCGGTTGGATTCTCAACGACCGACGACTCTTCCTCAAACCCTCCGGATCCTAATTGACCATCAAAAGAGGCGTCGAGCAAACGACGTTCAACAAAAGCGCTTCATGGGAGGCAACCCATGTTCTGAACTCTCACCTTTGTTTTTAGGGTTATTTCTAGCTTTATCTTCCTTATTTTAATAAATAAATCTAGCCGCGAGAACTTCTGTCGAGAGACTTAGGCCATTTGTGGATTTTTGCAGGAAACAAGCTCTCACCCGATCGGGTGACCATTCAACCGATCGGGTGAGACGTATCAGATAAGGGCCAGTATCTGTTCTCCAGTGAACCGGTCGGGTGAAGCAAGCTGAAACCGGGTGGATGACCATGTGAGAAGGGCTGAATTCTCGGGAAACTTGGGAATTACATCAATCGATCGGTTGAGCTAAGCTGCGGTCGTGTGATTGACCGGGTGAAAAGTCGTAGTACTTTTGGGATGATTTAGGAAGCGGTCAACCGATCGGGTGAAAACTCACCCGATCGGTTCACCTGTAGCTGTTGGCCGACGGAAAATTTTCTAAACTTACCCAACCGATCGGGTGAACACTCACCCGATCGGTTCGTTTTCGCCCCTATACAAAATTCAGCTCGTACGACTTCGTCCACCCGACCCCCAAACCCCTGTCCTCGCATTCTACCCCCCTCCACCTGCCGCATCGACCTCCTCCATCTACCCCACTACCCCTAAGTCCTCATCCTCACTCATTCCCATACTCCCCCACCATCAACACCCTTCCCATCAAAAACATTCACTCACCAAACGTCTAAACCCTAACCCTAGCCCCCAAATTTTCGAAAATTTCAATCCTTGTCGGATCAGCGAGCGGTGGCTTCCCAAATCACTTCCTTATATTGCGTGGTGTATTTCGGGTGCTTGATCTTACAACGCTGATGGGTAACCTCTTTCCACTCTTCGCATTTCTTTCATTATATGCAATGTCTTGAATCTGTGTTTGCACACTTCATCTGCTTCTTCATCTTCGTAGACACCATATCCCACCTTATCATTCTTTCCCTCACTGTCACCATGTCCGGGAAGGGAAAGGAGATAGCCTCATCGTCATGCAGATATCCCCTATACTGCCCTTTTCCCCCTTCCTTCCTTGGCATCAACCCCTCTTCTGAAGAGCAATCTGATCGCTTACAAGCCCTTCTTCATCGCCCTATGCGACCTACTCTTTTCGCCGACTTCCCCACCCTACAATCTCTTGGACTCTTTAGGGGCGTCTATGCACTTTTTCTCTTCATAGGTTGTGATTACCTTCTACGTACCCATGCGCATATACACATGAATCTCACACTTGAGTTCTTCAGCTCTCTCGAGGTGTCAGAATTTGGTTTCACCTTTCGCGCCTTCAATGGCGATTTTACCATGAGTTTCAACAAGCTCAACAATATTCTGAACTTCCCTAACCCCGATCTTCATGTTGAATGCTCTACTCATGATCGATCTGACATCTTTTCTTACTTCCGGGCTGATGGCGTTTGGCAACGATTCACCCGATATACCTCCTTTCCAGCGGTAGCCCTCGCCTCCTACATCATACACCCTTTCTACCATTTCACCCACTGCTTCCTTGCCAACACCATTTTCGCTCGTGTGGATGTATCCACGGTGTCTAGGGATGAGCTGCTCTTTCTTTATGCCATGTCCCATGACCGGATTCATGGCAATATCCATTTACCCATAAACACTGCTCATTGGATCATCCACGAGATCTTATCCATTGTCCAAGCAGCTTCTGGCTTTATCTGTTGTGGGGGGGATAGTTACTCTTATTGTCAGTTGTGTCTTGAGGATGCCGCCCGACCTCCCTGTTGTACCGGGACGTAGCCGTATCGATCGCGACTACTTGATCGCTATCGGTATGCTTACTCCTTTTGGTGAGGATCGTGCAGCCTACCTCTATAGTCCTGCCTACACTCCTTTTGCCATCCTCCCACCCTCATCTCAGGAGCGCTTCCCCTTACGCCTTACACATCTACCCTAGGAGTTTTACCCTGATCCGTGGTACGCCACACTCGTTCACTTTCCATCCTTGGATCCTCCCGATTGGCACCCGTGTGTCGGTCCATCCCGTGCCACCATCATCCACCACGATCCACCGATAAATATCGATCCTCCGGTGGTCCAGCCTGTTGCCCCTCCTTCTCCTATTCGCACACCCTCTCCTTCGTCCTCGGAGGACTCCTTCTACCATTATTCACCACCCTCCTCGCCATCTCCTTACCATTCTACTGAAAGAGACTCCGATTGATCTTCCCCTTGCATATCTCTGTATTTTCACGATCATATCATTTCGCTTGCATTGTTACGTCTAGCTTGGGGGAAGTCAATTTTTCTGTGTGCTGTCGTGTAATGTTTTCTTTGTGTGTTTGTTTATATATGTTGTGTCGTGTGATTTTTTATTTTTATTTTCTGTTTATATGTCGTGTGGTGTGATCTTTATCTTTATTTTTATTTTTTATTTTCAGTTTCGTACATGTGTTTTTCTTGTTTTTTCTTGTCTTTTTGTGTCGGTCGTATTCCCCCCCATTTTCATTGCCCTCCCGTAATTATTTCTATTGCATTGAGGGCAATGCAAATTTCAGCTTGGGGGAGTCGCACGTCGTGCGTCATTTGTGTCTTTTCTTCGTTTCTGAGTCGTTTTTATAGTGTTTTTTTTATTTTTTTATTTCTTTTCTTTTCTTCTTGTTATCTCTTTCTCCTAGAGATGAACCCTATGATGAATTGCCACAAAAATCACACACACACCTAGCATGGCTTCGATAATCACATTCACTAACCCTAGGAAGTCGAGTCCTCTTGGATTTCATGCATCGTGGGTCCACTTAGCCTTTTTGTGAGTCGTATGTCGTGCCTAGCTGTTTGGTGTGCTTCTACTTCGTGATTGTGTTTTATATACCTGTCTGGGAATGACCCCTAGATTATCATGCTTCGATTTGAATATGCGGTATTTTCCTCTCTTATCTGCTTCTATATGCATGAATATATATATTGTATGCTTCATTTCGCATGTGTCGGGATTCCACAATTAGGACTATGATAACCCATTTTAGCCTATGCTCTGATTAGTGAAATATCATCCTTGCCCAAGTGTTTAGAATCCGATTTCTTTTTTATTTTACTTGGTGCAAATCCCCTCGTCGTGTACCGTTCTCCCACTTGGGAGAGTACACACGTGTATATACCCCAAAATCCAAAACTCCAAAAAAAGAGAGAAAAAAAAGAAAAATATGTATAGCCAAAAATTCAAAAAAAAATACAAATCCCCAAAACCCAAAAATTTCCAGTGTGAATATTTTTTCCTATCTACCGAGAATAAAGGGAAGGCGAGAATTTGCACCGAGTGTCCTACTCCACATCATCTCAACCCTCATCGCTTTCGAAAACACTTATAATAGGGAATTTCTAGCTATTATCTAGGCGATAGTGTGGTGATGTCCATGTTCCTAGCTGTGGACTCTCTGACACATGATACGTTTCTATTCTCATACTCTTCTCATGCATGCTTGAGCCATATATTCACCGCTTATTCCAAATCGAATCGATATTTGGGTCATTTCTTGGATTTGTGTATATGGAGCTTATTGCACGATGTAGATAGTGACACCGACTGCTAGCACATGACCACACTCACTTGCGCTTTACGACGTGGGCCCACGGCACTTGTCTGGACTCGTTTTCTTTGGTTTAGTGTGGTGATTTGTCGTTTGCTTGCTTGGTGTGTCGTTTTTGATTTTGTTGGCCCTGACGGGCGATTTAGGATTTAGAGTTCTTTTTTTTCTCTTTTTCTCTCTATTTTCTCCCTCCGAGCTCCCACTCTCACTCGTCTTCCTCGAGGACGAGGAAGGATTCAGCTTGGGGGATTTTGACGTGTGTGTATGTTTTATATATCCACGCACGTCTTCTTTGTGTTTTTCCGCTATTCTCCACCGTCTCGTATCTGTTTTCTCGTATTTTCTTGTTTTCTTTCACTTCTCCGTGTTTTTACGTGTTTGTAGGAGTTTGCCAGCATAGGGGACACATAACGAAGATATCCTAAGTCCCCGAAGCAACAGGAGGAGTCATGCGTGATCCAGGGAGTCAAACGACGAAGATCGTCATCTCTCTGCCCCCACCCGATCGGTTGGACACAGTTAACCGATCGGGTGATGCACGCGTGCACGACCCGGACAGCCGCTGAAGCAACGAGAGTGTCAACCGACCGGGTCGGAGACCGGTTCAGCCCGAATGTTCTCTCTGGAAAATTGGAGCTGAAATCCAACCGATCGGGTGATCTTCACACGATCGGTTCATCTGTAGCCGTTTCCTCGAAGAGATGACCCGGAGAGCTCACCCGACCGCCAGCAGACCGTGCCAAAATGTCCGAAGTTTCTGTCTTTTTGGGCGACAATTTCAACCGATCGGTTGATTTATCAACCGATCGGTTCAACCGACAACGCCAAGATCCAAACGGGTAGAAGCTTCCGCCAACGACTGTGTCGTCTGACCGGGTGACGTTTCTGAAAATCGCTGCCGAAGTTCGCAGCAGGTCACCCGATCGGGTGATTCTTCACCCGATCGGGTGATGTCGTTTTCTATAAATATAAACCCTAGGTTTCCAGAAACGGAGAGTTGTTTTTTTACTGTTTTTTCTCTCTTGCAACGGCTGTAATTTTCTAGTTATTTGTAAGTGTTCTGATCTTCACCAAACTTTGATATTATCTTAATTGCATTACTACTACCCGCATTTCTAGTGCCCGATTATGTTTTTAACGGTTGATTTTCATTTAGATTGCTTTTTAGCAAATTTGTGTCAGTAGTTTCCAAATCTGGGATTTTGGTGAAAACCCCTTCGTGGGTTCTCCCTAATGCGCCCATAGGACTAGGAAATCGATAGGGATTAGGAATCTATCAGTCACGCCGGGTGTTTCATTGTCATCAGCGGGAAAAAGACCGCCTTTGACCGTTGGGCCAAGGGGGAATAAACTTGGCGGTTGACTCCCTAGCCATAGCTCACGCCCTTAGCGTAGGCGTCGAATCCTAGCGCGCGGGAGCGGCATGATGAGATGTTGGGAGTTATCGTTGCGAGCTTAGTGCTCCCGGAGTCGGTCTGTGTTAATGGACATAGGAATGCCCACTGACCGAACCCAGGTAGTCCGGCGTATCATCCTGGGCACCGACTGGAATATCGGGCCCATGTGACGCTGGTATCACTCGTAGAGGCAACATCTCTCCATTAGACCCTAATTCCGATCGTTATCCTATCCATCGGCCGTATTGGCGAGAATCACATGATAGGGTGGAAACCAAAGTCCTAGGTTTCCTTTATTATTGTTTATCCTCATTTCTGCAATTCGTGACAAACCATCATTCGATTCGGGCTAGCTCACCCATGGGGTGACTTTGGTCCTTTCTGACACAAGCACAACCACGCCTCCCTGAGTTCGACCCCCAAGCCACACTACAACACCGTGCGCTTGCGGTTATAAATATTTAAATCTGACGCCCCCAATCATATATTGCACATATAAAACACCCACAACGCGGGGACGTCAATGGGATGAACTACTGAATGATCTAAAGTTTTGTGTGTGACATGTAAGTGCTTTTAGTAATATATTCAAGGCTTAACAATCTAATTTCGTAATGAAGTAAAGAAATGGAAAATTTAAATATTAATCCTCTTCACTTCCTATTTGAGTCCTTGAGTCCATCTCGTTGATTTCCTTGCGTCATCGGATTACTTCATCATCGCTTATGATAAAACTTTGATCTACATTTGACGATGCTTTAATCAACTACTAGAGAAGGAGTTAGTCACAATTAATTACGTTTGCTCATCATCAAAACCAAATTGGGAGATCCAATACTCAACATTCTCCACCTTTTTGATGATGACAAATAAACATAAACAAAAATAATAACTGTGCTAAAAATGAATACTTACTCTCCTTGCATTGATGCCAATCCAGTTAGTCTAAACAATCAAATACAATATATGGCGTCAATGTGTAGCTCAAGTGAGTGTTCACATGGAATTGTGTATAATAGGCATGAAATCTCAAAAATGAATGAATACACATGAAAGTGATATGATGGTGATACGTATGGAGGAAATTAATAATATGAGAATGGAATCTAAAAAAACAATGTAATATGGCAATAGAAATTGAATGTGGCATAAAATCCAAATTAATATACCATACTCCCACTGAATCATACAATTTTTTTTAAAAATGAAATTTTGAACGTTATAATTCATGGAAATGTTTTAAATTCATAGTAGCACATAAATTATTATTTTGTTTATTTCTACCTCCATTTGTCATAATCAAAAAAAAAGTGCGGGAGGAAAAGAAACAACAACAACTAGTACTAAAAGATAAATAAAACATAGGAGTTAATTGAATATGATAAAGAATCGAGGTGATACACACCAACATAAAACAAAACATAAAGAAATTTCATTCTTAACAATTTATCTCATCTGAAGTCAAAATCAACAACATGGAGACACTATCAAGATTAAGCATCGAATATGTATCAAAGAATGTATATAAAGAACACATAGACACATATCCAAAGAAATAAGCTCCACACGCGCGCGCGCGTGCACACACATAAGTCGATGATACATATAAAGATATACACCAAAAAATCGCTCATACATCCAAAAATAAACATAACTTAAACAACATATACATCTAACTAAAAAAATACATCAGAAGTCCTCTCAAACTCTCAAAACAAAAAAGAACGAATGTATCAGCTTGAGAGTTTCTCCATAAGATCAAGGCTTTAGAGTTGGAGGATGAGAAGGAGTTGGAGCATCAACGAGTCTAGGAGCATCATTGGGTGTCTTCTTGAGCAACTGAATGAGATGAGATAAAGTCTGCATCAGCTGAAGCTGAGTCTCACGAAACTGAGTGAACTCAACCTTGAGACTCTTATAAGCACGCTTAAGCTACTCTAGTCTATGAGTCACATCTCCACTTATGCATTCCAGAGCCATGAGCACAGAACCCAAGCCATCTCCAAACACTGGCGATCTGAGCCCTCAAGGTATTTAGGGAATCCTTAGAGATGTGATGTTGCTCTGATGAAGATGGAATGGTAGACACAGTAGTGTCAACGGGTGGAGGATAAGAAGCTGAAGGACTTGCTGAGGAAGCAGCAATAACGGCCTTCGTAGCTACCACCTTAAGTGCAGCTACAGATTTATGGAGCATAGTGGAGTATATAAGGGCACCAGGAGGACTCATCTCGGACTTACTCAAAGGGATTTGAAAGTGAGTGAACATGTGAGTAAGGAGAGAGGGATAGGGCAGGTATGAAGTATCAATCATCCTATCGTGAATCACCCGAGCCCGGTTTATCTTTATGCCTCAGAGGAGAGCATGGAGATAATGAAAGTACTCCAGAGAAAGATAATCAACAGACACATACTTGGGTAGGATATTTTATTTCAAAATGAGGTTGCATATCCTGGCAAGATAGGCGAGATCCTTAAGACTAAGATTTGAAGCAATATGTGTCGAGACCTCAAAGAAGACTTTGGCCAAGATAGATATCAATCATATCAATATTGACAATAAGTTGCCCAGAAGAAGTGATGTGAACAATGGATCCTGATGTCTCAGCATCGAGCATTATAGGAATCCCAGATGACATTGTACAGATGATGCAAGTCATCCTTAATGCGATTGGCATAAAGTAGATGCACTAGGTTCGGGTAGGAAGAGTGGACCTAGTGTCACACCACAACTCAAGAAGTCCAGTCTTTTCAAAAATTTCTGAAAGACATGGGAAGTCAGAGTATGTTATGAAGCGCTCGGGGATAATGCGAGCGGCAAGAAGAGATGTGTAACGAGATTGACCTTCGGGATTACGACATAAAAATGTAAGAAGCATTCCCCATGGAGGGGAAGTGGATTTAGGCTTAGCTTGGGGTTAAGATTGGGGTTAAGGCTGTGGTTGAGGTTGGGGTTGAGTGGAAGTCTCAGGTTGTGTAGGAGGTGGTTGGGATAGACAAGCTTGATCGATAGGAGCAGGGGTGATAACAGTGGGTCTGAATCATTTCTTCTTAGGGTTAGGGTTAATAGGAGGGGGTTTGGAGACTACAATTTTCTTGCGAGGGGCCATGCGAGTATAAACGCAAGAATTAAAACCCTAATTGAGATTAGCAAACCCTAAACGAAAACATTAAACCATAATACATACCTAAGAATTGATCGAACATATGTACCTAGGAGGTTGGAACGACAGGAATCAATTAGATGAACAAACGGAGAAATTGATGACAGTTGCACAACCAAGATCGATCGGAAAATCAAAGAGAAGGCCAAAGACTCCAGATGAAGTGCAGATTAGAAAGAAAAAGCTTATACCATAAGTCACGCGAATAAAGAATAAGCCCGATCAAAGGAAATGATCACATTTGTTGGATCAATACGAGATCAAATTTTAAACCACGTCAGACATCTGGAGTAGGACTACTAGGCACCTGGCATATAGAATTTAAAATGAAAATCTCAATGCATTCAGACGACTGGAGTACATGACACAAGCGTCTGGAATACTCTACAGATGTCTATTCCATGTACTTCAGATGACTGGTCAGAGGGGAAAAATAACTTAGAAGAATTCTCGGGTTACAAGATGTCTGATGAAGACCAAACAAATGGTTGATCAACTGTTTAGGCATCTGGTCTTCTTACCTCAGATAGCTGCTAAATCGATGGTGAGGGGGGAGACAGAGCTCTTGGGAAAAAATCCATAAAAATTTGTCATTGTAAAGATGTCTGCAGTTCATCTGGCAGACGTCTGATTGAATGTTCAAAAATCTATCTAGAGAACTATGAACGGCTGACATATGAGTTTTTAGGAAGAATAAAACCGACACACCAGACGTCTGGTGCATCTCAAGTAGAAGTCTGTCCTGGTTCAAGGGTAAAGGATGAACACATGATCAAATTAAAGAATATTCTCAAGCTAAATATGTTCTAATCTCTAAAACAAAGATAAAACATCTCAAAAACATAACTAAATCATCTAAATAAAATAAACCAAATCAAATCAAAATAGCTCAAAAACATAAGAATCACATATATCTCATAAGCAACACTAAATATGAAAAGTTGAGATATATGATTCAATCAAATAAATGAGCATATAACATGGCATAACATATGAAATATGAATGTAACTTAGTATGCCATAAAGAAATGATCTCTTAGAGTTCTGATTCACCCATAATCCCTAATTCTCTCCTAAGCCTCATAAAGAAATCTTCCTTGAGTGGTTTAGTGAAAAATATCGGCGATTTATTTAAGAATGTCAACATCTATTATACATTTGATAGTGATTTTTGAATCCTAGGGCTGAGTAGGACAAGCTGACTAGGACAAAGGGGTTGATAGAAAGAGGGCTAGGATTTAATCTCGATGAATAAAGGGTTGAGATGAAGTTTTGAAGAAATTTTAAAGTAAAACTTTTGAATTTTGGGAGAGAACCTTGGGTAAACCCAAACGTCTGTTTGGGTTCCCGATGTTAACTCATCGATTCACGGTTAAATCATGCGCAGTGCGATCCCCGGTTAAAACACATTACACTCTGTTATTCTTTCCTATCTATCAAAAACACACATTGTTAGCCAGCTCATTGATCCACGGTAAAAATATTTGCCCAATTAGAAAGAAATGCCATCTGCATTCTTAAATCACCTCGAGATCGAATTCAAGGATGACTCCGTGTCCTCCAGCGTCGCATTGCCACCGCCCTCCCCCAACTCGGCTACTGTCAAATTCGTTGTCTGATTCGCCGCCGACTTCATCGGCAAGCTCAAGTCCCAGGTCCCTGGCCGGAGCTCGACGTTCGAGTGCCTGCTAGCTCACCTATGGAGGAAGATCACGGTGGCTAACTTTTTTGGGAACCTGGTGCTGTGGGCGCACCCAAAGGCCACGACTGGCGAGCCGGTGCGATCGGGCCACGCGCATGCGGTCGATGTAATCCGAGACGCAGTGGGTCGAGTCAACGATGGCTACTTCAAGTCGTTCGTCGATTTTGGCGAGATCTTGAAGAGGGCAGGACGGGGAGAGAGGCTCTTGGGGTTAGCGCCTGAGAGCGGGAGCTCGCTGTGCCCGAACCTGGAATGGACAGCTGGCTGAGGTTTAACCTCCATGAGCAACAATGATATGTCAAAATGAAGTGGTGGGGGGTTACATATTCTTCATTCGACACTGAGCTTCTTGCAGAAGTAAGATTCCTTTTGGGATGATGTATTCTTGAAGTAAGGCATGGAGCAGGCCACCGAACGGCTACGATGAGTTTTGGGAGTTGGTTTCGTTTAGGGCGCAGCCCGGGGCGCAGCCTAACTAAGTGTTCATAGATTAAGGAGGTAAACTTTGATTATGTTTTGGGACAGAGCTTTGAAATTTCTATTAAGAAATTGATGATTTGATTGCAAGAGCAAGGAGATATTTGGAACTTTTCTCTTGCTATTTCGAGCTTAAATTAGATAGGAGTGGTGATCACATTGATTAGTTGATTTTTCTATCTTAATCATGAAGCGTTGAAGCAAATGAATTTTGGAATGAGTGAGTAAAGCTTATAATATTTGAATGTAGATCATTACTTAGGCGAAGGATGACATGCAGAGTTCAAAGGAATCAGTGAATGGCAGACGAGGGGCGATGGCAAATGCAAGGTCGAAGGTGGGGTCGTGGTTGCAGAAGGCAAGCCATTGAACGGATGAAATGTGTTTGCGGAGTCGGTGTCGTTTAGGGCTAAGCACGGGGCGTTACCTAACTTTGTGCTCATTGATTGCAAATGTAAACTTGCTGTCGAGTTTGAATTTTTGTTGAGATATTGATGATTTGATTACTAAAGCTTGGAGACATTTGGAATTTTTCTTTTGATATTTCGAGATTAAATAAATAGGGTTAGTGATTATATTGATTGGTGGTTGTTTTTTCTATCCTCATGAAGCATTGAAGCAAATGCATTTTTTTAATGCGTAAGTGAAGATTAATATTTGATTGTAGATCATTACTTGCAATATCAGTTCACATGAAGGGAATGAGGTCGATGATTATTTTCAGCAGGCATAAAACATATTAAGCGATTAGCAAAAGTGTGACCTTTTATTTATATATGAACTGATTTGGAGATTTCAATTCTTTGATATGCCAAAAGTGTGCACAAGGTGTATCTTCAACTATGATTTAGTTAGTTGCAGAGTCAATAATATATATGATTAACAGTTGATAAATAAATATAAATCAGTGTAGTTAAGTGTCCAACAACATGATACTGATTTCCTAACCACTGTCCTTGAATACCTTGCTGTCGAGTTCTTTCTAAAAACCTCTAATTTGGGGTTCTGGGCTTTTCTTGATTTGGGTTTGAAGTGTTTTGTATATCAGGTTTTAGAGTTGGATGGGAATACGGTGATGGACGAAGATGAATGATAAGGAATGTTGAGGAGTTTGGAAAGCTGCTAGCTGAGATTATGATCTCTAATGGCGAAGTGATATCGAACATTTATCAGGTGCTGCTACCCAAAAAGCAGGGGAGGGAAAGGCCGATGGGATTGGATTCTAGAGTTTTTAAGATCAATCTTTTTTCTAAAAAATTTCCGAATTGCTTTTATTCTTGATTTTTTTGGGATATAATTAGTAGTTATGATGTGGATGATGATGAATTGAGAAGGAATGGCTAAGTAAAACAAGTTGGGGCTTCTAATTTCCTGGGTAATTGTTGATTTGTGTGGTTAATGTTTTGTGGTGCCTCGGGAAAGGATCCAAGTTTGATTGTAAATGTCAGATCTCATTGGCGGGATTTTTTTCTAACTTATGTCACTTAATTCCCTAAGAAAACAAAAAGGGAGATCTCGGAATTGGTTCTGCGCGTTTAAAATTTGAATGGAAATATATCAAAAGTAATGGTTCCACACCAACCTCACGTTATATGTTGGGTGCTGGGTGAGTCATTTTGAAAATTGTTTGATATTAATTTTGAAGGAGAAAAAAACTGATTTTGTAGATCGTGAGTTTTGATATTAATTTTGAAGAAGAAACACACAGAAACGAAGATGCATGTTTTGATCTTAATAAGTAACTTTCGAAAACACAATTGAAGGTAAGTTTTAAAGATTAAATCTTGAGTTTTTGAGTTTTGATCATAATTTTGAATAATTAATTTACGAAAATGCAATTGAAGGTTTGTTTCAAAAATTAAAATTTGAGTTTTGATCTTAATTTTTGATCTTTGTTTTTTGATATTATCTTAGTTATATCTTTTGTTGTGTTCCTGTTGTAAGCAAATAACAAGTTTGTTGTATTGCGAAGATTTCAATAAATGCAAGGGGAAGAAGAACCTCGGGGAGAAAAGGAAGTAGAAGCATGCAAATCCAAGCCAAATGTTATGGTGGTTAGAGTAAGCTGCAAATTGGATAGTGTAAAGATAGTGTTCTTTTAGTCCATATGTAGATTTAGGTCACATAACTAATTATTGTTTTCATCATAGAAAAATTGTCTAAACAAAGTGGGGGAAAGGGAATTAAATTTGTCTAAAATTTTGGGGTACTAAATTTTAGGGAGACTAATTTTTTTAAAGGGGAACTAAATAAACTATAGGGGAACTAAATTCTTTTTGGGGAACAAATTTTTTGGGAGAACTAAAAGTTTTAAATTTTTTGGGAGAACTAATTATATTTGATGAATATTTTTGAATTCTAAGGCTGACTAGGACACGTTGATTTGGACAAAAGGGTGGATAAAAAAACGACTGAGATTTAATCTTGATGAATAAATGGTTGAGATGAGATTTTGTGGAAAGTTTTGGAGGGAAAAAAATTTCTGGAGAAATGAAAGTTTCTAGGGAAATGAAAATTTTTGGGTAATGAAAGTTTTTGGAGGATAGCAGAGTGCACGGAATTAATGCATTTGAAAAAAAATTTAACTTCCACTTAATGCTGCACATCGAATGCTGTTGCACATCGAATGCTGTTGCACATCGAATGCTGCTGCATATCGAAAGATCTCTCCCTCAACGCAGGGCCCACCTCTCTTCGACGCATGGGGCATTAAGATGAGAATAATTTCTCGCGCCGAAGGCACTCCGCTAAATTTTTTAAAGCTATTTTGTTGTTCCTTATCAAATTTGTTGTTCCGCGTCGAAGACGCCCGTGCCGCTAAATTTTATTACACTAATTTGTTGTTCCGCACAATTTTAGCTGTGGAAATAATTTTTTGGGGAACAAAGATTTCGCGGATGAAAATCTAAAATGAACCGTGCCCGGGAACGGTTTACACCGAAGACGCCCGTGTCGAACGCCCGCTAAATTTTTTAACGCTAATTTGTTGTTCCGTGTCGAAAGCGTCCGCATCGAATTTGTTGTTCCGGGCGGCTAATTTTTTTAACGCCAATTTGTTGTTCCGCGTCGAAGGCAACCGTGCCGAATTTGTTGTTCCGCGCCGAATTTGTTGTTCTGTGTTGAAGGCGCCTGCGCCGAATTTGTTGTTTCCCGTCGAAAGTGACCATGTCGCTAAATATTTTTACGCTAATTTGTTATTTCGCACAATTTTGGCTGTGGAAATAATTTTTTGGAAAACAAATATTTGCGGGGGAATATTTTAAATGAACTGTGCTCCTGCTACATTTTTTTACGCGAATTTGTTGTTTCGCGTCGAAGGCGATCGCGCTGAATTTGTTGTTCTATGCAAAATTTGCTGTCTTCGTTGAATTTGTTGTCTTCGTCGAATTTGTTGTTCCGTGTCGAAGCCACATGCGCCGAATTTATTGTTCTGCACCGAAGACGCCCTATCGCTAAATATTTTTACGTTAATCTGTTGTTCCGCACAATTCTGGCTGTGGAAATAATTTTTTGGAGAACACAGATTTCGTCGGGGAAAATCTTAAGAACCGTGCCTGCGGGCACGGGTTATGACTAGTACTCTACCATAACATCATTATTAAGGACATGATCATTTATGAAGTGATGTCTAATATATATTTGCTTGGTACTCATGTACCAGGTTCTTGGATAGACAAATAGCACTTTGGTTATTGACCATGATAGCACATGTACCACAACCCTAAGTGTTTGTCTCATCCATAAGACTTGTGCACATGCTAAATCCATGAAAATATATTCTGCTTCGGTTGTAGATAGGGATACCAAATTTTTTTAGAAAATGAAGAACAATGGAATTTCCTAAAAAATGACAAGTGCCATTAGTACTTTTCCTATCGGACTTGCGTCCGTCAAAATCAGCATCACTATATGGGACTAGCTCAAATATGCATGACTTAATATAAAATAATCCATAGTCAAGTGTTTGGTTAAGATAACGAAAAATTTATTTGACCACAATCAAATGTGATTTTTTTGGTCATAAATGATATCATGCACATAAACAAATGGCAAAACATGATATAAGGCCTAATTGTGGTAAGATAAAATAATCTACCTATCATACCTCGACATTATCGAATGTTGACGTTCGTGCCATGTTTATCTTTATCAAGATGTGTTGTCATGCTTATTGGAATACGTTGGAGGAAGAAGTTCACATCCCGAAGCGTTTGATCAACTCTACTGTGAACTTTGTTTGGTGGATGAAGATCACATGCTCCAATTGACAAATTTGAAGACCTAGGAAGTATGTGAGCTCTCCCATATGGCTCATCTCAAATTCATCATGTAAAGACTTAGCAAATTCTTGACATAATAGAGTGTTTGTAGAACAGAAAATGATATCGTCAACATACACTAGAATTATAAGGATGTCAGGATCAAAATACTTTGTAAATAGAGTTGAATCAACCTCACCTATTTTGAAACCGAATCCAAAAGAAAAGTCTTTAGGTGATCATACCAAGCCCTATGCACTTGTCTCAAGCCATAAAGCACTTTCTAAAGTTTAAAAACATGATTTGAAAATTTTTCAGGAATAAAACTGGGTGGTTGAGATACATAAATTTCTTCATGAACAATACCATTTAAAAATACGCTTTTGACATCCATTTGAAATATTTTGAAATTGCTCTATGATGCAAATGATAATAATAATCTAATTGATTCTAATCTAGCTACGTGGCAAAAGATTCATCAAACTCAATACCTTCCTCTTGCCGGTAGCATTGAGCCACTAACCTCACTTTGTTCTGAGTGACGACCTCATTCTCATCTGTTTTGCTCTTGAAGATACACTTTGTACCTATGACTTGGTGTCCTTTTAGAGGAGGAACAAGTTCACACACTTCGTTCCTTTCAAATTGGATGACCTCTTCTTCCAACGCCATGATCCATGAGATACTTCACATGCTTCATCGATGTTCTTTGGCTCAATCATTGAGACGAAATCACAATGTGTGAAGTGCTCCACTTTGACCTTGTACGGACACCATCTCTAATATTATCTTTCACTTGGTCATGCAGATGATGCGAAACCGTAGCAGATGTCTTGGTTACACCTGGATTACTAGGAACATTCTCAACAATTTGATTAATAGGGTTACTCTCATTAGAATCATTTATGTAATACCCTATTTTCATGTATACGAGTATTATATACGTATTTTCAATCGTATTTATACACTTACGTCTTTATGTATTTTTGGGCATTTTTCCAAATTTTCTAAAAATTATTCTAGTAATTAAACTATTTTTAAATGATTTAAACCGTTATTAGTAATAATTATATGGATGTATTTGATGGAATACATAGTATAAAGTATGGCTACTAGTAATAATTAATGTATTTCTTTTTATTAAAAATTAGAAATATTGATTTTTGTTAACATGCCACATTAGCCATTTTGGTGTCGTATGGCTAAACATCCTTGATTCTCTACATGACACATCACTCATTAGTTGTCACCATTTTAGGCACCCGTATCCATAAGATGACACCTTGCTAGGCACTTGTCATTTCGATCTTAATTATGGGGATTTGAATAAGGAAAAAGAAAAGAAAATGAAAGGAAAAAAGGAAAAAGGAAAGAAAAGGGAAAGGAGACCAAAAATCTAAATGTTGTCATCCTCCATTTTCCCTCACCCCCACTCCTTGGCTGAATCAACATCACCCCTTGCTCCTCCCTTCACCACCATGGCCGGCCACCAACACCACCTCCTTGGTACACCCCCCTAGGCCGAACCACCTCCACCCTTTGCCCCATCACCCTCCACCTCCCTTGCCACCATGTTACCTTGGATTTGAAGAGAAAGAAGGAGCTTGGAGAAGGAGAAGAAGGGGTAGGAGCTAGAAGGGGAGGAGAGCTTGAAAGAAGAAGCTTGTAGCTTGAAGAAAGGATGAGTTTTAAGGTAGGATCCATAGCTTTAGTAAGATTGTTATGTTTAGGATTGTGTAGGGAGAATAGTTTCATATTTGGATAATCATGTTCAACCCATGGGATTTATCCTTAATGGTGTAATTGAATTCTTTATATATGAATGCGTCATTCGTTGTTGTATGTTGTATTTAGTTGTTATTCTCTGGTGTTGTATTATTGGAGCAATACATGTACTTCCTAGCACGTGCACAGTGATCTGCTTGTTTTATTGTATCTTTTCTCTTCTCCCTTCGTATACTCACTGCTCTGGGAATACGTGGAACGGATTCGTACTTTTCGGGTATCCTGGGAAGTGGGGCGTAACAATTTAACTTAACATTATGCATGGAATCTATAAGAAACTCTATACTATCATCAATAAGAGTAATGGGAGCATCATAATCCTCATAAAATGAAACGTGTGGAGATTCCTCAACCGTTAAACCTTTTTGTTGTATATCTGATAGGCCTTGCTACGTGTGGAATATTTAACAAAGATTCCTTCATCGGATCAAGGATCAAATTTATCTAAGTTGCCATGTGTTTTTTAATAAAACATTTAGCACCAAAAACATGGAAATAATTTACTTGAGGCATTTTGTTATAAAATAATTCATAACACGTTTTGTTTGTATGGGGTCTCACAAGAATCCTTTTTAGTACATAGCATGCGATATGGACGGCTTCTGCCCAAAATTGAGATCCAAGCCAGTTATTACTAAGCATAGTGCGTGCACACTACTACTAGAGTTCTATTCTTCTTTTCCACAACAACATTTTGTGGTGGGGCACTAGGAAAAGGGAATGTGTAAGTGATCCCGTTCTCATTACAAGACTCAGAGAAAAGTTCATTATCAAATTCACCTCCATGATCACTACAAATAGTGACAATATGGGTCCTTGAATCTTTTGAACTTTCATAGAAAATATAATAAAATTTTCAAGAGCCTCATTTTTACTATTTAAAAAGCTTATCCGAGTATATCTAGAGAAGCCATCAACTATAACAAGTCCATAAAAAGCATTTCCTAAGGATGCAACTCTAGTAGGCCCAAATAAATCTAGATGCAATAGCTTTAGAGGCCTGGTAACAGAAGTTACATTCTTAAGCTTTAATAGGGATTTATGGAATTTTCCATGTTGGCATGAATCACAAAAACTCTTCTAATTGAAAGAGAGTTTAGGGAAACCTCTAGCGAGATTATGCTTGGATAGTTTGTAAATGTGTTTAAAGTGAACATGGCCAAAGCGTCGGTG
Source organism: Scilla litardierei (assembly GCA_030789695.1). Lineage (NCBI taxonomy): Eukaryota > Viridiplantae > Streptophyta > Magnoliopsida > Asparagales > Asparagaceae > Scilla > Scilla litardierei. The sequence goes on from JAULAV010007855.1 coordinate 678,709, forward strand.
CCATACAAGTTTCTCGTTCGTGTGGTTAACCGAGCATTGGTCTTGTGGATGTGGCATAGTTAAAATATAAACATATTTTTGGCGTGTGCTACTAAACAAAATATTTTTATGAAAACTATCATAAATACTACACAACCCATAAACAAAGTTAACTTTGTAACTTTTATCACATAGTTGACTAATGGAGATAAGATTATGATTTAAGTCATCTATTAAATAAGCATTATCTATAAGGGGTTTAGATGCATTACCGACTTTTCCAATACTTATGATGGTTCCCTTGTCGTTGCCTCTGAATGTGACCATTCTGCATCTTGATCCGGGTGATCTTAGAAAGCAAGCCTGAGTCTCCCGTCAAATGTTTGGAACACCCACTATCGAGTACCCACCCTTTCTTTTTGCACTTGGAGCAATTTTTGCCTTTATTGCTCTTTTTCCTCTTCTTGGGTACGTATAGAATAAACCATAAGCACATGGTACCCAAGCATGTTGGGTCCAACGAGATAGCCCTTTGGAAACCAAGTCCAAGTGGACTTTGATTTTCCAACACAATCAATATTGTTAACCACATCATGAAAATAAGATTGCATATACATGTTCCTATTATTTATGCTTGTATTCTTCAGACCTCAAATAGTGTAAGTTTTGTGAGTCCTACACCTAGTAGGTGCATGCATATGGGGTTAGCATCTATGTGATTCACGTGGTGTGTAGGCGTGTGAGCTAGCATAAGCATGTGGTTGTGTATGCGGTGAATGTGTTTATGCATAAACATGGTGGAGTGCATGATGGTAATAATGGTGTGGATGTGCATGATAATTGGCTTATGTTCTAGCATGAAATGGGTGTGCATGAGGTTTAGGATATGGTCTCACATTATGTGTGAATATGGTGAAACAAAAGCATATGGGTGAGCATACACATGATGTTGATAAGGTAGAGCATATGCATGTGTATGTGCATGGCGGTTAATCATGTATGTGTTAGCACGTGCACGTGGGTGTGGTGCATAGAAACTATCATAAGTAGGAGCATATGGTATGGGTGCTCTCCTATGCGCACGCGTACGTGCATGTGTGCTTGTGTACATATAAGCATGACCCTTCTTTGGAGGTCCACCCTTGGCGTGTTTCTTTTCAAAAGAGGGTTGGGTCGGAATGGAGCTTTTCTTGTTAATAGAACTATCCAAGATGTTATGGACACCACTCGTGTATACACTGAAGGATGGCCTCATGAAATCTATAGTGAATCCGCTATAAGTGGTGTGTGAATTGGTAGCATTGGCCTTCAAATAACCTAGACCTCCTTAGTGATTTTTGGGGAGTTGGTGATGAGTGAATATTATATACGTTGTTACTAGTGATTATTCATGCATTACTTTACAAATTCACACTTTATATGTCACTTGATCATATTTCTGTTCACTTTCACTCTCTGTGTGTTTTTGCGTATTTTAGGTTGAAGTCAAGCTATTCGGAACTAAATAGGAGTTAAGAAGTGAAAAGAAGAAGCAAGCGAAACGATGGGATCAAAAGAAGGAGAATTAAGAGATTAAGGTTCCACAAGACTGTGTGTAATGGTACACACGGTCGTATGTCCAAGCAAGTATCTCCAGCCAAGCAGAAAGGGAGGTCTACACGGTCGTGTGAATGATCTCACACGATTGTGTAGAACGACACAGCCCATGGCCAAGAGAAGATTCCACATGACCAAGCAAACAGTCACGTGGGCTACTTTATGAGGGAGCCAATGAGAGGAGTACACGATCGTGTGGACATCCACACGACCGTGTCAACAAAGGAGCCGAAAAAAACAAAAGGCTATTTTTGAGCACAGTAGCAAATCGATCGTGCGGATCTTCCACAAAACCATGTCAAATTATCTTTTGAAGGGATTTTGAGGCCACTCTACGTGGGAGATCGATACGACCGTGTTGAAGACCCAACACAGTCGTGGCAGGTCGGTTTTCTGGCGAATCCGCTAGGGTTTTGGGTTTTCTATTTAAACTTTTGTGCACCGTCATTCAAGAGAGGCACATTTACTCAAGATTTTCATCATCTTCAACCTCTGTAATTA